>CM021104.1:47182715-47583108 GCA_007115665.2 Sequoiadendron giganteum
CAAGAAAGAAAGGTGAAAATACTATTTTCTAGCAACAAATAGCCGTTCCTTTCTTTAGTGTTCATGGCAGAATGGAAAAATGGCACATACACAGAGCGGATATGCATACCTTAGGGATCTCTGAACACCTGCAACTCTTCCCATTGCTATCCACCAAAACGTCACTGTCCAAAAATGGAGAAAATGGCAGCTTGTCTGGGCTTTTTGATATTTACGAATAATGGTTTCAAATGCCACGTTTTAGGCTTTTTGTCCATGCCGAAAAATTATTTTGAAAACCCTCCAGCATTGACACATTTTCCCATCTACGATTACAAGTATTGGGCCTTTTCTATTTCGAGAAAGAAAGGTGAAAATACTATTTGTTTTGTTTCCAATCTACATGTTGAAAGGGAAAACTGAAGGTTTCAGTGCACATGGACAAGTTGGAGGAGAAAACAGACCAAATTGAGGTGACAGGTACTATACAATAGTGTTGCAGAGGGTTTTAAAACACTATTTGGGTTGCTTCTTTCTTAGCAACAAGGATTTTCCAACATGAAATGTTGCAAAACAGAATGAAGTAAAGGCAGGATTCAAAACACGTTGTGTTTTCCAACATGCACTACCCAATGTGCACACCTAGATATATTGGTTTAAAAACCAGAAAGGGCTTGGGTATGTTGTGATGTGGAGGTTGAAAAATGTAGTGTGTTATGAAGCATGCAATTTATTATATACTTGAAACTTAAACACAACAATGGAAGGTGTGATTTGGAAGACTTTCATATTGTTTTGTAACATTCCATCTTGCAAAACTGTGGGTGTTAAGAACCAAGCAACCCAGCATGAGATGACCCTTTACATTTAAACAAGGAGATTGAAATAACTAAAACCCAACACTGTGTTTCCCATTCACAATTATTTTATACAATTTTTTTTTCAATCGACTGAAATTTAAACACAACAATGTAATGTGTGATTTCAAAGACATTCATACTATTTTGTAACATTCCATGTTGCAAAAATGTGGGTGTTAAGAAGCAAGCAACCCAAAATGAGGCAACTCTTTACATTTAAACAAGGAGATTCAAATAACTGAAACCCAACACTGTGTTTCCGATTCACAATTATTTTGTGTAGTTTTTTTTTCAATCGACTAAATTTTAAACACAACAATGGAATGTGTGATTTGGAAGACATTCAAGAAACTGAAATACTCCACATTGTGTTTCCCAAATTTCAAATTAAAAGATCTTGTAAAACCCTTTGCTTGCAACAAAATTACCCCTCACCTCGATTTGGTCTGTATTCTACTCCAAGTCATCCACATGCACTCAGACCTTCAACTTTCCATTTACATTTAAACAAGGAGATTGAAATAACTAAAACCCAACACTATGTTTCCCATTCACAATTATTTTGTGCAGTTTTTTTTTCAATCAACTGAAACTTAAACACAACAATGGAAGGTGTGATTTGGAAGACATTCATACTGTTTTGTAACATTCCATGTTGCAAAACCGTGGGTGTTAAGAAGCAAGCAACCCACCATGAGACAACTCTTTACATTTAAACAGGGAGATTGAAATAACTGAAACCCAACACTGTGTTTCCCATTTAGAATTATTTTGTGCACTTTTTTTTTTTTTTCAATGGTTCAAAATTTAAACACAACAATGGAATGTGTGATTTGGAAGACATTCGTACTGTCTTGTAACATTGCATGTTGCAAAACCATTGGTGTTAAGAATCAAGCAACCCACCATGAGACAACCCTTTACATTTAAACAAGGACATTCACATAACTGAAACCCAACATTGGGTTTTCCAAATTGCAATTATTTTGTGCAATTTTTTTTTAGTCATGCAAAATTTAAATGCAATTTTTGCCCAAATTAAAAGTCCTTAGAAATTTTGAAAGGGATTTTGAATACATTCAGACTGTCTATATTACAAAATCTCTTGAAGATATTGTTTTTGTTTAGTAAGAATCCATGTTGGAAAACCCTAAGTGTTAAGAAACAACCAATGTATATACTGTTCTAAAACCCTCTGCAAGTGAGAAGAGATAGTGTGTTTTCCAACACTGCAAATAATGCAAGCATTTTATATATTCCAATCAGATAGAGAAACCAAAATGACATTTGGACTATATCAAAGAGTTGTTCCACAATTTGAAAGTGGATTGCATTACATTCTTGGAGTAACAAAATAAAACTCTTCATAACAAACTAACTAAAATGGGATGTAGTGTGTTTTCCAACACTACAAACCATCTATAACAACACTGTGCCTTGCAAGTATCATAATACCTATTGTTTTCTGATTTAATTACATTATTGGCACCTCGTTTTTCTATTTTCAAATAATGGTTTTCAATGACATGTTTTGGGATTTTTGTCCATCCACGCCAAACAATTATTTTGAAAACCCATCGACGTTGAAACATTATCCCAGTGATGGGGCAACAAACGGCAGACGGGATGAGATGTCCGGCCCTCAAGTCTTTCCTTCCGTTCGACAACCTTTTCTGTTGCCAGTCCCACCTCTTCTGTCGGGACTCTTTTCTCCATGAGGTATGGGGGGCATATCCTATGTTATATACATATGTGAATTTTGTCCAGGAGTTAAGGAGGGAGCAAGCTAACTCCTAGACACAATTCACATATGTATATAACATAGGATATGTCGGTTTCAGGCATAAATTCACATATGTATATAACATAGGATATGCTGGTTTCAAAATCCTAGAAAAAATTCACCTATGCACATTGAAAAATGCATGAAAAACATACATAAGAACATACATGGATACATACATAACATGACGAGACGTCGTAGTGCGAGGCCCGCCAGACACCTGAAACAGTGGGTTTTACAATAGTCTAAGTTTTAGGAGACAATGTGTTTTCCAAAACAACAGTGTATAAAATGGTGGCAAAAATGGGATGTCATGTGGGCTTTTTGATATTTCTGAATTATGATTTTGAATGCCACATTTTGCGCTTTTTTATCCATTCCGAATAATAATGCAAACAATGGCGATATTCTAGGTTTTACATGATTTTTGAAATATAGCATTTCATTGCAGAACCCATAGATCCTGCTTTCTATAAACATTATTCAGTAATTTCACTCATATTTCTACAATGGTTTGTCACTTATTTCATTCAAAAATGGCAAAATTTGAAAAACAACATACAGGGAGAAAAACGAATCAAAAATTTCAAAACCCTCGAAACAAAAAAACATTATCATACTTTCATTTCAACTAACTCCTAGACAAAATTCACCTATGCACATTGAAAAACACATGAAAAACATACATAAGAACATACATGGATACATACATAACATGACGAGAAGTTGTAGTGTGGGGACCACTAGACGCCTAAAATAGTGGGTTTTACAATAGTCTGAGTTTTAGGAGATAGCGTGTTTTCCAAAACAATAGTGTATAAAATGGCGAAAAAAATGGGATGTCATGTGGGATTTTTTCTATTTCCAAATTATGATTTCAAATGCCACATTTTTCTCTTTTTTATCCATTCTAAATAACAATATGAACAATGGTGACATTCTGGGTTTTACACGATTTTTGAAATATAACATTTCATTGCAGAACCAACAAATTTTTCTTTCTATAAAAATTATTCAGTAATTTCACTCATATTTCTACAATGGGTTGTCACTTATTTCATTCGGAAATGGCAAAATTCGAAAACCAGCATACGGGGAGGAAACAAAACAAAAATTTCAAAACCCTTGACATAATTTTTTTTATCAAACTTGTATTTCAACTAACTCCTAAACAAAATTCACCTATGCACATTGAAAAATGCATGAAAAACATACATAAGAACATACATGGATACATACATAACATGACGAGACATGGTAGTGAGGGGACCACCAAACGCTTGAAACAGTGGATTTTACAATAGTCCGAGTTTTAGGAGACAATGTGTTTTCCAAAACAACAGTGTATAAAATGGTGGCAAAAATGGGATGTCATGTGGGCTTTTTGCTATTTCCAAATTATGATTTCGAATGCCATGTTTTGCACTTTTTTATCCATTCCGAAAAACAATGTGAACAATGGTGACATTTTGGGTTTTACATGATTTTTAAAATATAGGATTTCATTGTAGAACCCACAGATTCTGCTTTCTATAAACATTACTCAGTAATTTCACTCATATTTCTATAATGGGTTGTCGCTTATTTCATTCAAAAATGGCAAAATTCAAAAACCAGCATACGGGGAGGAAACAAAACAAAAAATTCAAAACCCTCGACACAAAAAAAAAACATTATCAGACCTGCATTTCAACTAAATAATTTCCCAACGAAAACCCTGCAAAATTCAAAATAAGAATGTGAACAATGGCGATGTGTTGGTCTTTATGTGATTTTCACAATAGTTTGTAGTTTCTGTAAACCTTATTCACTTATTTTGATTTTCACAATGCTTTGTGGTCTTTGTAAACCTTATTCATATATTTCACTCATATTTCCACGATGGGTTGTCATCTATTTCATTTGGCAACCCCAAAATTTCAAAACCAGTAGACAGGAGGAGACGAAATTAAAAAACCCTCAACAAAAAATCACAAAACGAAAACCCCGCAATGAATGACATTCGTTTCTTCAGTGTTCATGTCAGAATGGAAAAATGGCACATACACAAAGCAAATATACATACCTGAAGGAGCTTTTCTTGCATGCAAATCTTGCCCTTGCTATCCACCAAAACGTTGCTATCCGAAAATGGAGAAAATCGGACCAAGTTGGGGCTTTTTGATATTTACTAATAATGGTTTCGAATGCCACGTTTTTGGATTTTTGTCCATCCACGCCAAACAATTATTTTGAAGACCCACCGGCGCTGACACGATTTCCTGATGATGGGACAGCAAACGACAGACGGGATGAGACGTTCAGCCGTCAAGTCTTTCCTTCCGTCCGACAACCTTTTTCGTCGCAGGTCCCACCTCTTCCATCGTGACTCTTTTCTCCATGCGGTATGGGGGGCATATCCTATGTTATATACATAGGTGAATTTTGTCTAGGAGTTAGCTTGCGCCAAAAGATGGTTATATTCTTTAAAAAATAAAAGATATTGATTCATTTACAAATTATTTAAATACATTTAACCTAATTTTGAGCTAGTTTTTTTTTTATATGCAAGCTGTGGGGATAGGGGCTCACTCCCTTTATTAAAAGATAATAAAATTACATAGAACTGCTAGAGTGCAGAGAAGGAGTAGAAAGCTACAAGAGTCTCCAAAAGAAGAGAGAGGTATAAGGAGAATGAGAGAGACCTAAAGTAGAAATAAGAATGAAACAAATTTCCAAAAAAGATACAAAAGTACCAGAAAAGCAAAGGTTAAGCTCAACGACACAAAGAGTTAGCCCAACACTATTTTTGAAAGAGAAGCGCTTCCAAAGTCCACTGCAAACCAACTTTCACCGCTTCTAAAGCTTCAGTGTGAAGCTTCTCTGCAACAGACTTCCTCCCAGCCTTTCACTTTAATCCATAATTGGGTTTAGATTTGCCACTTAAAACTTGAGAAATCTCGAGTTTCTTCTTGGGAAGATTCAAAGAAAAATCATCATAATAGTCTTGATATTGCCCATCCAAATAGTCCATGAAAGGGAAAGTGCCATCAGATTTAGAGTCGTCATCCTTTGACCCAAAGAGAGGATCAATAGGGCACTCTTAAGTAGGGACAATAGGAGGAGTAGAAGGACCTGCTTGCTGATCTAAAGTCGGAGAAGAGTGATCCACCTACTAATCCAAAATCGACATCGAAAACTGGGGAGAATCGAAAAAATTACCGTGATTCCTCCAAATGAACTTCATGTTAGGAACACTACCCTTTTTTATCCACTTTTCAAGCAAAAAACCTCACCCCTGCAAAACACTTGAGGGAACAAGCTTCAATCCCATGTCCAAGCTTATTGCAATGGAAACAACAGATGGGTAAGCCCTCATAATTTAAAAACTTGAGTCTAGACACCATGTGAAGAGTGAATCCGGATAGAATGAGAGAGGGGTTTAGAAATATCCACCATAGAACACACCCTATAAAATTTGTAATCTGAAGCCACCTCGTCTAAATCAAGCTTGACAAAGGATCCCACCTAATTGATCATATTGATGAGAAAATTCGAATTTCAAAGAACCAGAGGCAGGTTGTAAAGCCTAATCCAAACAGGAATAAGAGTAATCTTTGTAAAATTTGGGTCAAAGAAAGGCGACCAAGGTGAAATAAAGAGGCTCAAGTGCCCCAAAACCAAGGCCCTTTCTACAAGATAAAATTATAATCTTCCGCATAACAGAAGGTAACCAGAAAAAAACAAAATCCAAGGATTCCACAGAAGGGAGAGACAAATTACTCCAGGTGTCCTTGATCCAATTAATAATAGAGGACACCAAAGGATGCTTGTGAATACATCTCAGAACAACTGAACGACCACCCAAATCCTCCGCAATAGCACCAATACCGCCATCAAAAATGCTAAAATCCATCGACTCCTCAAAAAAGGAGACAACTGAATCTCATAGGGAGAAACAATCATCACCAAAATGAGGGTCAATATCCTTATTTAAGAGAGGAGAGGGAACAAAGGGAACCAAAGAGCTAGGAAAATTAGGGTTTTCCTAAGAAGCAAAATTTTGATAAAACGCAAAACACACATGGTAAGGGTTCACATTGTTCCAACACCCATCAACAAAAACAAAAGGCATGACACCAAAAGTAGCCCCTACCTCATTAGCATCCAAAGACATAGTGTTTTCCTACAGAACAAAAAATTGACAAAACTCTGAGCATTCATGATAAGGGTTCACCCTGTTTCGACACCCATCAATGGTAATAGGCCCTACACCAGAAACAACCACTTCCTCATTCGTGACCAAAGGCTCAAAGGACTGAGATGGAACAAACGACGCAGAGTGGGAAGCCCCTGAATGGAGATTATACCTCTTTCGTTCCTTGCCCTCCACAACAAACTGACCACCACGCCTTGCACCAGGGAGACGCGAAGAAAATCCAATCTGTCATTTTTGTGTCTTACCATAACGTGGGGTTTCATCTCCAAGCACAACCAATTCAGGATTGATGCCATTGCATGCATCACTGGGAGAGCCTTCACACATTGAAAATGAAAATGAAAAGCTCGCAAACGGTCACAACCCACACAACCACAAGGCAGGTTACTCCAAAATGACGAAAAATCCAAATAGTAACACATAAAAGATGAAGATGAAAGATCTCCTAGCATGAACAACACCACAAAACCCCCAAGGATGCACCAACACAACAATGAAGAAACGAGCTAGGGGTCGACTGCCCTAGCTCAGATCTAGAAGCACGCAGTCACCATCGCATCTAGAAATCTAATTTTGAGCTAGTTATTTACTATAGATGTTAATTTAGAATAAGAATATGAATGTATCTTGTTACTTTTACTTGAATCCCAGAAAAATTCAATTGTTGTCACTAGTGGTGGTGGTGTAGAGTTCAATATGGATAGTCTTGTTGCTACTTTTCTTTCAAAGCAGATGAGAAGAAAAACCATGAATAATAGCTCAAAGGATGTACTACGTGTTTGTGGAAGACTCGAGGACAAAGGTGGGTCTTAGGGGGATAAGAAGAAAGATAGATGCAAGTCAAAAGGAGGGTCAAAAAATCAATAAAAGGAAATTTAAGTGTTGGAATGATGGAAATAGAAGACATGTGAATAATTAATATAAAAACAAAAATAAATTTGTGAATTCCTCCACAAAATAATCTTTTTATGATAGTGATAGTGATGCTTTATTTATTTTTTCTAACATTATTAGTGATTATACTTGGCTCATTGATTCAAGTTGATCCTACCATATGATTCCCCATGAGGAGTGGTATTTCTTGCACAACTTATGATGGAGGTGAGCTTTTCCTTAGTGATAATTGTACTAAACGGAATGTTGGTAAGAGAAAGGTGTAATTGTGTTTTAATGATGAAAGTATTAATTTTTTAGTAATATTCATTAAGAAAATTACCTATAAAACCATTAGCAATTAAATTAGATGCACCCTTAATTATTAGAACTATAGACATTTCTACATTAACCTTTCAAAGAGATTAACAAATTAATCATATCTACAAAAAAATAGCAACATTATAATATGTAAACAACACATAGAAAAGAGGGAATGAGAAAAATAGAAGAGAAATCAGCCACAAGAAAGGAAATTGGCATAAATATACCTTCAAAAAATCCTTATTGGGAAAACCTAGCCTCTCAAGTATCAAACCAATGCATTGTTCGACAACAATAAACTTATTACAATGCAATATAAGGCTCTTGAATCCATTGAGTTTAACACCCTCTTCCTCTAGTATAAATATGATAGAATAACCCTACAAAAAAACTTATTTCTTATGTCTCCATCTCAATCTCTTGACATATAGACTCATGGAGGCCCAAAAAATACCACAAGCAATTGTTATGGGACCAAACAAGGTCCCAAGATACCATGGTAAAAATAATATGATCCACAATCCATTATTTTTCGTTCACCATACTAAGACAATGTTCTTTATGAAATGTCATAACATGTGTCATAAGTGGGTCAATATTTATATTCCATTTTATAACCTCCCTCTTAATAATGCTCTTACATGTCATAATATATTTTACACCGTTATATTTGTTAGAAACTTCGACACATCATTCATGATGATCTATATTATTTTATAAATATATTTACATGTGTTGATAATTACACAAGGCACAATGGCTAGGGTAGAAAATAGGACATTCTATTTCATGAGGACATAATAATTAAATATTTAAAACACTAGGACTTGCAAGGCGTATGACACATCTAGTATTATAATTTTACCATTTATCATATACCTTCCAAGAATAAAAGGGAACACCAATAAATAGTGAACTAACCATTGAGGGTATAATCATGTTGCACTAACGTCTATGTGCTCACAAGCACAACCAAGCACTTACAACATCCATCAAGTGACCACCATATCAACATAACACTCTTATCCTCCATCATTTCCAATCATTAAATATAATAAACCAATTCAAGATCACACTTTGAATGTCATGTTCCAATCTAAACACATATATACCAGAGTCCATCTCCTTCATGATAGGACCAAGAACCTACCAAATACTGAATAATATTTGAGATAGCAACCACAACATAACACTAACTCATCTAACTAACTACACCTAAAAAACATGGTACATAGATCATAGATAGATCTTATGCTATCAACATATCCTTCCCAATCCATAATTACAAGTCCATATTCATTATTATGCACAAATTTTATCTCCAAAGGTAACAAATGCATAGACATGCAAAATTCCTAAAGACCCTTGTAATAAAATCCAATAACATGTATACCTCCATAGGAATCTTGTTGTATGGGAAACATACAATTTGTAAAATAATCAAAGTTTCCAAAGAATCCACCAATAACATTCACATATAGGACATGACCACATCTTCTATCACATACTTTCAAAAAAACATAGTGATATATAAATATATAAACACAACTACTGGAAAAAATATCTCTTGGTCTCCTTATCTCTGCAAAGCTCTTCACATCATGTAGAAAGTAGAGATTAAAGGGACCAAATCTTGTTTTTTAATAAAACAACAAATTATAATAACAAAAAATGATCAACTCTACATATATCTCAACTCCAACATGAAATAAACCAATCCTGTAGGATACACAAAAAATCATAGAGAGAATACCAATAAATAAAACCATGTCCTTCTACCAACACCAACATGTGCCAAATCTAGATAAGTAAGATCTCTTTCTAAATTCCCAATTAGAAAAGTTGCAACATTTCACTATTCAAATCCAACAATAGATATAAGCCTCTCAAACCAAAGGAAGATTAAACAATCATTCCCATGAGAAGGCAATATTCCCAAAAGACCTAACCATCTCACATACTCTTTAAAACATATTATATTAAAAAAACCATAATCATGTATTTACTCCTCAAACAAGTCCTTATAACTAAAATCCCTAGCTCAAGACTTAAAATGCATGAGAAGGCAAGACACATAGAAAAAATGCATCTAAAAATAGGTGGGCAATACTCGTAAGATTATTCAGTTTCAAGTGAACTAAGAGTAATAATGAGATATTTCAACCTCTAAAACATAATCTCCTCATGAAGTTTGTGTTGAAATTGTATCTAAATTTGAGTGTAGTGTAATGTCCCCATTTTTAGCCATACACTCTTTTGTGCTCTTCAGCCTATTCCGGAAGCCTGTAGGCTCATTGAGGTGAAATCAAGGTTTCCTTGTTTGGAGGTTTGTTTGGTATTTCTCAGAATTTACTATTTTTAGTAAATTCTATTATTGGAAATGAACAATTGTCAGCACTTTAGTAAGTCATCTTCAGTTGGAGCAGTTGCTTGGGTTTGATTTTTGGCTTTTGAAAAGAATTTTGGTGAAATAATATATTTCAAGGAATTAATGTTTTAATTTCAAGTTGACCCCTTGGCCTAGCTCATTAACTTTAAGTTGTGTTTAAAAGGTGGCCATGAAGGGGGACACCTTCATGAAAGAAATATTAAACATTTAATAAAGTTCATTTATGCCTTGAAGTGGACGCCATTCTAAGAGGGATTTAAT
Organism: Sequoiadendron giganteum; assembly: GCA_007115665.2. Lineage (NCBI taxonomy): Eukaryota > Viridiplantae > Streptophyta > Pinopsida > Cupressales > Cupressaceae > Sequoiadendron > Sequoiadendron giganteum. The sequence continues at coordinate 47,193,383 of CM021104.1, forward strand.
ATTTATGAATTTTAAAATATTTCAAAAAGGAGCTTTTGGCGTTCCATTCTTGGAGGAGTTTTGGGAATTTGAAAAGTCATCTCCTTTCTTATAAAAGAGAAGTTTTGCTCCAAATTTTACCATCCATGAATTTATGCTAATGTTATGATGTTGGAATGACAACTTAGTTTTTACTTTGAGGAATGCTTACCTCCTAGTTTCAATCCAATTTCGTGTTTGAAAGATAACACCTAGTTGGTCTTATTATTGCTTCTCTTTTAGACTAGCTAATGGAGCTCAATTGTTGAATATTTTTGGAGTTTTTATCAATTTTGGAATTGTTGGTTCATCTACAGCTGAAACTAATTTGTGTTCACAGCTCTTGGATAACATCTGATTTTGTTCTAGGCATTTGTGCTTCATGTTTGTTGACCTTGGGCGACCCTTCTCATAGAAGATAGGAATTTATTATCAAGATTCTAATTTTTAAAGGAAAAATCGCCCTTATAGCCAGGTCGTACCTTCCTTGAGCACATTGGGATTTGTGCCAAATCATTTGGTGATATTTGATGCTATTTATTCATGGAAATTTGGGCTCCAACCTCCTAGAGGATAGTTTCACTTCATTTCAATCAATTTAGAGGTATCTTTATGAAGTTATGAACATTTCTTTGTTTTCTAGTTTGTTGGTTCATAGTTTTAGTCTGTTGGTTTTTGTTATCAGACCTCATTAAGTGCAGATTTTGGCTTTCTTTTTAGTCTGTGAGAGTTCTAAACATTGCTATATTCATCCTTCATATATTTTCATTCTTTCTATCATTGTAACACTCGTAATTTTCAGCTTCTTTCAATTGTAAGGTTGTGAATTAGTAATACTAATCCAACCAATTTTACTATTGCAATTACTTGTGATTTATAATGCAAATAATATAACCCCTAGATGGTTTACCGCCAATGTGGAGGGAATTAACTTGTATCTACATCTATCACCCACTGTTAAGTGGAGAATTCCCATTGTTGAGTGGATGCTTGCCGCAACAGATGAATTGTTTATTTGTAATCTCTTTCCCCCCATTATTTTAGTAGAAGAGTGGAAATTCTCTCATGGCTGGTTATTCGCCTAAGTTCTTTCAGTTTTGTAATTAGTACTCCACCATATGTTAGCACCTCGCCTTCTAAAGGATCTTGTGTACACATTCTTGGTGTTCAATTTAGTTCTTCTTTCTCAATTGTAATCAAGTTAGTTATTGAGTTAATTAGATCCTAGGGATCCTCTGATGATATGCCCGCCCCTCCTCCCACATCGAGTCTTAGGGCACATTCTTGGTTAGAGTTACTATTCTGCATCATGTATTTTGAAGCTAACCTTAACGGGTGCATGGTTGCATTGTATTTGAAATGAAAAATCAAGAAGAAATTTAGAGGGTATCTTTCATGTAGTCTCCTCGATCTTTCTACTAAAACCTTATCAGGTAAGTCACCATTCCAACACATAATCTTCAAAATCTAACCTCATGCAAATGTGATATAAGTGTATATTTCATCATATCATGATAAATAAATTCTAATTACAAATTTTTAATAATAAAAAGCTCACAATAAAAAATGATCACAACACTTTTCTAGTAGATTTCCACAAACCACTATCAAATACCCCACTAGAAAATCAATATAGATTATAGGAACTTGCCACAATTATGTGATTTACTTCATAACCATAATTTAACCAAAAACTCTACATTCAATAGGTTATATGCATCCTCATACACCAAGGATCACCCATCTAAATTAACATGTCATGATTAACAACTCAACCAAAGACTTTGAGAGTTCTCTATGGAAATAAGTCATCAAAATCTTCAAAGAACATGAAGATAAGCATACTCTATCAATATATATCAATAAAATCTCACTACACACATAATTTAAGTATCATGAGATCTCCATGATGACAAAAACCACTATAGAAGATAATTTATCACAAAGTGGCATATCCACATCCACATCACAAAAAAGCCTCCCACTGAAGGTGGTCTTAAGGTACATGTGGCACCATGATAAGAATATAATAATTAAATATCACCTATGGTCCTCATAGAATCAAAGAACACAATTGTGACACTAAAAAATACCAAAGTAGAACCATGATCTCCAACTAATTAGATAAAACCAACCATGTAACTACACAAAATCTCCCATTAGACCATAATTGAGAGCATCTTATATCACCATAGTCAATAGCTATAGGTCCTAAAGAATAATTTTTTGAGGTAGTCCAAACACCATCTCTTTATATCACTATATTGAACATACCAATGAAATAATATGACCAAGAAAGTACAAGAAAATAGAATTCACATCAAATAACTCACAAGAATTGCACACACGTAACATTTAAAAGGTGATCAAATTTATGGCTAGTGCTCTAACTAGATCCAAAGAAACCACAAAGCCCACAAACCTTGAACAATGTAATAAGTAGATCCACCGCCACATTAGTGACATGTAAAATAGAGACAACATGTAGATTCTCCATGATTCAAACACCTAATCAATTCTAGATTTAATTTTCCACAAATCTATAATAGACTAACCATAGCTTAGGAACAAGCAACTTTTTAGAAATTCCAATTGATGAGGCACATGCCAACACTTCCACACCTCAAAAGGATGCAAATGAATTTCTTAAATCATGAATGAAAATCTACAATTTTTGCCATCCTAACAACCGCTTAACAACAATATTTTCTTAGATCTTAAAAAACACATATTTTGGTTAGAATGCAAAACCTACAAAAACCATCAATGCAATATGAATCCATATATACATCTAGAAACCCACAAATATGAAAAACATCAAATATACAATATGAAATAATAGAATATCATATATATGTAATCTCACATTTTAAACAAAAAATGATAAAACCCGTCAATCTCAAATAACATGAATATGCAAAATAAAATTACAAATAATCCATAAGGATCATAGGTTGTTTAGGAACTCCAAGAGACAAAATACCAAATCCACAACCACCAAAAATACATGCAAATGGATGAACCATGTTGTCTAGGGTCTTCTAGGTCACCAAACTACCTCCAAAACCTATATACAACTAGGGGCTAAGACCACAAAGCCAAACTAAGCACTCTTTTTGGTAATCAATATAGCTTGTGCTTCCCCATGTGACTAGGGAGCCAAAAGTAGGTACCCAACATGAATAATCTTCCACTACGCGTGACCATACAATAAAGGAACATAGACACCATATAGAGGGGCTACTCACACACTACCAAACATGAGCTCTACATCATAATTATATAACATGCATACACATGATCAACTCCATCGAACATTTATAACAATTTTCCATTGCTCACCATACTATATCCTAAAATAACAAACTAAATCCAATATAAAAATTCCACTTATACAAGTATTAATAAATAACATATTCCTTCCAATAAATTCCTACTAGATTGTTAGGCTAAGAAATCAACGATGGAGGAATACCCAAAATCAAATCACCATAGAACCATCACATATAATAATAAGTTGGTTTGTGCAAGCAACATGAAAGAACAAACAAGTCACATGCAAGAACAAAAAAATCACATGCAAGAACATGAAATATATAGAACCACCTCTAATTTGATACCAAATTTTAGGAAAATTACTTGCAAATCCCTTTGTAGTTAAATAAAATATATACATAATTATCATGCATTACATGTATTTCCATACTAACCCTTCAAAGAGATTAATACATTAACTATATCTATTGAAAGTTCAACAAGATTTTGGCATGTAAAGAATGCATATAAAATAAAGAATGACAAAGATAAAAGATAAATCAAACAAAAGAAAGAGAATGACATTAACATACCCTAGGAAAATCCTTATGTAAACCCAATCTTTAAAGCACCAAACTAATGTATTATACAACAATAAAATTATTATAATACAATATCATGCACTCGCCTCCATGGGGATCAAAATCCTCTTCCTTTGGTAGAAATCTATAAGCATAACCCTACAAAAGATGCCTCTCTTATGTCTCCATATCAAGCCCTCAATATATATATTCATGGAGGCCCAAAAACCACCATAAGACATTACCAAGGGACCGAACAAGGTTATGAAATAACATGGTAAATTTCCATACATCCATAATCCATTATTTATCATTTACCACCTTTAAAAATATGTTATATGACATGTCATACTACGTGGACCATAAGTGAACAAATATTCTTAGCCCACTTGTAGTAAAATTTCTCTTAATCATGCTCTTACACATCATATTATCTCTTACATCACTATCTTTATCATAGATGCCCTTACACATTGTTCATGGAACAATATTCTTTTACAAATACATTTACACTTGTACATGCCAATAATTACACATGGCATAATGGCTAAGGCATAAAGTGGGACATCACATTTCATTAGGATGCATAATTAATAAACATTTAAATGTTTTAAACATTATGAGTTGCAAGATGTATGACACACCTAATCCCAACAACATTTTGCATATTCTAGGACTTGAGATAAAGTTACTTTCTATATCCAAGTTGAATGATTTTGATGTGCATGTGACATTTGGAAAATATAGTTATAGGTTGGTGAATGAGAACTTAGTGTAACTAAATGATCTTGCATTGAGAACTTATTCAGGTTGAATGCCTCCAACTTTGTTGCAAGTATGAACGTGTTGTCATTGATGTCAATTGGTTAACTGGTTGTCAATGGGTTGTTTTTGTTAGGGTGAGAAGACAAATATCTAATAGTTAAATGCGGATTTGGTCAATAAAACACACACAAAATTATTGCAGAAACAAGACAACACAAAGAATTTAATGTGATTCACCCAATCTGGGATACATCCAAAAAACCATAGCCATCCAAATATTTTATTATCTAGTGAAAAATATATTACAATCTCGTGAATAATATCTCACTGCATCTCTCATCCCAACTGCTTATTACAAGCTTTTTAGAAACTTCTAGAATTAGGGTTCTACAAAGTTAGTTTTTTTCTTTTTTGCTGACGAAGTGAAAAAGTAGGATACGTGAAGATTGTATAGTATAGCATGATCAGTCACCACATACCAAAAACTATTGTCATTGATGTCATAGAAGTTGGTTTTTGGCTGTACATGTCGAGGATATTGAGATAATTGTAATAGAGAAATGTTGCACGCATTCAATGTTTGCTCCGGGTTTTGCTCCAAGATTTATTGATATGCTAGTGAGGATCTGAGCTATTGTTCAGGGCTGCTAGATGTTTCTATATCCATATTTTGGGTTTTTGGATCAATGTACAGTGTGAGTTATGTTCACCAGTTGTGAACTATGCTTTTCTATGTACCTGACTGAGCTCCAAGAGAAATGTAGTTGCTCTGGATTTCTTCTTGTTTGGGTTTTATGACTTTTGGTTCTTAAGATAAGCTGATGAGGTTGTCTTCAAGTGAAATTTGTTATCCGGAAGGTTGGATTGTGTTAAGGTTGTGTGTGCTTAATTGATTTATGTGTTTTACATGGGTATTGGCTGACCTTGTGTTAAACACTACTCATGAAATTTATGGAAGCATGTTGAAGCATTTTGGGACTTATTTAGGTCCTCATTTAGTATTTGTTTGGGTTGCCCTTATTCTAATTCCATCATAGAATGTTTTGGCACTGACCTAATTTGAAATTGTAATTGCAAATAGTGTGTGGTTGACTTTGGATGAGTTTCAAAGTTGAAGATGGTATTAATACAAGTTAAGATGTTTGTGAAAGTGGAATGAAAGCAAGATAGATGCGAAAAAGTGTGTGTGATACGAGCTTGGGAAGATCAGTGCTAAATCTAATTACTGAGTTTTTGGAAGCAGTGAGTTGAAGGTGTACTCTATCATTCAAGCATGTTTGCAAGTGTGTGAGTGAGTTGTGGTGGAAATCTTAGTTGCATTGAGATAGTCTTTTCTCTCTATAACTACTCTCTTCTATCTTCTTTGTAATTTTGTGGTAATGAGTCCTCCAGGTGGTTAACCCTTGTTGGACAATGAATCCTATTTCAGATAGTAAGTCTTGTTTTGGTAATGAGTCTTTTTGGTAGTGAGCCTCTGTATTCGGTTTTGATATTCCTTATATTGTGAGCTAATCCTCACTATGGTTTTTCCCTTATTGGGTTTTCCACATAGATCTGGTGTTGTTGTGTGTATGGTTTTTCTTCTTTCAGTTTTTGCTTTTACACTTAATGATTAATCATATTAGTAGAGTAAAGTATTTGTGAATGACAATAGATCTAATCTCTAGTGGAAGTTTTAAGGTTAAATTTTCTACAGTTGATTCACCCCCCTCTCAGTTATCTTGTTCAACAATTGGTATAAGAGCTTGGTTCCTTGGAGAAGAGATTAACTGCTTAAGGAAGGTCTGGTATGGCGAGCAAGATCATTATTGAGTATCTTAGGTTTGAAGGGACTAACTATTCCTTATGGAAGACAAAAATGGAAGGATATCTAGAATACTATGGATATGATGTTGAGAAATCTTACAAGACTTCATACACTGCTCCTACTAATGTTTCGAGTATAACTGATGAGATCAAGGCACATGAAGTGAACAATAAGGCAAAGTTCATTATGAAGAATAGTCTTTCACATTATGAATTAATTAGAGTCCCGAATCTGAAGACTGCTAAAGAGGTTTGGGATACATTGGAAAAGATTCATGAAGGAGATGAAAATGTCAAAGAAGCAAAGTTACAAAATTTGGAGGCGCAATTCAAAATCGTGCATATGTCTGAAGATGAGAACATTAAATCCTATGTATAGAGAGTGGATGAGCTAGTAGGTGGAATGCAAGGACTTGGTACTAAAATAGATGAATCAAGGATAGTAAAGAAGATTCTTAGAACTCTCCTTGATGCATAGAGTGAAAAGGTATCTGCTATTGAAGAATTTGTAGATTATAAAACTTATACTAAAAATCAGTTGTTGGCTACTCTAACATCATATGAAATGAGAAAGCCTAGCTTGAGAAATGGATCAAAGTCAAAAACTACTTTTAGAGCTGCAAGTGTTGAAGATCCGAATGAAGAAAACCTTTATGAAGTATAAGCTAACTTCGTGAGAAGGATGTAAAAGGACTTTGGTAAGTATGAAGACAAGTGAAGGAAAGTGCTCCAGAGAAATTTGAAGATACTGCGATCTTTTCCCTTCATGCTAAACAAGAAAAGAACTATGGGTTGTTGAAAATGATTGTTCACATCACATGACCAGTGATAAAAGTAAGTTTGTTAAACTTGAAAATTATGATGGAGGCTTAGTTAAGTTTGGAGATGATATTGGTGCTAAGATTTGTGGGATAGGTTTAGTAAGTTTTGATGGCAAGCATAATACTGATGTCTACTATTTTAAGGGTTTAAGGGACAATCTATTGAGTGACGGATAGATGTGTAGTAAAAGTTATAATATTGTATTTGAGGATGAGAAGTGTGAAATAAGGAAAGGATCCAGAACAGTGATTGTTGCTGGAAAGAAGTTTGAAGGAAATATTTATCAACTTAAGGGTGATGATGGGCATTGCTTTATATCTCAGATTAATGATAGTTGGTTATGGCACCGAAGGATGTCTCACATGAATTTTGATAATATGGAAAGGATTGGTGTTGTACAAGTTGTGAGAGATTTATCGAGGATTAAAACGCCTATTAATGCTATTTGCAAGAATTGTCAGTTTGGAAAGTAAGCTAGAAGTTGATTTAGGTCGAAGGAGCAATATAATACTAGACTATTGGATTTAATTCATACAGATATTTGTGGTCCTACAAGAGTGAGAATTCTACAAGGTGACAAGTATTTTATGCTTCTGATTGATGATTACTCTAGAGATACATAGGCTACTTTTCTTAGGGAGAAATTTGATGCATTAGATAGATTCAAGGCATTTAAGGCTATGGTTGAGAATGAAGAAAATTTGAGAATAAAAATATTGAGGTCTAACAGAGGTGGTGAATTCACCTCCAATGAGTTTAATATGTTTTGTGAAGTTCATGGAATAAAAATATAGTTATCTGCTCCTAAAACTCCTTAGCAGAATGGAGTTGTTGAAAGAAAGAACATAACAATTCAAGAAGCTGCTAGATCAATGATTACAAAGGTAGGTCTACCAGAAGTTTAATGGAGAGAAGTTATTCACACTATTTTTTATGTGTTCAATCGAGTTCAAGCAAAAATTAATAGTACTAAGACCCCATATGAGCTATGGTGTGGAATAATTCCTACTATCAAGTATTTCAAGGTATTTGGAAGAAAAATTTATATCTGAAGAGATGAGTAAAATTTATGGAAGTTTGATGCTAGATGTGATGAGGGTATCTTCCTTGGATACTCTACTAGAAGAAAATATTACAAATCTTTCAATAAAATATAGAGAAAATTTGTAAAAAGCATGAATGTTAAGGTGGATGAAGATTTGAATAATTCAATTGAAGTTGATGGTTATGTATCTGATGAACTTGATTGCATATAAGTAGAAGAAGTTGTGGAAGAAAAAGAAAAGTATAATGAAGAATAAGAAGCTTCGGTGGTGTCCCAAAAGACACCTAAATATGTGTAGAAGAATCATTCAAAAAATCAAATCATTGGATACAAGAGAAGAGGAGTATTGACAAGAAGCAGAGTTGTTGCTGTTGAAATAAATTTGTGTTTACTTTATGAAGTTGAACCAAAGACAGTAAGTGAAGCATGTGAATGTGATCATTGGATGAGATAAATGGAAGAAGAACTTATGTAGATTGAGAAGATTCAAACTTAGGAATTGGTCCCTAGACCGATAGATAAAAAAATAATTGGATCAAAATGGGTATTCAGAAACAAGTTGAATGAGAATGGAGAGGTAGTCAGAAATAAAGCAAGGCTTGTGTGTAAGGGTTACTCACTGAACCACCAAAAACATGAACACACAAGAAGGGAAAGAGGATTCCCCAATGAGCTTCTAGGGTTTTTCACCCTAGAAGCCATCTTTTGGATGAATGGCTATCTTTCACCTTAGTGGTTTTGGTGTTTTTGGGTGTTCATTCAAAGAGGGAGTTTTGGGGGTTAGGATTTGTTAGGTGTGTGTGTTGTGTGGTTGAATTCTGGGAATTAAATAGTAATAATATAATATATGAAATGTAAAGCAAATGAAAGTAAACTAATACAAGCTAATCTAAATGATCTAAATATATACAATACAGACAGTAAACAAAAAGTTCAGAACTTGTGCACTTGAGAATGAGATGTTGTAGATGAAAGGCCCTAGAATCCTCTAAAACATGTTTGAAATCTTCACAGGGACATTCCCGCCAAGTTGGGCGACCTAGTCCTCTTGTCGGGAAACTTTGCTGGAATAGGTTTCTACCAAATGGGTACTCAAAAATGTGAAAATGCCCAAAACACAAGCTCAGAGGGACTAGGTCACCATTATGGGCGACCTAGTCCTCTTCTAGGTTTTTGGGAACTTGAAAGAGGATATTAGAGTCCTCAATCTACACTTTGGATCCCAACAAATATCTTGTTCAGATTTTGTTGGAAACGGGTAGAAAGAGGCCTCCAAACTAGAACTAGGGTTTTGTTGGCTTGAATGTTCTTGGTGAGTTGATGGCACCTTCCTAACACCTTTCTTCTTCACAAACCTACATACAAAATCCTGCAAATCACACATGCAAAGAAGAGACAAGGGTTAGGGTTAGAGATTAGGGGTTTGCCTTGGTCAAACCCCTTTTGAGTAATCAAACCAAATGAAAGTATAAATGAAGTAAAGCATGAAACAATGAAGAGTGATGGGTTGTTACCTTGCTTTGATGAGATCTTGTGTTGTTGCAGCCACCAACCCTTGAATGCTTCAGAGATGATGTCTTGTTGACTTGGAATGTGAAACCCTAGATGGCTTGAGGAGAAGAGAAGAGAGATTGAGATGAGAGGTGGAAAATGAGGGTAGCTAATGAGAAATTAGGGTTTTGGAGGTTATTTATACAAGTTATGCCCTAACTTGCCCAAAACAACTTCATACTGGCCGACCTTAGGGTTTTAGAGACCTAAATCCCGTCATATATGAACTTAAATTATTATTTTAAGCCACATGAGACTAGGTCGCCCAAGGTGGCGGCCTAGTCCACCTGGGAATTTTTAAGTGGTTGTTGATCATTATTATGTTATTACTTGCGTTTGTTGAGATTGTCTTCATAAAACACTCTAAGATAAGTCTTGTATGTGTATTAAGGGGTCATTTTGGCATAATAATGTATTGATTAAGTGATGACAAGCCTAGGAGAGAATGAAAATGTCTTGCAACACTTTACAACACTTCTGCACAAGGCTTGGAAAGAGGTAAAAAGAGGCTGAAAATGGTCCATAGGCCTAGGTCCAAATGAGCGAAAAGTTACAAAGTCCTCACTTTTTGGCGACACACTCACAAGTAGAAGGTATATATTTTCAAGACACTTTTTCTCTGGTGGCTAGGTGAAACAATGAAAAATGGGGTTGGATGCTTTTGTATGGTTTAGGACATAGAGAACACCCACTTTCCAATTATTTCATTGAAAGATAACCCTAGAAATCTCAATACGAAGGAGAAAGATATTTTGCAAAAGGGTTGTCCTAAGGGCTGATTGTAAACTAGTGAGGGGTTCACTACAAAGTTAAGACTTGGAAAGAGAAATGTAATGCAAGATGTAATACTAAACCCTAATATGATGCAATGACTTAAAAAATGACCTAGAAATGTATGAAAATTTGAATAACAAGTTGTAGGGTGGAATGTGTGCACCTGGGAATCTGAAGCAGACTTTAATGAATTCTAGAACATTGAAAAATCATAAATTTTGACCTACTAGGACTCATTTGCCAATCTGGGTGAATCAGTCCCAGATTCGAGTTTCTGTGCAAGAACAAATTTATGGAAAAGGGTATCTAAATCTACAAAAATCTTGGAAAATCACATGTAGTGGGACTCATTCACCACTTTTGGTGAATGGGCTTTGTTCCACTTTTTTGAGAATTCAAAGTTCAGATCTACACTTCAACACCTGCTCTTTTCTCCCAAATTGATTTTCGGATCTGAATCTTTGTAAATTAACCTATAGGTGTTCTCCAATGTTCTCCAATGCTCAATGGCAACTTTGACAACTTTTGGCACTTTAACAACTTTCTCCAAAATTTCTCCTTAATATATCTTCAACCTAAACTTGAAAATTACACACTAAAGAGAGGGGAAAATATTTTTTTGTTAGTGGATAGGGGTTTGCCTTGGTCAAACACTGTTTTGGTAATAAAGCCTTAAAATAAAATGAGATAGGAATGGAGAATGATGAACGAACAAAATATGATGATGGAACTCACAAAACCCTAGCAATGAAGTGCTACAAACGTGTATGAGATGGCTCCAATGGATGTAGATATTGACTCTTGCTTGAATAGGATAGATTTTGAATGAAATGATAGTTTGAATCATGAAACCCTACATCATAATTGTTAGCTCCAAAATAAACATGATGAATGAAGACTTTGACATGATACTTGATGCTTGTATAATTCTCTAAAATGCTTGATAATCTGCCCTTGAATGCTCTTGTAAATGCTTGAATACTCTTTTGAACTCAAATTTTCTATAAGGATGAATACTTGAATGCTTGGGGGTTAAAATGATTGAAATAAACTTGTATTTGTACTTAATTATGCAAGAATTCCTGAAATTACAACTCTACAAGATGACATCAGATCTAGGAGGATAAAATCTTGCCAAAATTTTGAATTAATTTTAATTTTGGGCCACATGAGACTCATTCGCCCAAGGTGGTGAATGAGTCCCATTAGGCATAATTTATGGGACCATTATAAAAATGCTTAGAAAGGTGTGAAGCCAGGTTCAGGACCCAAAAACTTAGGTGGGACTCATTCGCTCAAGGTGGTGAATGAGTACCAGACCACCAAATCTAGGCCACACAAGTTGAAACACTTGAATTATGATTGGATTTTGATTTGTGTCAGGATTATCCTCGAAAAGATGCATTAAATGAGGCTTGTGGATGCAAAACAAGGCCAATTAAAGCATAAAGAAAGCCCATTTATTAATGACAACCCTAGAAAAGTGTGAAAGTATGTTACAACACTTTACAACAATTTAAATAAGGTAGGATTAAGGTTAAAAAGAGGTTTATTAGGTTCAATCAATTAATAAAACCTTAGAAAAGTTGAAACTGTGTTACAACACTTCACAACAGTTTAGCAAGGTACCATTTATGTTCATTAGTTCACAAGGGCTCAAGACCTAATGTGAATGTGTCAAACACATTACGACACTAAATTAAGGCACCATTAAGCCCAATTAACAAGGAGGGCCCAAACAAGCAAGGAAAAGTAGAAGGGATACTTTTTACCTTGACACACTAAGATGGAAGCTATTATAATGTTTTTGGATTTTTCTATTTATAAAGATTTTAAATTTTATTAGATGGATGCAAAGTCCGCATTTTAAATGGTGAGTTAGAAGAAGAAGTTTAATTGGAACAACCGAAAGGATTTCAATTGATCGATCAACCAAATATGGTCTGCAGATTAAAGAAAATTTTATATGGATTGAAGCAAGATCCTAGAGCTTGGTATGCAAGGTTAGACATATATTTGATTCAACAAGGTTTCAATAAATGTATGACATATAGTAATTTGTACTTCAAAATTGAAAATGATAAAATCTTGATAGTGGTTGTATATGATGATATTATCTTTGGAGGAAATGAAACAATGTGCAAGATGTTTTTTGAAGAGATTCAAAAAGAATTTGAGATGTCTATGTTTGGTGAGATGAATTTCTTTCTTGGGCTACAAATCAATCAAACAAAGAAAGAGATTTTTATTTCACAGTCAAAGTATGTAAAAGAAATGTTGATGAAGTTCAGGATGGATGGTTCCAAATTAGTATGTACTCCTATGATGATTGGCTACAAATTGAGTAAAGATGATGATTCACCTAAGGCTTGTTAGAGCAAATACAAATCAATTATTGGAGGATTTTTGTATTTAACTGCTACGAGACTGGATATCATGCATGCAGTTTGTCTTGTGAATAGATTTCAAGAAGAGCCTATAGAAACACATGTTTTTATTGTTAAGAGGATATTCAGGTATTTGAATGGCACTCCAGACTATAGATTGTGGTATCCTAGGGATATTTATTTTACACTAAGTTCTTATGCAAATGCATATTGGGCAGGTTGTGTTGATGACAAAAAAAGTACAAGTGGTGGTGCATTCTTTCTTAGTTGCAGGTTGGTGTCATGGTTGAGTAAAAAGAAAGATTTAGTTTCCTTATCCACTGTAGAGGCTGAGTATATTGCTGCGGCATCTTGTTGTACACAAGTTTTATGGATGAGACAAACATTGAAAGATATCAGAGTAATATATGATGATCCCATTTCTATCTTCTATGATAATGCAAGTGCAATTAACATTTCAAAGAATCTAGTGATGCACTCAAGGAAAAAGAATATATCAATAAGATATCACTTTTTGAGAGAAAAGGTTGTGGATAATGAAGTCAAGCTTGAGTATGTACTTACAAAGGATCGGGTTGATGACATATTTACTAAGGTTCTTCCTAAAGATACTTTTGAGTATCTCTAGGATAAGTTAGGGTTCATTGCTTCTTCTTTCTTGAACTAGATGCATATGAAGATGCATCAATCCAATAGATCTATGGATCTATCTTTCTTCTGGATTGATGTTTGGTGGCTACCTCTCAGGAGGAGTAGGTAGTATCACATGTTGTCATTGAAGAAGTGTTTGGGTGTACTCCTAAGGGGGAGTATTCAGTACTGGTAAATACTCTTAATGTCAAAGGGGAAAACAATGTAAAACATCTTTTGCCTTTGCCTTTGATTTCAAAGGGGGAGAGAGTATCATGCAAAAAAGAAAAATTAAGGAGAGAATATCATGTGAAAAATAAAGTAAGGGGAAGAAATCATTCTTGGAGATTGATAGTTGTTATGTTGTCTTTGATGGTTTTTCACATCATGTGTTGCTAGCAACGACAAAGGGGGAGATTGTTACAAGTATGAAGGTTTTGTCATTGATGTCAACTGGTTAACTATTTGTCAATTAATTGCTATTGTCATTTATGTCATGGAATTTGGTTTTTGGTTGTATATGTCAAGGATATTGAGAAAATTGTAATAGAGAAAGGTTGCAGGTATTAAGTATTTTCTCTAGGTTTTGCTTTGAGATTTTTTGCTATACCAATGAGGATCTGAGGTATTATTTAGGGTTGTTGGATGTTGCTATATCCAATTTTTGGGTTTTTGGATCATTGTACAATGTGAGTTATGTTCACCAGTTGTGAACTGTGTTTTCTGTGTACCTGGCTGAGGTTCAGGAGAAATGTAGTTGCTCCAGGTTTCTTTTTGTTTGGGTTTTATGACTTGTGGTTCTCATGATAAGTTGATGTGGTCATGTTCAAGTTTGTGTTAAGGTTGTGTGTGCTTAATTTATTTATGTGTTTTACATAGGTATTGACCGACCTTGTGTTAAACACTACTCATAAAATTTATGGAAGCATGTTGTGACTTATTTAGGTCCTCATTTAGTATGTGTTTGGGTCACCCTCATTCTAATTCCACCGTAGAATGTTTTGGCACTGACCTAATTTGAATTTGTAATTGCAAATTGTCTGTGGTGGACTTTGGATGAGTTTCAAAGTTGAAGATGGTATAAATACAAGTTGAGATGTTTGTGAAAGTGGAATGCAAGCAAGATAGATGTGAAACAATGTGTGTGATGTGAGTTTGGGCAGATTAGTGCGAAATATAATTTTTGAGTTTCTAGAAGCAATGAGCTAAAGGTGTACTCTACCATTCAATAATGTCTACAAGTGTGTGAGTGAATTGTGGTGGAAATCTCAGTTTCATTGAGATAGTATTTTATCTCTGTAACTATTCTCTTCTATATTCTTTGTAATTATGTGGCAGTGAGCCCTCTAGGTCGTTAACCCTTGTTGGAAAATGAATCCTTTTTTGGAAAGTAAGACCTATTTTGGCAGTGATTATTTCTAGTAATGAGCCTCTATATTCACTTTTTCTTATATTGTGAGCTAATCCTCACTGTGGTTTTTCCCTTATCGGGCTTTCCATGTAAATCTAGTGTTGTTGTGTGTATGGTTTTTCTTCTTGCCGTTTTTGCTTTTACATTGAATGATTAATCATATTAGTAGAGTAAAGGATTTGTGAATGATAATAGATCTAATCTCCTGTGGAATTTTTAAAGGTTATTTTTTCTACAATTGATTCACCCCCCTCTTAGTTGTCTTGTTCAACAAACTCTACAAATGTAACTAGCAAGATAGAAAATACACATTTTTTGTGGCACCAATGTTTGGGTCATATAAGTGAAAATGCCTTAGGACCATAATTAATGAAAAATCGTTGATGAGTTTTTAATTGCTCTAAATATAAAAATTATTCCTATGAGTATTATGTGTGTGGTAAATAGAACAAGTCTTCATTTTCTGATGGCAACTATAGAGCAAAGAGACTATTGGAAATAATCCATTCATACGTGTTTAGTCCAATGGATGTGGGTTATATGATCATATCTCAATATTACGTTTTCCTCATTGATTATGCTTCTAAATACTTTTAGATTTATCTTATGTATATCAAAATTGATATTTTTACTGAGTTGAAGAAATTTAAAGCCTTATTTTAAAATTAAATATATTATAAAATAAGAGCATTGATATGTGATGGTGGTATTGGACATCGCTTTAGGTAAGTTAATGATTTTTGTAAGCATGTAAGCATTGTTTATTAAAAGACTACACCATATACACCTCAATAAAAAGGAGTTGTAGAGAAAACGAGTCAAACTCTACTAGAAATAGCTAAAATTACGTGTAGTGGTTAAAAGTATGTGTAGTGGTACATAGGTAGATTGATGCTCATGGGTAAAAACTATAAATCATATTTGTTACTTGATTAATAGATCAAATTTATTGGCTCTTATTAAAAAAACTTTATGAAGTGTGGATGATTAAGAAGCCTTCTATTTTACAGTTAAGGGTGTTTAGTTGTGATCTCATATTCACGTGCCTTAGGATACAATGGATCTAAATTGGATCCAAAATCTAAAAAATGTATCTTCATAGGATAGAATGAGAATGTAAAAGTGACTTGGAATCAATTAACCTAGAAAATGATTTATTTTAGAGTGATTTTTAGGGAATTTAGAACTTTTTCAATTCTTGAACAATCAAAAGAAAAAGAGAATAAAACAATACATTTTAAGACTAGAGTAAAGAAGCAGGAAGATCCATATTTGGAAGAATAGATTGATGGATTATAGGATGGAGAGGAATAAGAGCCATTTAAATAAGGATGTGTAGGATTAACATACAAAAAAAATGTAGATCCCCTTACTCCTACCTTGAAGGGATC
Source organism: Sequoiadendron giganteum (assembly GCA_007115665.2). Lineage (NCBI taxonomy): Eukaryota > Viridiplantae > Streptophyta > Pinopsida > Cupressales > Cupressaceae > Sequoiadendron > Sequoiadendron giganteum. The sequence goes on from CM021104.1 coordinate 47,209,819, forward strand.
CACTAGACAATAAAATCTAGTTGACGGTTATAGTCCACTAGATTTATGTTATGTATTTTATTTATCGAGTACTGATAATGAACCTATATATTTCAAGCTCTATATTTAGAATAAAATAAGTCTTAGATGCAAACCATGTGGGAGGAGATAATGAAATTAAATAGTTTTGATACATATGATCTTAAGAAAATTCTCGAGGGAAGAAGGCCAATTAGTTTTAAATGCATGTATGAGAAGAGAATTGGTGTAATTTGATAGTGAAATGAATAAAAGTAGAGTGAGTTACCAAAAATAGGATTGATAACCCAATTGGGGACCTATTATTTCTTAATTCATTAGGAAGTGAGATCCACATAATGAAATTACTATCAACCTTGAGGTGAGTCAAGTCAAAGTCTGAATCTACTGATTTCCTTTTCTTGCAAGGGCGGGGGTCTTGATTAAACAACACTTTGGGGAGAAAGATTAAAAATAGAAAATCAAACTCGAAATGCAATCTATAACTTGGATCTAATAGATTAAACTCAATACTGATGGAACCAAAAATCAAATTATACATCAGAGAGAGGTAAGATGATGTGTACCAGTCACCAAAAGTGATTTTCTGAAGCTAACCTGGGACTCATTCGCCCAAGGGTGAATAGGTCTTGGTTTAGGGTTTTCCTACAACTTTTGGAAGCCTCTGCAATAGATATGAATCTCTCAATTTGCCTAGGTTTTAGGATTAGAAATCCAGAAATAAGTTTTGTAATTAAGTTTCCATGAGATGACAACTTTTACAACTTTGACAGCTTCTTCAATTTTTCTCTTCAAGAGATCTCCAAGATTTCTTCCACCTAAATTCGCAAACACATATCAAGAGGGAAAAATATTTTGTTTTTGTGAATGGGGGTTTGCCTTGGTCAAACCTCGTTTTGGTAATTAAACCTTGAAATGAAATAAAATAGTATGAAAGGAATGATGAATGAACAAATCTATTTCACAACTCACCAAACCCTTGAATGAACCTTGGAATGTGGTGTAATGTCTGCCGTGTGATCCCCAAAGGACAACCAAACACCGCAATTTTTTTTTTGATAGGGAAAGCGAAACATTGCATAAAATGAATATGTACATTCATTTCATGCAACGAGCAATTATGTATTTGCAAAGTCATCTACGTCCTCTGGGGTACACATAATGGTCGTTACGAACTCTAAAATTTTATCAAAAAGAAAGCGAATGAAATCCAAGATTACATAATGATAACGTATAATCATCCATGAGCAAAAGAAAGGAAAACGATACATCATTTTATTACAATTCAATTCATAGTTCCATAGTTCCATGATACAACTATGGAGCATATTTCCATAGATACAACACATCAAAGGTGCAATAGTACATTACATAAAGTTTCCCTTATATCAAGGGGAAGAATACACCAAGTACAAGGATAATACATTAATGGAGAGTAAGGTACAAAGTGAGGAAAATTCTTCAACAAAGTGAAGCTCTGGAAACTCTACATCACGAACACAACCTCGAAACCAAATGGGGTGCATAGCATGTTCCACCCGACCATGTCTATTGACTAAGATATCCTCTGTGGATTTATTATTACTGCAAATATCTACAGGTGATTTGCTGCACAATATAATTATAATCTAACCTATTTTCTTTTATTTTTCTTCCACCTTTTAAATTTGTTTCCTTACAATCTTTGATAGAATTCTAAATATTGGTGGAATCTTTTCCTTAAGAAATTTACCAAAGTTTATTGACCTGGTTACTATGATGTTTGCATAAACAATCATTTAGAAATGAACAATATAATTGTAGTAAAATAACCCTTACTGGATGATCGAACTTTACACTATTCATGATGATAGAGAATCACTCAGTAATTCAAAAATATATTATAATCTTTATACAACTTCACTGGAAAATTTCACCTTCATGGCATCCACAGCCTCACAGAGACATGTAGTTTTCTCAACTGGATCTTATTATTTATTCTATGTTTAATAAGCAACAGGAAAATGTAAAAGAAGATGAAAATCAAGGTGCATCTATAATGAAACATGCCTTCACAGTCAAAATCCCAGAGCTTGCTTGGTGTTGACTCCCTACCATTTTTTTATTTTTTATTTTTTGTGATAATCTAATATATCGATTGAAACATATAAACAATTATGTTGGTTCCTTATTTTCTTTCATGAAATTTTAGACCTAGACGACATCTATTGAATGGCTGCAAGTCATATAAGCCCAAGATGTTCTTGATTTTTGATTTATTTGTTCAAACTACTTGTCTTTTAATCACTTTTTATGTTCCATTGTTTTCAGCTTGTTCAAACTACTACCAACTACTAAGGCTAATATCTTTAGGCTTTACCCACAACCTTCATGACTTAGGGCAAGGATTCCATAATGTTAAAAGCCTAAATATGCGCATTATTGGGATCTTGACAATAATTTTCATTTTAATAAACATATTCTAAACCATCATGGAAACCTTATTTTCAGACTGCAACATGCCAAATTGGAGAAGTGAAAGTTCAATACCAGGGAGGAAGAGTTTGGAGGAGAGAATAGCATATCCACTGTAACAAATGCAAAGGTTCCCCGCATCCACTCTGCCTACACCCAAAATGGGAGCTTCGCATAGTGTATGAGCATCCATCAAAGCATAAAGATGTAGAGGAATTTATCAGATGTTGTACTTGCAAGTGCCCTCGCAACCATGTATACAAAATGCAAAGCGTAGACAAGGCACTTGAACTGTTTCACAATAAAAATGTCCAAGCATAGACAAGGTGTGTGAAAAATTTTCAGTAAAAAGTGGAAGCTTAGACAAGGCGTGTAAACTATTTTTACCCCATGCCTCTGAGAAAATGCAGTTGGCAGGTGTACCCAACGTCCTCCCCACCACTTCTCCATTCGCCCTACATGCCTCCCTTTTCTTGCATGTTTGTCAAATTTGTTATCTAATTTGATATTTTATTTTATCATTTAATAAAATATTTACCCCCTCTTTTTCTTTCTTTCTTTTTTAAAGAAGGTAATGTAATTTTACTTAGTAATTAATTATATATATATATATATAATACAAATTAGTAATATTAAATATATTTTCATTTGCATTAATTTTAATTTACTTTTTCTTACAAAAGACAACTCACTTGAGTTTAAAATAAATAGAACTGTCTTGCTAAATAACATTTTAGTCTTTTCTAAAAAAATTTCCACCTTAATATTTAACCCTAATTTAAGATACCCCATAAGCTTGACCTATGAGTAAAACATTTTCAAAAACCGACCCACTAATTTCGCAAGCCTTCGTTGCCTTACTAATTAGAAGATAAACCAATTATTAATTGAAGCTACTAATTTATTTATATTCACATAACTTAACCAATGATATCGTAAGGTACTATTTATTCAATAATATTCGCTAACTAATCTTATCTATGAAGAAATAGACAATAAATGTCAACTCCTATGTGATTGCAGAAAGACTAATGAAGAATGTACTTGAACAAATGTATAATCAACATCGAGTTTAATTCACCGAGAGTCAAATTGCACATTCATTCTTAATGAGAATGCCGACTTAAAGTGTTAAGTTTACCAAATATTCCAATGGCACAATTATCAATGAAATCACAAATAACACTTACACAAAAATCCAGAAAGACCAATTCAGAGGGGTGCTACATGTAGATCTACAACTAGCATGAATGGGTCCTAGGTCACTCACCTAGGACACACATTTCTCAATGATAAGTGTTGTGTTTAGGCATTAATGAATGTGAAGTTTCCTCTTTGGAAAATACAATTAATTGGGCTTGGATTTAAATTAAAGGTGTCAATTAAGGAAAATTAGCCTCCCTCAATTAAGGGAGCCCATAAATAAGTGTGAAAGTGTAAAGGGGTACACTTTACAACTTAAAAATAAGGCACAATTAAGTCAATTGTAATTAAAAGAACTTAATATGAATATGTAAAATACATATTACAACACTAAATTAAGACATAATTAAGTTCATTTTAATATTAATTCCCAAATTAAGTGTGAAAATGTAAAGGGATAAATTTTCAGGTACACTCCATTTAGCCCTCACTTTAGTGATAGGATGACCTCATGTCAAACTCACACTAAAGTAGACATTCAAGACACATATATACAACAATGACAAGATACTCAATCATACAACATTGAATACCTAAAAGAAAATGGAGGCGGATCAAGCTTCAACTGTCCAATGCGATGTGGAACATATCTCAACTATTTGTCCAAGAAATTATGCAAGAAAAACTCGATGTCCACAATGAAAACAACACGTGTGCTCACTTCAGGCTAAGGGAACCTTAGGCTATCCACTAGGTGAGCCGCTAGAAAAGTGGCTTAGTGAGAAAGTCATGCCAGGTCTACAAGCTCTCACTGTACTAACCATATCAAAGCTATCCTTATGAAAACTCTAATAGGGTGCCACACAAATAAGGCTTTGGGCTTCATAAGGCCTAACAAGCTACGTTATGCTAAGCATCTATGAACAAGGGTAAGGCTCCACTAGCAAGAAAAGTATGTTATGGTTGGTGGCCTTAAAGAGGGGTTCAAGCTTCACAAGGTTAAAAATTTGTATTATTCTTAACACTTATGAACAAAAAATAAAGTAAAGGTTTGTTCAGAGGGATCTTGCTTAGTTTGTGTAAGGTCTCTTCTTAAGGTACATCATGCCTAATTTCTCCAAGAGAGGATGAATCCAAGATAAGAGAATCACAACTTATGGAATGCAATGCATAGAATCACCACTGAGAGGAAAGTTGTATGCTAAGAAGTATCATGCTCTTAGAGGACATCAAACCTAATGACACCACCAAGAAAAGGACACATCACAAGAAGAAAGAAATTTTCCCAATGAAACATGAAGATGCCATTTTTTTGAATGATAATGCCAATGTATTCCTCCACTTTAAAGAAATTGCTAGCACCATTGCTAGGAGAAATTTGCTTTTAAAGTAGCCAATAGAGAAGACATGAGAGCTTATTTAGAAAGCCCTATTCCAAGTTATATGTTCCTGAATGAAGTTACATCATGAAAAAGAGAGGAAGGGGTTGCCCTCAAAATGAAAACACATAAGGGATCCATGGATTTGGGGTCAGTATATATTTTCTACGTTGTGATTATAGAGCTTGGAAACATCATCATTCCCCAAATACTCGTAGAATAGGAAGAATGAAACATAAAGAGTGAAAACAAAGAAAAACATTTTGGGGCAACATGGAAGAGACCTAAATGTCTCGACGCCTTGCATCATCCCCATAAGGAAAATACAAAACAAAGGAAAAGATAATGTTTACGACATATAGAGTAATTTAGATACAAATAGAGGAATGAAAATGAAGAGAGAAATACATCAAATATAATAGTATAGGGAGATCACATTACGTACATGCAATCACACAAAGAAACATGCAAAATAAAATTTAAAAAAGACTGTTAAGGCACATGCAAGTCAACCTATAACAGGTCATCTACATCCCAATCTCATTCAGTATATGCGAAAGGCAAACAAATAGCCAAAGGGACAACATCAAGTGTTGAAGTAGGACAAGCAGGAGGATCATCATTTAAGCTCGTAGAGGAGGAAAACATTAAATTTAGATCATTATGCACTTCCTCATCAATCATTGAAATTTCATTATCATCCAATTTAATCACAATAGGAGGTTTGATGATAATATCCATAGAATTTTGTTGTTGTTTATGTTGTGGTGAAGGTGGAGAGGTATCATGCACTACTTTAGACAAGTTTGGATTCTGATTTTCTATGTTGTTCTTTTCTTCTTTTTCTTGTAATGAATGAGCAATAACACAATGTCTATGCCTACACTCTCTAGCATTTCAGTTTCTTTTCATTCAGTTTTCAAGTTGTGATTGTGTAGGATAGGGTTTATCAACCATGGGTTTCTTTTCTTCCCTTAAGGGAGGAACAAAAAGAACAATGGGAGGTTGCTCAACCACTTTCTCTTTAGCTTTGTGAACTTGTTTGACTTTAGGAGGCACAACAAGATTTGTTTGATTGTCTTGTGGTATCTTATATGAAATAGGTAAAGGATTTGTCATAGGCTAGTCTTTGTTACTTGGAAGGGATTTTGGTTTAATCATGGTCCCATCAAGGATAGGAGGTTGAATCATGGGTTGAGGCATATTACTAAGAGATCATTTTGCTATACGCTTTGCCTTAAACTTTTGATAGGATTTGAAAAATAATCCCTCACGGGGTCTAATAGGTTCAATAGGCTCAAGCCAAAATAAATCCAATGAAAAGTTCCCATGATTTGACATAAGATTAAAGCCACTATGATGCACAGTAAAGATTTCATTGTCAAATGGAAACTTTAAACATTTATGCACAATTGACAGAATGACATTCATGGAGTGAAGCTGTGGATAGCCTAACTTCACACGAAATTGGTCTGAGGACGGGATAATGGTGAATGAGGCATTTAATTCTTTTGCTCCAACCTTTAGAGGGAGATTTATTGAGCCAATCGTAGGGCAAGCAAAACAATTATGCACTTTGATACATGATTTTATTTTTTCATATGTATCTTTATAAAGCTCATGCAAAAATATAAATTCTTCAATGATCACATTTTCTACATAAATGAGATCAATTAATATCCCATTAGTAGGCTTGTCATTGATTCTTCTAGCTATGTAAAGAGGACCATCGGGTGCATGTTTACACATGTCTTGTTGTTGGAAAGAAATGTCAAGTGACATCTTAGTTAGGGAATTATGAGGTTTAGCATCAATAAATGAAATCAAATCATCCATAAGGTTGTTCTTATTTCCTTTCATGTTTTCACCATTAGTGTCAACATTCATCACATCATTCTTTTACTAGATTTGACAAAGGAGATATTATGGTTAGGCATGGGATTATAAAAGATTATAAAATTTTGATTAGGAGGAGCTACAAACTTATTCCCTTGATCATTAACACCTCCAATTAGGATATGATTATAATCTATATAAGAGTGAATTTTCACCCCTAACACAAATTCCCTTTTACCCCCCTGCGCTTTAGAAAACCTAAGGCAGAGGCTTAATTCCACTTAAGCCCATTGTCCACATCACACTTGGTACCTATTTTGTGCGTCTCTGGGAGCGTTTCTATTGGGGATTCCTGCACAACGTGCTTATGTCCCTAGCAGATTCATATAACTAGAGATTGCAAATACATTACACTTTTGATTGGAAGTCAAAGAGTAACGCCTCCCTTTAGTTGGACGACCTAAATATGGTCATTTTTAATCCTTTCCTTCATATTATTGACCATTCCATCCATTCTAAAGTTTTGCAAGATCGGCTTGAGCACTCTCTCCATTTTCCATTCATCCATTCAAGCTTTGTAGCAACACTTCACACTCCATTGCAACAATCTACCACTCCATCACTCTGATAGTGCAAGCACAAGAAACACACCATTACAACAGAGGATTGAGTTCCTATCATTTTCTCCTCCACAAGCCTTGAGTGTTTTGGACGGAGGTGGTAAGCTCCTCTCATCTTCTCTATTGTCTTGGTTGAGTAAGCACGTACTATTTTGTAATGTCTTTTGTTTATGTAGCTTGTATTCCTCTCTTTATATTTATTCCTATAATTGCAAAATTGGTTGTCCATGGAGGTGGAAACACCAAAATAGGGGTCTGACTGAGGTAGACCCCTAAACAGCCCCAACATTCCCCCTTTTTTTGTGTGTAGGTGGAGAGATCTTGAAGCAAGCTAGTGAGAGGACCGTTCCATAAAATTATGTTTATCACCCTTGTGGTAATATATTTCTTTTATCATATTTGCATTTACATCTCATTCTTCTTGATCTCATTCTGTTGTTGAAGAAAATTCTAAACTAGGTTGTTAGTCTACATTTTAGAGTTTAACCTCGTTTCTCTGGTTTTTTGGCCGTACAGACGCCACATGCTTGTGAGACGTCAATGCATCACACTATCATCCTAGAAATGTGCTTCTGTCCTCTGACAGAGAACTACTTGAGACACATAGTTGACCTTAAAAAGTGGCTCACCTAGTCTCCCTTCAGTTCTTGGGATTGTAGAGTGATCGAAGGAATTCATAATCCTGATCATTCTCATCTCGTCCAGCCTAGCCTTCCTTTAAAATGAGGTAAGTTAGGGCATCCTTTTCGCTCTTGGCCTTGCAGTGGTTGGTCCCCCTCTCTTACATTTTTGGTGAACCTAACGTGAAACAATGTCTATCCATTTGTTGATGTTCTAAACTTTTTCTCTTATACCTCTTGGTCGTTGCACCCTTGTGTGTAGTGAAATTTTATGAGCATTGCAACCCAGTCTACAACCTCTAGGCATATTGTCAGAAGAAGTCTATGATACCTTTCGATGGAAAAGATGAAAGTCTCCTCTAGTTTCACTACTAAACTTTTCTCTGGTTCTATGGTTGGCCTATCCGCATAGGAGCATGTAGCATAAGGAAAACCTAGGTTTCTTGATGAAACTGATCACATCCCTACCCCTCCTATGTCATTGAACTCCTCATCCATAGATGAGAATGAGGCCACCCGTATCCCTTTCGAATACGTCATTAGCGTTGGTAAAGGGTTAGGTGCATTAGAAAATCACTTGGAGGGAAACTCGAAGATGGCTAGGGCTGCTAAAGTGATTAGTGAAATAAGATACATGGTGGAAAAATACTAGATAGACATAGAGATCTTAGCTAGCCTCTTTGGCCTGGACAAAGCATGTGCCCCCTTGACCCATAATCACATGACATGAGGTGGCCTCTTCGAGGAATGTGAGAGGCATCTAGAGATGTCAATTCCTCCTACATCCATATATATGGATGATGCGGTCCCTTCGGTTAGTGTACCCATTACTTCCGAAAGTTTTGAAACTATCAAAGTAAATAGGAACCCTTTGGGTTTCCACTTCACCCCTTCCACTGCCTCTGGTGGTGGAGGATTTGGTGGGATGATAGGTGGGGGATTTGGTTCAAAAACTTCAGAAGTGGGGATGGCATTGGCAGAGACGGTTCTGGTGGGGGTCATGGTGGTGGCCTTGGAAGCGGTGGTGGCTCCGACGGAAGTCACATCGGTGGTATTGGCATTGGTGGTGGCTCTGGCGATGGTCACGATGACGGTCTAGGCAACAACTCTAGTAGTGGTTCCGACGGACCTATGCCTTCTAATGACCCTATTCTGAATACCCTTCTTCAGAATATGGGGAAGATACAGAAACAATTGGTGAACCTTTCCTAGGCCTTGACCCAGCCTATTTTCCAACCCTTCTTCTAACACAATCCATTGTCAGCTACAATTTTAAACACTCCTTTCTCACAAGGGATGGAGATTCCCAAATTAGAGAAATACGGTGGTAAAGGGGACCCACAGACACATGTGTCCACCTTCAATGCCCTATACACAAAAAATTTCCATCACAATGCGTTGATGGCAAAACTATTTCCCCGATCCCTCAAAGATATAACACCGGATTGATACTGTTCTTTGCCCAATAATTCCATCTTCACGTTCGATCAACTTGTGAACCAGTTCTTGCGATAGTTCCAAGCCAATATTTGACCAAAAATGACCTTCTCCGACCTTGTTCGGTGCAAACAAGGGGACAATGAGAAGGTTACAGACTTTATGACACAATACCAAGAGCTCTTCCCACAAATCTCGTATCTGTTACCCGAATTTGATGTACAAAATGTCTTCATAGGGAACTTACAAAGGCCTTGGCAAGAGAAGTTCGCCCTCATGAAGTACCCTTCTTTCACACATCTATGTGCGACTTTATGAGAATACCAATAGACGGTGGTCCATTTTGGGGGTCCTCCCTCATGCTCCCATTTTGAAGGGAGATCTATCCTATTGATCTCTGGAAGAGGTAAAGATGTTGCAAATGTATTAGCCGTTGTGGATAACAACAACCTCAGACGCGACTAAAATTTTATGAAGTTATCAGAATCTTATTCTTCCATCTTGAAAAAGTTGGTGAAGGATAAGATCCTTACCCTACCACCTCCTAAACCAGTTAGAGAATTGTACCCTAACTGGTATGAAGAAAACACATATTTTCATTACCATCAAGTTAACGAACATGATACCGGACGCTGCATGCGCCTGCATCAAGAGATATAGGATTGCATCGAAGATGGTACTATCTGTCTTGATGGAAGTAAGCAAAACATGAAAAAATCAGTGGCAAAAGCTAACAGTGATTTGAAAATATACACAGACCCATTTTTGGCACATTTTGCTAACATGATTATCGATCCCTTTGATTTTGTTTCTTGTCCCAAAGAATATGTGAACATGGTTGTCATTACTCCCTCTCCTTGTCTTGCGACCAGTTCGCCGGATGTAACTTTCACTATGAAAGATGTGCCAACAAATGGTAAGCATTCCCTACTTTATATTCTCGCTCGCCTCAATGGTAACATTATGAAAGGGGTCTTAGTCAACTCCGCAAGGAGAGTGAACGTCATAACAGAGGAGACATTACTCTTAAATTCCCTACAAAGGGAGGAATATGAAAAAAAATCCATCATCTGTACGCATGATGGAATTTCTCTTAAACCTTATGGATCAATAACGTTGTTCGTCCTAATCGGACCTAGGAACATAAACACGGTCTTCGGCATGATCCCCGAGTCAAACCTGTTTAGGGTGAAGCTAGGCATACCTTGGCTAGCTTCAATGAATGGGATCCCCTTTGTGATTCATAAGTGCCTTAAGTTTTCCCATGAGGGTGTTGTGCACGTGGTGCATGATACTGGATACCAACCTGTGGTATCTCATGGGGGATACTCGTTGGACCACTTTTGGCCCTCTCCCATCAGTTCACTCCCACAAAGAACAAACCTAATTTACAAGAACTACGTGAAGTATAAAATTGGAGGGAAGGGACAACCAGAGTTGACCCTTCCTGTAGCTGACCAGCCAATTGCCTCCTCCTCTCAAAAGGGAAAGCAAAAAATTGCTCCCTCTCAGGCTGACTCGTCTACTCCCCTCTCTTGGGAAGAGTATTGGATGAAAAACCCCGGGTTCTACCCGCTGAGTCCAATGATACCTCCTTGGCGAAGGCCCAAGATCAAGATATTGGATATCCCTAATGGGTCCCTACAACCTTGGTACTATTTGTATGGAAAAAAGAAAGGCTCACAAAGAATTAGCCCCACGACCTCTTCCCGTTCCCCTAAACAAAAAGGGGTCCACCTCTAAGGTGGTAGAGTTGATTCCTCTTGCCATTTCTGAGCCTGCTCCTTCTGCTCCCATTCAAGAGTTTTTCCTTCCACTGGAAACAACTGTGGAAGACACTCCCATGACTAAACAAAATCATTTTGTCTCTTCACAGATCTCGACTTCCGATTCTAAGAGTCATAGGAACCACCTTGCGCATGAGCGTAAGCATCGGTGAAAGGCTCTCCTGGATGAGCAAGCCTCCTCACAAAAGGAGGAGGAGAAGATGACACCTCCTATTGTGTCCTCCTCTTTCCCCTCTTCTTCCCCTGATCTAACTAGTTTTGAACCTCTTTCGTCTCCCATTGTGAGCATACATGCACCTGAAAAGGTATAGGTGTTTATTGCTCCTTCTGCAAAGCTACCTTTGTTGAATTCCATTCTAGATGTCTCACCTTTCCAAAAACTCATGGATATGGTTAATACTTCGATTGTATCCAGTGTGGTTCTATCCTCTTCCATCCACCTTGCTTCGTCTATGGGGAGTTCACCTCCTCCAATGAAAAGGAAAGTAGAGCGTGGTCCCTCCAATAATGGAGGACGTAGTAAAATTCCACCTTCTTCGAAAGGTGGCCCTGCGCTGACTTGTTCTATGCTAGTGACAAAACCAACTCCTGCCTCCCCCGAGTTTGTCATTGCTCCCGAGTCTCTCGGTGAGCCTAGTGGTGAACCTCAGGTGCGAACTCCTCTGACTACCGAGGTGAAACATGGCACTCCCATCAAATGTATGTTTAACTTAGTGGATGAAGTTCTGACCTTTTCGATGATCTTCACAAAGTCATTAACCTTAGACCCACAAGAGTTGAGCGATGTATATATCACCGGACCCTCTACCTTAGCCCTTGTTGTGGGAGGATCAAAAGATCCTCCCCTTAACATTACAACATTGCAAGTTCGTCATCCTTCCTCCTACGATGATCTAGAGTGGGAAGTTGATGACCTCTTGGTCGACCATTGTTAAGGGGAGACCCTCTTCTTAATCTTTAGATTAGATGTGTGTGTGTGTGTGTGTTGTGATGTGTTCCCCCATGATCATGCTATATGTGCCTGGATGACCCTCGTCACCCCTGTTGGTGCTTGGCAATAGGCGTGGTGTTTGTGATTGACTTTCGATAAATTGGGGACGATGCAAAGCGTTAGGAGCATTTAGGCCTCCTTCCATGTTGACCCAATTTTTTATTTTACTTTGTCTTCCATGCATTCTTCCCGATTTGGTTGGGGATTGATGATATTTCACCTCTTACCACAATTACCTCATAAATAAAGGAAGATATGACCCCACAAAACCAGATCCCCCTGTGCCCTTTATGTGCTATCTCTTTTCTTTTACATTTCCATTTATCTTTCTCTCTTCTTTGCTTGAGTCGTCCCTTTCATGTGTGACAACGTTACTTCTACATTGCATAATCTTAAGAAAATTCATTCATTGCTAAACAAATCTTTTCTCGAAGATCCTTCACACACTTCTTTGTTAGAATTGCATTCTCAACTTGAAAATCTAAGGAAACATGTTTCCTTCATCATGGGTTCATAAAGAAAGGACTTGGAAACCCTCCTCCAAAGTGGGAATGGTCTTAGTCTTCCCCTTGCATGGGTGCATCTCCTTCCTTTCAAATTCCTTAATGAAGTGAACATCTTTCAAGAGGATTCCTTGATGATGAATTGATTCAAGAAAGAAGACGGTAGATTTTGGAAAGTGTATCCCTTGAGTTGACCCCTCCCTTTCACGTTGGGTTCCCAAGGGATCCCTCCGAAAGATCTCAACAAATACTATGGTATCTAGACTGGGGGCAGCTCGACTAGACCAAATTCACATCCTTGCATCTAGTTCGGGGGCAACCCGACTGGAAAGAATTCACTTCTTTGTGTCTATTCCAGGAGAAACCTGACTATACCTACATCGCATCCTTACGTTTAGCTTGGGGGCAACCCGACTAGGCTTCACTTTTCAAATAGTGCATCCCTTGAGTGGACCCTCCTTGCTTTTGAAGGGTTCCTGAGGGACCCCTTTGAAAGACTTACAACTTAGTGATGGTCTGCATGACCATCCGTTCACTGGCCTGCGCGACCACTTCCTGATGTGTTCTATCTGCGGGTAAACATGTCACTTTCTCTGACTTTGTGAAGTACCCTTTGCTTGGTTTCCCTCATGTGAGAGTTATTGGGGGATACCTTTCTTATAGGTCTACGGGTATGTAAAGCGCTTTTCTTGGTCTTCCTCCATGTGAGAGTTCTTGGGGGATACCTTCCTTGTAGGTCTGTGGGTTTGTAAGGTGCTTTTCTCAGTCTTCCTCCATGTGAGAGTTCTTGGGGAATACCATCCTTGCAGGTTTGTGGGTCTATAAGGTGCTTTTCCTGGTTCCTTCATGCGAGAGTTCTTGAAGGATTCCTCCCTTGTAGGACCATGAGCCTGTGAGGCACTTTCATACTTCAGATTTGTAGTTTCATGGAACTATGGAGTCCTCTCCTCCACTTCCGAGTTCGCCAGACCATGCTCTGCTTCCTCTTCGGTTCAACTATACTTCTCTTAATTTGTTACTCCCCTACTTTACTGAGGAACTCATCAGTATTCATGCTCGCTAAAGTGGGGGAAAAATGTAGAAGTGTGAATTTTCACCCCTAACACAAATTCCTTTTATCCCATTGCACTTTAGAAAACCTAAGGCGAAGGATTAATTCCACTTAAGCCCACTGTCCACATCACACTTGGTGCCTATTTTGTGTGTCAATGAGAGATTTTCTATTGGGGATACCCATGCGATGCACAAATTTCTGTGTGGTGCACTTATGTCCCTAGCAGATTCCTGCACTGGAGATTGTAGAGACGCTACACTTTTGATTGGAATTCAAAGAGTAACGCATCCCTTCGGCTGGTCGACCTGGATATGGTTGTTTTTCATCCTTTCCTTCATATTCTTGAACATTCCATCCATTATGAAGTTTTGCAAGATCGGTTTGAGCACTCTTTGCATTTTCCATTCATCTATTCAAGCTTTGTAGCATCACTTCACACTCCATTGCAACAATCTACCACTCCATCAATCTGATAGTGCAAGCACAAGACACACACCATTACAATAGAGGCTTGAGTTCCTCTCCTTTTCTCCTCCATAAGCCTTGAGCACTTTGGATGGAAGTGGTAAGCTCCTATCATCTTCTCTATCATCTTGGTTGAGTAAGCATGTACTATTTTGTAGTGTCTTTTGTTTATGCAGCTTTTATTCCTTTCTTTATCTTTATTCCTATCATTGCAAACTTGGCTGTCTGTGGAGGTGGAAACACCAAAATGAGGGTCTGACTGAGGCAGGCCCCCAAACAGCCCCAACATTCACCCTTTTTCTATGTGTTGGTGGAGAGATCTTGAAGCAAGCTGGTGAGAGGGTTGTTCTACGAAATTATCTTTGTCACCCTTGATGAGTATAGAATCAGTCCACTATTTTTACCTTATAATTTTCTTTTTATCTGTATCCTTGTCCCTAATCCTATCACCATTTGCTAAAGGAACCTTAATATTTAATAAAATAAGAAAAGAAGTTGGGATTGATAAATTACTGAAAATCATGATAAATCTGATTGTTTTGTGGTAGGAGATGGTTCGAAAGGAAGTTGAAGGTTGTTACAAACACGAGGACCTCAGGAATCTAATGAAGTGAAATCGGAAAAAAGATGTTGAAACTCTTTATTTTAGTTAAAGTTGTTTTAGTTTCATGCTAAAATTGGCCTGCAACCTTTTATCAATCTAAAGACTCTTGTTTGTGAGTGGCCGAAAGGTCGAACAAACAAACTTATATGTTTTTTTTAGTATAATAAAACAATATAAATGTATTGCATAATGGGAATAGATATCAAGAGACATAATTAAGAAATCAGACCCGTGTACTAGAAAGATCGATATTTTATTTTGTATCAATCATTTTATTAGATAAGAATTAGCGTGGAGTAGATTGGTGTTTTGTGACTTCCATCATTCAATAAACAGCAAAGGCAAGGCCCACTTCTTCGATTGTTGATGATTTCAGCATTAGATTTATATGCATGGTAATGTGTGTTTTCCAGTTATTTGATTGATTTGATTTCTGTGATAAAACGGTTAGTTACTATTTCTGCATTGATTTGTTTACTGCAACTGTGTAATTCATTATGTGATAATTCTATTGTCTGGATCCTTACTAATTCATTTAGTATCTATTGGTATGTATGTTTCATCGAATCGATGATTGCCAGTGTGAAAATATTTTGGTATTATAGAACGAAATCATAAAAAGCTAAGACAGGGAAAAGTAAGATAATCTATTATAGCCAACATCCTTGATTCTATTTCTGTCCTACTCTTTATTCTGCTTTGTATAATTTTATTTCTTTTCTATTTTATGTTAGTGATTTGTTTTTGTTGCATAATTATCTCTTTACGGGTTCCTGTCACATTTGTGACAGGAAGTCTGCTAGTTGGAATTTTGCTTGAACACAGATTTCATTAGTATGCATTCATCAACCCTTGGTTTCTAAGTTGCAGCTCTTCAACATACTGCCACGACACAGTTCAAAAGCCTACATTCCTGGATTGACACTTTAGGATAAACTGAGGAAACCATTTACAAGAACTTAAATCAAGCCTATTTCAAAAGGTGAATTAAACACCATAGTTTAGTCCAATCATTTTGGCACCGTTGCTGGGGAATTGTGTTAAAGACTTGCATTTGTAGTAAACCAAGTTAGGAACATTGCATTAAGTAGAAAATCCACACAATTATTTGGGTAATTATCCTTAGTTTTCTTTGCTATAGGTCATTTAGGTGTATGAATCGTAATAGAGATAGTAAGGGAATATTCATTAGGAAAGAGAAGGGAAGTAGTTCACAACTCGAAAAATCCAAAAACAAGTCAACACCATCCATTGAGAAGCCGCATTCTAAAAAATTGTAAGATAAGTTCAAAGCATTTGTTAAGAAGGGTAGTTCAATTCAGGAGGAAGTAAAGTTTAAACTGCCTTTGTTAGAATTACCTGAACCCAATTTAGAGAAGTGTGCTATTGAGACCACTATTGTTTAAACACCTACAAATACCAAACCAAGCTCTTCTGAAATATTACGCAAAAAGGTTGAACAAATTCTTAAAGGGTCTTATGGAGAAGGAGTAGGACCATTTACTGAGGAAGGACACGAGCCCTTTACAACTTATTTTACTTCTTGGGAATTTCAAGTTATGGATCTCATAAACAATAATAACAACAACAACAATGAAAATCACAACAAGGTATTGGCCAACAACAATCCAATTACTTTTGAGTTTCCAATTATGGATCCCAGGGGAGATGCCCCCATGAAAAATATTCCTCATTCTTCTTTACTTATTTTTCGTGGTCTTTCAGTAGAAGATCTTGATATGTTTTTGTTTGAATTTGATGTGTTGTGTCATAGTTATGACTATCAAAATGATGCACACAAACTCAAACTATTTCCATCTACATTGAAGGATGCTACTTTGCGATGGTTTATGAACCTTCGAAATATCAAAACATGGGCAATTATGAAGGAACTATTCTTGAACAAATATCAAGAATATTGTAAAACAAAAGAGGTTTGGGATGAGATTTTTTCGTATGACTCAAAAAGAGGAGTCCATAGAAGACTACCTTGAAAGTTTTATGTTTAGTCTTCAATGATCTCGCCATGAGGAATAAAATGATGATACTATTAAAGTGTTATTTCTTAGAGGCATATGAGATGATGTTATTGAAGCATTGAATTTAATAGGAAAAGGGAATATTTCTAAATTGGAATTTATTGATATTTGTGGTATTTTTAGGAACTATTCGAGGTCACGATGTTTGGGAAGGAATTATCCAAGTAAACCTTATACCACAAATAATATGCCAGGTATCACAAAAAGGGAAATAGTTAATTTACTTGAGGACCTTAAAACTAATTTGCTAAATCATATGGGTAAACAGATAGATACTCTCTACACCTGTAGGAAGCAAGAAGAAGATGAGAAGGCTTTAGCTATGTTTTTTCCATTATGTCACAAAAATCATGGTAGTAAAGACTACCCATACAATAGGACAAACATTTCATCCTTAGAAGAGGCTAGTAAGACTTCCACACTAAAACCTTTCCCTACAGGAATGCCCGAAATAGAATATTTTGAGGAACTTGTCTATTATATGGCCCCTAGGTGATCTTTTCCACCATGGGCCATGCACCCTAGTGTGATAAAAAATTATCTTGTTTCAGGACCTAGTTAAACCAACCCTTACCAGTCCAGATGGAATGGGGGATGGCAACAACCCCCATACCCTCAGTGGATGCCACAATATCCGTATACTTCAAAGCTGCGACAACATGCATGGAGGCCACAACCACCACAACCATCAATATATCAACAACCATTCCCATCTCCACCACCTTCTATGGTTAACCCTTACCTTCAGTCACAAAAAATTCTTCCAAGGTTGCCATCTTTGACTGCTCAACCTATAAATCCAACAAATCATCCACCACAACCACCAAGACCTACATCTATGCCAACTCAACCAAATCCTAACCCCAATAATAAGGCTACTCAGCCAGTGTATAACAATGAGCCAATAGGATACTCCACTTGTCCTAGAAACATGTTAGAGATAGATGGAGTCCAATTGAGGTTAGGGAAGGCTCTTGTGGGGCCCACTATTACAGAAATCAGTGATGAATCTGAACCAAAACTAATTAAAGAACCACCCTTTCCTGAAAGGTTTCAATCTGAATCAATACCAAGGGAGGATTCTCAATCTGAATTTGATATGGTTAATGAATTACACAATGTTAATATAAAAATTCCATTATTGCAAGCTATTAAGGACATTCTAGTTTTTACAAAAAAAATTCATGAACTTTGTTCTTGGAAGCAGAAAAAGAAGCAGGATCTGAAGACTGTTCAAGTCATTGGACAGTTGGAAAATCTTATGCTTGGGAATTTAACCATTCTGAAATATTCGGATCCAGGAAGTTTGGTCATTAAGGTAACAATTGGTAAAGTAAGTATTCCTAACACTCCTGTGGATTTTGGTGCTGCAATTAATGTAATGACAAATGAAACAAAGGAAAAATTATCATTAGAAGGACTTAGGCCTACTCCTACAGTTCTTCAAATGGCCGATAGATATTTGGTTAAGCCTGAAGGAGTAATTTAGGATGTAATTATTTCTATTGATTCATGGGAATATCTGACTGACTTTGTGATTTTGCAGCCAAAGATTAAGCTGGGGGGATACCCCCTAATTTTGGAATGACCTTGGTTAGCAACTGCGAATGCCTATATTAATTGCTGATCAGGGGACATGATTATTTCTAATGGCAAGCACAAGAAGTAGTTAACTCTATACTCGCCAGCACAACCTTTGTTGGAAATAGAAGACCCAGTTTGGATTGATAGTGACTTGGATGAGACATTCCCAATTCTAACAATTGATAAAGCCCTAGATATGGGGGAACCCATAGAAGATAATGTTCTTGTTAACTTTCTTCTTAACAGGTATACATTTGATGAAGTTTTTGAAAAAATGGTCCTCCACTCAGGTATAAATACTCCCTGTCCTTTTGGGAAATTTCCATTGGTTGGTAATTCAAAATCTCTTCAATATTTTATCACCTTGCATCAATTTCTACCTCATACTTGCTTATACTATTCATTTTAATTTTCTGATGAGCCATCTGTTTGGCAAGCCTTAGTGATTACTTCACCCATACAATCCGAAGCCATGAATTTTTTTCCTAATCATACACTTAATATTAATCCACAGTTAACCCCTGAACAAATACAGGACCTTATTACCATGCTTAGAACAAATAAAGATGCATTTGCTTGGGAATACCAAGATATGCATGGTATTCATCTTGATACCTATACCCACCATATCTACATTGATGGAAGTCATCCAATTAGGCAGCCACAACATCAGCTTAATCTTGCTCTACGTGAAATAGTTAAGGAGGAATTACAAAAGCTGTTAAATGTTGGGTTTATATATCCTATCTCAGATAGTCAATGGGTTTCTCCTTTAGTTGTGGTCCCTAAGAAAAATGGTAAATGGAAAATTTGTGTGGATTATAGAGCATTAAATAAATATACTAAGAAGGATCATTTTCCATTACCATTTATTGGTCAAGTATTGGATACTCTTGCAGGTAAGAAATTCTTTTCTGGATGGATGGATTCAGTGGTTACAATCAGATTTGGATTGCAATGGAAGATCAAGATAAAACCACTTTTACTTGTCCTTGGGGGGAATTTGCTTATAGATTATTTCCATTTGGTTTGTGTAATGCTCCTGCTACTTTTCAATGGGTAGTATTGAGCATTTTTGTAGATCTTGTCAATGATTGTGTGGAGGTATATATGGATGAATTTACTGTTCATGGTAATACTTATGAGGAGGCCAAAGCTAATTTAGAAAAAGTACTTAAGCGTTGTATAAACACTAATATATCGTTAAGTCGTGAAAAATGCCATATGCTTATGATTGAAGGAATTGTGCTTGGCCATTATATTTCCTCTAAAGGTATACAAGTGGATCCTAAAAAGATCCAAATCATTCAGGACTTACCCACACCTTCTAGTTAGAAGGATATTCAAAGTTTTATTGGCCATGTAGGATATTATCAGAGATTTATTCAAAATTTCAATAAAATTGCTTCTCCTTTGTTTGGTTTGCTTGCTAAAGACGTTACTTTCTCCTAGACACCTGAATGTCAGGAAGCTTTTGAGGCCATCAAAACAAAACTTGTAACCACACTAGTTTTATGAGGACCCAATTGGGAGTTGCCATTTCATATCCATACCGATGCTTTAGATTGTTCGATTGGAGCTCTACTCAGCCAAAAAGAGGATAATATCTTCTACTCTATTTACTACATCAACAATAATTTCACAGGGGCTGAGGTAAATTACACGGTAATTGAAAAATAATTTTTAGTTGTTGTCTATGCGATTAATAAATTTTGGCATTATATTACTGGGTATAAAGTGTTTATTCACACAAATCATTCTGCCATTCGATTTCTAATGAATAAACATGTGGTAAATAGTAGTCATTACATGGTTGCTTTTGCTTCAAGAATTTGATATAACTATACTTGATAAGCCTGGTCGAGAAAATGTGGTTGCAGAATTTTTGTCCAGGTTGCAACACTCTAACACCGAGCCCTCTCTAGTCAATGATGCATTTCCCGATGAACATTTGTTTTCCATATCCACAAAGATCCCATGGTTTGCTGATATTGCCAATTATCTAGTCACATGTAAGTTTCCACCTCACTTCTCTTCCCAAGAGCGGTGGAAGCTGGTTGGACTTAGTGGACAATATACATGGATCAATGGATTACTCTTCCGCACTCGAATTCATAATATCATGCGAAATTGTGTATGTGAATATGATGTCTTTGATATACTTCATTCATGTCATACAAAGCCATGTGGGGGACATTTTGCTGCTTGAAGAACCGCCCAGAAATTTCTTACCGCTAGATACTATTGGCCTACAATTCACAAAGATTGTAGGTGCTATGTTCATCATTGTAACAAGTGTCAACGAATGGGTCGACCTACATGATCATATGAGATGCCTTTACACCCCCAATTGTATATCGAGCCATTTGAGAAATGGGGCCTTGATTTTGTTGGGCCAATTAATCCACCCTCACAAAACAATATATCCTTGTATGCACCGATTATGTCACCAAGTGGGTTGAGGTAGTAGCTCTCAAACATGCCAGAGATTCAAAAGTAGCAGATTTCTTGTATTCTGAGATTTTTACAAGGTTTGGTGTACCCTGGGAAATAACCATAGATCAAGGACCACATTTTACATCTGAACTCATTGCTGCTTTGGTTCGTGAGTATGAGATTTACCATCAGAAGTATTCTCCTTATCATCCTCAAGCCAATGGAAAAGTTGAAGTTACCAATAGAGAGATTGAAAATATTCTTACTAAGACAGTCGCACTTGATAGGCGTGATTGGGCTACATGGCTTGTCGAAGTTGTGTGGGCTTATTGCACAATGTGGAAAACCACCACTGGTTTGACCCCTTATGAACTTGTCTATGGTAAGAAGGCAATCCTTCGTATTGAGTTTGAGGTAAAAACTCTTCGCACTGCACTTCAATTGGGTATGATTATTTCAGATGCACAAAAGGCACAGATTGATCAATTGCATTCCTTAAGTGAATTGCGCTAGGAATATCTCTTTCACTCCAAGGTTGTTCAAAAGCAACGTGCCTTATGGCATGATCGTCACATTTGTCAACGGTCATTTCAACCTAGTGATTGGGCACTTTTATATGATTCTCATTTTTAGGACTTCAAGGGGAGGTTTCACACACACTGGCTGGGACCCTACGAGATTTAGAAAATATATGATAATGGTGTTGTTCATCTCTATAAAGTTGACTCTGAACAAAGGATTCTCCTTGTTAATGGTCATCGCCTTAAAATTTACAAGAAGCCTCTTTCCAAAGAAGCTTTCTTTCTCGCGATGGCACAAGAACTTACTGTTGTTCCTTTTGGTCTCCTTTGGGATTGACCATATATATCATCAAAAAATGATTAAAAAAAAAGAGAAAAAAACAATAAAAGATCCAACAATGAAAACCTTTGGGCATTGTTGGCCAATTAATATCTGAAAACTGGATTCTGGCAGATACTAACTGCAACATAAACTTAGGGGTGAAAACCAATTTTTCAGCGCCTCTAGGCGGTGGCAAGTTGAAAATCGGGATGTTGACGACTTGTTGTCATTATCAAAATAAAAAAAGAAAAGGAAAAAGAAAAAATGCCTGTCCAATTCTTTGCCATAAATCTTCTTGCCTTTCTCGCGCCTCTCTACTTCTGCAATGGTTGTTTGTGGCTTTCCACAAACAACCATTTTTTTGCTCGTGCTATCTTCTTCGTTTTCTTGCAGGACTCTTCTTCCTGGTTACAACTCCTGTTGTTTCTTTGCCAAGAGGCGTTGTTCACTTCCACATGTGCAATAGGTGTTCGTTGGTTATTTTCTGCATGCTAGCTTGTTGTCTGTCGGTTGCTTAGTTGGCTTGCACTGTCATATTCTCTTGATCGTTCTGATGACTCCTTCTACCGTACCCATCTATTGTCTTTTCTTTCACTCTTTGGCTATCCCTTTCATGCGATCTGCTCTTGGCACCATCATCCATCAGTACGACTTCCTTCTTGTCACATCCACCTCCATTCCGGTCACATCTTTGCAGATTTCCAATCTTCTTCGTCATCTCGACACATGCGATGTACATTTTGGGTGATCGTGGTAATCGGTAACGGATTTTTCTCTCTTTGTCTTTATTTTATTTTATTTTATGGTTTCCTTCTGTTGAATGTTCCTTTGCCCCGTGGATGGTTCAACCAATTAGCTGGGGGGATAGATTGTCTATGTCATCATTCCTTCTGAGGGTTGTCATTGCCAGTATTTCTACCTTCAAACTCTGGGTTGTCATCGCCATTATTTATGCATTAAAACTCTCATTTACTATACTTACCATCATCTTACAACTAAATAATCATTGCTAAGTCTAACTGTTGAACACCATTTCTTTGAAATTTGTATTCCTTCAAATTTTGGTATCAAGTATACTGAGTTCCTGTGAACATGGCAAGAGGTCACCAATAGCGACATGAGCCCATCACAATGCAATTTTTTTAAAACACATGTTGAGCCATATGTAGAGTTTCAGAAGGCTCATTGGGATACTTATTTCAAGCGGTTGTGAGGGTTTGATGAGAGGGTGGCATTGGAGTTTGCCCATAATTTTCGCAACCAAAAGGCTACTGTTCAAGGGATTGATATCACAATTACAATGGACACCATTGCGGAAGTTTATGGACTTCGAATGAGCAGAGAACAATATTTTCCAAAGAAATCAAAGCAGTCCACAGAGTTACAACCAATAAGGAAGGAATTTTTACAACGAGGAGAATCTGTCAAAATGGTTTTTGGCCAGGGTACCAAGCTACAATCTTTACCAGGGCATTGGAGGGAGGTTTCCAGGTACATAATTTAAAATATTACTTATGAAGGAAGATTTCAATATGTCTTTTATGAAAATTTCAAATTGATGCTGCATTTACGGCAAGGACTGTTGATTAATGTTCCTTACTTTCTATATCGAGCTTTGAAACAGATGTACAAAATAGTTTGAAGCGGTAAACCCAACTATTTATCTCACCATGGCTTAATAAAACTTTTGGTAGTTCGAGAATTAAAATTGTTGACACCTCCTGGTGATTGGGATTCATTCGTCCATTCTCAGGATGATGAGGATACTGGACCCTCTAAGGAAGAGGAATCTTTCACAGAAGGTTCCTTTGAAGATAATTCTTTGGATGAAGAGTCTGGTTCTGATAAAACACCTAAAAGGACCAGTGACAAGAAAAATAAGGAGAGCCCTGATGAATCTTCTGTACAAACCCCAAGACCTAGAAAAAGAATAACCAAAAGTGCTACAAAGAAAGATTCCTTCGAACCCAATAAGTCAAAACCCTTGCTTTTGGTGAATAAAGTTGTGAGAAACAAAAACCCTCGAAGTCGGCACCCATTGGTCAATTTGGAGATAGGAAGGGAAAACAAAAGTTTGATGCTTCGTCTAAGTTAGATAATCTGGCTTAGGTAGCTGGTAATGTGTTGGGGAACAAACAAATAGAGGTTCTATCTGAAGTCTCGGGAAAGTGAGGAAAAATTCATAGAGAATTGAGTAGGGAAAAACGTCAGAGGGAAAAAGAACAAAAATCTAGGCAACAAGTCGATGAACCTCCATAACATTCACCCAGTGTCCACTTAGAAAATGAGCCAGCTGAAAGTCAACTAGAACAAGCAGAGGATACTTGGGTTATGACACCATCAGAAACAAATCAAGAACATGAGGTTGTGAAGGAGGTAGCCCCAAAAAATGAAGAATAGATTCCAGAAGAACCCATGGATAGTATTGATAATAACCCTCAAACATAAGTTTTTGCGGAGGCAGAAGACATTGTTCATGAAGAGCAAGATATACCCTCTAATTTTGCTCCCCAGGAAGAAGAAAAGATGGATGAAATAAGCGAGAATGTGAATGAAACTGTTCAGTCTAAAAGTCTTGAAGCTGCAGAAGAATTTGAGGAAGAAAGAGATCCTCCTTTAAGTATGACATAAAAGGAATTATAGGACCTAAAAGAGGGATTGACCAAGGTATAGGTAGAAAACCAGACGTTGCATGGTCTACTCCAGGAAGCTCATTTTACTGTCAATTCTCAAGCAAAGGAAATCGAAGAACTCAGGGCCGAACTTGATAGAAGAAAAACTTCACAAATGACTATCCAGGAACATGAACAAAGGGTTCAAACAATGTGGCAACAATGGATTGATGAATTCAAGGGCACTCTGCAGAAACTCACAACTCTACCGGGTTTGTAACTTTTGCATAGGGACATGCAAAATGTCTAGCTGGGGGGAAATGATGAGTATAGAATCAGTCCACTATTTTTACCTTATAATTTCCTTTTATCTGTATCCTTGTCCCTAATCCTGTCACCATTTGTTGAAGGAACCTTAATATTTAATAAAATAAGGAAAGAAGTCGGGATTGA
The DNA here is from genome assembly GCA_007115665.2 of Sequoiadendron giganteum. Lineage (NCBI taxonomy): Eukaryota > Viridiplantae > Streptophyta > Pinopsida > Cupressales > Cupressaceae > Sequoiadendron > Sequoiadendron giganteum. Next base: position 47,234,697 of record CM021104.1, read on the forward strand.
TAAATTACTAAAAATCATGGTAAATTTGATTGTTTTGTGGCAAGAGATGGTTCGAAAGGAAGTTGAAGGTTGTTACAAACGTGAGGACCTCAGGAATCTAATGAAGTGAAATTGGAAAAAATATGTTGAGACTCTTTATTTTAGTTAAAGTTGTTTTAGTTTCATGCTAAAATTGGCCTGTGACCTTTTATCAATTTAAAGACTCTTGTTTGTGAGTGGTCGAAAGGCCGAACGAACAAACAAACTTATATGCTGTTTTTACTATAATCAAATGATATATATGTATTGCATAATGGGAACATATATCAAGAGACATAATTAAGAAATCAGAACCGTGTACTAGAAAGATCGATATTTTGTTCTGTATCAATCATTTTATTAGATAAGAATTCGCGTGGAGTAGATTGGTGTTTTGTGACATCCATCATTCAATAACCGGCGAAGGCAGGGTCCACTTCTTCGGTTGTTGGTGATTTCAGCATTAGATTTATATGCATGGTAATGTGTGTTTTCTAGTTATTTGATTGATTTGATTTATGTGATTAAATGGTCAGTTACTATTTTTGTATTGATTTGTTTAGTACAACTGTGTAATTCATTATGTGATAATTCTATTGTTTGGATCCTTACTAATTCATTCAGTATCTGTTGGTATGTATGTTTCATCGAATCGATGATTGCCAGTGTGAAAACAGTTTGGTATTATAGAATGGAATCATAAAAAGCTAAGACAGGGAAAAGTAAGATAATCTATTATAGCCAGCATCCTTGATTTTGTTTCTATCATACTCTTTATTCTACTTTGTAGAATTTTATTTCTTTTCTATTTTATGTTAGTGATTTGTTTTTGTTGCAAAATTATCTCTTTACAGGTTCCTATCACATTTGTGACAGGAAGTTTGCCAGTTGGAATTTTGCTTGAACACAGATTTCATTAGTATGCATTCATCAACCCTTGGTTTCTAAGTTGCAGCTCTTTGTCATACTGCCACGACATAGTTCAAAAGCCTACATTCCCAGATTGACACTTTAGGATAAACTGAGGAAACCATTTACAAGAACTTAAATCAAGCCTATTCAAAAGGTGAATTAAACACCATAGTTTAGTCCAATCATTTTGGCGCCGTTGCCAGGGAACGATGTTAAAGACCTGCATTTGTAGTAAACCAAGTTAGGAACATTGCGTTAAGGAGAAAATCCACACAATTATTTGGGTAATTATCCTTCGTTTTCTTTGCTATAGGTCATTTAGGTGTATGAATCATAATAGAGATAGTAAGGAAAGATTCATTAGGAAAGAGAAGTGAAGTAGTTCACAACCCGAAAAATCCAAAAACAAGTCAACACCATCCATTGAGAAGTTGCAACCTAAAAAATTGCAAGATAAGTTCAAAGCATTTGTTAAGAAGGGTAGTTCAACTCAGGAGGAAGTAAATTTTAAACTGCCTTTGTTAGAATTACCTGAACCCAATTTAGAGAAGTGTGCTATTGAGACCACTATTGTTCAAACACCTGCAAATACCCAACCAAGCTCTTTTGAAATATTACGCAAAAAGGTTGAACAAATTTTTAAAGGGTCTTACGGAGAAGGAGTAGGACCATTTGTTGAGGAAGGACACGAGCCCTTTACAACTTATTTTACTCCTTGGGCATTTCAAGTTATGGATCCCTAAAACAACAATAACAATAACAACAATGAAAATCACAATAGGGTATTGGCCAACAACAATCCAATTACTTTTGAGTTTCCAATTAAGGATCCTGGGAGAGATGCCCGCATGAAAAATATTCCTCATTCTGCTTTACCTATTTTTCATGGTCTTTTAGTAGAAGATCCTGATATGTTTTTGTTTGAATTTGATGTGTTTTTTCACGTTATGACTATGAAAATGATGCACATAAACTCAAACTATTTCCAGCTACATTGAAGGATGTTGCTTTGTGATGGTTTATGAATCTTTGAAATATAAGAACGTGGGTAGTTATGAAGGAACTATTCTTGAACAAATATCAAGAATATTGCAAAACAAAAGAGGTTTGGGATGAGATTTTTCGTATGACTCAAAAAGAGGAGGATTCCATAGAAGACTACCTTGAACGTTTTATGTTTAGTCTTCAAAGATATCGCCATGAGGAACAAAATGATGATACTATTAAAACTTAGAAAGCCCTTATTTTTTTTCTTCAAAGGTTGGTAGTTGGTTTGAGTTGTGGATTCATAATTTTTAGGACGGTTGGAGGGAGTTTTCACTTCACGACTACTATTTGAATTTTGGTAATCACGAAGGGCTTTACACAACTATGTGAAGGAGGGAAACCTCATCATATCAAGATTAGTTTGAATTTTATCTTGCAAATTGGAAATAAACATTATTTTAAGGTCAACATCAAGAGTCTTATTGTTTATTTGTGAATAAAGCATTTGATATCACATTATGAAATCAATGACCTTTTCATCATCCTTTTGTTTACATGTCATCAAATCAGCTAGGGTCATCTTGGGACCCATGTGAATTTGGAAGTGGTTTTAAAAGTCATCAATAAGTTCATTGAATGAACTAATTGAATTATTTGGTAAGGAGAAAAACCACTCTTAAGCAACATCTTTCAAGGATCTAGGGAATAGCTTAGCCAAGAGTTTATCTTAAAAAATGAAGTCACTACATAAGGCAGTGTAACCAAAAACATGACAAATAGGATCTGTAACTATGGATTTTTCCTGCAAGATTAAAAGGTTAGTGCATATCACATGCAATATTATATCAATCCACAATAGACAATGAAAAGAAAAGGAATAAACAAAGGAATAAATGAAATGATCTCACCCAGTCCTTCATTCTCCATGGATGATTTTCATTGCACCTTATAGCTTGCTGAAATAATGAAGTGACTTCAGATTTTGATGAGCAACTCTATACTATGGATTAGCCCTAAGCAAGTGTTGAAGGATTTAAGTACTTGTACAAGAGAAAATCAATCCTACATGCAATAATCTAAGTAGTTAAATGACAAAAACAAGACTATGTTAAAACTCAAGAGAATGCAAGAGATTAAAAGATTAAGAGATATTCAAGATATTAAGAGATGACAAAATGAAGACAAAATTGAAATTTTATAGAAAATGCAATTTTGGATGGATGGATGAGATCAAAAATTGAAAAGTGCCCTAGAATTTGTGGTCAAGATTCAAAATAACAACCCCTTAATTAGGGTTAGGACAACTTTAGGATGAAATTCAAATTGAGTGGACCAGATTTAATTTAGGAAATTAAATCAAGGAATGAGAATAGGTGTGATAGTGAGATAAATATTAGTAAGTGGAAAAAGATGAGTTAGAAAATCAAGTTATTTTAGAAATAACTTAATTTGTGGAGATAAATGCTATTTTGAATTTAATATTTTAATTTAATCCAAAATGGTGAAGTCATGTGACAGTAAATAATAATTAAATTATTTATTTGAAAAGAGAGAAATTTCCAATTTAAATAAAATGCTTTTATTTAAATTTAGAAAGAAAATCAACAAGACAATTAAATAATTAAAATTATTTAATTGTGGAGGAAAATTAGAAAGTGGGTTATTTTAAATAAATGATTTTATTTAAAATTAGAAAGAAAGTTGGAGAGGATAATAATTAAATAAATAATATGAATTTATTTAATTATGAGCAGACATAAATAATTAATGACGTATTAAATAAATAAATAAAGTTTATTTATTTAAATAATCAAGAGGAAATAATGGACAAGGGATAATTAAATAAATTTAGGAATTTATTTAATTATAGAGTGACATAAGTAATTAGCGAAGCATTTATATAATAAATGTAATTTATTTATTTAAATAGTGAGGAGGAATAAAATACTTGAATTAATTAAATAATTAAGAATTATTTAATTAATAGTTGAAATTGGACTATATGATATAATTAATTGTTTTAATTATGTTGAGATGAAGCATAATATAGAAAAATGTGGTTTACGGGTCTAGGCTATTTTTATGTGTCTACATTTGTCCCTCTTTGTCATAATGGATCTTGTTGCATTGTGGAAAAGAAAATAAGTTAAAAATATGCCCCAGTGCAAAATAGGATGAGGAAGAATGACGAGGAGTGTTGTGGTATGCCCCCTCAAGAGGACAGTTGGGTTCAGAGGACACGAGTGTGCTCTCAAAATGGATGAGAAGACTAGAGAATAAAGGAATAGAAGAAACGTTAGGTCAGAAGACATGGATGTCAAAATGGGGAAGGAAATGAAAGTTAATGTGGAAAAAGAAATGCATGTTAGAATCCTTCAACGTTTGCCAAAGTACTAATAGGTGTTGCTCGAATCATCATTGGGCAATAAAAATTACACAAATGGACAACAAACACTAGGGTATGACATAGACCAAGGTGTGCAAGGTCATCCACTTACAAAACAGACAATCACAAACAAGGAATGTCCTAACTCATACGAAGGGCCAAGGTGCCCCAGTATTTTTATCAAGATAATCCACAAACAACCGTCAAAGAAAAACATAATAGGTCATGAGACATCATCACACCTCTAAGTCCTTAATGGGACATCCTCGAGGTAGCTAGTAACATGACCAAAAGACAAGTCAATAAAAATATAAAACAAAATAGCCAAAAATTAACAACCATTTAATTGTATTGCCAATGTTTGTTTGCCAAAGATTAATTGTTTGATAGTTTGACAATTTTGACGGTTTGACGATGCCTAAGGTCAAGAAGGATACATCCTGAAAAGGCAAATGACATTTTGACAAGGTCCAAATCCAAGAAGGACATATTTTGAAGAGGACCAAAAAGTGACAATATTGATATTTTTACTAATGTTTTGGCAAGTTGATTGATTTTGACTGTATGATTGATTGGCTTATGTTGTCTAATTTGGACTTAATGATCGGTTGGATTATGTTGTCTATTGTCTTATGTCTAAATTTGACTGTGTCTGGCATATTTGACTGACATGATAAATCCTAAGAGGACTGACCTAGGTGGCCTTGGGGTTACATCAAATGATGACCTTGCCTACATAGCAAATGCACAGGGGTGACATAGTTTGACAAATGACAAAGACTGACTAACTCAACGAACTTGACAAGATAAGACTGACTTTGACTCTATTTTTGGGATTTTGACATTGATTTGGATGTTTTTGTGTTTTCTTCAGGACATTTTTCAAAAAAAAAAATTAAGCCTTTTTTTTCAAGACTTTATACAATTTTTAGGACTTTTTTCAAGACTTTTTCTAATTTTTATGATTTTTTCAAGACTTTTCTGATTTTTATGACTTTTTGATGTTTTGTGAAAACTGTGACAAATGAATGTGAATGATGTTGATGCACATGAATCCATGGAAAACCATGATTTTTCTGCTAGTTAAGCTGAGATACCAACAGACAGGTGACGATGACAATGACAATGATGTTTGACGTGGGAAGGACACATCCTAAAACAATGTGAAGATGAAAATGATATGACAAGAGGATAAAATTCTACAACAGGGCCAAGGACAATTTCAAGGAATGTTTTGGATGATGTGCCAAGTTTCAAGATTGTTGCATTTGGAATGAATTTGTGAGGACTAGATGGGATGATGAGGGATCTTTAGACCATTGACAAGGGAAACCAAGATAGATGATGTCTGGCCTTGGTAAGAGATAGGAGACATGTGGATTATGTTGCATAAAGATAAATTATGGTCTCCAAGGACTACATCACATAGGGGATAATGAGGCTATGAAGATAATGACATGATATTTTGTGACTAGTGTATGACCAAAGGATGGACATGTCAAAATTTTTCCAAAATATGATTTGTGTTTGTGCCTTAGTCTTTGTCAAGATCAAAATAGGTGGGAAAATGGATGGACATGATAGGTCTTAGATGGATGGATGGAAATTCCATAAGAAATGTGTCATGCGAAGGGTAAGGGAGATGAGACAAATTTCCCCCAAGTGCAATGGTCCACATAGATGATTTATTCTACACATGATGCTTGTTTGCTAGGTTTTCATCATGGTACTTATCCAAAGCGCCATAAAAATGGTTTTCACTATTGGATGAAATTTTTATATTTACTATTTTTGTCATTTTTTTTTGGTGTCATCAAGACGCCTATTTGCCAAGTTTTCATCAAGGTGACGATTTTTTTATTTTTCAATTATTTTTGTATTTTTGCATTTTTCTAGATAGCCTTGATGCTTTAGATGACCACTGACTATGTCAAATCCTTTGATAGTGTTGATGTAGATATTGGTGTCATGACATGCCAACAATGACCTTTCTGAAGTAGTTGCCTTGTCAGGATGATAGTGCTTGCATATAGCTGATTGATGTCATTGTGATCCTTGTTGATACTAGAGTTGGCCTTATCAGAATACACACATCGTGATAGAGTACCATGAGAGTCCTTATGATAGAGAGTTGTTGCTAAGATGCGATGGATTTGTGACATGGTATGTTTGAACTTTAGGTGACATGTAGGATTATGACAGATGATGGTAGACATCGGAGGATTGTTTGGATGTAGCCGTTTTTATTCTCCAAACTTTAGGTGCCAGGTTAGGATGGTGTTTGGAACCAAAAATTTTATATGTCTTTCTTGATGGCCATTTTGGAGGGGGTGGACATGTATTATATGTGGGATTCCTCTTGTATTGTGGCCCCACATTTTGATTGACTTTTAGATTTGGCATATTTTCTTTACCCGATTCATTATTTTCTTGACTTGATGAATTTTGTTTTGGGATCCACTTTAGCTTCATTTGTCCACTTGTATTTTTGATTGATTCCATGGCCTTTGACATGTGATTTTGGATTTTGTATTTGTAAGACTTTTGTTGGTTCCAAATGGAAGGTTTATTCATGATGGAATGATAGTTTGAGGTGTGTGGGGAAGGGGTGTTGGCAACAATCTTATGACAAGGACTACTCATGACACTCATTTTAGTGTTTGTACCTGATAAAGTTTCCCCCAATATCAAGGAGGGACTGCTAACATCGTTAGATTTTCTGAATGAGGAATAGCCAAGACCTTGATGTCTGTAATTTTCCTAAACTTGTACTGGTTCCAGAATTCCTTGCTCTTGGAGGCCTAGTCCTTTTCCTTGATAATGCATGTTCTGACATATTTTTTTGTGATGGGGTACTTGTCATTTTGGAAGCAAGATGCTAACCTATCCTTATTGTGGAAATTAATGCTCAGAATATTCTCATATGTAAGAAAGCTTGATTTGAAAAATATAGATGATCCTAATTGATAGGATGTTTTAGCTTTACTGACATGTTGGATAGATTTATGATTGACATCTTTGGTCTGATTTTCTGACATATCAGATTCTGATAATTCTGTTGGTGCTTTGAAGTTGATGTCAAAACCGTCTTCATGGTCATTGTCATAGAGCCCACTAAATTCAGCTATAACTTGATCATTTGTCAATATGTCCATGCTAGAAGACTCTTGTTCTAGTGGTAGATCATCTATGTGTCCCATGGAGGCAAGAGTCTCATTTTTGGAAGTGTCAATACTTGAAGTTTGGATGGGATCATCTTCAAGTGTTTCATCATGAATGGCATAGAGGTCAAGGAGTGGATCATTTTGGAATTATGGATCAATGATAGGGTCTTGGTCAAAGATGGGGTTGTCTTGGATGACATGGTTGTGGATGAAGTCTTGGTCAAGGATAAGTGTTTTTGGTATGCCATGATTGTCTAGGAGGAATTCTTGAATGGACTTAAATATGGGGTGCAATGGACTAATTGATTTGGACAAGACGGTGTTATTATGATGTCGTGCTTTGGACTTGCCTCTTGACATGTATCCTCAAGTGTAGGTAAGAAGATGGGACTTTGGAGACCATGACTAGATATGTTTTCATGAAAAAATGGAGTGTCTTGGAATGCATTGGTGTATAATGGACTAGGATATGACATGGAGATTTGGACTTGGTTGAGGGATGATGGGATAGGATAGGACATGAATGCATGACAAGGATACAACATGAATGGAGGATTAGGATACGATGTGAATGGAGGATCAAGATATGACATGGATGGAGGATTAGGATATGATGTGGATGGAGGATTAGGATAGGATGAAAGACTAGGATATGACGTGGAGGCTTGGACTAGATTGATGGATGGCCGATTTCCATTGTCAAAGTTAGTGTGGGTATGACTAATGGAGGTTTGTTGTGACTTAGTTCCATGGATGGTGTTAGGGGAATCTTGATAGTAGATGGATAGAGGACTAGGAATCATGGATTGTTGGTAAGATGGATGGAAAACTAGAGGTTGAGGAAAATTTGTGTTTGGATTGGAGGTATAGTTTTTTGAAGTCCATGGCTAGTTGTGCTTGACCATTACTAATGAATTGGCATTCAATTCGACTAGAAAGCATGTTATAGTGACTTGAAGACATGATGGTGGATGAAATGAGACTAAGACTAAGACTATGTATGATACAAGGTGACAATGAAAAGTGAAGAAAAATACTAAAAAGAATGTCAAATGCGAAGTGCTAATGAGTGTCCTATGTCAAATGATTTTTAGGAAAGGTTTTTTAACCATGCAAAGTTTGGTCAATGTCTCAATTTGGATTGTCAAAGGACTTATGTGAAGGACAAAGTGACAAGATGACAAGGTGAGATTTCCACAGTAGACTTATGAGTTGGAAATAGCTCACAAGAGGACAATGAATAAGGATTGATTTGTTTGGCTTGGTCCAATGACAACGTATTTTTGAGACAAAGGTTTGACAAAATAAGGAAAGTTTTCCTATCCCAAAGTGTGAAAATTTGAGGACTTAAGACTTTTCCTATGCTGAAGATGATGGTGGATTGCAAGCTAAAAGTAAAAATGAAAAGATGAATGACTTGGACAATTACTTTGGTTTCAGACAGAGACTGTTGGAAAAATATGTCAGAAAATCTTCTTGCAAATGTTTGGTCTCGAGTTTCTGACAATAATAATATTTTTCCAGTTGACAGGCAAATGTATCACAGTTTCAAATGTGTTGTTCTAAGAAGAAATTGCATCGCAAGAAGGCAAATGTGTTATAGAGTAGTCAAATGCGTCTTAGATACTAGAAAATGCATTGCAATATGGTAGATGCATTGCAGGATTTAGCAGGTGTTGTGCAAAATGAACAATGCGGCGTTTTAGATGGCCAATGCGATTTGAAAGATCAATTGCGGTGTTTGAGCTAGCAAATGTGGCCTATGATAGACAATTGTGGCGTTTCAAATGGTGATTATGGCTCGACAAAGCAGATGCAGCTCAGGAATAAGCAGTTGTAGTTCAATATGGCAGATGCATTGCATAAAGTAATTTTTGGCAAAATTTTGGTAGATTGTAAGAAATTTGTTTTAGTTTGACAGTGTTGTTTCAAATTTTGGGGTTGATGTTCATTTTTTCATGTTATCCGAATACACTTGGAAAACACATGATGTTGGAAGAAATTGAAAATCAACCACATATAATTCTTTTACAAATCCCTATGGGTGAAAGGACAGTATTCTTTTGGATCCCATGCGGATTTTACTCCAACCACATATTCTTAGTGGATGAATTCAGAAGCTTGGCCCCATAGGCTCCCCCTTACAATGCACTCACTTCTTAGGGAAACCAAGCTTCCAACCTCCATGAATCTCCCATGGCAGGTTGATCTCTACTAAAAATTGCATAGGTTTAGGTGCCTTGGCAACAACCATTTTTGCACCAAGGAATAAAAGGTTTTTGGTCACTATACAAAGATTCTAGTTCGGGCACCCGTTTGAGTGGCCATACATGGGGCACAAAATTAAGCTCCATTTAGGAGGCACTCCAACTTGAAGAGGTTAATCTCAATAGGGTTTAAGGGAATACTACTTGGTCTGTATGACATATCTTCACTTGTAATCCTAAGCTTTCCCTTAGGATTCACATTTGTATACTGGTCGGGAGTAGCTCGACTAAAGAGCTTTGTTGCCGGTTTGAGTCGCTTTGGGGTGAGTAATTTTTCCCACCAAAGTAGGCCTAGTTTCTAAAGTTAACAAAATTGAAAAAAAATATTCGTAGTTCAATCAATCCTCATCGAAAAACAAAGAGAGAGCACACCAATATGTTTGACTCACACTCGCATGGTTGTTCTTTTTAAACCCAAATTGAAAGTGTGAAGGTGTGATAAAGTAACTAAATAACAATACACATCAAACACACATTCATTTTAACCATTTGTAGAGTTATCAAGCAGGGGGTTCATTTTAACCATTTGTAGTGTGAGCTAACTAACAGTTCATTTTAGACCCATGAGAAGCATGATTGTTCTTTTAAACCAATGAAAATGCGCTATTGTTTATTTTACCCATGAGTGAAATTCAAAATTGTTGGATTAAATTGTAATAAAACAAACAATGAAAGTGAGTTAGATTCTAGCTTGACACATGTTGTCACCCATAGATTAGTAACTAAAAAATCCATATCTAAAAGCAAAAAAAAAAAAAAACAGAAGGAAACTGAAAAAAGATAATACATAATTTTTGTGTTACCAGTTAGTTGCATCGCAACAGAGCGAATGCGGCTTGATATGGAAAATGCGTCGTTCTATTTGGAAAATGCGGCTTGATATGTCTATTGTGGTTCAACTTCTATCAAATACGGCTAGGGATGCAGTTGTGTCGCTCGGGTAGTCAAATGCGTCACAACAAACAAATTGCGTCGCTTGCACAAGCAGATGCGATGCAACAGAGCACTTGCATTACAGGGACTATCAAATGCGTCATTTCGTACACTTGTACCTACAAAGAAACAAAAAAGGTCGTACGACCACCTACAAAAATGTGTAGTAAAAGAGTCGGGTTTACCAATGTAACTATGGATTTTTCTTGCAAGATTAAAAGGTTAGTATCTCAGATGCAATATTATATCAATCCACAATAAACAATGAAAAACAAAGGAATAAACAAATGAATAAATGAAATGATCTCACCCAGTCCTTCATCCTCCATGGCTAACTTCCATTACATCTTCTAGTTTGCTAAAATAATGAAGTGCCCTCAGATTTTGATGAGAAACTCTATACTATGGACTAGCCCTAAGCAAGTCTTGAAGGATTTAAGTACTTGTGCAAGAGAAAATCAATCCTACATGCAATGATCTAAGTAGCTAAATGACAAAAACAAGACTGTTAAAACTCAAGAGAATGCAAGAGATTAAAAGATTAAGAGATATTCAAGATATTAAGATATGAAAAAATGAAGACAAAATCATCATTTTATAGAAAATGCAATTTTGGTTGGACGAATGAGATCAAAGATTGAGAAGTGCCCTAGAATCTATGGTCAAGATTCAAAATAACAACCCCTTAATTAGGGTTAGGACAACTTTAGGATGAAATTCAAATTGAATGGACAAGATTTAATTTAAGAAATTAAATCAAGGAATGAGAATAGGTGTGACATTGAGATAAAAATTGGTAAGTGGAAAAAGATGAGTTAGAAAATCAAGTTATTTTAGAAATAACTTATTTTGTGGAGAGAAATGCTATTTTGAAATTAATATTTTAATTTAATTCAAAATGGTGAAGTCATGTGACAGTAAATAATAATTAAACTATTTACTTGAAAAGAGGGAAATCGCCAATTTAAATAAAATGCTTTTATTTAAATTTAGAAAGAAAATCAACAACATAATTAGATAATTAAAATTATTTAATTGTGGAGGAAAATTAGAAAGTGGGTTATTTTAAATAAATGATTTTATTTAAAATTAGAAAGAAAGTTGGAGAGGATAATAATTAAATAAATAATAGGAATTTATTTAATTATGAGCAGACATAAATAATTAATGATGTATTAAATAAATAAATAAAGTTTATTTATTTAAATAATCAAGAGGAAATAATGGACAAAGGATAATTAAATAAATTTAGGAATTTATTTAATTATAATGTGACATAAGAAATTAGCAACGTATTTAAATAATAAATGTAATTTATTTATTTAAATAGTCAGGAGGAATAAAAGACCTGGATTAATTAAATTGATTAAGAATTACTTAATTAATAGTTGACCTTGGATTATAGGACATAATTAATTGTTGTAATTATGTTGAGACGAAGCATGATATAGAAAAATGTGGTTTACGGATCTAGGTCATTTTTATGTGTCTACATTTGCCCCTCTTTGTCATAATACAACTTGTCGCATTGTGGCAAATAAAATAAGTAAAAAATATGCCCCAGTGCAAAATAGGATGAGGAAGAATGACGTGGAGGGTTGTGGTATTATCCCTTATTTAGGTCTTTTTTTCCTCGTGACTATTTAAATAGATAAATTATATTTATTATTTAAATACATCGCTAATTTCTTATGTCACTCTATAATTAAATAAATTCCTAAATTTATTTAACTATCCCTAGTCCATTATTTCCTCTTGATTATTTAAATAAATAAATTTTATTTATTTATTTAATATGTCATTAACTAATTATGTCAGCTCATAATTAAATAAATTCCTATTATTTATTTAATTATTATCCTCTCCAACTTTCTATCCAACATGTCAGTAAAGCTACAACATCCCATCAATTAGGATCATCTATCTTTTTCATAGCAGACTTTCTTACAGATGAGAATATTCCGAGCATTAATTCCCACAATAAGGATGGGTTAGCATCTTGCTTCCAAAATGACAAGTACCCCATCGCAAGAAAAATATGCCAGAACATGCATTATCAAGGAAAAGGACTAGGCCTCCAAGAGCAAGGAATTCTGGAACCCGTACAAGTTTAGGCAAATTACAGACATCAAGGTCTTGGCTATTCCTCATTCAGAAAATCTAACGATGTTAGCGGTCCCTCCTTGATATTGGGGACAACTTTATCAGGTACAAACATCAAAATAGGTGTCATGAGTAGTCCTTGTCATAAGACTATTTCCAAAACCCCTTCCCCACACACCCCAAACCGTCATTCCATCATGAAAACCTTCCATTTGGAACCAACAAAAGTCTTAAAAATACAAAATCCAAAATCACATGTCAAAGGCCATGGAATCAATCAAAAATACAAGTGGACAAATGAAGCTAAAGTGGATCCCAAAAAAATGGATCAAATCAAGAAAAGAATGAATCAGACAAAGAAATTATGCCAAATCCAAAAGTCAATCAAAATGTGGAGCCACAACACAAGAGAACTCCCACATATAATACATGTCCACCCCCTCCAAAATGGCCATCAAGAAAGACATATAAAAGTGTTGGTTCCAAACACCATCCTAACCCGACACCTAAAGTTTGGAGAATAAAAATGGCTACATCCAAACATCCAAACAATCCTCCGACATCTACCATCATCCGTCATAATCATACATGTCGCCTAAAGTTCAAATATACCATGTCACAAATCCATCACATCTTGGCAGAAACTCTCTATCATAAGGACTCTCATGTTACCCTATCATGATGTGCGTATTCTGATAAGACCAACTCTAGTATCAACAGGGATCACAATGACATCAATCAGTTGTATGCAAGCACTATCATCCTGACAAGGCAACTACTTCAAAAAGGTCATTATTGGCATGTCATGACACCAATCTCTACATCAACATTGCCAAAGGATTCAACATAGCCAGTGGTCATCTAAAGCATCAAAGGTATCTGACAAAATGCAAAAATTCAAAAAAAATCAAAAAATCAAAAATTCGCCACCTTGATGAAAACCTGACAAACATGCATCTTGGTGACACAAAAACAATAAAAAAATAACAAAAATAGTAAAGAGAAAAATTTCGTCCAATAGTGAAAACCATTTTTATGGCACTTTGGATAAGTACCATGATGAAAACCTAGAAAAAAAGTGTCATGTGTAGAATAAATCATCTATATGGACCATTGCACTTGGGGGAAGTTGTCTCATCTCCCTTACCCTCCACATGACACATTTATTATGACATTTCCATCCATTCGTCTAAGCCCCTTCATGTCCATCCATTTTCCCACCTATTTTAATCTTAACAAAGACTAAGGCACAAACACAAATCATGCTTTGGAAATTTTTTGACACGTCCATCCTTTGGTCATACACTAGTCACAAAATATCATGTCATTCTCTTCATAGCCTCATTATCCCTATGCGACGTAGTTCTTGGAGACCATACTTTATATTTATGCAACATAATCCTCATGTCTCATGTCTCTTAGCAAGGCCAGCCATCATCTATCTTGGTTTCCTGATGCAAAGACAAGGTGGGGATCATTCACAAGAATAGAAACTTCAATCCTAAACCAAGGACTCATCCCCACTGTGCACTCAATTTTATATACATCAACTCACCCTTAAAAGGGTTCCACCTTCAATTTTCCAAAACAACCACAAACCCCCACCAAGTCCCGGAAAAAGTTCCTCAATATGCCTATAAAGACAACTTATTCATTTGAATTCATTCCCTAAGTCAGATTCATCAAAGTCTTCAAAACTCACCTTTGTAACTGGCCTTCCTTGTAGTAGTGGAAATCGGGTTTTCAGACCTTAACTCAAAAACTTTTCACAGGACTTAACAAAATCATGGGAGATTCAAATACCCATTTTTAGGACACACAACATATCCAACAAGTACATTAGACTCCATAACATTCCCTCCAAAATGGTTGTTCTCACTGTTTTGAAGCCCCAATTAGCCTTGTTTTTCAAAAGAACCCCTCCACAACCAAACCACCAACCAAAGATAGCCTAAAACGGTCTTAGGGAAGACATACAAACTTATGATTTCCCAGGTTCTAAGTCCCTAGGGGCTCACATCAACCTCCAAACTCAAAACCCTCCCTTAAGCCTAGAAACATAGGGTTTTAGGACACCCCTATTGAACATGTGTATTCCCAACTATCCCAAACCACACCAACTGCTCAAACACATTTTATTTGGTCCCCTCAAGCTTTGAAATTCATAATATTGAACACTCCTAACATCTCTTGACCATACTCAAGACTGTCCTCATCGAATCACACACTTTTCCTATGGTTCACACCCTACAAACACCCCAAATTCACGAAAGTCATCTTCCCTACACAAAAAAAGAAATAAAAATGTTTATTGGACCTCCAAAGCAAATGTAGGGAGGATTATATGCATACAAAAACAAATTCCCACAGTCTCAAGTTATGAAAATTTTTGTACAGGCTTATGCCAACGAGAAAAGTTCAAGAAAAACACAAAAATTGCAGAGATCAGCGTTTTCAATTGTTAAAAATTCCTCTTCCAAACTGAACCATCATCATTTTCATGAGGTATTACATTGTTTTTTAATGTTTCAACATACAACTACCTCTTAGAACCGACAAACTACTTTAATCACCTTTAGTTAGACTCTAAAATGACAATTTTGCCAATTTTGCTCCTAAACACCATCCCTTTACAAATTGACTTTATAACTTCCTCTTAACTAATCTATTAAGCTTTTTCCATACATTTCAAATGGTCATGGAGACCTTATTCATAAATAAAACATGAAACCCAAACTATTCTATTACCTAGGCTTTATTGACACCATGACATTACATGGACAAGTCATGACATTGCAACCTATTTCTTCATATTTTGCAACTTACTCATTGCATATAACTTAGAAGGTCTTCAAATCATTTAATGAACCTTCAAGGCCCATTTCCATGTCTTTTCAAGGTCAGGGTATAGGTGCTCTTGCACCATACACCCCCCCATAGAGAAACTCTTGTCCCAAGAGTAAAAACCTTGTTCTTTGACCCACTTTGCTGCTTCAAGCATCTACAGAATTGGTACTGGTATCTTTAGTCCTGGATCAAAATTTAGTGTTGTTCTAGTTCTTAGACTTGCAAAAAAACAAACATTAGAACCACATAAACCTGCTCTCTTCCTTGCACCACCCATACATGGATAGCTCCTCACCATTCCTTGCACATTCTGCCTTACTGACTCTATGATCAAACTTGTATGCTTATGCTAAATTTTTTCTTTTTGTAATGTCCCTTGACCTTCCATGTCACCATTCTCATGTGCTCCTGCATTAACAACTTTGTCCTCCCTCACACTACCAAATTTCACCCTCCTTGCAGCAACCTT
The DNA here is from genome assembly GCA_007115665.2 of Sequoiadendron giganteum. Taxonomy (NCBI): domain Eukaryota; kingdom Viridiplantae; phylum Streptophyta; class Pinopsida; order Cupressales; family Cupressaceae; genus Sequoiadendron; species Sequoiadendron giganteum. Next base: position 47,250,783 of record CM021104.1, read on the forward strand.
CATAGTAATAGGACACACCATGGTCCCAACAACAATTTCACCCTGTCCTTCATACTCCCTTGCAAACTTAAACACAAGTCCATTCTCCAAACTCTGCACAACCAAGCCCCCTACTATCCTCTCAACATTTACCTTGATCAAATCAGACTTAGGCCCGAGTTCTCTCTCTGCCCCATGCAAAAACAAACTCCCTACTGTCTTAACACCATTTGTAGGTGCTTTCCTCACTGTCACAACACTACCAACTTTCTCTAAACCTGCAACCACATCAGACTTACTATCCTCACCTTAAAGGCTCCTTCTTACCAAACAACACTACCCTAGACTTACCCTTATCCCTTACACTTGTTTTCAAGGGAAGCAACTTAAAAGTTTTTTCCTCCTTCTTGATGGTATATTGTTCTCCCAACCATCATATATAGATCTCCTGTCAAATTTCCAAGGCCTCCGTAAGAGCACATGACAACAATACATTGGAAAAATATCACATAGAACCCTATCCTTATACTCTCCAATCTGAAAATCAACATATGCTTGCTCTTTCACCACCAAAGTTTGATTATCATTGACCCAAGAAACTCTATAAGGTGCCTCATGAGGTAACTTTTCCAAATTAAACTTATCCACCATCTCCCTAGACACTAGATTATCATGAGAACCAGAATCAATGACAACTTGGCACACTTAACCTTTGCTTTTGTATGTAGTTCTGAATAGGCTCCTTCTTTGACTCAAATCTTCCTCCTTGGATGCTTGTAACATAGTTCTTCTTATCATGAGTGCCTCTCCTTCTTCTGATGTAAGTTTGACTACAGGTGAAGTCACACTCTCCTCATCTTCATGCACTAGTTGATTCCTCCTCTCTCCATCATAAGAGCTTGAGCCTTGATTTTCAGGGCACTTAAAGGCTGGATGTCCAGGCTGGTTACAAGTGTAGCATCTCCTTGAGAAATGATAGGAACCTCTTCCTCCACTAAATATGCCTCTTGAGCCTCTCCATCCACCTCTAGAATCATATTGCTCTTGGTCCTTCTTGTCACCTCCTTGACTCTCATTTTTTGTCTTTGAACTAGGATTGAATCCCCTTCCTCTAGAGGTGTTACCTCTTCCTCTTTCTGCCTTCTCTTGTCTCCCCTTTAGCTTTTCTTCTGCGCTCATTGCCATTTGAAAGCATTGTTCTACCGATCTTGGTGCCATCAAGCTGATTTCATCTTGAATGTTGAATCTTAAACCATTCAAGTACCTAGCAGTGATTTCTTCCTCATCTTCTTCATGTTTATCCCTTATACTTAGCCTATAAAACTCTTCAGTATATGTTTGTACATCTAACTCCTTTTGTCTAAGGTTTTGCAATTTCTTAAGCAATTGAATATTATAATCAAAAGGAAGAAATTTACCTTTGATCTATGCTTTCATCTTCTCCCAAGAAATGGTCTTTCTCTTTCCTTTTCTCTCCCTATCTTCTTGCACAAAATTCCACCACACCAAAGCATTTCCTTTCAGTTTTGTTTTCACTCTCTTCACCTTATGTCCTTCATCAACATCTTCACTATCAAAGTAGTTCTCCAAAGCCCCTATCCAATCCAAGAGCTCTTCACTATCAAGTTTGCTTCCTTACATAGGAACATCCATTTTTCCATGTTCATCCTTCTTCACAGCTCTCAAAAGCTTCATTGTTCTCACATCATCTGGATCCATTTCCTCTTCTTCACCAGAGGTCTCTTCCTCTTCAGAATCTCTTTCATCCAAAAGGGTCCTGCCCTTAGCCTTTATTGCAGCCATCTCCCACTTCAATGTATCTATATTTTTGTCATGATTGTCTAGTTTCCTCGCAACAACATTGTTTTTAGGAGGCATTTTGTTCCCTCCAACTACCTTCTTCTTCCTGCACAAAAATTTTAACCTTGATCTTCACAAAAGACCTACTCCCTTGCTCTGATACCACTATTATGCAGAGACAAGGTGGGGATCATTCAAAATAATATAAACTTCAATCCTAAACCAAGGACTCATCCCCATTATGCACTCAATTTTATAGACATCAACTCACCCTCAAAAGGGTTCCACCTTCAATTTTCCAAAACAACCACAAACCCTCACCAACTCCTTGAAAAATTTCCTCAATATGCCTATAAAGACAACTTATTCATTTGAATTCATTCCCTAAGTCAGATTCATCAAAGTCTTCAAAACTCGCCTTTGTAATTGGCCTTCCTTGTAGTAGTGGAAACCGGGTTTTCAGACCTTAACTCAAAAACTTTCCACAAGACTTAACAAAATCATGGAAGATTTAGATACCCATTTTCAGGACACACAACATATTCAACAAGTACATTAGACTCCTTCATAACATTCCCTCCAAAATGGTTGTTCTCACTATTTTGAAGCTCCAATTAGCCCTATTTTTCAAAAGAACCCCTCCACAACCAGACCACCAACCAAAGATAACCTGAAATAGTCTTAGGGAATACAATCAAAGTTATGATTTCCCAGGTTCTAAGTCCCTATGGGATCAGATCAACCTCCAAACTCAAAACCCTCCCTTAAGCCTAGAAACATAGGGTTTTAGGACACCCCTATTGAAAATCCATATTACCAACTATCCCAAGCCACACCAACTACTTAGACACATTTTATTTGGTCCCCTCAAGCTTTAAAATTCATAATATTGACCACTCCTAACTTCTCTTGACCGTACTCAAGACTGTCCTCATCAAATCACACACTTCTCTTGTGGTTCACACCCTACAAACACCCCAAAGTCATGAAAGTCATATGCCCTACACAAAAAAAGAAATAAAAATGTTTATTGGACCTATCTAAGCCTATCTACCGAGTTACAGATCCTCACAGTGGGTGGAAGGCTTAGATTACCATTTTAACTCCCCTCAAACCCTTAACTCAGGAAAACAAAGCAGTTTCTAAAGTTTTGATTGTCCCTCTCTCCAACGATGATTTTGGACCTCCAAAGCAGATGCAGGGAGGAGTAGATGCATACAATTTTTTTTTCCCACAGTCTCAAGTCATGAAAGTTCTGTACGGGCTTATGCCAACAAGAAAAGTTCAGGAAAAACACAAAAATTGCAGAGATTAGCATTTTCAATTGTTAAAAACTCCTCTTCCAAATTGAACCATCATCATTTTCACGAGGGATTACATTGTTTTTGTAATGTTTCAACATCCAACTACCTCTTAGAACCGAAAAACTACTTTAACCACCTTTAGTTAGACTCTAAAATGACAATTTTGCCAATTTTGCTCCTAAACACCATCCCTTTAGAACTTCACTTTATAACTTCCTCTTAACTAATGTATTAAGCCTTTTCCATACATTTCAAATGGTCATGGAGACCTTATTCATAAATAAAACATGAAATCCAAACTATTCTATTACCTAGGCTTTATCGACACCATGACATTACATGGACAACTCATGACATTGCAACCTATTTCTTCATATTTTGCAATTTCCTCGTTGTATATAACTTAAAAGGTCTTCAAATCATTTAATGAACCTTCAAGGCCCATTTCCCTATCTTTTCAAGGTCAGGGTATAGGTTCTCTTGCACCATTCCCCTTGTCAATGGTCTAAAGATCCCTCGACATCCCATCTAGTCCTCACGAAGTCATTCCAAATGCAACAATCTCAAAACTTGGTGCATCATCCAAAAAATTCCTTGACTTTGTCCCTAGCCCTACTACAAACTTTTATCCTCTTGTCATATCATTGTCATCTTCACATTGTTTCAGGATGTGTCCTTCCCACGTCAAACATCGTTGTCATTGTCATCGTCACCTATCCGTTGGTATCTCAACTTGACTAGTAGAAAAATCATGGTTGTCCTTGGATTCATGTGCATTGACATCATTTACATGCATTTGTCATAGTTTTCAAAAAACATCAAAAAGTCATAAAAATTAGAAAAGTCTTGAAAAAATTAGAAAAATTAGAAAAAGTCTTGAAAAAAAGGCCTAAAAAAAATAAATTGAAAAATGTCCTGAAGAAAACTCAAAAACATCCAAATCAATGTCAAAATCCCAAAAATAGAGGCAAAGCCAGTCATATCTTGTCAAGTCCATCGAGTCAATCAGTCTTTGTCATTTGTCAAACTACGTTGCCTCTGCGCATTTGCTATGTAGGAAAGGTCATCATTTGATGTACCCCCGAGGCCACCTAGGTCAGTCCTCTTAGGATTTATCATGTCAATCAAATAAGTTGGACACAATCAAACTCAAACATAAGACAATAAACAACATAATCCAACTGGTCATTAAGTCCAAATTAGACAATATAAGCCAATCAATCATATAGTCAAAATCAATCAACTTACCAAAACATTAGTCAAAATGTCAATCTTGTCACTTTTTGGTCCTCTTCAAGATGTGTCCTTCTTGGATTTGGACCTCGTCAAAATGTCATTTGCCTTTTCAGGATGTGTCCTTCCTGACCTCAGGCACCGTCAAATAGTCAAAACAGTGAAACTATCAAACAATTAATCTTCGACAAACAAACATTGGCAATACAATTAAATGGCTATTAATTTTTCGCTATTTTGTCTTATCTTTTTATTGACTTGTCTTTTGGTCATGTTACTAGCTACCTCGAGGATGTCCCATTAAGGATTTAGAGGTGTGATGACGTCTCATGACCTATTCTATTTTTCTTTGACGACTGTCTGTGGATTATCTTGAGAAAAAGACTGGGGCAACTTGGCCCTTAACATGAGTTAGGACATTCCTTGTCTACAATTGTCTATTTTGCAAGTGGATGACCTTGCACACCTTGGTCTATGTCATACCCTGGTGTTTGTTGTCCATTTGTGTAATTTTTACCATCCAATGATGATTCGAGCAACACCTATTAGTACTTTGGCAAACGTTGAAGGATTCTAACATGCATTTTCTTTTTCCACATTAACTTGCATTTCCTTCCCCATTTTAACATCCATGTCTTCTGACCTAACGTTTCTTCTATTCCTTTATTCTCTAGTCTTCTCATCCATTTTGAGAGCACACTCATGTGCTCTGAACCCAACTGTCCTCTCGAGGGGGCATACCACAACCCTCCTCGTCATTCTTCCTCATCCTATTTTGCACAGGGGCATATTTTTTACTTATTTTCTTTGCCACAATGCAACAAGTTGCATTATGACAAAGAGGGGCAAATGTAGACACATAAAAATGGCCTAGACCCATAAACCACATTTTTCTATATCACACTTCGTCTCAACATAATTAAAACAATTAATTATGTCCTATAGTCCAATATCAACTATTAATTAAATAATTCTTAATTATTAAATTAATTCAGGTATTTTATTCCTCCTGACTATTTAAATAAATAAATTACATTTATTATTTAAATACGTCGCTAATTTCTTATGTCACTCTATAATTAAATAAATTCCTAAATTTATTTAATTATCCCTTGTCCATTATTTCCTCTTGATTATTTAAATAAATAAACTTTATTTATTTATTTATACGTTATTAATTATTTATGTCTGCTCATAATTAAATAAATTCCTATTATTTATTTAATTATTATCCTCTCCAACTTTCTTTCTAATTTTAAATAAAATCATTTATTTAAAATTACCCACTTTCTAATTTTCCTCCTAATTGTCTTGTTGATTTTCTTTCTAAATTTAAATAAAAGCATGTTATTTAAATTGGCAATTTCCCTTTTTTCAAGTAAATAATTTAATTATTGTTTACTGTCACATGACTTCACCATTTTGAATTAAATTAAAATATTAAATTCAAAATAACATTTCTCTCCACAAATTAAGTTATTTCTAAAATAACTTGATTTTCTAACTCATCTTTTTCCACTTACCAATTTTTATCTTAGTGTCACACCTATTCTCATTCCTTGATTTAATTTCTTAAATTAAATCTTGTCCACTCAATTTGAATTTCATACTAAAGTTGCCCTAACCTTAATTAAGGGGTTGTTATTTTGAATCTTGACCACAAAATCTAGGGCACTTCTCAATCTTTGATCTCATCCATCCATCCAAAATTGTATTTTCTATAAAATACCAATTTTGTCTTCATTTTGTCATCTCTTAATATTTTGAATATCTCTTAATCTTTTAATCTCTTGCATTCTCTTGAGTTTTAACATAGTCTTGTTGTTGTCATTTAGCTACTTAGATCAGTGCATGTAGGATTGATTTTCTCTTGCACAAGTACTTAAATCTTTCAACACTTTCTTAGGGCTAGTCGATAGTATAGAGTTTCTCATCAAAATTTGAGACCACTTCATTATTTCGGAAAACTAGAAGGTGCAATGGAAGTCAGCCATGAAGGATGAAGGATTGGGTGAGATCATTTCATTTATTCCTTTGTTTATTCCTTTGCTTTTCATCGTCTATTGTGGATTGATATAATATTGCATGTGATATACTAACCTTTTAATCTTGTAGGAAAAATCCATAGTTACAGGATCTCCTTTCCCACCATTTTTCTCAAACCTAGGAACCTCTATACCTTTTGGCATTTGTGTTCTCAATATATCGAAGGATAATGGATTGGTTTTGATGTGTTGTGAAGGTTGGCCGTTGTTGTTTTGATTTAAGGTGGTGATTTGTTGTTGGAGTGATGGCATATTTCGCAAAAGTGTGTTAAGGATTGGATCAATGTTGATATTGTTTGATGGAGGTGAATAAGGTGGAGTGGTGTATGTATACGTAGGACAACTGAATTGTAGATTTGTGAGGGGGGATGGTTGAGGAGATATGAGATTTGAATTCAAAAAGTTAAAAGGATTCCTAGTGGAAATACCTACGGAAGTGTTGAAATTGCTAGTAGGTTGGATGGTTGTAGTAATATGAGTTCTAGTGTATGTAGGAATAGAGGTGAGGGTTGTGGAAGGAGGAATTAAATTTCCACCTTGGATTTTATATACCCCAAAGTTTGAGCACAATTAGTCATGCTAGGGATGTTCTTCTCAACAATATGAGCTAGAATTTTCACAATCTCTATTCCATGTTAACTTTCAAGCATCTTCCTAACATTATCTAAAGTAGGAATGACACTACTAGCAATGTTTTTCAGTATTCACAAAGTTTTGCAATTTTTCTATTTCTTCATCTATCCTTCTTATGTTTTCTTGTGGGAAATTAGCAACCATTTTTTCAACATCATGCACATTATTTGTAGGTAGGGAAGTCATTGGAAATGAGGTATGAATACTAAGATCCATAGAGGGTTGATTATCAACACTATTAGTGATAGAGTTGGAGAACCCAATATCCACGATGAATGGTGTTTCACGGGATGACATGAGTTTTGAACTATGTATCACAATAGTATTGCTAATAGGACACCAAGTTGTGAAGCTCATACAAATTTCACAAAATCAATGTAAACTCAAAATGGAAAGAAGGTGAAATGCAATGTAATGACCTAGAATGTACTACAATTTTTAGATTTCAAACAAGATGATTTTCTGATTATGCTATGCAAAAACTTAAAAATAATTTTTTGTAAATACAATTTGAATTCAAAAAATGCACTAAATTTATCAAATGAAGCTAGATATGATCAAATTCCATTTAACATAAATTCTACAAACTAAAAATAGAAAAATAGACTGCAGAAATAAATGTTTTAATGCCTAGAAATTCAGGAAATGACCCTGATTAGGGATTCATTTGCCTAGGGGAAAATGGGTCCTAGGTTAGGGTTTTTAAAAATGTTTTATAGATTTTTGAGTTGATTCTACTAGTTTCTAGATTCTGATCTAAAAAAATTTACAGTTTGAATTTTTTATAAAATGAATTTTGAATGCAAATGCAAAATATGACAAAATAAGAAACTAGGAGACCTAATTTGATTTACAATTTTGATTCAATTTTCAAATGAAAAATGAATGATGATGCAATGCTATGTAAATGATTTGCAAAAACATAGGTTCACCAAAATGAAATGATGAAAAATTGGGCGGGTTACCAAAATAGGATTGACAACCCAATTGGGGACCTCTTCTTCCTCAATTCATTAGGAAATGAGATCCACACAATGAAATGATTATCAACCTTGAGGTGAGTCAAGTCAAAGTGTGAATCTACTGATTTCATTTTCTTGCAAGGATGAGGGTTCTGATTAAACCAACACTTTGGGGAGAAAGATTTAAAATAGAAAATCAAACCCAAAATGCAACCTATGACTTAGATCTAATAGATTAAGCTCAATATTGATGGAACCATAAATCAAATTGTAGATCAGAGAGAGGTAAGATGATGTGTACCAGTCACCAAAAGTGATTTTCTAAAGCTGACTAGGGAATCATTTGCCTAGGGATGAATGGGTCCTGGTTTAGGGTTTGTTTGCAACTTTCAGGAGCCTCTGTAACATATCTAAATCTCTCAATTTTCCCAGGTTTCAGGTTCAAAAATCCAGAAATAAATTATGTAATTGAGTTTCTGTGAAATGATAACTTTTATGACAACTTTTTCAACTTTGACAACTTCTTCAAATTTTCTCTTCAAGAGATCTCCAAGATTTCTCCCACCTAAATATGAAAACACAAATCAAGAGATATTTTTTTGTTTGTTTTGGTGAATGGGGATTTGTCTTGATCAAACCCCATTTTGGTAATTAAACCTTGAAATGAAACAACATAGCATGAAAGGAATGATGAATGAACAACTCTATGTCACAACTCACCAAACCCTTGAATGAACCTTGGAATGTAGATCTGCAACTAGCATGAAATGACTTCAATGGAGGTGGATCTTGATCTTGAAACTTGATTTGAAACAATGCCTTGAATTCTTGAATGGATCATGAACCCTACATCAACATATTAAATCCAATAACATGCATGATGCAATAAGGATTTTCCATGACAATTGGATCTTGATTGCTGCAATAATTCTTCACTAAATATGCTCTTGAATGCTTTGAAATTCTCTTGAATTTCTCACTTGAATACTCTTATATTGCTTGAAAGTCTTAGATCAAATTTCTAGGTGAAACATAGTGAAATGACCATATATTTATAGGTATGTAAAATTAATTTCCTTAAATTCAAATAACACAAGATGACATGTGAATATGTTAAAATACTGCCAAAAACATAATTTAAATTTAGGTCCTAGGACCCATGTCGCTCACCTAGGACACACATTGCTCAATGAGAAGTGTTATGTTTAGGGATTATTGAATGTCAGGTTTCCTCTTCAAAAAATGCAATTAATTAGTCTTGGATTTGAATTAAAGGGTCCAATTAAGGCATATTAACCTTAATTAATCAAGGGAGCCCTAAATAAGTCTGAAAGTGTAAAGGGGTACACTTTACAACACAAAAATAAGGCACAATTAAGTCTTTTTAATTAAAAGGGCCGTAAAGTTAATGTGAATATGTAAAATACATATTACAACACTAAATTAAGGCATAATTAAGTTCATTTTAATATTAATTCCCAAATTAAGTGTGAAAATGTAAAGGGATACATTTTCCTACACTACAAATAGTTAGAGTACAATACCATACTAGTGGCCAAGAGCTACTCCAAGAGATTTTATTTTAGTGAAATATTCTCTCATGTTGCTATCTTCTATTAGATTCCTTTTATCTATCGCTACAATTTGTGATTATAATATGATTGAATAAATGGATGTTAAAATTGCTTTCTTACATGGGGATCATAAGGAGGATATTTATATGTGATAGCATGATATATTTTTTTTGAAGGGGAAGGAACATTAGGTTTGAAAGTTGAAATGATCATTGTATGGTCTGAAATAATTACCTAGGATGTACTAGATGTTTGATGTTTTCACAATGAGTTTTGGTTTTGTTAGGTGTAAAGAGAATCATTGCATTTATGTTAAAATTGTTGATAATTGGGTTCTAATCATTATATTGTATATGGATGATATGTTTATTAGTGACAACAAAGTGATGATCGTGGAGATAAAAAATCAAATTTTTACCATATTTGATACAAAGGATTTGGGGGATACAAGATACATTCTTGTTATGGAGACCATCAAGGATTGGATATAAATAAAGATTTTATTAGTCATATAAAGCATGTCACTACAACTTTGTAATGGTTTGGTGCGTATGACTATAAACTAATGGCTATACATTCCTTGTTGGCACTAATATTTCTTTAGAAATGTGTCATGAATCAGATGATGATCTTGAGAAAATTTCTAACATACCTTACACTAATGTTATTGGTACCCTAATGTATGCAACGATTTGCACTAGACTAAATATTGTCCAAGCAATGAGTGTTTTGAGTGAATTTATGTCTAATCCTAGGAAGGAGCATTGGAGGTTCATTAGTAGCTTCATGGTTTTTCTATTTGGTGGTGTATTGAGTTGGATAAATAAGAGGTAGCCTATGGTTGCTTTTTCTACTACTAAAATAGAGTATAAGGCTACTACACATGTCCATATGGTAACAAATAACTTTTTTAGGCATTGGTTTTGATTGCAAGGCTGTTAGAATTGGTTGTAATAGTTAAAGTTCCCTTTGTTTGGTTAGGAATACCATGTACCATGCTGATATTAATCATGTTGATGTTAAATATCACTCCATGTGGGAGATGGTAAAAAATGGTTTGGTCTTATTACAAAAGGCTGACCCTCAAGAAAAAATTATAGATTCCCTCATCAAGCTAGTGACCATAGAGAAGTTATTTTGGTGCAAGAAGGCATAGGCCTTAGATCCTATACTTGATATTTTTTATTATTCCTTTGGATTCCATCACAATGTATAATATCAAGTGGGAAAATATTAAGATAGTGTGATATTTAGTTGTAATCCTAATGTATTATTTTTATGCATCTCCAACAATCTTGGAATGTGTGGTTGGATGCCTATGTTGTTGAGAGAGATTATATTACCCTTGTTGACTTGGAATATTAGTTGTAGTGACATTTTTAGTAACTTTCTCAACTTGGGCATTATAATTGACTAGTAGAACAAATTGTATGTTGTTGGTGGTTTCCATATGAGTTAGGTGGTGGATTTGGACAGTTACCTTGTGATGTTTCCATTATGGAGGAGTTACAATTCAAATATGATTTTGATTAGGGGAAAACAAGTTTTGATGGAACCCAAAACCCATTACAAAGAGGTTTTGAAGGGACCTAAAACCATTTCAAGACAAAGAAGCTGCTAGAATTCAAATATGTTATCTATTATTACTATGGAGATTAGTTTTAATTACTCATGGCTTATCAAGAGTTAGATTTACTATTATCATAAGATGATCTCAATTTTTCGATGTGGGATTTTTTCATTTTTCCATGGTTTTGATGGTTATTTTTGGAAATAAGTTATGGTTTTCCTTTTCCATTTATCTATAAATTGGTGGGATGAGACAATAGTTTAAGAGTTATTTTACAGTACACAGATGCTACCAAAATTTTTCTAGTCAAAAGGAGTTAGAGTGTTACATATGTAATTAATTCTTGAAGATTAATACATTCTTGGGGCTATCTTTAATGGTTTTTTTCCTAAAGTTATTTATCCATGCAAATCTAGTGTTATGTGTTTTGTTATTATGGTTTGTTAATATTTTACTCACATAATATTTTATGGGAAATTAAATGTTGCATAGATAAAATAATATTTTTATCACTTTGATTTTTTTTATTGAAAGCTTTATTTCCCTTGATTTAACAACAAGCTACACTTAGGAGGAGATTTGTATCACTAAATAACCAAAGGGTAGTAGTGGATTCTATAGTCTAAATATTGACATCTATAACAAGTGTTTGACAAGTTGAGGTGCTTGATTCTTTAGTTGAAGCTCTAGGTACCCACTTGTATTTATATGAACTCTTTGAGATCTTTGGAAAGGTCAACATGAGAATAAACCCTCTTTAGGGAACAAGTAGAGGAAGATCACTCTTGAGCAATATGAACAACCTACACTAAAGACAAAATAATATAGTATAGGAAATCCCATAAAGACAAGGGTAAATCAAGGAATTCAATCCAAAAAAGAACATGAAGAGACCATTTCTCAAAAATAAAAAAAATATCAAGTCTAAGGGGAGAAAATGAACAAGGAAGACTAAATGTACCAAGGGCCATGCTAAAAATGGCCTTGAAAAATTTGAATTAGTAAACAAAAAGAATAATTCCTTGGTGAGATTTTGAATGGCATTTATGTGGATCCTATATGGGATCAAATTAGAGTAAATAGTCAATTATGTTGCATGATTTCAAGGGGATACAACTCTCAAAACATCCAAAAATGATATATATTTTCAATCCACTTATAAGAATTTTAAAATCATAAGCAAGTAATCCAAAATTAAGTATGGTGGCAATTACCTCATGAACTACATTTGGAATGAAATTTTATGACCATTTGGGATCCATTTTCCTATGTATACAAGACTTGAGTAGCCCTAGAATCAAATATGGGCCTATTTGGGTTGGTCTCCTTATAAAAAGGGCAAAAAATACTTGAAGATAAAGAAACCAAAAAAATCCACAATAAATATGCATTTACCCTACTTCAAAATGTAGTATGATAGAAGGGTGACAAGGAGAGTGAAGATAGATGAGTAAAAACATGCAAACCAAACCTAATTTCCCATGTTTGAGATCACACGTATGTTTGTGAAACACAAGGTTTCATATTGTAAAGGAAAATATTTTTTCTCTAAGATTAATCTAGGCTAAACCAATAAGATGAAAATAAATTAGTATCAATTAACTTGGATTATTAAGTGATATTTATGTTGTAACTGAAATTTTTGTAGTCTAGATTTTAAAAATTAAGTAAAAGCATGATGCCTTTAAAATCTACAAGTTTTTCCCTATTGTGAATCCCTAATGCCTACCCCTCTCTCATCTCGCTTGGTAACTAAGGATTTATGGTGGATTATTTGATGGAAGATTCTTAGTTGTGGTCACAACCTTGCTTTACAATCAAATGTTGTGAGATGGTTGGATTGTTTGGCTCTTCGAACAAAGATTCTGAGAATGAAGAGGAGGTTAAGGATTCAAAATCTTGGGTTGAGCGATCCAACAATGTTTCTAGTGGTGGAATATTAGAGTGGTCAAAACTCAAGGCTCACAAGGGTGGCACCAATGTTAGGGCTTTGTCAATACCTAATGGAGGTATGCACAATTTCAAGTATACAAATATGATTTCAATGATGGGCTTTGCCTCTAGGGACAACCAATACAGCCACCCAACTCCTCTTTGATAGAAACTCCCCCTAACACCTCCAGTCCAAGAATCATTCATAATTGTCCCCTCCCTATCCATAATTAAACCCATGTTATAGAAATATGCATGCATGGTTCCATTTGGGATAGGGAAGAGTACTTATAGAAACATGCCATCATTTGTAAGTTCACTATGACATGGCCAAAGTTGTGTGATCTTCACTCTTAGATTTCCAAAAATTGGAAAGAAGATATTTGAATTTACCCTTGTGCAAGGGGTTTCTTAATCCTCAAATTTGATTATGTGGAAGACTTGGAACTGGTATTAAAATTTGGCCATTGGTTCCTTCAAGGGGATTTTCTTTGCATAAAACCATGGTTTCCATATTTTGATCCCTGAATAGATGGTTCCATTTGGGATAGGGAAGAGTACTTATAGAAACATGCCATCATTTGTAAGTTCACTATGACATGGCCAAAGTTGTGTGATCTTCACTCTTAGATTTCCAAAAATTGGAAAGAAGATATTTGAACTTACCCTTGTGAAAGGGGTTTCTTAATACTCAAATTTGATTATGTGGAAGACTTGGAACTGGTATTAAAATTTGGCCATTGGTTCCTTCAAGGGGATTTGCTTTGCATAAAACCATGGTTTCCATCTTTTGATCCCTGAATAGAGATATTTTCTTTGGCATTCCTTTGGGTGCAGATTCCTTATCTTCCCCTACAATTTTGGGAGATAGATAGTCTATGTGCCTTTGGTAATGACTTAGGTAAGTATTATTTCTCTTCAAAAGAAACAATCAATTATAATAGCTCCACATGTGCATGGTTATGTGTGAAAATGGTCCTATACAAAGGTATCCCTACAAATATCTCCCTGAAAGTGGGCAACGGAAGTAAGAGACAACTAGTGGAATATGCAAAAATTGCCTTAAAATGTAGGAAATATTTCTCAATTGACCATCTTACCCCACAATTTCAAAAGTGGAAAGCTCATTTGAGGGGATCCTAAGAATCAGGTGAGAAACCCACTTGGTGTATTCGGGTAGAGCCCCATCACTATGACATTCCACCAAGTGCTCAAGACCTCTCAGAGTCATGTCATGAATCTCTGAAGAACTTTTTGAAGCCAAATTCCTCACGTTCACTTGTTTTGAAAAAATATTCTTCAAAGATCAAGCAAGAGGTACGAGGGGATGGACTTGCCCAGGTGGTTTCATCAATATCACAAGCAAAAGAAATCAACAAGAATTGTGATTCTTTAATGGAGTCTCATGTATCCTTAGGGATGTCAAATGTTTATGGAGGTAAAGAAGACAATTAAATAGGATAATTGAAATAAAAATCTAATCTTTTACCTCAAATAGATCTTGGATGTACAAAGGTAAACTTGAAAATCCAACCATCAGATGACGCTAAAATCATCAAAAAAGGGGAGAATCTTGAAGAAAAGTGTCATTTATTGCACCCTAACTCAAGGGACTGATGCAAATTAATGTTTTTGATAGCTCATGTTGTTGAGATACCCTAGATAAATTAAAGATAATTGTTATATGTGTGAATGACTCACCAAGAGATATCCTGGTTTTTGTATTGTAATGAATAAAAATTTATAAAAATTTATATTTTATAATACATAAGAGAGCAGTCTCCATGACTGTAGCTTACGTATAAACAAATGATATTTATGTTGTGCATTTGAAGGAGGAGAACAAGTTTTTAGTGCATTGATTTTTGAATGTTTCAAGATAAACAATGAAATTTGATAATATTTAATTTATCTTAGGATCTAAATATTCAATCGACACTATCTGTGGTTGAGTCTATGGATTTTTGGTCAAATTTGGGACAAAATGATCTAGCAATTTATACACATTATTCTTCTTTCACTTAATTTTCCTTTATTTTTTCTTGTTCTATTACTTAAAATTGATCATATTTAAAAATACCTTTGATACAAAGCCAGGTAACTTTATTTTATCACATCTACTTATCATATAACATTTACTATTTCAAAATTATTCTCAAAACTATTAGCATGTTGCTAAGGGATATGTTCTCTTATATCACTTCTTTGAAAACCTACGTAAATAATCAAGGATAACAAGCTTTATTTGTGAAGTATATTTAGAGTGATGTGATGCAAAACTTGGTTTAAAAAAATACTTTGATTGAAATGTTCCTAGGATTCTCCTTTTGTAAATGTAAATGATATTTGATGTTACATAATGATGATTCAAGTGAGTGTAACTCAATTTCTTTAAATACATGTGCATACTAATAAATCATGTAAACACATGATTAGTTAGCCCTCGATGAAAAAGGAATAGATGGGTGTCTACCAAAATTTAAATTAAAATTTGAAATATTAGGGGTTAAGCTAACGACCATGAGGTTGACTCCATGTTTATGAAAAATACCCAGGACATGGAATGAGTTTTTACTCTCTTATTTATATTATTTTCATGTTGTAGTGTTTAAATAATCAAGTACAAGGGGGCACATGTGTTCATTATTGATTCTACAAGTACTCTAATATTTTATCAATATGGATCTATTTTTGAAAATTTAAATAAGGATTTGATGTGACCACACATGATAATAATTTATAGGGTCACATAGCACAATAGGATGAGGTGTCCCCAAAATGTAATATGTATTCATTATTTTGGGCCTCTATAAGAAAACAAATTTGCATATTCTCAACAAAGCATCTAAAATTCTAGTCTCTTTTGAAGTGGATTTTTAAGAGATATTATTTGGAGGTATATGAAGTGATCCTAATCTAGTTCCCACGGTTTTGATGGTACAAATTTAGAAAGAACTATAGAAGATATTCAAAGGACCAAAATTTGTCCTCCAATATTTTAGTGATGTTTTCTTGTTTGAAGTATGGGATACAAATTTTTGGAAGAGATAGTGATTAGGTCACTTCCCACTTAAATATGTATAAAAGTATATTGAATTTGGTGAGGATAAATGTGTTTTTTAAAGAAACCATGGTGTAATGTCCCATTCTTAGGCCTAAACAGTATGGTGATCGTTAGCTTATTTCTCAATTTCCCATAGGCTAATTGGTATTGGTAAGGGGACTCCACAGATCTTGGAGAGCACAGGTTCAACCTTCTTGGTTTCCATTGTTAGCATTGAGCTTAGTTAGTGATGTGGATTGTAGTTACACTTTTTGAAGAATTTTTTGAATCCCTAGGGTGTTCTCTAAACTTCTTGGAGAGCGTGCCTATCTTTAGTAAGTCTATGAGTTGGAACCTATCATCATCTCTTAGCTTTAATTAAATCATGACATGATTAATTTTGGTTTTCGAAGCCTCAATGATGCTTTCCACAACTCAGGTGGAGTATTTAAAATATATACTTAAGTTTCTAATATTAAATTATTTATTTAAGTGTTTTTTTAATTAAAGTTGCTTTATGTCCCCTCAAAAGTGGAAACCTAGGGGAAAGTGAAGGGGATTCACACATGAAATTCATTTTATTATCTCAAAAAGGAAATATGAGGGGAAAATGAATTATTTTATAATTTCAAATTACTCTTTTCCCTCCAAATGCTATATAAGGAGGTTTGGGCTCTCATTTTCTCATATGTTGAAGATTACACATACTGTTATACTATCAAATTGAACCTACGTGTTCTTGCTTGATCTTGTGAGAATGAAAACCCTCATTGGATTACTAGTTTCAAATTCGGAAGATAATCCCTACCTAGTTTGAAGTGGTTTAATTTTGGAATCACACTATGCTCTAACACATTTCTATTTGTAGGGTTTTAGAAATGAATATTTTTTAGGTGTTTTGATGTGCAAATCCTCGAGTGTGGATTTTAATAATTTTTCTAAGTTGTTGTGTTGCTTGTTTGGGTGATTGGAAAAAGACCATTGTTGGTCATACTATCCCTTTCCAACTTTGGTCATACCATTTTTTGTATGTGTTAGGGAATGAAGATCACTTCAAGCTATTGACATCATTCACCTTGTTATTGAAGGTCATACTAGTCTCTTTGAGCAGGCTATTGAGTGTGGGAGGCCATACATCATTTTTGGGTGGGCATATAAGATGCCTTAGGGACCTGGCATGATATTTTTGTGCTAAAATGCGTAGGTTTTTTAGATATTTTCATCATCAATAGTGACACCTAGTCCATGAAAATTATTTTTAGATATTTATACATCAGATAAGAGATTATAAGGAGGTATTGAATATTTAGTGCTAATTACCCTTTGTTTCAAGCCATTTTCTAGTGTTGGGTATGTTTGCAATATATATCAAACTTGTAAGTTACCATTTATTTCCATTTTATGGTTGATAGGGAGAGATGTGAATGTGTGAAGTGGATTAGAGCTTTATGGAGGTGTTTTATGCAAGGTTGGAGGGTGTTTGAAGGCTATTTTTATTGTTAATTTGGTCTATAATATTGGACAATAGACTTGTAGTTTCATGTATGAAATTATCAAACCTATAGAATGTTCAATTTCAATGTGAAAAAAATTGTACCAGTCTATTTCCACCCTATGTTTGAGGTATTTCTTATTGGAAATATTACTATCTTCTTCATTTCATGTGTTGGCATCTCTTGTGAGTAATTTCCCATTAAAAAAATGTAAAAACATATGTATGAATTTTGTTGATCTCTTATATAAAAGTTAATAACAACACTATATCTCTATTTGGTAAGTTTATGTTATCGATTTTTTCATTGTCAAAAATTAAAAAAAAGGGGTGGTTACCACATTAGTATTAGAGTTGGAGATCTTGCCAACCTATGCCTTTAATCAATTTTTGTAGTTGGAACAATATCTATGAGTGAAAAAGAACTCAAATATTACATCAAATAATAAAATAAGACAACTCCTCAAAACCCATAAACCCTAGTTGAAGATCCTTTTTTAGAAGTACAAAAAGTGTAGGGGGTTTAGTTAGTAACAATGACAATTCTTCTAAATCCATAAACGAAAAATCACCTAGAGTCATGATAGATATAGATAAGGGACAAGCTAGTTCAATTAGTCCAAATACCACAGTAGAGAGGAATTTTGATGTCATGTTGGATATGATGTTGTAGATGTTAGCTAAGATGAATCAAGGTATACCTCAGGTTACTCTAGTGGAGTTCATGGTGAAATAAGTTATTCAAAACCAAAAAAACTAATGAACACATAATTGTAGTAGTATTGAGGTTCGTTCTTCGACCACTTCATCCTTCCTTTCCTTGTAGAGAGGAGGTACAAGGTATTCTAGAGGTTCAACTTCCTTTGGTAGATGAAGTGAGGGTAGGTTATGTAGAGTATGCAACACTTCTAGATGATATTCAAAATTATCTTAGAACGGGTTCTTGAATTAGAGGAAGAAGAGGGGAGGTGGTAGAGTTGACAATGGAGGACCATTTGTGCAGAGAGATTACCAACAAGAATTTGGGAAGGTGACTTTGACACACTTTGATGGGAGTGACAAGTGTATAGCTAGAGCTTGGGTACAAAAGTTGGGTAATTATTTGGCACTAAGACCCATGTTGAAGGATGAATCAATCGAGTTTTTTACATTGCATTTGGATGGAACAAAACATGAGTGGTAGTACCATGGATTGGTGACACTAGGCCACAACTTGATCACCACCTATGATGAATTTACAAATAAACTCATTAAAATATTTGACAAGAACGATCTTGAGTTACAATTTAGAGATATTTCTCAATTGAAACAATATGGTTCCCTTAACACTTGCATCTCAAAGTTTCATTGAATTATAATTATGGTTCCAAACATTATAGAGAGGAGACTAGTAGTCCTTTTTAGTGAGGGACTAATGGATCCAATTAGAGGATGGGTTAAGGCATTTGACCCACCATATTTACAGGAGGCTATAAGGAAGGAAAGGAGTATGGATCTTACTACCCCTAGAAATAAATTTTAGTTAAGGACCTTCCAAAATAAGAAAGACAAGAATAATTTCCATAAAGATACAATTAAACTAAAAATACATCATTAAGAATGGATGAAGAGGTCCTAAGTGACTTGAGGAAGAAAAATTATGCTTCACTTGCAAGGAACCATGGACCCTAGGCCATAAGTGCTTTGTAAAGGGAAAAGTTCATAAAATAGAGTTCTATTCAATTGATGAATCGACATAAAAAAAAATCATAACATTTTGATTTGGAAGAGAAAGAGGAAGAAGAGTCATTAGAAGAGAAAGAAAGTGAAGGAACTCTTGCCCAAATTTCTAGTTTCAAAAAATGTCTTTCTAAGTTTGTGGAGTCCTTTGTGGGCATCAAGTAGTTGCATTTATTGATACAAGAGCTACACATAATTTCATTGATGGAATGGTGGCTCGTATACAACTCAAGATATAAGAGGTTGATGATTTTAAGGTTATGTTAGTTGATGGCTTCACTATTGAATGTACCAAAATGATACCCCAGATTAGCCTTAAGTTGGGAAATCATGAATTCAAGGATGAATTCTATGTAGTGATCATTAGTGATACAGATGCAGTGATTGGTATTTAGTGGATGCATTCTTTGGGGTGGGGGAGATTACCTTAAATTTTTAAACCATGAAGCTAAAAATCCAATCAAAGGGGAAGAAAGTTATGTTAATAAGGATGTCTAATGGAGGGCCATGTGTTATCACCTTCAAAAGCATGGAGAGGTTGATTATACATGATTAGGTTGAATGAGCAACAATGTATTGTTATGCATACCCTCACAAAAGAGGAAAAGAGGAGTTCTAATCTGGATGTGCAAGGAGTTATAATTTGGATGTACAAGTGAAGCAAGGTTTTCAATGGTATACCTTTTAGGAGGCATCTTGAAAGAGCCAAAGAGCATGTGATAAATTTAGAGGAGAGTGACAAACCTATCATCACCACCCCCTACAGGAATCTACAGAGATATAAGGATGGGATTAAAAAATAAATAAAATAGCTCTCGGAGATGGGACATATCTACCCAAGTAATATCTCTTTTACATATTTAGTTGTGTTGGTGAGTAAAAATGGGACTATACATATGTGCATAGATCAAAGGGCCTTAAACAAGAATACTATCAAGAACAGGTACCCCATTTCGAGGATTGATGAGCTATATGGAGTGGTCTACTTCTCTACGATTAACTTGATGCTAGGTTAATATTAGATATGGGATGTTGAAGAGGACATAGAGAAGACTGCTTTAAAATGACACTTTGTTCACTATTATTTTTTGGTTATGCCCATTGGCTTAACAAAACTCTTGCTACATTTCAATCTTGTATGAATAAGATGTTCAAAAAGTAGATCCATAAATTTATTTTAATATTTTTTGATGAAATCTTGATTTTTAAATAGATAAGGGAGGAACATATTATAAATTTAGATGAAGTATTGATAATCCTTGAGGTAGAGTCATTGTTTGCAAAGCAATCCAAATTATGTGAGTTTGGCATGACATAACTTCTATATCTTGGCCATGCAATCAACTCTAAGGATGTTAGTGTTGATCATGAAAAGATCAAGTTAATTTAACATTGGCCTCTACCTACTAATCTCTCATAATTGAAGGGATTCTTTGGAACTTGTGGCTTCTATAGGATGTTTGTGTGATACAGGAGTATACTTGGTTCTTTGCAATCTTGCATCAACCAAAAATATTTTCATTCAGTTTTGTTCTTGTTCAATTCTTGTTCTTGTTCAAGTTGGTAGATCCAGTATTTCTTCATGGTTGCTCACCAGATCTCATGTACCTATGGTTTCATCATGGACATGTTCAATTGACTTATTCCAAGTTTTCAGCTCGATTGGATCTTTTTCTATCAATTTATCACTTTCGGATTGAGTGACAGTTTTGGAACTGGCCCTAAAATAATTTCAAAACCTAACGACTAGTTTGATTGATCACGGATCCTTCCCATAACTTGCAGATCCTTACAGTGTGTTTTGAATTGTTTCATGGAGTGTCCCCAATGTTGATCTCAGGTCCACACTTCATCATGCGCATCTATCATGGAAGATTTCAGATTTGAGGCCGACCTATTCTTGCGCATGTTACATTTTCTTCATCAGAGATTGTAATGCTCTTTGGCCGATGCAGATTTTTCTTGACCTGCAGATATGATATAAAACTTGTAATGAATCATTAGAATAGAATGAAATCAAGATAAAGTAGATTAGGATGTATATAAAGTTTGATCTATAGGATTTTTGCTCGCATGTATGAGCACTGTATTTTGAACATGTTGTAAGTAGGCCTATGAGACGAATCTGTACACCCAAATGTGGTTGACTATTTGCAATTGAATTTCATGATAATAAAAATATTTTAATCTACATTTTCCTTCATGTTTTGTGCTGCTTCTGTTGTGTTACTCTTGTTGCACGACCTAGATTGTTCTCTTTGAGGACCCTCCTACTGTGACTGCCACCGGATAAGACATTTGGGGTTAATGAAAAGTGAGTCCCTCACTTTGATGGGGCTAAAGGAAAACCAAGATGGTCTACGTTAGCCTAAGAAATCCAAGAAGAATCCTCCACTGGTCTACCTTTCCACTTCTCAGGTATTCTTTGTATTGTTTCCCATGAGTCTTTCTCCCATCTCTAATATCCAAAATCTCTTTTATTCCATCTGATTGTTGTTTAGGAAGTTGTTCTTCCAATTTTTCTTTACTATCTTCAATTAATTATGCCTCATGGTATTGATGTAGATCTGCAATCTTGAATTTAGGTGAGATACCCATGTCATCTAATAACTCCACTTCATATGCATTTCCTGAATCAAACTTCTTCAAAATCCTATAGGGTCCAAACTTCCTCATCTTGAGCTTACTATATGTGCCAACTAGGAATATTTCCTTCCTCAAATATACCATAACTTCATCTCCAACTTCAAACTCCTTATGTCTCCTCTTTTCATCTGCTCACTCCTTATATTTTTGGTTCATGTCTTCCAACTATTGCTTCACTTGAGTATGCACTTTCTTTATATGTTCTACAAATTCCTCCTCTTCTACACTCGTTTTATCTTCTTTACTGATGTCTCACAATTATTATATACCTCTAGGATGAACTTCAGTAACAATCTCAAAAGGTGTCTTTCATGTACTCTTATTCACTGAATTATTGTAGGCAAACTCTGCTTGTGCAAGGGCTAAATCCCAACTTCCAATCTTCTCTCCAACCAAACATCACAAATTTTTTTCCAAAATCTTGTTCACTACCTCTGTCTGTCCATCAATCTTTGGGTGAAAAGTAGAATTGAACTTCAAATCTATCTTCAAATTCTTCCAAAGTGTCCTCCAAAAGTAACCAACAAAATTTGTATCTCTTTCTAAAACAATACTTCTAGGTAATCCATGCAATCTGACTACTTCCCTGAAAAATAATTATGCTACATGTACTGAATCTATTATCTTCTTACAAGGTATTAAATGTTTCATCTTGGAAAAAATTTCTACTACCACAAATATAGAATCATTACCTCTTTGTGTCTTCGGCAAACCAAGTATGAAATTCATGCTAATATCCTCCCAAGGTCTTTCTGGAACTGTCAAAGGTTTATACAGTCCAACATTCTAACTACTCCCTTTTGCAACTTGACAAACTCTGCAACTCTGCACAAATTTCCTGACATCCTTATGAATGTGGGGCCAAAAGTAATTCTCACTTACCAATGCCATTGTTTTATCAATTACAAAGTGTCTTTCCAATCCTCCATTATGTTTCTCTTTTACCAAATTATCCCTCATTGAACTTTAGGGTATACACAATTGATTTCCTCTGAACAACATATCTTCCTGAATGAAATAATCCAACAACTGACTTCTATCCTCCAAAACTGGTTCCTTACATGCTATCGAAGGTTCTGCAAAATCTAGGTCTTCCTCATACAAGTTCCTCAATTCATCAAAGCCTAATATTTCCACTTTCATATGTGTCAATAAATTCCTTCTCCTACTCAAAGAATCAACAACTCTATTTTAATTTCCACTCCTATGTTTCAAAACAAAAGTATAACTTTGCAAGAATTCCACCCATCTAATGTGTTTCTGATTTAACTTACCTTGATTGTTCAAGTATTGCAAAGCCTGATGATCAGTATACAACACAAACTCCCTAGACAACAAGTAATGTCTCCACTTCTTCAGGGCTTGAACTATGGCATAAAAATCTTGATCATATACTGAATACCTTTTCCTTGCATCATTCAACTTCTCATTGAAATAAGCTACCGGTCTTCCTTCTTGACTTAACACTGCTCCAATTGTATTTCCACTTGCATCACAGTCTACCTGAAATACTTTACTAAAGTCCGGTAAAGCCAACACAGGCTACTCATTCACCTTATTTTTCAACAACTCAAAATTTTTGTTTGCTCCAGATGTCCATATAAAATCTTTACTATCTCCTCTCATTTTTTCTGTCATAGGGCTGCAAATAGAACTGAATTTCCTAATGAAATTTTGATAAAAACTAGCCAATCCATGAAATGATCTCACCTCTCCAATGCTTTTAGGTGTAGGCCATTTAATAATATGTCTCACCTTCTCAGGATCCATCTTCAATCCACAAATATCACAAACCCAAGATATACCAATTCCTCCTTCATAAAACTACACTTCTTGATGTTTATCAACAATTGCTTTTTTCTCAACCTCTGCAAAATTTTCTTATATATGTATCAATTGGTTATTTTTTAGGTAAAGATTAGCGGATTAGATTAAATAAATAAAAACCCAAAGAATTTATGAAGCACAAAGAAAAAAAATAACAAGAACGATTATACCAAATATTCGTTGAAGCTTCCATGATTCACCTCCATAGCACCTTCTAGCTTGCAACGTATGATTGTTGCCCTCAGATTGAGTGTGTGAGCAATTTGACTATGACAATGTCCTATGCAAGTTTTGAAGGATTTGAATGAAAAAATATTATGCCTATGAAAAGTAATCAAATCAAATAAGCCAAATGCAAAGTGAAATCTAAGCATAAAATGTCTATAATAATGAAGTCGTCCTCAAATTATGAGAAAAATTGACATTTTATAGAAAATGCAATTTTGGATGGATGAACGAGATTAAAAGCTGAAAAAGGCTAAAATCAGTGGACGACATTCCATGTGGCGATCCCTAATTAGGGTTAGGGCAAGATTGTTAAATGAGTGGTCGAGATGTCATTTGATAAAATCAAATCGACGGTCGAGAATAAATGTGATAATTAGTCAAAAAGATAAAGATTTTCGAGAATCCAGAAGATAAGAATGCTTGATTTGTAAGATTCAAAAAATCAATAAGATAAGAGTTGAACTGAAGAGCAAATTTGGAAAATAAAGAATTTGCTCAATTACTTGATTTTTTGGAAGAAGATTACCATTTTGAATTAAATTAATTTAAAATAAGGATTTTATGTGACAATAAATAATCTTTCTCAAATTATTTACTAAAATGAAGTGACAGCTAATAAAATGAAATCATTTTAAATAATTTCATTTATTTAAAATGAGAGAAATGTTAAATTAGGTAATTAAATAATTAAACATAATTATTTAGTTTAGAGGATTATGACCGATAATTAAATAAATTTATAAATTCATTTAATTATGAGAATTAGTGACATATTAAATAAACAAATAAAATTCATTTATTTAATAATCAAGAAGAATAAATGAATAAAGGTAATTAAATAAATTAATAAATTAATTTAATTGTAAGAAGACAATAGACCATTAATGACGTATTGAATAAATAAATATAATTTATTTATTTAATAATCATGAAGAATACAATAGACATGAATTAATTAAATAATAATGAATTAATTAATTAATAGTCGAATGTGGACCAAGGACATAATTAAATGTCATAATTAAGCTAGGACGAAAGTGGTAAAATAGAGCTTCCAAGCCTAAGTCATTTTTAAGTGTCTACATTTTGCCCCTCTTTGTCATAATGTAGCATGTCACATGTTGGGAAAGAAAATAAGTCAGAAACATGCCCCGTGAAGGTACAGAGTATCGATGCCCCCTCAGGATTTTTTTTGAATTTTGGCCAGGTGACAGAAAAATTTGGAAAGTGTCTCGATAAGTCAATTTAATGACTAGAAAGACAATGGCGCAAACGGTTTCAAATTCTGACATGTTTATCCTGACTCTATTTTTGGGATATCTCATGACTCTATCCTATGACATTATATTTTTGATATGATATACATGATATTGTTTTTGATGTGGTCTATATATGATGTGATTTGATTCATGCATTTATGATGACTGATGGTATTATTTATATGTCTTGTCATGTATGTCCTATGCTAGTTACTTATGATGTGATGCCATGATAATGCCATGTTTATTTGTATATCACGTTGATGTTGTGCCATGGATGATGATGATATGCATATTATATTTATTTGAATGGATGTCATGTTTATGTTTATGATAATGTATGACCATATATAATGCAATATGTAATGCATAGTTTATGGTTTTTATGATGATGTCAATGATGATTTATGGACCTAAAGCAATGCCTATATGATTATGTATGCACTTTATATTTTTTTATGTCATAGGATATCATCGAGAAATGGACGAGAGAAGATGACTAGACAAAAGGAGATGCATGTTACTTCCTAGACCAAATCCTTCAAAACCTTACCATAGGATTTTAATATTTATTGCTCTTAATCATCATTGGGCATATTATTATAATGGCCAACAAACACCATGATATGACATAAATCAAGATGTGCAAGGTCATACCATCACATAAGACAAGCATTCACAGACAAAGGTGATCAAGACTCATACTAAGAGCACAATTGCCCCAGTCTTTTTGTCATAACCAACCACAAGTAGAAAAATACAAGAAGGACAAGCCATGAAATGTCGTTGCTTCTCTAAATCCTATTTCCAGGACATCCTCGATAAACTAGAAACATGATTGCCAAAAGAACAAAAATAAAGCCATTATCATGATATGTCGCTGTTTTTCTAAATCCCGTAGTCAAGACATCACTGAGAAACTAGTAACATGAGTGTCAAAAGATAAGACAAATGCCATGAGACGTCGTTGTTTCTCTAAATCCTGTTGTCGGGATCTCGCTGAAAAACTAGTAACATGATGGAAAATCCAAAGACAAGTGCCAAGTGTTTGCCAAGTGTGTCTAGTTTGATGATGTCGAGATTCCAGGGTGTCAAGGTTTTGACGATGCCAAGATGACGAGTGCCGAAGATTGCCAAATTCAGGAAGAACACATCCTGAATAATGTTAATGTCAAGAGGATTGATCCCTTAATGCCAAAAGGAATCCCTCAAAATTCCAAGTGATAGTGACAATGCCTAGGAAGGACACATCCTAAGGCATAAATGACAGAGGTTGTTCTTCAAAAGGACACATCTGAAAGAACATTGATGTTGAGAGGAATGATCCTTAGATGTCGAGAGGATCCCTCAAAATGTCAGACGACGGTGACGATGCCTACGAAGGACACATCCTAAGGCATAAATGACAAAGGCTATTCTTCATAAGGACTCTGAAAGATAACCAAGAATTGACAGTTTGACTGGTTGTGACAATTTAACTTGTTTTGACTAAGTTTAATTGAAGTTGACTTGTGTTGACTACATGTCGATGTTGATGTGCTGGTGTGATTGTCATGCTAAATAAGTGACTGCCATAATTCATTTTCAAAATTTTCCATGTTTGGAAATAAATTGTCCTTACTCAAAGACTTTTTTCATGTGTGCCAGTGTAATGCTATGAACCCTAATGGTTTGACCTAGTGCGGCCTCAGGAGCTCATCGATTGATGGCCTTGCCTACATCATGCACTCAAAGACCTCATAGTTTGATACAACCAATGACCTTCTCCAAAGGATAAAAGTTTGAATCATGATTTTATTTTGACAAACCTAAAAAGACTGACCTAATGTCTCGGGGATTCAAAGATGAATCTTGCCTACGTAGCAAATGCGCAGAGACAATGTAGTTCGAACCATCAAAAGATTGACTGGAGCGACTTACTAGATTGATGGGACAAGCATCGATTTTGACTTTGTTTTTGGGATTTTGACATTGATTTGGATGTTTTTGTATTTTCTCAAGACATTTTTCAAATTTTAGGTCTTTTTTCATGACTTTTTCAAATTTTAAAGAATTTTTTCAGGACTTTTTCAGATTTTATAGATTTTTTTTAGGACTTTTTCATATTTTTATGACTTTTTTCAAGAATTTTCAAAATGCAGGATCATGTGCAACACCCACTGTAGTTACATGATAAAGGACTTGCCCCCAAATAGATCGGGGATTACCCAAGTCAAATAATATGGAAATAGGCAGACACGGGGCAAAAGGCAATGATATGCCAGGGGTGATGTCAAAAAAATGCTAACCATGGTCGGAATCGACAGGACTTAGGACAAATGTTATGAATGTGTCAGGCTGTTGTGATTATGGAAAGTGGATAAGGGTTAATTAGAGTAACAGTAGATGGAAAAACAATGATCGACTATGCATGGCGCTTGTTTTCCAGGTTTTCACCATAGTACTTATCCAAAGTGTCTGTTTGCCAGGTTTTCACTATTGGACAAATTTATTTCTTTTTACTATTTTTGTTATTTTTTTATTTTTTTGGTGTCACCAAGACACCTGTTTGACAGGTTTTCATCAAGGGATGATTTTTCTTTATTTTTCATTTTTTTTTTGTATTTTTAGGTTTTAGCCAAGCTCTCTGATGCTATGTGTAGAACTTTCACAGATGTAAGATGTTGATGGGTTCTATCAACTATTCTCCATCAGGTGTAGCCAACTGAGAAGCTCCAGAACCAAAATTTGTAGTAATAATATAAGGATTGAGCCAATTAGGCTCAAAATTTCCAAGATTTTCACAGTGAGCCTAATTTCTTGGATTCTACATGAGGACAAAGTCACCAATTTCAAATTTTCTCACCATCACTCTTTTGTTATAGCTTCGACAAATATGATTTTGATATGGCTGCAAGTGATTGAAGACATTTTGTCATCTTTCTTGTAAAATTTCTAACTCATGCAAGCGAGACTGTCTGTACTCTTCATCATCAATCATTCCTTTCAAGGAGACTCAAAGAGAAGGAATTTCCACCTTGATGGGCAATATCGCCTCATATCCGTAGACAAGGGAAAATAGAGTGGCTCCAATGGGTGTATGAATGTTGGTACGATAAGCCCATAAGGCAAGATTAAGTTGTAGGTGCCCATCTCGGCCAACGTCGTTGATGGTCTTCTTAAGAATGCAAAGAATTGTTTTATTTGATGCCTCAGCTTGGTCGTTTCCTCGTGGATAATATGGTGTGGATAAATGGTGTTGGATATCGAATCACTCACAGAGTTCATGAACATCCTGATTTTTGAATGGATGACCGTTATCTGTGATGATGGATTGTGGAACACCATACCGATAGATGATATAATTTAGGATAAACCTGGATCTCTACTTACCGATAATGTAAGTGAAAGGGACGACTTCAATCCACTTAGTAAAGTACTTAGTGGAAGTGATGATGAATTTATGGACGTTAAAGGAGGATGGACGGATCTTGCCCATGAGGTCAAGTCCCCATTGTGCAAAAGGCCACGAAGAAGTGATCGGTCTCAACTCTTGCATAGGTGTGTGGATTAGGTCGCTATGAACTTGAAATTTCTGACATGTTCTGAAAAATTGAAGAGCATATTTTTCTAGTGTCGACCAGTAGTATCCAAGTCAGGTGACTTTCCTAGGTAAAGTCGGACCACTCAAATGAGATTTGCATAAACCCTCATGTACTTTTCATAAATTTTATTGGGCTTCATCAGCGTCGAGACAATGAAGAAGGGTTTTATCAAAGCCACGATGGTATAGGGTGTCACTGACGATGGTGTGTTAGGCATCTTTTCGTATAAAGGAATTTCTTTGGTTATTAGAAAGGTTGGGTGGTAGGGTTTGGGACTTAAGATAGTCTTAGATGTCTTGGTACCAAGGCGAACTGGGACCAACAATCTCGCAAACCATTTCTGACTCTAGGATGTCATATGCTGGCATCGATAGTTGTTCAACTAAGAACTCAAATTGTGACACATTTTTGGGGATGTCTAAGAGAGATCCAATAGTAGCCATTGCATCGGTTGCCTTATTCTATGTCTTGGGGATTTGTTCAAAGGCAATCAATTTGAAATATGTCAGGAAGCTATCCACCATTTTCTTGTAGGGGAGCAAATTTTCATGTTTTGTTTCATTTAATCATCATTCACTTGGTTGATAACTAACAGAGAATCCCCGAATACTAGTAATGTTTGAATTTTCCATTTAATTATGATCTTGAGTCCTGTGACCAATGCGTCGTATTCTACAATTTTGTTAGTACAAGGGAAGGCAATTCAAAATGCCTTAGGAATAGAATCCCCTTGTGGTGTGATGAACAAGATACCAACCCCTGAGCCATGACCAGTATGAGACCCATGAAAATACAGTTTCCATGGTGACGTAGGCTTTGCATGAAAGATAGACTCATCGGGAAAATCAGTTATCAATGGATGAGTGCCTTGGATGGGTGAATCTGCAAGCTAATATGCTATTACTTACCCTTTTATTGCCTTGCGCTCAACATATTGTATGTCATATTCACTTAAAAACATGACCCACTTTTCTAAATAACCTGTCAATGTTGCCTGACTTAGGAGATACTTTAGTGGATCAATCTTAGCTACTAGGTGTGTTTGGTGACTCAACATTTAATATCTTAGTTTATGTGCTGCAAAAAAATTTGTAAGGCATGTGTGTTCAATGGTTGTATAGTTCAACTCATATCCTATCAGTGTGCTACTAATATAGTATATGGCTCTTTCTTTCTCCTCATGGTCATTTTGTGCCAATAATGCCCCTAGTGCATTTGTAGTTGCTAAGACATACAAGATCAATGGCTTGCCTTAAATGGGTGGCATTAGGACAGGTGGTGTGAATAGATATTCTTTGAGTTGTTCAAAGGCTATATGGAATTTGTCTATCCATACAAAGGGGATACTTTTGTGTAACAAGTATTGAAATGGTTGACACTTGTTTGCCAATTGTGTGATGAAACGTTAGATGGATTGCAGTCTACCCTGAAGTGCTCTTAACTCGTTGATTCCTTTTGGTGGAGGCATGTCTAGAATTTCTTTCACTTTAGCAGGATCAACTTCTATGCCTCTTCGTGAAACTATGTAGCCCAATAGTTTTCCTTAAGTAACCCCAAAGAAATATTTTTTTGGGTTCAAATGAACCTTGTAATCCTCTAGCCGTCTAAAAAATTTGTTCAGGACCTTGAGATGATCCTTTCGTGTCAAAGATTTGGCCAAAAGGTCATCCACATAATCTTCCATTAGGATATGCATCATGTCATGAAATATTGTTGTCATAGCTCTTTGCTATATGGTGCTTGCATTCTTTAGGCCGAATGGCATGACATTCCAACAGTATGTTTCCAATGGGTAGGTGAATGTTGTTTTGTGTTGATCCTTAGTTGCAATTTGGATTTGGTTATAGCCCAAGAAACCATCCATGAGAGACAACATCTCATACCCTCCTATGAGATCAACAATCATGTCTATATTTGGTAATGGGAAATCATCTTTTGGACAAGCCTTATTCAAATCTCTAAAATCCGTGCAGATATAGATTTGTTCGTTTGGATTTGTGACAAGGACAATGTTGGATATCTAGTCAGCATAGTCTATTGATTTTATGAATCCAACATCTAGTAACTTCTTTAGTTCAACCTTTACAAGTAGTGCAATCTGTGGATGCATTTTCCACATTTTTTGTTTGACTAGTTTGATATTTGGGATTAATAGAAGATGGTGCAATACCAATTCTGGATCTAGGCCTGGAATGTCAGCATATGACCATGCAAATTTAACTTTCCTTTCTATGAAGAATTGTTGAAACTTAGGTTTTTCTTCTTCTATTAAGGATGTAGCTAAGAGAACCAATTTGGGATTCTTCGGTGTGGCTATGTTAACTTCAATGGTGTCTTCGATTAACATTGCTGATTTTTCCTATGTTATGGGAAGAAAGTCCAATCCTCCATCCTTAGGAACCTATGAGAGGTTTTCACCTTCGGATACGTCTTTTATTTTTACTATATTGTTGTCAGAAGGTGCCTTGCAGTTTTCACCAAAAGACATTTCTTTTTTTATTTTATTCTTTGTATTTTTGTGACTGGAGGATTGCATAGTCTCCCCTAAGTAAGTTGCACAATCTAGGTCAATGGAAAATCCCGCTTTGTGATCACCCCATGGTATGCCTTCTCAGAGCCCCATGAATTATGCAATTGCCTCATCATTCTTAAAGATATCCATCACTGGTGGTTCTTGTTGGTCCAAGTCAATCAGTTGTGGGTAAACAAGGGGAATCCCTTCATCAGTGTTTGTAAAGGATGGGGAAGATGTGGAAAGCATACAAAATGAAGCGTTAAGCGTGAAGGAGAAGTTGTCAATTTCAACTTCCGTGTCAGATGCAATGGATGGACCATATACAAATTCAAATGAGTTGAAATCATAGTCATAAAAGGGAAAAAAAGTATCAGCATCATGACTACTGGATGGCCTTTCAGAGGTATGGATGGTAGGTTCAGATAGGTCAGGCTCATGGGTGGGCTCGGGAATGGAGCGAGACATTTTGGAAGTTGTTGAGGATAATTTATGTGCTTCTGGATCCCAAGGAATGCTTACCCATTCCTTATTTTTAGAATGTCGTTCAATAGGATCAATGTTGTATTCTTGTCAGAATTTTTGTTCAAAGGGGAGTTAAATAGGTCCATGAATAGTTCATCAATATCATAGTTACTCAGGGTTTTCTTAGATCCCCATTCCCATTCATTAGAGTCAATTTTGGTAAGGGATTCTTCGCGTGTCTCGACACTTTCTATATCTGTTACATCCTCACTTGAAAGTTCATAGGTACATTGATCATCAGTTTTGAGTTTGTCAAACCCTAGCCCAATGTACCTTGGTCTTGCAGAGATAATGACAAGTTCTCTTCTTCCATTGTTGGCCTTTCAAAGACAACTTGTGTCATCAAAACCTAGTGCCTTGCATATGGCATAACCTTTTCCATAGAGATGCACTACTAGTGGAGGTAATTCTTTTGGGTCTTTGTAGATCCAGTTAGCTATGTTGATGATGACTTCATTACCCATATCGCCCCATAGTGTGAAAACACTTTTTGGTGGAACCTTGAAAGTTTTTTGGCCTCGACTGTGAAACACAGTCTACCATAGACTTTAGGTGGCTTAGGTATTGTGGTGATATAGTAAGCCATATTCAGTTTGAACTTCCCATAGCCAAGGTCTTGGATTTGAAGGTCCTTACTTGGAATGGAGGACGGGGAGAATGGTGCAGTGAAAGTCGATGGAATGGATGATTTGGTGAGTGCAGACGGGTCAATATATTTGGAAGAGGTGGAAGTGGAGGCTTCCCGATTAATGGGTACCTAGTGTTCAATAGTGGCTCTCAGATTGGTATAGTATTGAAATGGATCAGGATCTCCTAGGATAGTATATTCAATACCATTAAAAGGGAACTTCAGGCATTGGTGATATGTGGAAGGAATGGCCTTTAGGGCATGAATCTAGGGGCGACCAAGTAAGATATTGTAATGTATGTCACGATCCAGGACTTGGCACGTTGTATCTATAATAACTGGTCCCACATGAATTGAAACTGTGATGACGCCTTTAGAAGCATGTTATTCATTATCATACGCTTTGATATGATAATTCTATTGGTAGCATCCACACATGCATCAGAGGAGCCAAGAAATTTAACCAATTTTAAAGAGCAGATGTTCAATCCTTCTCTGCCATCTACTAAGACTCGCCTAACCTTATGTTTGTGGACAAAAACCTCGATATGAAGGGCATGATTATGAGATGGTTTGGGTGAGGAATAGTCACTCTCTGAAAAGGTAATGTGGTGAGGCAAAGTCAGATATCCGACCATGGTTTCAAAATGATTGACATCAATTTTGTTTGGGACATAAGACTCTTGTAGAACCTCATCCAAGATGGCCTTATGTGCGGGTGAAATGCAAAGCAATTCAAGGATGGAGATTTGGGCGGGTGTTTTGTTCAATTGCTCAATAAGGTTGAAATTTGGCTTAGATTTTGACTGCCTAGCAGATGGACCAGGTATGGTAACTTTAGGCTGATGTGTAGACGGACCTGGGATGGTGACCTTGCCCTTACGTATTGTGACATTGCATTTTAGGGCCTTTTTAATGGTAATAGTATTGGCACACTTATCTTCATCAACAATGTGAAGATTGTTAATGATGGTACCACCAAAATTATTGAAGGCAAGACAGACATGATTGGATTGATTATTGTTATGCTTTGTGCTATACGAGGATGGGTTACCAGAACCATGATCCTGCAATGGGTTCTTATGGATTGTATGGTCTGCATTAGATGCAAACGGTTGACCTCCTAACTTAATGGTATAGTTTTCAATAAATTCTTGCACAAGATTTCACAATTGGCAGCAAAAGGAAGTTTTGTGTCCTTTCACACGGTGGTAATCATAATATGCATTATCATCCCACCATGATGGCTTGAACTAACTAGGGTCATATGGTGTAGGTTCTTCCAAAATTATGACACTAGTTTGGATAAGTTTCTTTAAGACAGTTTTGATAGTCTCACATAAGGGAATGTATGTGCGTTTTTGAAATTGTCGTGGTTGACGTGGGTGCCTTTGATTAAAATGAGCGGGATTATTTTGAATAGAATTGGAAGTTGGTGTGGGTGTGGTCACAGGTTCATTTTGATTTTGAACTCCTTTGATGGTGAGTACATGACCTGTTGCATTAATGGTTTTTGCATCAACCACACCATCATTAGTGATGTGTTTACTTTTGACCCAATACTTATTTTTGTCAGTGGGAGGATTTGCATTTGTGTTTTTAGGACCGTATTTTAGCTCTCCCTTTGCAATAAGGGATTTCTCAATCTGGACACCTTTTTCGACTAGGTCCGTGAAAGAAGTGCAACAATGCACTTGCACTGCATATTTTAGGGGACCTAGAAGTGTTTGTATGAACATGTCAACCTTTTCCTTTTCGGGTATGTCAATGTGACAACGACTAGCTAGACTTCTCCATTTTTGGAAGAATGGGATGAACGTTTCACCAACGTCCTCTTGCATGAGATTACATAAGCTAGTAATAGAGGTGTCAATGTCAATTTTTTACGTGTAATTTTGTATGAATTTGTGTTTAAGTTCATCCCATGTTTGGATATATTTTTGAGTAGAGAACCATTCAAGGGCGAGACCTGCAAGACTTTTAGAAAAGAGTCTTATCAAGTATGTTTGTTCATAGGCGACGTCCATACAGTTGGTCCCGAATTCTCAGACATGTTTGATAGGATTTGTCTTTCCTCTGTATTTGGTAAAATTAGGTGACACATATCCCGAAGGAAATGGTGGCATGTATAAGTTCATGTCAAAGGGATATATGGATAAATCATATGACACTTCTGATTTATTGTCGTATATTTGTATGTTTTCTATGGTCTTCTCTAGACCCATTAGTTTAGCTAGCAAGGCATCGATTATAGAGTCATTTGTGGCCCCATACATAGGATTGATTGGTACACCCTGGGTCCCTAATTGTTGTGAGTGGATGTTGGTGTGCTGTTGAAGGATATGTTGTTGTGACATGTATGATATGTTTTGGTTTGTTGTTGGTACTGAAATTTTGGATTGGGGATGTGTTGATGGGTATGAATATGGGACGAATATGTCGAAATGTGTCCCCTAGCCATTTGGGTCGATATTTGGGGAATATGGTGACCAAGAATATTTTGGTATCCGATAGATGCCATAGGTTTTGTGTTTTGATTGCCTTGTCGGGGTTGTTGGTACTGTCCCAGAGGGATATTCATATTTTTTTCCTTAGGAGGGGTTGGTATTAAACTATGTTGACATGTTAACATTTGGTTGTGGCCCTTGAATAAAAAGAGATGTCGTTTACCTCCACCCAAAGGATTTAGTGAGGTACCAATGAGAGGATATGATGAGGATGCACTCATGGTACTAGATGTAGTCATCAATGGAGGATTTTTATGGCTTGATGTTGCCCCATGGCATTTACCGACATGGTAAATAGAGGATTGGAATAACTTGCCCACCTTGCAAAGGATGCAAAGGTGGCTCCAACCGATTGTGACGATGTTGTGGATAGTGTAGGTAATGTGACAGATTGTGTTCCTCCAATGGATGTAGTGTTGATTGATTTGGAATTGTTTGGAATGTTGGAGGTAGCACTCATGGTCGTTGTGACAATTTGCGAGGTAGCATCAAAAAAGGTATTGTTTGTGTTGTTTGGAGGTTGACCACTATTGGACATGTTATTTGTATTGTTGAATTTATGGTCAAGAGATGACAGTCTCAAAGTACTAATGTCGAACCCACGAGGTAATTTAGCTCCTTGACTTAAAAGTATGGCTACATATCTTTCTATGTCATATAAGACCATTTGTGCTACGAAGTAGGTGGCCTTAGGATCTTGTGTTGCTACTTCTAGGTTTTCTTCAAGTATTTGTCCAAATTCATCCTTACGTAAGAATCATTCAAAAGGTTTGTTTGATGAGGATGTTATGGTCATAAGAGGTTGAGTAGTTGTGTCGCTAAATAGGTCTTCAAAAGTACAATTTGGGTCATAAGTATGATTGGTGACATTGGAATTAGAATCTTGTCCAAAGTTTTCCATTCATCTTTTCTTTCTTTGGAGTCTAGTTTCGACCATAAAAAAAAATTGCTCAAATAAGAGTGATGAAAATGATGAAGAAATGCAAGGATGATGCTAGCCTATATTATTGAATTTTTGGATAAAGGATGAAAATGCGAGACTATGTTTTTAGATTTTCGATAAAGGATGCTAATGCAAGACTTATGTTTTTGGATTTCCCATAAAGGATGCTAATGCAAGAATGTTTTCTAATTAACTGATTGATGCAAGATGACAAGGTTGTCAAAGCCAAAGTGTCAAATGAGGACTAAGATGATTAATGCAAAGTCTAGGTTCAAAATGAGGACTAGAGGTGGACAATGCAAAGTCTAAGTTTAAAATGAGGACTAAGTTTGGACAATATTTGGAGAAAGATTTGCCTAACCACTCTAAGCTTGACTTATGAATCAATTTTGGTTATTAAAAGGGACTAAATGACAAGGTCAAAATTATGAGTGAGCCTGCCTAATCAAACTATTGAGTTGGAGGTTCTCACAAAAAGGAAAATGACCAAAAAGAGGAATAATGACCAAGTCCCAAGATAACCTAGTTTTGAAAACAATGGTTTTTGCAAAGTGTGGAGATTTGGCCTAACCTAAAGTTTTCCAAGATGAAACCTAAGGACAAATTTATGCAAAAAATGATGATTATGACGCCTAGGGAATGCAACTAAAATTTGGAAATTTTAAACCTATGGTTAAAATGCAAGCTAATGAATGTAAATGATGGATGTTTTGAGAAATTTCAATTTTGGTTTTTGATAGAGACTTTCTGAAAAAGATTTTTGACAATAGGCTAAGATGTTTGGACTTAACTTCTGGTCTGAGATAGTGTTTGGTTTCCTGTCAGGCGATTGTGTCGTTACAGGTAGCAAATGCATTGCAATGATCAAATGCGGCTCTGGAAATGTCAAATGCAACTGTCCCAATCATTTGATCATGAAAAATTCCACATATAAGATTAATAAAAATGATTACTAGGTTCTTTAGATCCTAGTCTCACCTTTCCACAACTATCTTATGAATGGAATTTCGATTAAAAAAAAAAACGTTATGTCGTTTTCAATTTTGTTGTTGTAAAAAGAGAAAATCTGTCAAAAAGATCAATCAATGCAATCTCACATAGCTTAAATAGGGGGTCAATTCACAACAAATTTTCAATTTCAGATTTGCAGAAGGTTTCTAATTTGCATTTTTCAGCATTAGATAGACTCTAATTTAGTTTAGAGTTTAATTTAGAAACTCGAATTTGGATTTTAAAGTAGATTCTAATTTAGATTTTGAATTTGAATCAATCTTTTAGATTTAAATTAGATTTTAACTTTGGGATAGCTTTTTAGATTAGATTTTTAATTAGATTTTAGATGTTTTTTTAATTAGATTTTTAAATTAGTTTTTTATTAGATTTTAGATTTTTAAATTAGATTTTATTAGATTTTAGATTTTAGATATAGATTCTAATTTAGTTTAGATTTTTAATTTTAGATATAGATTCTAATTTAGTTTAGATCTAAATTTGTAATTTAGTTTAGGATTTTAATAGATTGCATGTTTTAGATTAGAGATTTTCGGTTACTAATCTTTGTTTGCAGCATGTGGAACCAAGACTTCGTGGGTAGAAGTCAATTTGCTAAAACTACTAACTTGTGGTTTTGCAGATTCGTTTGTCCAAGAAGTTCCCATTTGAAAACATTGTACTTTTTTTAATTTAGAATAGAAATATTTTATTTGGTGCACTTAAAATTAACATGTATCTCATATTGTCTGATTGTGTTTGAAAGTGGTATGTGAATATGCTCTCACCCTGTGCAAACTAGGTGATAAAAAATCCAGGCCCACTTTATTTTTGTGTAACCTTGATGCAATAACTGAAGTATCCTCTCCCCTTGCACAGTCATGTGATCCTGGGTGTAAGAGAAATGATTATTGCCTCTAAAAATTGGTCCTGCCTAGGGATTTCATCACCCCAACGTGACTCAAACTGATAACGGAGCTAAATCCAAGCTACCCCCGACTGGTATATAAATGTGAATCTTAAGGGAAAACCTAAGATTACGAGTGCAAATGTGTCATACGGACCAAGTAGTACTCCCCAAAACCTTGTCGAGCTTAACCTCTTCAGGCTGGAGTGCCTCCTAAATGGAGATTAATCTTGCGCCCCATGTATGGCCACTCCAACGAGGGTCACGAATTAAAAAATCTTCTGTAGTAAGTCCAAAACCTTCTATTTTCTAGTACAACACCGGTCAGTGTGAATCCTTCCACGTCTTCCCAGTCTTTAGTAGAGGTGATCAATCTGCCATGGGAGTTTCATGGGGGT
Source organism: Sequoiadendron giganteum (assembly GCA_007115665.2). Taxonomy (NCBI): domain Eukaryota; kingdom Viridiplantae; phylum Streptophyta; class Pinopsida; order Cupressales; family Cupressaceae; genus Sequoiadendron; species Sequoiadendron giganteum. The sequence goes on from CM021104.1 coordinate 47,289,023, forward strand.
TGGAAGCTTGGTTGGCCTTAGAAGAGAGTGCATTGTAAGGGGGAGCCCGTGCAACCAAGCTTCTGGATTCACATGTTATTGATATGCGGCTGGGGAAACACATGTGGAGTGTAGCGAATACTGTTCTGGATTAACCATAGGATTGTACTTGTTCTCTTGTGTGGTTGATTACTTTTCAAAATATCATGCTTGCCAAGTGTTTGCTGGATACTGAAATGAAACAAACAGTCAAACTTTAAACAATTCGGGCTTTTGACCACAAATGTCAAAAAATTGACTTTTTTACATCTTGCAACACATCTGTTAAACCGCAATCGCTTTTTCGCACCACACTTTCTAGACTTTGCAACACATCTACTCTTTTAAAATGTATTTACAGCTCTAAACACTGCATTCACCTGTACTGAACCACATTTGACATTTGTAAAGCCGCATTTATAGAACTGCACCACATTTTACATTTCTAGAGCCGCATTTGATCACTGCAATGCATTTGCTACTTGTAACGACACAATCGCCTGACAGGAAACCAAGCACTATCTCAGACTAGAATTCAAGTCCAAACATCTATACTATCAAACATATTTTTCAGAAAGTCACTATTAGAAACTAGAATTGAAATTTCTTGAAACATCCATCATTTACATTCATTAGCTTGCATTTTAACCATAGGTTTAAAATTTCCAAATTTTAGTTGCATTCCCTAGGCGTCATAATCATCATTTTTGCATTAATTTATCCTTAAGTTTCATCTTGAAAAACTTTGGATTAGGCCAAATCTCCACACTTTACAAAAACCATTGTTTTCAAAACTAGGTTACCTTGGGACTTGGTCATTATTCCTCTTTTCGGTCATTGTCCTTTTTTGTGCGAACCTCCAACTCAACAGTCTAGTTAGGCAGGCTCACTCATCATTTCAACCTTGTCATTTAGTCCCTTTTGATAACCAAAATTGTGACATAAGTCAAGCTTAGAGTGGTTAGGCGAACTTTTCTCCAAATATTGTCCAAAATTAGTCCTCATTTTAAACTTAGACTTTGCATTGTCCACCTCTAGTCCTCATTTTGAACCTAGAATTTGCATCAATCATCTTAGTCCTTCATCAACATTATCATCTTAGTCCTCATTTGACACTTTGACTTTGACAACCATGTCATCTTGCATTAATCAGTTCCTTAGAAAAAATTCTTGCATTAACATCCTTTATCAAAAATCCAAAAACATAAGTCTTGCATTAGCATCCTTTATCAAAAATCCAAAAACATAGTCTTGCATAGTGTTGTTTGGTGTTTCTACACATCAACAATTCAGACAGAATAAAAGTTATGATATCTCTCTTGAAATATTGATCTTTATGATAAAAGAGATAACCCCAAGGTCTCTTGGGTGTCAGGTCATGACAATGTAGTAGAACAAACTCAGTGATAAAATTTGAATATGTTGGTAATCACAAGGGGTCTTACGTACAAATTTGGAAGTTCCAAACTCATCAAATTTTAAGATATGGTGATGCTTTAACTTCAAGTTCTAACTAATTAATAAAAGAAACAATAAAAGATGAGGGTTTCAGAAGTTCTAATTGCCAACACTACTTCTAAGACTAACCATGCAAATGATGAAATATTTGGAATGGACCAATCCCTTAAACCAGTTTCTGGTCGACCCAAGCTATACCTGCAATCTTGCAGAAAATAGTGCAATCTTCTAAGGTGTTAAAGATTTTCAGGATGAAGGCATTCATTCAATGAGACTGAATGAATACATACAGTTGAACTAAGAACATGAATGTAAGGTACAGGTTGACCTTGTACAACATTCTTACAATCAAGAATTTGCCCAAGATATGAACTAGGGATTGCTACAACACTCTAGATATTAAATCATCAGCACTACAAACTAAATCTAAGCTACATCCAAGCATTTCCAAGCAGTTTGAAAGATGGAACAAGAAAAATGCAAGATTATCCAATACAAAGGAGGAACCAGTCATAACACAATGTCTACACTTAATATTAAATCATCATATTCACAACATTTTGGGTCTGTTACAACATTTGCTTGAAAATTTTAAAACTAACTTCTACTCTGCTAACATGCTACTCTTCTGCTAAATCTACTGATTACAAACTTGATTGGTGACTAGCTTAACTAGCTTAGCCCACTATTCCAACCTATCTGAACCCATACAAAAGAGGCAGAGTGCCATACTTATAGAAAACTGACCGCGTGAAATAGAGCTAAGGTTACGAGAAATCAAGGCCACCAACCAGATCATCCCCAACATACAACAATAACTTGCCACTCAGCAATGAATGCAATACGGACCCCATCAGATCAAATTAGGATCATACGCAACCAGGGGATGGATCCTTGAGCCACACCTAACAATAAATGAACATTCATGCAAATAGCAACGTGCGCACGAACACCAAGAGGAAAATGAGCAACCAACCAAACCACAGTCGGGAAAATAGATGGCCTAGATTGAACAAAACCAAGTTGAATCCACCAACCAAGTTTGTCCACCATTAATGAACACCAAATGCACCGACCTTGCATGCAGAAGTGGGTCCCGTGACAACAGTTGCAAAGTGTACTTAACTGCACCTGCAAATCACACCCAAATCTTGAAAGTACTTTCCGTAAATCAGCTCGATCTGATCGTACATACAAATGAGACACCAATCAAACCCAAAACACCACCAAAATCCAAGCAGGCTCATAGAATTCCCAAATTCAGAGAACCAAGCGAAAAACCCAAGCGGAAGCAGAACCAAAACCCACCCTAGCGGGAGTGGAGGCGAAACGGGAAATGGGAAGGAAACCAGGTGGGATGGGGACCAAAACCCACCCCGGTGAGAGCAGAGGCGAAACAAGAACGGGAATGGAATTGAAAACTTTAGCAAAGTTCAAAGCCAAATTCCATCCCAGTCCCAACCCCGACGAAACGATAGAAGGGAAAACTAGAGAAAACCCACGGGTGGAGAACCAACTCGGAGGCCGAAGATGAATGGAACAATGAAGAAAATGAGAACGCGAGAGGTGGAGCTAGAATGGGGACGAAAATAGAACCTAGAACTTAGCTAAAGTTCAAAGTTCAATTCCATCCTAGTCCGGCCTCCGACAAATGAAAGGCAAAGTGACCCGATGAAAACCCAAGGGAAGAAAGCGACCCCTAGGTCAAAACAAACAACACGACGGAGAAAAGCGAGGAAGCAGGAAGTGAAGCCAAAACGGGAACAAAACTTAGAACTTAGCAAAAGCTCAAAGTTAAGTCCCATCTCGGTTTCGCCTCCGGTAGAACAAAGGAAACAAGGAAAACAAAGGAAATCTAAGGGAGAAAACCAACCCTTAGGCCCCAGACAAAACAAGGGAGAAAACAAAAGGAAAAAGAAGACCACCCCAAAAAGGACATCCGCAAGACCCCAAGACCAATAGGAACTCAACACAAAGGCACCCAAAACCAAGGCAATCACCAAAGACCAAATACCCCAAGATTTTCAAAGATAAGCACAAAGAGGGGGCAAGCCACCGGAACAGGCCAAAATACCAAGCAAAAAGAGGGTCCCTACTTTTAATGGGGCGTGTGTGTAAAACTACACAACAAATGGTGACTCCGCTAGGGAAATGCTCAAGAGAATTTTGATGACAAACTGGCATCAAGAACTCAAAAATCTATGGTTTCACTCCAAGCACCAGGTTACAAATAGACAAGGTTTCCGAAATCACTAACAAGCCTACCTTTCCTACACTAGCGTCAAAGTGTGTGCATATGCATTCATTTTCCTTTCCTAAGTTGCAGCAAGGACCAAATTCAGTCTGATAGGGCTACCTAAGGATTCTAACTCGAAAAGCAACCTGGATAGAGCCTCACTGCCTGCCAGACGTCCATAGCCCCGGTAGAGATACTAGGATACCCTTGAAAAGGTAAACATTATTTATTTTCAATATTTCCTTTCCTTTCTTTTGATATTCTCTTTTGAGATTTTCTTTTAAAGATTTACCTTCCACCTTGCAGGCAATGAAGCGCACACTCAAGGATGAGAACCACATCGGCACTAGAGCAGAATTTAAGATTTTTCACCCAGTCAAACCTCCTAAATACCATATGCAACCTTGGAACTCTTAAGATTTGTGTGAATATATAAGACCCAAATATATTCCAGAGTTTAACTTAGTTAAGTGACACTAACTCCCAGCCAATGCAACATCTAATGAAGGAAATCCACTAGTTTGAATGACTCTGAAAAGATGATAAAAGTTTGTAAAAGAAATCTCAGAGAAGCCCTAGGAAAACAACCAATTATACAAATGCAACAAGCCTAGAAGAAAGCAGGACAACCCCACAAAGAAAAGCAGTAGAGAAAACCAACCTAAGCACACCAAAACAAACCAACACCGAAGCAGTAGACAAGCAGAGCAAAACCAAAAGAAAACCCACCAAAACTAAGGCAAAACAACAAAACAGAAGGGAAACCTAATTTACTAATGTACAAGGAGGGAGTTGAGAACAACTCAAGACTGAAAATAATGCTTCAAATATTGTCCATTGACAGGCAGCAGGATATCTCTTCCAATGAGGGTTTTCAAATGGAAGGCATTATCTCCTAGAATCTCTGCAATCTGATAAGGACCGAGCCAAAGTCTGCCAAATTTTCCATGCTCCCCTTTCTTGTCATGGGCCTTATCCTAGTAGAGAACCAAGTCAAAGATTCTAAAAGCTTTCACCTTGGTTCTCCTATCAAACCATCTTTTCACTATACCCTGATGTTTGGCAAAATTTTCTAGGGCTTCATCTCTTCTCTCTTCAAGGTGCAATAATTCAGACAAGCGGGCTTCACGCTTGTCCTCCCCATCATAATACTCATTGATAAATTGTAAGGTAGGGATCTTTAGTTGAATAGGAAAGACCGGTTCCAAGCCATACACTAAGTGACAAGGAGAGGTCCCTATGGATGTTTTTTGTCTAGTACTGTCTGCCCAAAGAGAAAATCGGAGCTGGGTATGCCAATCCTTGGGGTTTTTATCTAATAGTTTATGGATGATTGTCAATAGGTTCTTATTGGAAGACTCAGCCAGACCATTCCATTGTGGATAGTAATTGGATGCAAATTTTATGGTAATCTCATGATCGTAAGCCTAGTTAGAAAACTTTAAAGATGTAAATGCAAAACCATTGTCACAAACTACAGCCAACGAACAACCAAAGAGATTAATAATACCTGATTCCATGAAATTTATTACTACTTCGAAAGTACTTTGTTTGCATGTGAGAGCCCCAGTCCACCTAGTAAAATAATCGGTTATGGTAAGAATATACTTGTGGCCTGTAGATGAAGATGGGTTGATTGGACCAATGAAATCCATTCCCCATTGTGCAAATGGTTTTACCTCTATGACAGGCTGAAGTGGAAGAGTTGCACACCTCTCCCTGCTTGTTGTAGTTTGATAAACATGGCAAGTCTGCATGTGGTGATGTGTGTTCTTGAACAAGGTAGGCCAATAATAGCCTGCCCTCATAATCTAATTTGTAGTGGAAGGTGTTGAACCATGGCCTGTGCCATGTTTATCATGAAATTCAGTCATCACTTTCCCTGCCTCTTCTTTCCCTAGGCATCTCGGATAGACACCTTCATGATTCCTCCTGTATAGGACAACTCCTTTGATCATAAAACTACCACTCTTCAAACGTAGAGCTCTGCTTTCTACTGAATTAAGATGTTTGGGGCATTGTTGATTCAACAAGTAGTAGATAATGTCATCATACGAGTGCCCTGAAGAAACATCTTCGAGATTATAATGTTGAGCAACAAGGTTAGGACCCATTTATGCCATTGTCTTGGTCATTCCCTATCCTCTTACCAGCTTCATGGGTTGAATTTCAACACCATATTCTTCTAACATAGTCACCCACTTAGATCTACATTCACCCAACTCATTTTGCATTAACAACTTGACTGTAGGATCAGGGACTATAGCAAAGACCTTGTTCCTCAGTATATAGTGCCTAAACTTCTTCACAGTTTGGATCAAGGAATAAGCCTTCTTTTCAACACTAGGATACCTCAGCTCAACATCCTTCAAAGGTGCAATCATGAATGCTATGGGATGTTCATTCCCTTGATCAGACCTTTACATCAATAAGCCAGTACAAGAGTGACCGAAGGCAAATGAATAGATGTAGAATGGCTTAGTGTAATCAAGAATCACCAAAATAGGGGCTTCAATAATAGCTCTCTTGATTTTCGCAAATGCCTCCTTAGCCTTAGTACTCCATTCAATCTTTTCTTCTTGCTTCATCATGGCATTCGGTGGATTGACTATTTCTGCAAATCCAGTGATAAACTTCCTGACAAAGTTAATCTTGCCAAAGAAGGACTTCATTTCCTTTTTTCTTGCAGGGAGTTGAATTTTCAGAATTTCCTCCACTCACTCGAGATCAATGGCAATACCTTGTTCTGAAATAACATGTCCTAGCAGCTTTCCTTCAATGACTCCAAAAATGAACTTCTTTGGATTAAGTGAAATACCAAACTCCCTGCATTTCTGGAATACTTTGCACAAATCTGCAACATGATCACTTCTCTTTTTGGTAAAGACTATCAAATCATCCATATAGATGATTATGCACTTGTCGATGATGTCCTTCAAGGAAATATCCATTTCTCTCTGGAATGTAGCTCCAATATTGATTAATCCAAAGGCCATTCTCCGATAAGCAAAGGTTCCCCATTTTGTAGTAAAGGCAATCTTATGCCTAACCTCATATTGAACCATGACCTCATTATATCCAGAGTACCCATCCAAAAAGGACATCATCTGAGATTCGTTGACAACTTGAAGCACCTCATCCAGTGAAGGGACTGGATAATTATCCTTCTCTGATGCTCTGTTCAGGTTTCTAAAATTGACACATAGTCTAATTTCTCCATTTTTCTTCTTGACTGGGACTAGGTTTGCGACCCATGTTGAATGCCTTACTGGGAATATGATTTGTGCTGAGAGTAACTTCTCCACTTCCTTCTGAATGATGGGTTCTAGCAAAGCATTGATTGGCCTTTGTCTTTGTCGAAATGGCTTAACATTTGACTTGATGGGAATTGTGTGTGTAATGACTGAAGTATCGTATGTCCTCAAGTCATCATAGCTCCAGGCTATCACATCTTGATATGTGTGCAAGGCATCAATAATTCCTCCCCTCTCTTTCGGAGTGCACACCTTACCAATAAATCCATTCTTGGTGTTACCTTGGGTCCCCATGTTGTATGTTTCATATTGACAGTTGACAGATTCCCTTTTCGTTTTCTGGTCTTGATCTCTGATCCTATCTAGATCAAAGATCCTCTCCAATTGCACCATGCCTCTTGGGATGGTATTAGTCTTCAAATTGAGGACTCCTTCTAGGTCAATTTCGGCCTCTTGAGGCTCAACCTATTCAATTACTTGGGAAGAAAATACATCATAGCTAGTAATAAAATCAAGAATGTGCTTATCATCTTCAAATACATGAAAGTTGGTGACATTGTCAGGCACCGAGGGTACTGGAACAAGCTCCATAGTGAACTTCTTTAAGCCCAAAATTGATAATGGTTGCAATGTACCTATTGCTTATGCCAGAGAATCAGAAGTTTGATTCTTACTCTGAGGTATCAGTTGAATATTGAAGGCATCAAATCCTTCAATAAGGTCCAAAATTTTGTGCCTGTAGTTGGTCATCCTTCGATCATGACATGAGTATTGTCTTATTACTTACCTGAACACAGCCTCAGAGTCTCTGAACACTTGCATAATTTTAAATTTCTTCCTTAATACCATTAATAGCCCATGAACTAGGGCTTCATACTCAGCTATGTTGTGGGTGCATTGGAATTGGAGTATGTGAGAAAAAAGTAGCTTTTACCTTTAGGACTAATCAACTCAAGTCCTGCTCTAGCACCTTGCTTGGATTTGGATCCATCAAACCTCAATGTCAGGTAGCCATTAGCTCCTGTTGTTCTTGGGATGTCTCTATCCTTATTGTCACCCGAGGGTTCGTCAGGAGGTTTTGGATTCTTCCCCTTCTGACTATTTTGAATGATCTTTACGCTTGACCCAACAGTTGAGGTTCTGTTGACATGCCCTTGTACCTGCTCCACTACAGTTTGACACAAGCAACATTCTAATTCAGAATGAGGAGCATCATGAATTCAACACCAATTAGGAAGAAGCAATTCTTCAAAGCTCATATTTCTACCAAGTTGAATTTTATCTTCCACATATTTTTGGATAAACTCTTGGAAGTTATCCAACAAACTGAGTTATCTTTCTTCCTAATCACTAGGCTCCTCACCCATCGCCAATCCTGTTGTTTTGTTACATGGTGCTCATAAATGATGGTTTTTGATGTGGACTCACCCGAAGAGGTGTACAACATCAAGATTTCTTCGGTGTCGGAGGCAGGGGAGGCTAGGACATAGTTTCCCATGCTAACTTATGTTACCAATATCTCATTTGAAGTGTTCTGATATTTGGTGATGACATACTTCGTTCTAGGTTCTCTCTCAATTCTGATTTGATTTGGGACTCCTTTCCAGGGGAGCCACATATGGGAATGATCTGTGGATGTGTATCCATTGAATGCCTTGGTGAAATACCTACCTAAGATCATACCATAGGTGTCAGGGATGTCAACCGCTTGAATATTGAGCACTTGTTGCACTCTAGGGTCTGAGGCAACTTGCATAGGAATCATGTTTAGTTCTCCTACAATGTTCACCTCTATTTTGTCTAATTGGGTGAATTTATTTTGAGAAGAAGTAGGGGTAATACCAAGAGCCCTACAAACAACAAATGGCATAACATTCGTAGACGCTCCTGCATCTAGCAGGCAATTGTGCAGATTTTTACCAAATATATGAATGGAAATTAGGAAATGAGGGGTTTCAATTTTGGCTTGGAATAAACTAAACTGTGAGTCAACCTGGGCAACTTGACTCTTATATTTTTCCTTACCCCTATCCATGGGTTGTGACGGACTAGGACCTTTGGGGGTTTGTAAGATAGGAGGCCCTGCAATTGCCTCATTGGTAGCTACTCCTAGTGTTGCTACACTTGAATTAAAGGACCCTTGGACCACATTTCTGATTTCAGGAACTCTTAATAATTCAAAAGAAGAAAGACTCACCTTTACTTTTCTGAGTTCCTTGGTGACATATTCTCCCAGTTGTTCCACATTTAGGTTGGTGTGGAGCTCCTTAAAATGACAAACTTTCTTATCTCTTGGTGCATCAACATTGCTTCCTTTGGAAACATCTGGTTGTCCTTCCTTTGTAAGGTATTGTGTTGGCACTTGAGGGTAGGATGGATTTTTATGAGCATGCGGGTCCGGTGGAGTAGTAAAATTGTGTGGAGGGGCAGATGTTGTAAATGGTCCTCCAGCTTGCAGATCCCTGTAGGGCTTGCTCCTCAGATCATATTTCCTGGCAGGTTGTTGGAACATTTGCACTTCCTCAACATTGGCCTCTTCTCCATCCAACAGGCCATTGTCATTCTCATTTTCCTCATCAAATAGCTAAGAGATTTCATCTTCATCGAGTATTTGTTCATCCTCCCCACGCTGGCTACTTGATTCCCCCTTTGGTTCATTCTCCTTATCCCTAGGGAATAGAGCATGATTCAATACTAACACTACGAAATCATAGGGATTTGAGGGCACCAATTCTTGGCCGGTGGAGTTGTTTTCCACTTCACATTGAAAGATGGAAGCAACGGTTTGAAATTAAAGGTTAGTTAAGCTCAGAGTGTTGATTTGTCTTGTGAATCTTACACCACCCGGACAAAATGGCCTTTGCAAAGTATACACCACTTGGAGGTTTTTTTGAATTAGAAGGTCGATCCAGTGGAGTGGGAACTCCTCCATTGTTAGGCCCAGTGTTCCATGGCCTATTCTGCCTAGGTAGCTATCTTCTTTTGAATCCTTGTCCACCTTGTTGATTTCTATCAAAGTTCTGACCATAAACCTTGTCCTCTTTCAAAGTTCTAATTTCTTTCATAGTGTTGCCCTCTGTTGTAACTTGATTGCATGCTTTTATGATTAGCTTGGATTTTATTGTTCTGGTTTCTCAAGTAGGTTACCTCCATGTACAACTTCTTTACTTGTTTGGTCATCTCATCTAACCTTTCTTTATCTGGATTTTTGTAAGGGAATGGATTCATAGTGCTTGGGGAATACCCTAGAACTCCTCCAGAACTAGTATACTAATTCAAAACTTTTGAGTTCTGCAAATAGGTAGGGAAACTAGCCTGCAGCTGTGAATGGAGGGGATGGTTAATAGTTTGCTGAGGATAACCAGGCATTGGTTGGACTTGGTTTATTAGGTGACCTGGGTGAGGGACCAGAGGTAACTGTGGAACGGGATTCATAATGGGTGTGTGATTAGTCAGGGTTGAGAGATTGGACTTGGCTTGGGTCAGTAGTAGGTCCTAGGGATGGCAAGGGTCCTGACAAGTGTCATCTTAGGTCGGTACTGACCTTAAAACCTATGTGTACGCAACAAGAAAGGTAGTTGGTGGATTAGTTCTCCACTTGAGGAAGGTGGAGGTGAGACTATGATGGGCTTCAAAATAGACCTCTAGGGCAATGGCCTCATTTCCAGCATAAGGTGCTTGCAATTTGGTGTATGCTCAGTGGAACCTATTGCTGAATGATCCTATAGGCTCATTGATTTCTCTCTTTACCCCAGTAAACTGCATATATAACTCATTGGCACTAATGGGAATCTTAAATTTTAGCAAGAATGCAACCTCAAGCTCAACCCATTTATGAATGGAAGAAGCAGGTAAGTGGTTATACCAATAAAAGTCTTCCTCCCCTAAAAAGTAGGGGAAGAACCTGCATGCAACAGCCTCATGGTCGATCCCTCTATCTCTTAGACAAGTCTGAAAAATCCTGATATGTTCTTCTGCTATCCTATTTAGGTCATTCGTATGAAACTTGGAGCAGAAGTGCTCAGGGTTCTTGGGCATAACATTGTAGTTGTTGAATGTCAAGGGTGATGGGTTATTTCCCAAGAAAGCCATCAGTGGAGGCGGTAATGGTAGATGGATGACTGGTTGGTGTTGTGGAATGGAACCAGTCTCAGAATTATGAAGATGGATTGGGTGGTGGTGAAGATGATGGAAATAATGGATTGGATGATGACTCCTCCCTTCCTCTGGTCCTTCTTGACCTGGTTGGAGGTGGAAATTCTTGAAACTCTTCTTCTTCTCTATTTATGGACCTGGTTCTCCTTCTTAGCCTCTCAGGAGAAATGGCGTTTAGAAAATGCTCCAGCTTGCTTGTTGGTGCCCTCCTTCTAGCGCCAATCTTGTTGTTTGGTGTTTCGGCACATCAACAACTCAGACAGAATAAAAGTTATCCTATCTCTCTTGAAATATTGATCTCTATGAACAAAGAGATAACCCCAAGGTCGCTCGGGTGTCGGGTCATGACAATGCAGTAGAAAAAACTCAGTGATAAAATTTGAATATGTTGGTAATCACAAGGGGTCTTACGTACAAAGGTGGAAGTTCTAAACTCATCAAATTTTAAGATATGGTGATTCTTTAACTTCAAGTTCTAATTATTTAATAAAAGAAACAACAAAAGATGAGGGTTTCGGAAGTTCTAATTGCCAACACTACTTCTAAGACTAACCATGCAAATGATGAAATATTTGGAATGGACCAATCCCTTAAACCAGTTTCTGGTCGACCCAGGCTATACCTGCAATCTTGCAAAAAACAATGCAATCTTCTAAGGTGTTAAATATTTTCAGGCTGAAGGAATTCATTCAATGAGACTGAATGAATACATACAGTTGAACTAAGCGCATGAATATAAGGTACAGGTTGACCTTGCACAACATTCCCACAATAAAGAAGTTGCCCAAGATATGAACCAGGGATTGCTACAACACTCCAGATATTAAATCATCAACACTACAAACTAAATCTAAGCTACATCCAAGCATTTCCAAGGAGTTTGAAAGATGGAACAAGAAAAATGCAAGATTATCCAATGCAAAGGTGCACCATTCATAACACAATGTCTTCACTTTGTATTAAACCATCATATTCACATTCCTGGTATGTTACAATGTTTGCTTGAAAATCTAAAAACTAACTTCTACTTTGCTAACATGCTACTCTACTACTAAATCTACTGATTAAAAACTTGATTGGTGACTAGCTTAACTAGCTTAGCTCACTATTCCAACTTAGCCGAACCCTTACAAAAGAGGCAGAGTGCCATACTTATAGAAATATGCCCACGTGAAACAGAGCTAGGGTTACAAGAAATCAAGGCCACCAACCAGATCAGCCCTGACAAATAGTAGTAACCTGCCGCTCAACAATGAATGCAATAAGGACCCCATTAGATCAACTTGGGATCACATGCAACCAAGGGATGGATCCTTGAGCCGCACCCAACAATAAATGAACATTCACGTGAATAGCAGCACGCGCGCGAACACTAGGGGGAAAATGAGCAACCAACCAAACCAGAGTCGGGAAAACGGATGACCCAAATTGAACAAAAATAGGTTGAATACACCAACTAGGTTTTTCTGCCATTAATGAACACCAAACGCGCCAACCTTGCATGCAAAAGTGGGTCCCGTGATAGCAGCTGCAATGTGTACTTGACAACACCCACAAATCATGCCCAAATCTTGAAAGTAATTCCCACAAATCAGCTCAATCCGATCCTACATACAATGAGACACCATTCAAACTCAAAACACCACCAAAATCCAAGCAGGCTCATAGAATTCCCAAAGTCAGAGAACCAAGTGAAAAACCCAGGCGAAAGCGAAACCAAAACCCACCCCAGCGGGAGCAGAGGCGAAATGGGAACGAGAAGGAAACCAAAGGAAACTAGGCAGAACAGGGACCAAAACCCACCCCGGAGGGAGCGGAGGCGGAATGGGAAATGGGAAGGAAACCAAAGGAAACCAGGCAAAATAGGGATGAAAACCCACCCCAGCGGGAGCAGAGGCGAAACGGGAACGAGAATGGAATTGTGAACTTTAGCAAACTTCAAAGCCAAATTCCATCCCGGTCTCGACCCCAACGAAACGACAGAAGGGAAAACCAGAGAAAACCCACGGGAAGAGAACCAACCCGGAGGTCGAAGACGAACAAAACAACAAAGAAAACAAGAACGCGAGAGGCAGAGTCGGAACGGTGACAAAAATAGAACCCAAAACTTAGCCAAAGTTCAAAGTTCAATTCCATCCTAGTCCTGCCTCCGACAAAAGAAAGGGAAAGCGACTCGATGAAAACCCAAGGGAAGAAAGTGACCCCTAGGTCAAAACAAACAACATGACGGAGAAAAGCGAGGAAGTGAGAAGTAGAGCTAGAACAGGAACGGGAACAGAACCCTGAACTTAGCAAAAGCTCAAAGTTAAGTCCCATCCCAGTTCCACCTCCAACAAAACAAAGGAAACAAGGAAAAAAAGGGAAAGCTAAGGGAGAAAACCAACCCTTAGGCCCCAAACAAAACAACAAGGGAGAAAACAGAAGGCAAAAGAAGACCACCCCAAAGAGGACATCTGCAAGACCCCAAGACCAACAAGAACTCAACAAAAAGGCACCCAAAACCAAGGCAAGCACCAAAGACCAAATCCCCCAAGATTTTCAAAGAGAAGCACAAAGAGGGGGCAAGCCACCGAAACGGGCCAAAAGACCAAGCAAAAAGAGGGTCCCCACTTTCAATGGGGTGTGTGTGCAAAACTGCACAACACATAGTCATCGTTTATCCAAAAATGCAATAACATAGGCTAGCATCATCCTTGCATTTGGTCGTCATTTTCATCACTCTCATTTGAGCAATTCCCTTTTATGGTGGAAACTAGACTCCAAAGAAAGAACAAACAAATGGAAAAATTTGGACAAGATTCTAATTCCAATGTCACCAATCATACTTATGACCCAAATTGGGCTTTTGACGACCCATTTAGCGACACAACTACTCAACCACTTATGACCATACCATTCTCATCAAAAAACCCTTTTGAACCATTCTTACGTAAGGATGAATATGGAAAAATACTTGAGGAAAACCCAGAGGTAGCAGCACAAGATCCTGAGGCCGCCTACTTCATAGAACAAATGGTCCTATATGACAGAGAGAAATATTTAGCCATAATTTTAAGTCAAGGAGCTAAATTACCTTGTGGGTTCAACATTAATACTTTGAGACTGTCATCTCCTAACCATAATGTCAACAATACGAATAACATGTCCAATAGTGGTCAACCTCCAAACAACACAAACAATACCTTTTTTGATGCTACTTCAGAAACTGTCACGACAACCATGAGTGCTACCTCCAACATTCCAAAAAATTCCTTGAATTCAATCAACACTACATCCATTAGAGGAACACAATCTGTTACATTTCCTACACTATCCACAACATCGTCACGATCAATTGGAGCACCTTTGGGTCCTTTGCAAGGTGGGCAAGTTATTCCAATCCTCTATTTACCACGTTGGTAAATGCCATGGGAGCAAAATCAAGCCATAAAAATCCTCCATTGACCACTACGTCTAGTACCATGAGTGCATCCTCATCATATCCTCTCATTGGTACCTCACTAAATCCTTTGGGTGGAGGTAAATGACATCTCTTTATTCAAGGAGCACAAACAAATGTTAACACGTCAATACAGTTTAATACCAACCCCTCCCAAGGACAAAACATTAATATCCCTTCGAGACAGTTCCAAAAACCTCGACAAGGCAATCAAAACACACAACCTATGGAATCTATCAGACACCAAAATATTCCTAGTCACCATATTCCTCAAATATCGACCCAAATGGCTAAGGGACACATTCTGACATATTCATCCCATATTCATACCCATCAACATGTCCCCAATCCAAAATTTTAGTACCAACACACAAACCAAAACACATCATACATGTCACAACAACATATCCCTCAACAAAACACCAACATCCACTCACAAAAAATAGGGACCCAGGGTGTACCAATCAATCCTATGTATGGGGCCACAAATGACCCTATAATCGATGCCTTGCAAGCTAAGCTAATGGGTCTAGAGAAGACCATAGAAAACATACAAATATCCGACAAGAAATAAGAAGTGTCATGATTTATCCGTATATCCCTTTGAAATGAACTTATACATGCCACCATTTCCTCTGGGATATATGTCACCTAATTTTACCAAATACAGAGGAAAGACAAATCCTATTGAACATGTCCGAGAATTCACAACCAACTGTATGGATGTCGCCTATCAACAAACCTACTTGATGAGACTCTTTTCTAAAAGTCTTGCAGGTCCCGCCCTTGAATGGTTCTCCAGTCAAAAGGATATCCAAACATGGGATGAACTTAAACATAAATTCATAAAAAAATTATGTGTGCACCATTAACATGGACACCTCTATTATTAGCTTATGCAATCTCACGCAAGAGGATGTTGGTGAAACGTTCATCCCATTCTTCCAAAAATGGAGAAGTCTAGCTAGTCGTTGTCACATTGACATACCCAAAAAGGAAAAGGTTGACATGTTCGTACAAACACTTCTAGGTCCCATAAAATATGCAGTGCAGGTGCATTGTTGCGCAACTTTCACGGACCTAGTTAAAAAAGGTACCCAAATTGAGAAATCCCTTATTACAAAGGGAGAGGTAAAATACGGTCCTAAAAACACAAATGCAAATCCTCCACTGACAAAAATAAGTACTGCGTCAAAAATAAACACATCACTAATGACGGTGTGGTTGATGCAAAAACCATTAATGCAATAGGTCATGTACTCACCATCAAAGGAGTTCAAAATAAAAATGTACCTGTGACCACACCCACACCAACTACCAATTCTATTCAAAATAATCTTGCTCCAGTTAATCAAAGGCAACCACGTCAACCATGACAATTTCAAAAATGCACATACACTCCCTTAGGTGAGCCTATCAAAATTGTCTTAAAGAAACTTATCCAAAACAATGTCCTAACTTTGGAAGAACCTAAACCGTATGAACCTGATCAGTTCAAGCCATCATGGTGGGATGATAATGTATTTTTTCATTAGCACTGTGTCAAAGGGCACAAAAATTCCTCTTGCCGCTAGTTGCGAAATCTTGTGCAAGACTTTATTGAAAACCATACCATTGAGTTAGGAGGTCAACTGTTTGCATCTAATCTAGACCATACAATCCACAAGAACCCACTGCAAGATCATGGCTCTGGTAACCCCTCCTCATCTAGCACAAAGAATAACAATAATCAAGCCAATCACGTCTGTCCTGCCTTCAATTATTCTGGTTGTACCATCATTAACAATCTTCACGCTGCTGATGAAGATAAGTGTGTCAATACTATTACCATTAAAAAGGCCTCAGAATGCAATTTCACAACACGTAAAGGCAAGGTCACAATCCCGGGTCGCTCTACACGTCAGCCTAAAGTTACCATACCTGGTCTGTCTGCTAGGCAGTCAAAATCTAAGCCAAATTTCAACCTTATTGACTAATTGAACAAAACTCCCACCCAAATCTCCATCCTTGAATTGCTCTACATTTCACCCCCACATAAGGCCATCTTGGATAAGGTTTTACAAGAGTCTTCCATCCCAAACAACATTGATGTCAATCATTTTGAAACCATGGTCGAATATCTGACTCCGCCTCACCACATTACCTTTTCAGACAGTGACTATTCCTCACCCAAACCATCTCATAATAATGCCCTTCATATTGAGCCTTTTGTGCAAAAACATAAGGTTAGATGAGTCTTAGTAGATGGCAGAGCAAGGTTGAACATCTGCACTTTAAAATTGGTTAAAGCTCGTGGCTTCTCTGATGCATGTGTGGATGCTACCAAGAGCATTGTAATCAAGGCATATGATGATGAAGAACATGCTTCTAAAGGCGACATCACAATTCTAATTTGTGTGGGACCAGTTATTATAGATACAATATGCCAAGTAATAGATCGTGACATACATTACAATATCTTACTTGGTCGCCCATGGATTCATGCCCTAAATGTCATTCCTTCCACATACCACCAATGCTTGAAGTTCCCTTTTGATGGTACTAAAATTACTATCCTAGGAGATCCTGATCCATTTCAATACTGTACCAATCTACGAGCCACTGCTGAGCACCAGGTACCCATCAATCAAGAAGCCTCAGCTTCCACCTCTTCCAAATATATTGACCCATCTGCAATCACCAAATCATCCATTCCATCAACTTCTGTTGCACCATCCTCCTCGACCTCGATACCAAGTAAGAACCTTTGGATCTAGGACCTTCATTGTGGGGAATTCAAACTGAATACAACTTACTGTATCACCACAATACCTAAGCCACCTAAAGTCTATGGTAGACAGTGTTTCATAGTTGAGCCCAAAACAACTTTCAAGGTTCCACCAGAAAGTGTTTTCACACTATGGGGTGATATGGGTAATGAAGTCATTATCAACATAGCTAACTAGTTCTACAAAGACCCAGAAGAATAACCTCCACTACTAGTGCATCTCTATGGAAAAGGCTATGACATATGCAAGGCACTAGTTTTTGATGGTACAAGTGGTCTTGGAAAGGCCAACAATGGAAGAAGAGAACATGTCATTATCTCTACAAGACCAAGGTACATAGTGCTAGGGTTTGACCAATTCAGAATTGACGATCAATGTACCTATGAAATTTCAAGTGAGGACGTAACAGCTACACAAATTTTTGAGACACACAAAGAATCCCTTACCGAAACTGACTCTAATGAATGGGAATGAGGGTCTAAGAAAACCCTTAGCAACTATGATATTGACGAACTCTTCCTGGAACCTGGCCAACCCCCCTTTGAAGAATGACTTTGACAAGAATACAAAATTGATCCTATTGACCGTCATTCTAAAAATAAGGAATGGGTAAGCATTCCTTGGGATCCAAAAGAACATAAGTTGTCATCGGCAACATCTGAATTATGCCACCCCATTCTTGATCCCACCCACGAGCCTGACATGCCTGAACCGACTGTCCATGCCTCTGAAATTCCATCTAGTAGTCATGATGCTAATACTTTTGTGCCCTATTATGAATATGAATTCAATGCATCTGAATCTGAATATGGTCCATCCATTGCATCTGACACGGAAGTTGAAATTGACAACTTTGCCTTCACACTTGAGGCTTTAATTTGCACAATTTTTGTATCTTCCCCATCTTTTACTAGCATTGATGATGAGATTTATCTTGTTTACCCACAACTGATTGACTGGGACCAACAAGAGCCACCTATTATGGATATCTTTCAAAATGATGAGGCAATAGAAAAATTCATGGGACTTCAAGAAGGCATACCATGGGGTGATCACAAAATAGGTTTTTCCATTGACCTAGATTGTGCAACTTACTTCAAGGAGACTATGCAATCCTCCAATCGCAAAAATACAAAGAATAAGATTAAAAAATAAATGTCTTTAGTTGAAAACCACAAGGCACCTTCTGACAATAAAATAGTAAAAATAAAGGACGTATCCGAAGGTGAAAACCTCTCTAAGGTGCCTAAGGATGGAGGATTGGACTTTCTTCTCGAAACACAAGAAAAATCGGCAATGCTCATCAAAGACACCATCGAAGTTAACATAGCTACACCAGAAAACCCCAAAATGATTCTCTTGGCCGCATCATTGTCAGAAGAAGAAAAACTTGAATTTCAACAATTCTTCACAAAAAGGAAATTAACTTCATATGGTCATATGGTGACATTCCAAGCCTTGATCCAGAATTGGTATTGCATCATCTTCCTCTAATCCCAGGTAAAACTAGTCAAACAAAAATTATGGAAAATGCATCCATAGGTTGCACTACTTGTAAAGGTTGAACTAAAGAAGTTACTGGATGCTAGATTCATAAGATCAATAGACTATGCTGACTGGATATCCAACATTGTCCCTGTCACAAAGCCAAACAGACAAATCTGCATTTGTACAAATTTTAGAGATTTAAATAAGGATTGTCCAAAAGATGATTTTTCCCATTGTTGAATATAGACATGATTGTTGATCTCACGATAGGGTACAAGATGTTGTCTCTCATGGATGGTTTCTCAAGCTATAACCAAATCCACATTGTAGCTAAGGATCAGAACAAAATGATATTTACATGCCCATGGGGAACATATTGTTGCAATGTCATGCCTTTTGGCTTAAAGAATGCAAGAACCACATACCAAAGAGCTATGACAACAATCTTTCATGACATTATGCATATCCTAATGGAAGATTATGTGGATGACCTTTTGGCCAAAGCTTTAACACAGAAGGATCATCTCAAGGTCTTGGAAATTTTTTTTAGATGGATAGAGGATTACAAGGTTTGTTTGAACCCAAAAATATGTGTCTTTGGGGTTACTTCAGGAAAACTATTGGGCTACATAGTTTCACGAAGAGGCATAGAAGTTGATCTTGCTAAATTGAAAGAAATTCTAGACATGCCTCCACCAAAAGGAATCAGCAAGTTAAGAGCACTTCAGGGTAGACTGCAGTCCATCTGACATTTCATCGCACAATTGGCAAACAAGTGTCAACCATTTTAGTACCTGTTACGCAAAAGTATCCCCTTTGTATGGACAGACAAATTCCACACAACCTTCTAACAAATTAAAGAATATCTATTGACACCACCTGTACTAATGTCGCCCATTGAAGACAAGTCATTGATCTTGTATGTCTCAACAACTACAAATGCACTGGGGACATTTTTGGCACAAAATGACCATGAGGAGAAATAAAGAGCCATATACTATATCAATCGTACACTGATAGGATATGAGTTGAAATATACAACCATTGAACGTACATGCCTTGCAATTTTCTCTGCAGCACATAAACTAAGACATTACATGTTGAGTCACCAAACACACCTTGTAGCTAAGATTGATCCACTAAAGTATCTCCTAAGTTGGGCAACATTGACAAGCCGTTTAGCAAAGTGGGTCATGATTTTAAGTGAATATGACATACAATATGTTGAGCGCAAGGCAATAAAAGGGTAGGTAATAGCAGATCAGCTTGTGGATGCACCCATCCAAGGCAATCATCCACTAATAACTAATTTTCTCGATGAATCTATCTTTCATGCAGAGCCTACATCACCATGGAAACTGTATTTTGACAGGTCTCATACTGGTCATGGCTCAGGGGTTGGTATCTTGTACATCACACCACAAGGGGATTCCATTCCTAAGGGATTCTGGATCACCTTCCCTTGTACTAACAACATTGAAAAATATGAAGCATTGGTCACAAGACTCAAGATCACAAATAAATGGAAAATTTAGACAATGCTAGTATTCAGGGATTCTCAGTTAGTTATCAACCAAGTGAATCATGATTATGAAATAAAAGATGAAAATTTTCTCCCCTACAAGAGAATGGTGGATAGATTCCTGACATATTTCAAATTGATTGCCTTTGAACAAATCCCCAAGACACAGAATAAGGCAGTCGATGCAATGGCTACTATTGGATCTCTCTTGAAAATCCGCAAAAATGTGTCACAATTTAGGTTCTTAGTTGAACAACTATTGATGCCGGCATATGACATCCCAGAGTCATAAATGGTTTGTGAGATTGTTGGTCCCAGTTCACCTTGGTACCAAGACATCTATGACTATCTTAAGTCCCAAACCCTATCACCCAACCTTTCCAACAACTAGAGAAAGTCCTTTATACGAAAATCTGCCCAACACACCATCATCAGTGACACCCTATACCGTCATGGATTTGATAACACCCTTCTTCATTGTCTTGACACTGATGAAGCCCAAAAAAATTTATGAGAAGTACATGAGGGTATATGTAGATCTCATTTGAGTGGTTCGACTTTAGCTAGGAAAGTCACCCGACTTGGATACTACTGGCCGACACTAGAAAAATATGCTCTTCAGTTTGTCAGAACATGTCAAAAATGCTAGGTGCAAAGAGACCTAACCACACACTTGCGCAGGAGCTGAGAACGATCACTTCTCTGTGGCCTTTCACACAATGGGGACTCGACCCCGTGGGCAAGATCCATCCATCCTCCTCTAACTGCCATAAATTCATCATCACTGCCACTGAGTACTTTACTAAGTGGATTGAAGTCATCCTTCTCACTTACATCACCGGTAAGCAGATATCCAAGTTTATCCTAAATTATATCATTTGTCAATATGGTGTTCCATAGTCCATCATCATAGATAACAGGATTCCATTCAAAAATTAGGATGTTCGTGAACTCTGTGAGCGATTCCACATCCAACATCATTTCTCCACCCCATATTATCCACAAGGTAATGGTCAAGCTATGATGTCAAATAAAATAATTCTTTGCATTCTCAAGAAGATCATCAATGACGCTGGCCAAGATTGGAACCTACAACTTAATCCTACCTTGCGGGCCTACCATACTAGCATTCGTACACCCACTAGAGCCACTCAATTTTCCCTTGTCTATAGATCCGAGGCCATATTTTCCATCGAGATTGAAATTCCTTCTCTCTGAGTCTCCTTGAAGGGAATGATCGATGATGAAGAGTACAGACAGTCCCACCTACATGCGTTAGAAATGTTACAAGAAAGATGACAAAATACCTTGAATCACTTGCAGGCATATCAAAATCATCTTTGTCGAAGTTATAGCAAAAGAGTGATGGTGAGAAAATTTGAAATCGGTGACTTGGTCCTCATGCAAAATCCAAGAAATCAAGTTGATCGTGAAAAGCCTAGAAATTTTGAGCCTAATTGGCTCAGTCCTTATATTATTACTGCAACATTCGGTTCTAGAGCTTATCAGTTGGCCACACCTGATGGAGAATAGTTGACAATACCCATCAACAGCCTACATCTGTGAAATTTCTACACAGCATCAGAGAGCTTGGCTAAAACGTAAAAATTAAAAATAAAGAAAAAATCATCCCTTGATGAAAACTTGGCAAACAGGCGTCTTGGTGACACTAAAAAAATCAAAAAATGATAAAAATAGTAAAAATCAATAAATTCATCCAATAGTGAAAACCTGGAAAACAGGCACTTTGGATAAGTACCGTGGTGAAAACTTGGGAAATAGGTGCCATGCATAGTCGATCGTTGTTTCACCATCTACTGTTACTCTAATCGACCCTTATCCGCTTTCCATAATCACAATGGTCTGAAATATTCACAACATTCATCCTAAGTCTTGTCGATTATGGCCATGGTTAGCATTTCGTTGACATCACCCCTTGCATATCCTTGCCTTTTGCCCTGTGTCTTCCTATTTCAATATTATTTGACCTAGGTAATCCCCGATCTGTCTGGGGGAAAGAACTTTATCATGTAACTATAGTGGGTGTCACACATGATCCTGCATTCAAAAAAAAGACCTGAAAAAAGTCATAAAAATATGAAAAAGTCCAGAAAAAAGTCATAAAAATCTGAAAAAGTCCTAAAAGAAGACCTAAAAATTGAAAATGTCCTGAGAAAATACAAAAACATCCAAATTAATGTCAAAATCCCAAAAACAGAGTCAAACTCGATGCTTGTCCCATCAATCCAGTCAGTCACGTCAATCAATATTTTGCCCATGTCTGAACTACGTTGTCTCTGCGCATTTGCTACGTAGGCAAGATTCATATTTGAATCCCCGAGACATTAGGTTAGTCTTTCTAGGTTTTTCAAAATAAAATCATGATTCAAACTTTTTTCCTTTGGACAAGGTCATTGGTCGTGTCAAACTACGAGGTATTTGAGTGCACAACGTAGGCAAGGCCATCAATTGATGAGCCCCCGAGGCCGCCTTAGGTCAATCCATTAGGGTTCAAGGTAATTACACTGACACACACGTCAAAATTCTTCAGGTAAGGACAAGTTATTTCCAAACATGGAAAATTCCTAAAACGAATTATGGCAGTCACTTATTTAACATGACAATCACACCAGCACGTCAACATCGACATATAGTCAACACAAGTCAACTTCAGTCAAACTTAGTCTAAACAAGTCAAATTGTCACAACCGGTCAAACTATCAATTCTTGGTTATCTTTTAGATGTGTCCTTCTGAAGAATAGCCTCTGTCATTTATGCCTTAGGATGTAGTATTTTCACCGAAAATCAAGCTCTTTGTTCTGCACATGTGGAAAAATAGAAGATTATCAGAAAAAAATGAAAAATATGAGTGCACAAGATATTGAAGTCCTTGATCCAACAAAAAAAAAGAATTTCGATACATAAAAAAAGTTGTGCTATACGGTACGCCTAAGTCTGAATTGTAATTGGTTTGACTTTGAAACTTGATTAAGGAAAAAATATTCAATTAAACACTATGAAACCAATTGGAAGCACTAGATATCATAGTTACAAATCTAATTTCAAAAAAATAGAGTTTTATCCTTCATGGAAAAAAATTATGTGTTATACAGTGAGCATCACTCCTTAAAAATGGTGTTTATTGAAAAAACTAGTTTTTGAAGGAGATGGAAAAACAAGTGCAATCTAATTCCAAAAAAAATAGAAAAAAAAAATAGTTAGAATCTACAGACAAAATGTTACAAATTACTAGTTTATATCATCTTCAAATTCCTCACGGTTTAGCCGCTACAGGTGTCTGAAATTGAAGATTTAGTTAGAAAAGATCAATTAAGTGTCTAGTTTGACCAAAAATTGTAAACCAATATTGTGGGATCACCCCATGGTTGAGGTGAAAAATTTGAGTCCCAATACTGTCATGAGGTCCACCTTAGTTCTCAATCCACTATTCAGATTACTATGTCTGAGTATTGAGAAAAGATGATAAAATGATTGATCCAATACAACCAATAAGATAAAAAAAAAAAGGAGAAGTATTGAAGAATGGCAATCTCAATATGATAAGGGTAATTCAAGTATCTCTATCAGGGCTATGGACGTCTGGTTGGTAGTAGAGAAATAATTTGAGAGAACTAGGGGTATCTCCATCGGGGCTATGGACACTTAGCTAGTAGCGGAGCAATACCTAGGATATCATTGCACGATAGTTAAAATGGCTCAACTCACATAGCTTGAATCCTTAATATAGTTGCTCAATGATAGATAGGGTCTTTAGGGAAAATGATGCACCATACATGCACACACTCAGATTCAAAGTTGTTTTTCCTGGTTTACATTTGAGATTCCAGCTCAACCTTGTTTGGTGTGACTAATCATGCTTGAGTTAAAATATTCATAAACCAAATGTTCTAGGTGACTAAACTCTTCAATATCTTGAAAATGAGTAAATAATTTTCCTAGTTGAGTCGCCAATTGTTATACCTTGCATAACCACCCCATTGTGTTTTGGTTAAAATGGGTCCCCCTTTTTTTTTCTTTTGTCTTTGGTGTTCTTGTTCGAGACTTAGGAGTTGTTTCTTTTTCTCCTAAGTCCTTGTTTCGTTTGTTTTTTGGGATCGGGTATCGAACTGGCGTTGACACTTGTTACTTTGCATAGTAAAATTTTATCTTTGTGTTTCGATCTTGATCCTCATCCCTTGCTTTATCTTTTTCTTTGTGTTACAGGTCGGGTTATTGGATTGGAACCATTTCCTTACACCTTTCAAGGTGTAATTCCCTAGCGAAGACCCGATCCTGACCTCTATTTTCTTCTCTTGCACATTTTACTTATGTTGGAGTTGGGTTTCACCTAAACCAAAAACTTAAAATTTTCGTATCCCTGTTTCTCACCTGATCTTGATTTTCAACTCTCTTTGTGTTTTTCATCATCACATTTCATGCCATGATTGATATTAGAACTCTTTAAAGTTTTGGTTTCATCTCATGTTCCAACCCCATCCTGTTTTATCTTGTTCATTTTTTCAAACTTAGGACATCGGATCGTGAACAAAACTTTGCATCTTTTGAAGAATCGGTTTCATTCCATGTTTCAACGAAGACCCCCGCTTGTCTTCCATCTCGTGACCCCACATTTGTGATGATCGCCTTGATCCCGAGGCCCAACAGTCTGCATTTAATCCCTAGCCGTTTGCATCCGTGAACGAGCTTTTCATTTTGCCGCTCCTCAATTTTCGTGCATTCTGCTTTAAACCAGTTTGATGAAGAACATTATAGTGACGTTGAGAGTTAGGGTTTTGAGGAAGCGCTTCAATTCATCATTTTTTTTCCAAAATTCTTGGTTGTGTTTAGAGGTAGGGGTGTTTTTCTCTACTTTTCTTTTGTTCTTCATTTTGTCGTGTTTTCTTTGCTCTTATTTTGCATTTTCCTTTTTTTTTTGTTTATCCTTTTCTTGTTTGTTTTCTGCTTTTGTGTCTCTTCATGCCCTTGTTTCAATTTTTTTCCCATCTTTTGAATGTGTTTGGATCGTTTTCCTATTTTTTTTGCTTTTGCGTCTTTTTTTGTTGATGGGATTTTGTTTCCCATTGTGCCCTAGTTTTCTAGGATTTTGGCAGTACCACCATCAAGTCGAACTGTGTTTTAAATTGTTTGAATTTGAAGGTTTGACTCTTTTAAAATCAAGAATCTTGGTCTCATAGATAACCTGACCATGAAGGCATGATTCTTGAATACTGTTACATATATTGATGCCTTCATTCATTATTGTTGTGAAGAACTCTGATTCCCACATGTACTTTTGGATCATGAATAGAAAGTGCACTTGAGTTTTTATCATTTTCGCCATTTACTTGTTTGATTCTGAATTCTAATGTTCCATTGGGGATCAAGTTTTGGGTCGCTACCACAAAGTTTTAAAAGGTTTTGCATATGTATTACTCCATGTCCCAATTTCGATCCTTGCATTACATTCAGGATCGAACATCTGACCAACACCAAGCCCTTTCAAATTTTGACATGTATATTGACCTATTGAGAACCCAATCCCAATCGTCAACATTACATCACTAATTGGAACTTGGTGTTGATATTTCTACTTGTTCACAAATTTAAGGTCATGTACGAGACAAGAACCCGATCCCAATGCCGATCCCCAACATTAAATCAGGGTCGGGACTCAAATCATTACCTAATCATGTCTATTTTTTAATTAGCATGATCTCTCATCAACACCCAAACCCGATCCTCAATATTATATTGGGATTGAAAATTGAGAAGAGACATGCACTTATTTATCAATGTGGGTTCAGTTCTGAACAACTACCTGATCCCAATTTTCAAATACACTATGGGATCAAGTTGCATAAATTTGTCATGTTTTCTATTATTTGAAGGTGTAGGTTTCAAGCCAAGACCCAATCCTGAAGTTCGACAATGTCAGGTTTGTGCTTAAAATGGTCAGGGTTCTTGGTTCTATCCCGAACCTTAAACTCAAATATGCTCGATTAACTTGTTGAATAGGATTCTAGATTGAACTAAGGTTGGTATAATACAAATGCATGTGATAAATTGTTCTTCGTATGTCTTTTCATTATATAATAGTTGTCAATGTTGTAGGATAACTAAAAAATGTCATCTTCAAAGGAAGAAGTGCCCCCAGAAGAAACATTAAGGGGGTGAAAGCCTAAGAGATTAAAGCTAGAAGAGATCCCGGTCACAATCAAATACAAGTTTCAAGGTAACCCAGTACCGTCTAAGTTTAGCTCTGAAGTGATGAATATTACAGATACTTTGGTTGGACACTTGGATTCAGATCAATTTTGGAAAGACACTTTCTCACTAGATGCTACCCCAAGAGCTAAAATGATTGCTAACTCTGGATTAGCACATGTATCCTCATTCCCCATCTTTGTATAATGCCTTGAGTTCATCCTAACTTTTGCACAAACCTACAACCCAACTCAAAGGCAGTGCATTGATGCACAGGGAAATTTAATTATTAACTTAACTCTTGCAATTAAGTTGATCTTTGATCCAGCTCCTCATCCTAACCCTAAGATCATGTCCGAAGATGAAGCACTTGTACACTGGACACAAGATGAGGAAGGGAATAAGGCACTAATGAACAAGAGGTGGTTAAAAACATAGAAGAAATTAGTGAAGAAATTACTACCTAAGTTTAAGAGGTCTGAATTCATAGGTGAGATTGGTGACATAATCACATTGTTGTCATGGGTGTTTGGGAAGAAGGATTCCAATGGCTTTGAATATTGGATGTTTCCTTTTATTCAACTTATTCTTGATGGAAAATAGTATCTGGATTGGGCACACATTATTTCAAATAGCATTCACAACCAATTATTAAAAGTGGTTGAAACCAAGACATTTTATATGACTTCATATGTCATTTATTGTGCTGGAAGGATGGGTCATTTCCCAGGGTTCAATACTACAGGGTCTATGGATAGTGGCCTGAATTAAAAGAAAGTTTGGGAATATTATGGAAAATTAGAGCTGAAAGAAGCAAAGCATAATTTCAAAAGGGTCAATGATGCATTTTTGTATGTAGTTATTAATCAACTAATAGGTGATATTGGCTTTAGATTATCTTGAGAGGCAATGGAATTCATTGGACCTTGGGGTTATTGGTTTATCCAATACCCCAAGTCTACTTATATCAGTTTGCTTGGGTTTGAAGATCACCCATTCAAATTACCAAGGTGCTATAGTGACAAGTGAGTCTTGATGGAGTTTTCTCATCAAGCAGTTGAAGTAAATGCAAACTTTTTTGCACAACACAAAGCTATTTGCCATTCTTTCTCCATGGAATTGGGATTTTATTCTTGTAATTCTTCCATAGTGTCCAAGATAGCAACAAAAGAATTCCAGGCCTTGAACTTCAAACACCACACTTCAAGGAAGAACTTTGATCCTAATAAGAATATGTATGGTCTCTATGCTTCACAATTTACTCTTCAAAGGCCATTGCTGGAGGATTTTTGGGATAATTTGCAAGATGAATTTGAGGTAAGAAAGAGGGGGTATGAAAGGTTAATAATTCCCCAAATGAGGGACTTTGAATTTATTGTAGATATTCCAGATGATGTCAATGATGATGAGATCACTTTGGATCCTTGTTATGAAATGGATGAAGTAGCCACAAAGGAATTGAATCCCATCGATTAGATGGCAAAGGAGGTAACTAGGATTTAGCCAAGGACACAAGCAGCTGTGGAAAGAAGCAATAAATGCCTTAAACTCTACCTTAAACAACCAAGAGTGCAAGCTTCCAAGAAGAGAGGTTCCAACAGTGAACCTATTTCCTCCGCAGAAATAAAATAGCAATACAAGAGATTGAAGAAAAGTGTTGCAACAATAGAGGCAACCACAGAAGAACCTGCCTCAACATCAGAAGATATTTTATTATAGAAAATTTATGATGCCTTGAAGAAGGCTAAAGTAACTTATGAGGCAGTTGTTGTGGGAGTTGTTTTGGGTTTTGGTGCTATGCCTTTGGCTATAGTATACCTAGGAGAACAAGTTGTTGAAGAGACCCTTGTTACTACATCATCAACATCAAGAACCACAACTGTTGAAAAGGAGAGGGCTCCAGTAATTGATGTAACAGAATCACCTCCCCTTTCATATTTCGAAAGAAATCCATCTCAAGTGCGAGAAAGACCCAAATAGGACTATTTGAGGAAGTTTGAGGAAGACCCGGGTGAAGAAGGAACCAGGTTTGAAGTTCAAAGTTTGCGTAGTGAACAATTAGATCTTAATGAGGTTTTAACGAAAAATGAGAAGGATGAATTGTTGGAAAGTGCTTAGAAGTTAGTTGTTGAGCAATTACCTCAGGAAGAAGAAGAAGAACAGAGAAATAAAATAGAAGAGTTTTCTTCTTTGGAAGAACAAGAAATAAAAGATGAAGAAATAGCTAGGGAAAGAGAAGCAGCTGAGGCACTAAAAAGGGTTGAAGTAGAAAAGGCAGCAGTGGAAGAACAAAGAAACTATAATTTTAGAGATTGAGAGATGAGGAAGGGGTTGCTTAAAAAGAGGAAGAAAGTAAGAAGCTAGAAGAAATTAAGGCTCAAAATGAGAGAATGAAGCAAGAACAGTTACAGAAGGAACAAGAGGATCAACAAAATGCTTCTTCTCAACAAGACATTTGGGTAATTTCTTCTACTCCTCCTAGTACTCAACAAGTAACTGCTCATCCAAATGCTCTTGCTTTGCTCAAGTTTAATTTGGAGAAGAGATATCAAATTCAGCCCCAACCTCTAGTGTGGGATGACATGGTAAAATAAATTGAGAATGAAAAATTCAAGAATAAATCTCGTGTTGTCCACTCTACAAAGTTGAATGATGAGGGGGATATGATAGCTAAGATTTCCACCCCAATTGCTGATAAATATGATAGAGAACTAAAGGTTGAATATTATCATATTATCATATAAGTATCATCAACTTGGGAAAACATACAAGAAATCAACAAATAAATATGATTGATATCGTTGCCACAACCACCTAGTCCAAGTTAATTAAGGACAAGCAAGCAAAAGATGAGCTTAAGGATCAGATTGGAAAAATGAAATATTTCTTGAAGGATTTAATTACATCCACTCTAGAGCAGCCCACACCATTAGAGCCTCATATTTGGATGATCTATGAGGAGGTGGATGGTCTCAATGAAATTAAAAAGAAAGCCACGTGGTTTGATAATTGGTTTAATGTTTTCAAGATTGATTTGGATGAACAAATAGATATGGGGTTCAAAAATTATTTTGGAAGCCTTGCTTTGGTTAGAAATATTGAAGAAGCTATAAGGAAATGGTGGGTAGAGGAAGAGAAGCTTAGAAAATATTTGGGAAAGCTTAAAGTGATAGAAAAGATGACTAAAGAAGAATTGATCAAATCACATATTTTGGGTGATGAGACTCCCAAATTTGTTTCTAAGTCTATTAATATATTTGTTTTTAAAACATAGAATCTTGTTGAAAAAAGAATAGAGATGCTTAAAAGTATTCACAATATATGGGAACAAGCAGGTATCTTTGAGGACATCATTGCAAAACTCATTGATAAAATTTACCTCCAGATCAGAGACTTGAATCATTGGGAGAAGCAAAAGATTCTTGGGAGGAAAGACTTAACAAAATAATGATGGAAGGATATACTAATGATTCCTCACTCATGGATAGGCTACTAGATATCAGCAGTGACATGCAGTGGGTAGTCATAGACATCACCCAGTTGATAGACATCGTTGCTACAGTGGATAAGAAGTTTGAAGACTCAAATTTTAAAGTTGACTAGGTTGATGGACTTGATGATGATGCACTAAACCTAATTTTTTAGAAGTATGATGAATATCATCATGAAGGTGATAAATAAAAGGAATTATTTTAGCTACCTTTTTTTTAAGCAGCAAACATTGTCATGACAATTTTTGAGCAAATGGGTGATTCCAGATCAGTCTTGATAAGTCAAAGATAACTCATAGTGGCTAGTAGAGGACATAATCAAAGCATGCAGGTAATTTTGATTGAGGAAGCATGTGGCATCCCTTTTTAGCACTTCCAATTTTAAGCAAAGATAGCACTTGGAGTTAACTGGGTATCCCTACAATTGTGGATTTGGGCCCCAAATTTATGGATCTTGATTTTTGATAGAAGGGATCGATGCTAATTTTGTCTATAATTGAGAATTATCTCCTCATTGTAAAGGTCGACTAATTGAAGTCTTATTAGCTCCCTGGAGATTAGAATTTTAGCTTTTATTGTTATTTTATAGCTTTCATGCAAGATACAGACACTTTTTGCAATTTTAATAAAAGTGGTTTTATTTTCAGAAGTTATTTTAGCTCAATGATTGTGTTGATAAAAAATGGTTATTTTTATACCAGTGCTTGCTATGCATAAATGTTTCTTATTTTATGAAAATCAATAGAAGACTCCAAAATTGAAACCATTTTATTACATTATTTGTGAATGATGTTTCTTAATATTTGTCAATTTGTTAATTCTAGTAATGAGCTTGTGACATTTATTCTTGAAAAGTAAAAAAAAGTGATGATGAATGGTTGTATGATTCAAATCTGCATTGTGAATGGATGCAATGGTATGGATTACTTCGTAAATTATATTGTTCTATGATTTAATTAATTAGGAAGGCACTCATTGTTAGAATTGCATGTCTGAATTAAAGAAATATGTGTCCATATTTTGTTGTCCCAAATCCTTGATTGATCTTTTGAAATTTATTTAAAACCCCCCAGCATTAAGTTATTTTATACTATCTAGTTTGTACTTATTTACCAGTAGGCCCCTTGAACATTATAGCCTCATTGACCGCTCAACGAAATAGTAACATTGTGATCCAACATATAGGACCTTGGAAGGTGATCGATTTAATGATTATTTATCTTTTTGAAGAGAGATAAGGTTATTATGTCTTGCCTGCATGTTGTTGTGTCAATTTGGCCATCAACAAGTGTCTTATGAAAAAGAGCTAATGTAGGAGACCTATTAATCATGTAGCAAGATATGACAACTACTTCTGCCAAAATAAATTGTTCTAGGGTATCCTTACTCAAAATACTCCTAACCCTATCCACCAATACCCTATTCATTATTTATACAACTCCATAATGTTAAAAGGTGTATAAAGTTGTCATATGTGAAATATCCCACTAGGATTTTCACTAAAAATCTGATTTTAAAACTCAAAACCCTAGATTCTAATCTATTTTTTTTATTTTAAATAAACATGAAGAGTGAACATGTATGCCTCCTCATGCTCAAATAATTAAGCAATAATGAACCCTTATGATTACCTCTTTCAATTAGGAACACAATCAGCAATATATGACATCAAATGACAAACAAAAATATGGAACATGTTTGATTTTATTGGTCCAAAATGCTATTACAAATCAAAACTGTTGAACATGGAATTAAATCACAAAAATAGGCTTAAACATGCCCAGTTACAACTAATATCTCTTTTGTTATAATTCAGACCTAACATTAGGTTGATACATACAAAACAAAATAGAAAATTGACCCCCAAAATGATAGAAAATGTCTTCCAATATTGGGTGCTCCAATTGGGCATGACACCCTAGGAACAAGACTCTTCAAAACACCAAGGTATCTACTCCAATGAACTGCACAGGTTTACTACTCCAAGATAATGAAAAATGATGTCAAGAAACAACAACTCTCCAAAGTATCACTAAGTAATGGTGCTTCACAATAGGGAAAACCCTAACACAAATGTGAAATCTTTGTGCCAAAATCATTTTACCAACTAAGGCAGACAGGTCTGATCTATTACAGCTATAAATAAAAAAATATTGAATCAAACCCTAACATCCAAAATCACCCACAAAATATGGTAGATTCTCCTTAGGAAAATGGAACTCAACTCTAGGGTCAATCCCTAGCCAATATGCATCCAATTATTTCCAAAGAATCCTTCTTCAAATATACTTTGAATAATATAGAATTTTTCTCCAAATTGACCTAGTGCTACTCCAAAATTTTGTTCTAAATGAAGATGAATTTTTACTCTTAAAATAATTAGATTTCTACCCTAAATGATAAATAAAAGGTTGACTCAAAAATATATAAAACTAGCTACAAAGTGATCTTGAAATTTGATTTACAATCTGCTCCTTTTCTCCAAATGATGCCAATGAAGTACAAGTAGACCTCCGTTATGAATCCTTCCCAAGATGAGATTGGGTTTTCGTCCAACTCACCCTTTATTCTCAAGGGTTTTCATCCTTGGAATAAGCTACTCAAAATTTCAGTCCAAAAGGAAATAAAATCACACAATATGCTACCCTCAAATGCTTCACATAATTTTATTTATACCCAATCCTCTTTTTCCTTCCTCTAGGCTAACCTAGGCATGAAATCACTTTTTATTTATTATATCCAACTCCCAAGTTGGGCCAACCACCTCAAGAAAAGTTAGGCGCCCAAACTTATTTTAAATATTTAAATAAAATGTTTTATTGTCCTTTTTAGAGCACCCCACTCAAAAAATAATATTATTTTATTTTATTTTAGACCTCTTTTAAACTCAAATTGAGTCATTCTCCTTTGGAAAACATAATTAAATTATTTTGATTCCTTCAAAAATAATATTAAATTATGGAAAATTATTTTCCAAGCTCCATTTGTCTAGTAAAATCCCTAAGTGTGAAAATAGCCTCCCAAGCCTTTTTCCCTAACCACTTTGAAAAAGGTAACATTACAGTCCTCCCTTCTCGAGATTGCTTGTCCTCAAGCAATAACAAACCCGCATCCTAAAAAATACTATCAAATGAAAAGTATATACATCCAATCAAATGTCTTATAACCACACAACTTCTCAACCTATGGCTCCAAATATTCAAAGTCTCCCTCCTCCAAGAATACAAAATCCATCCAACACTAGACCAATCCAAATCTTTGAAGCAATTCATGCCTTCCAACAAGTGATGAAGAATGTTAACTTTGAAACAAAACCACAAGTCTCCACACTTTCATTGCTCCACTCTATCAAAATCATCATCAATGCTCCATGAGTTGTGAAACAACTTGTCTAGATCCAAAATAAATGATGTGCCAAGTATTTCACCACCATGATCCCAAATCACCACATCCACCAAAAATGAGAAGATGAAAGCCTCTCAAAATGATAGAAACATAAAACCACTCTCCAAATCTTGTAGATCTCCCATGGATGTGAAGAATACCCATCATAGTGCAAGAAAATGTATAATCACTCCTCCTAGGTTGATGATGTATAATAGAACATTAACCTCCCAATTGAAAATCAGACCTAAGTGAGTGCAAATACCATCGCTAATATTATATGATGATAGAGTTTCATCCATATTCCATCCTCCAATGATGGAGAGATGATCCAAGACTCTCTAAAACACCAAAATAGTCATTGTTCCCCAAGTATCTTGTAGGATTTCCATGTGCAACAAAGTAGAACAACCATCCCTTATCAAAGTATGGAGTGGAACCCCATAATCTAGGGTCAGAACACTAATGCCATCATGCTCACTTCCATACCCTACATCATAGTCCATCTAAAACACAAACATTAGAGTTTCAAAATAAAATATCATAGCAATACATCCATACCTAGGATCATAGTTCAGCTGAAGCTTTATTTCTCCAAGTGTATGCAACACAAATGCAAGTGTCTATATCCTCAATCCCTGAAGTAAGGCAACCACATACTCAATCAAAGTATCATCATCATGAGAGGTTTTTATCTCATCAAGTGTGCCATGAATGCTCAAGGACCAAACTAAATCTGCATAACCCATGTCTACATCTACATATGTAGTCATAGCACTAGTGGCTCATCCATTAAGTGTGTGCTCAACTAATTCACCCAACTCTATGAATTGAGCCTTTAAAGGTCTCTCAACTAGAGGTAACTCATGAGCCTCAATATGTAAATTAGGTACACACAAATAAAGGCTTTTGAATCATACCTTGTCTCTAGTGCACCCAAATCTATATACTCTTCTTGCTTTATCACCTCTAAGTATTCCTCCCTTAGAAGAAGTAGAGATCTAAGGCATGATCTCCTTTGTTCCCTTGCTTGTTCTAGCTATTTGAAACATTCCTTGACCCCCATATCAGTCAATGTCAATTCAATCTTATCCAAATCTGTTTGTTCACCACATACTAAAATTTATGAATTGTCATCATATGTATGAACAACATCCATCTCAAAGACACCCAAACCATAATTTGATTCCTTGCCAAGATGAGATAAGGGTGTTGAAGCAATGATAGGCTCAATTAAGAATATTAAATGAACTCATACCTTCTTGTAGCTGATCTAACATGGTTGTTTTGACAATATCCAGGGCAATATTTTCTTTAATCTTCATGTGCTTATTTTTTCTTCATTCCTTCTTTTCTCGAGTTTCATATCCTTTCGTTGATTGATGTATTGATTCAAGGACAACTCAACTCTAACATGTCGTGGAAGTGTATAGTACTCTTCATAAGAAACCATTACATCATCAATCCTATGTGTTACCATAACTCCAAAACTTTCTAAATCACATACCCAACAAGCTGGAAAGACACATGGCTCTGATACCACTAAAATATCCCACTAGGATTTTCCCTAAAAATTTGATTTTAAAACTCAAAATTCTACCCTAATTTTCTACACTTTTATTTTTTGCTCAAAACCCTAGATTTTGATCTAATTTTATGATTTCAAACAAACATGAGCATAAAGCATATATGCCTCCAAATTCTCAAACAATTAAGCAATTAAAACATAGAAAAATATAGGATAAGAGAATTTTGTAAAATGGAAAAGTGGATCCAAAGAGGCAAAAGGGGCCCTATTCTTCTACTTTCATTAGGAAATGAGATCCACACCAAGAATTGACTTACAACCCTTAGGTAAGTCAACCCAAGGTTTGAATCTGCAAATTTCCCTTTTTGTGTTAGGATGATGGTCTAGGTTAAACAACACTTTGGGGAGAAAGATTAAAAATATCAAATAAACTCCAAATTGTGATCTATAAAGTGCATTTAGAAGCTTGAACATAAAATTGATGAAACCTGTAGACTTTAGGGAGAATTTGGAAGGGTTAAATGTTGTGTACCTTTTTCATAAAGTGATTTTTCAAGGC
Organism: Sequoiadendron giganteum; assembly: GCA_007115665.2. NCBI lineage: Eukaryota > Viridiplantae > Streptophyta > Pinopsida > Cupressales > Cupressaceae > Sequoiadendron > Sequoiadendron giganteum. Next base: position 47,324,528 of record CM021104.1, read on the forward strand.
TCACTGAGGACTCATTCGCCTTATGGGGAATGGGACCTAGCTAGGGCTCCAAAAAAATTGTTTATGGGTTTCGTTCTCCTGTATCTGCATTCCCAGATTCTCAATTTTTATGGTCAAAAAGCCGAAAATAAATTTTGTAGATCAATTTTAGTGAAATTGCAAGAATGGTGACAACTTTGACAACTTTCTAATTTTTTTTCTTCAATAGATCTTCCACCTAAAATCTACAAATGCACATCAAGAGAGAAAAATGTTGTTTTGTTCAGTGAATGGGGGTTTTCCTTGGTCAAACCCAATTTTGGTAATTAAACCTTGAAATTAAATGAAACATGAAAGACAAAATGATGAATGAACAACAATATGTAACAACTCACCAAACCTTATTTGAACCTTGGATTGTAGATCTATAAACTAGCATGAAGTGGCCTCAATGAATGTAGATCTTGATCATGAAACTTGATTAGAGATAATGCCCTTGATATGCTTGAATTGATCTTGAACACTACATCACCATATTAGCTCAAACAACATGCATGATGCAATAGATCCTTGACATGATGAATTAATCTTGATTGCTGTAATCATCTTCTATAAATCTACCCTTGAATGCCTTTAAATTTCTCTTGAATTTCTCTTGATCTCATAAACTTGAGCTATTAGGAGTTGCTCATAAAGTTGATAGGTGAAACTAAGTGAAATAACCTTATATTTATATGAATATTAACATTAATTCCCAAAATTCAAATATCACAAGCCAACATTGAATTGTAGATTTTAAATCATTAAAAAACCACCAAAAACATATTTCAAAGGGGGTTCCTAGGTCTAAGTGAGGACCCATTCGTCATAGGGTGAATGGGTCCTAGGCCACTTATCTAGGACACACGTCGGTCAGTCTTAAACATTATGTAAAAATAGGGTCATAGGTCTAAGTGAGAACCCATTCACCCTATGGTGAATGGGTCCTAGTTCACTTACCTAGGACACACATCTTCCAAAGTTAAGTGTTGTGAAATAGCATTTATGAATGTCGGGTTTTATCTCTCAAGATTTGCATTTAATTAGGCTTGGATTTGAATTAAAGGAGCCAATTAAGGAATAATTAACCTTAATCAATTAATAAATCCATAGATTAATGTGAAAGTGTAAAGATACACCTTACAACACCAAAAACAAGGCACAATTAAATCCATTTTATTTAAAAGGGACCTAAACTTAATGTGAATATGAAAAACATATTACAACACTAAATCAAGGCATAATTAAGCTCATTTATTATTAATTATTCCCAAATTAAGTGTGAAAAAGGGATAATTATTCCTACACAACAACAATAATGAACCCTTATGATTACCTCTTTCAATAACGAACACAACCAACAATATATGACATCAATTGACAAACATAAATATGGAACAAGTCTGATTTTTGTTGGTTCAAACTATTGTTACAAGTCAAAACTATTGAACATGAAATTACATCACAAAAATAGGCTTAAACATTCCCAATTATAAAAATCCATGTTGTTATAATTCAACCTAACATTAGGTTGATACATACCAAACACAATAGAAAATTGACCCCCAAAATCATAGCAAATATATTCCAAGATGTGGCACTCCAATTGGGCATGAAACCCTAAGAACAAGACTCTTCAAAACACCATGGTAGCTGCTTCACTAAAGTGCACAAGTCTGATGCTTCGAGATAATGATAAATGACACTAAGAAGCAACAACAACCCTCCAAAGTATCACCAAGTAATGACGCTTCACAATAGGGAAAAACCCAAACACAAATGTGGAATCCTTGTGCTAAAATAACTTCACCAACTAAGGTGGATAGGATTGATCTGTTGCGACTATAAATCAGAAAATATCATCAAACCCTAACATCTTCAAACACCCAAAAATCACCCATAAAATTTGGTCGCCTCTCCTTAGGAAAATGATGCTCAAATCTAGGGTCAATCCCTACCCAATATGCATCCAATTCTCACCAAATAATCCTTCTTCAAATCTTCTCTAAATGATATAGAATTTTGCCAAAATTGACCTAGTGGTACTCCAAAATTTTGCTCTAAATGAAAACGATTTTGAAGAAGTTGAGAAAATACAACTTCACAAACCCCAAAGATCACCTGCTTGCAAATAACCTGTCACAAAAGAAGAGATGGAGACAAACAAGCAAGGGTTCTCTGAAAACTGAAAATGTATATATCAGAGAGAATGAGAGAATGAATTGATATGAAATACAATGGGATCAATCCTTATAAAAAGGAGATCATGCAAACCTTAAAGAAACCCTAATAGGAAAAACCCTAAAAGAAGCCCTAATAGGAAAACATTTAATAATTAATATAATTATTAAATGTCACTTTATGTAAATTAACGTGAAATCTTAAGAAGGGAATAAAGGTAACTTAATCAACATAATTAAGTTAAAACCTTTACTCTAACATATTTTATTCTTTTAAACTAATTAGATTTTTTTCCTAAATGATAAATAAAAGGTTGCCTCAAAAAGATATAAAACCTGCTCCAAATTGATCTTGAAATTTGGTTTGCAATCTGCTCTTCTCTAAATGATGCCAATGAAGTACAAGTAGACCTCTGTTATGAAGCCTTCCCAAGATGAGATTGATTTTTTGTACAACTCACCCTTTATTCTCAAGGGTTTTCATCCTTGGAATAAGTTGCTCAAAATTATAGTCCAAAAGGAAATATAATCACACAATATGCTACCCTCAAATGCTTCATGAAATTTCTTATTTCTACCCAATCCCCTTTCCCTTCCTCTAGGCCGACCTGGGCATGAAATCAATTTCTCTTTATTATTTATAACTCCCAAGTCGGGCTGACCACGTCAAGACAAGTTAGGCGCCCAAACTTAATTTTAATATTTGAATTAAATACGTTTTATTATATTTTTGTAGCACCCCACTCAAAGAAATAATATTTTTATTTCATTTTGGACCTCTTTTAACCTCCAAATGAGTCGTCCTTCTTTGGAAAAATAAATAAATTATTTTGATGCCTCCAAAAATAATATTAAATTATGGAAAAATATTTTTCAAGCTCCATTTGTCCAACGAAAATTCCTAAGTGTGAAAATCGCCTCCCAAGCCTTCTTCAATGAACACTTCGAAAAAGGGAAAATTATATTGTCTTTCTAATTCATGGTTGTTGCATAATCTATCAAAATTTATTTTAAAAAACTCATTACATATTATCATCCTTAAAATTTCATTCTTCCTACCAATCTGATTCTCTACAAGATCCTTAATTTTTTTTTAAATGATCAAAAGAAGTTAGGTTTACTTGTAAGGAAATATACCCATGTCCTTCCACTATAATTGTCAATGAAATAAGCATAATATGCATATTTCAAAATAAAAGCAACATTAACAAGACCAAATACAACAAAATTGATTGAATCCAACACCCCAAAATATTTATGAGAACTAGACTAAAAATGAATTCAATTTGATTTTCCATATACACAATGTTCATAAAAATCAAATCTAATATTACAATATATAACCCCTCAACAAGATTTTAATTTATTATGGTTCTTAAACCCTTCTCACCTATGTGATCCATCCTTTGGTGCCATAACATTATTTTTGTTGTTGGTAACTTAGACTCCAAGACATGAGCACCCTTAAGTACCCAAAAAAACATGACCATGAAAAGTAGACACAACAGACTTGTTTGTTACTAGTTACAATGATGAAGGTGAATATTTCATGGATCTCTTCAATACAAGAATTGAATAAATATTACATTAAACTATACATGCATCTATCTGAAATAAAGTGTTAATATAAATATTGTTAGCAAGAACCATAGCTCCTCTAACCATCTTGCACTCTCCACTCAAGAAAACAACTTGCACACTTGCAACATTCAATTTACTTACATAAAGTAGGTGGTTGGCTGCAAAATATGGGGGAGAAAAAAGGGGTCTTAAGTGTTGGGAAAATGTTTCTCAACCTTGCAATTATAAATGATTTATTGATAGGATGTATGTTGGTATGTGGTGACTGATCATGCAAATATTGTACACTCGTAACAAGACACGTCAAGGTTTTTTCCCCCTAACACGTCAAGGTTTTTTCCCACAGACACGTCAAAGTTTTTTCTCACTGACATGTCAAGGTTTTTCCGTTAACACGTCAAATACAAAATGACCTTGTAAAACCCTAATTCTAGAAGGCTCCAAAAATCTTGTTATAAGTGGGTGGGATGTATGTAGATAGGGTGTATTTTGAGAGTCTAATAGTGGTCATGGTGTATCTTGATCTCTAGTGGTGATACTCCTGTGAGAAGCTTACTCTACAAGTATATTGTAATCTTTTGATTTCTGAATAATATATTGGGAAGCTTTTGGAGTGTGGGGTTTTTCTCCCAAAAGGGTTTTCCACGCATAAATCATTATGTTGTGGTATGCATGATACTTGTGTTTATTTATATTTAAGTTTTTTTAACTGTTAAAGATCTATAAAAAATTTGCATTATTCTCCTCTCAAGGTTAGCGTAGGAAGTTGTTCTACTACCTTAACTTCCTTACAAGTGGTATCAGAGCTTGATCACCTTTGGTTTCAGTTGTGGGTTGTTGGGTTTTTTGAAATGTGAACCCCTAAACCTGCAAATGCACAAGAGCAACAAAAAACATTAGTTGTTAGATCATATGCATGCAAACAAGTGTGACATATTTCCCATAAAATCCATCTATTCAAACTAAACTAGGAAATGAAGAACACAATAAACTTAAAATAAAAGAGATTCAATCCTAATTAAGCTAATAGCATGATGATCTTATGGGGTAATTGGTGCCAATGAATTGTTGCAATTGGCCCTTTCCCAATTCCTAAGTTGCAATGTTGGTTCAGTGAGCAATGGTCAAATCTCCAAAGAGATTTGAGCATAAACTTGTTACAAATCCTTGAAGATGATGAATGGTTGAGTGAAATGGGCAAAATTGGCTCTAAATATGAAAAGAGTAACTTTGCATGAAGGTTGTGGATGATGATGGATTTTAGTATAGTAAGTTTACTCAAATTGTGGATGTTTGAATGAGAGGAAGAGTCTCTCATTTATAGATTCCCAAGTTGGAAGAATGAGGGAAAATAGGCAATGTGGGATCATTCAACATCCAATGGCCAAGTGTCACTTGTCAAAATGTGAATGGTTGAGGAATGAGCATATTTTGGTCAATGTGCATGATAAATTCCATTGGATTCAAATTTGAATTTTGAATTTGACATGTTGGGGGGAGAGAAGAATGGAGTTAATGTCACTTGGCTCAATGCACAAGGATATGTAAGAGGCATTGAATGCCTTGTTGGAAGGACCAAGTCCATTTGAATTTTGAATTCAAATTGAGGGAATATTCCCCTTTTGATGCCTTGTGAGGGAAAATAGAGAATTAAATAAATCAAAGTAATTGATTTATTGTGCAACTTGCATTCTCTAGAGGATTTTAATGAGAGGGATTAAGTTAATCATGGTTTTGATTAGCTTAATGAAGAATTAGATGATGTGACAATTTAGACTTGAATTTATGAATTGATTTAAATCAAATTGAGAGGAAGGGTTTAATTAAATAAATGATTTGATTTATTTAACTAAGGAGGAATATGATAGATTAAATCCAATAAGGTTTAATTTATTCAATTTAATGAGAAGACTTTAGGGGTTAATTAAATAAAATGTATTATTTAATTAAATAGAGATATAAGGTTAATTAAATTAATTTGATTAATTTAATCACTAGAAGAGAAAGACTTAATTAAATAAATAATGATTTTAAATTAAGAGACAAAATATGATGAAATGCTAAGAGTATGATTCCAGAGGAAATGTTGTTATAATCAGGATCAAGTGTGCCAGATCGAAAATGTACATTTTCCATGTCTACATTTTGCCCCTCTTTGAAGCAATGTACTTGTTACATTGATTAAAAGAATAAACTGATGTGATCAAAAGTTCAAAATTTCTCAATTTTTTAGATGCCCCACTGTTGCCCCAGCGAGAAGAATTATGCTGTTATACTGCCCCCTCGAGAGATCGAGCGGAAATGTTCAATTTTTCGATCGAGATCGTGATAAAATGTGAGAGGAGTGGTTCTATTGATTAGAGGACAAAAGATAATTTTTTGATGTAAACAATTCCGATGATGTATATAGAGTCATCGGCCATGGGTAACCTCATGTATATTTTGATACAACACACCGATTTTAGATAGAAATATTAGTAAAGATAGAATAAGATGGATGGAAGGAGGATCCACACAAGTTCACACTATTAATGATGATGATGATTTGCATTGCTAGGAGTTGGGATTTTCAAAGGGTTAATTGTGTTATATTTGATAACACACATAGGTACGATGCATTAAGGTATAAAGGACCAGGATGGCATTGTACCTAGTGTGATGGACTTTGACTCGTCAATCAGATAGGAGTATTCCTATTCACACTTGACATACGGAAACCGCTAAGTTATTTTACAAGAGTATCCAACAAGCACAACAGATAAAAAAGATAATGATCGTTGCCCCATTCCTTTCTCTCTAAACTTGTTTTGTTTAGGCATCATCAAGAGGTCCTTGGAATGAGCGAAAACTAAGATAAGTCAACAAAGACCAAAATAAAGTAAACAAACAAGTTGATGTTCTTCATACCGTTAGCCAAGACTAACTACTGTGGGGTACTTGATGCTTATGTCCATCGTAGGAAAGATTCATCCTAGGACATGTAGTGATTAGGATTTTGATGGGACTGATTGGGTGATAAGCTATTGATATTCCGAGTTTGACCAACTTGCTTGCTTACTGACTTAGACTTTCGAGACTCTGATGATAAGGCATTCACTTCTGAACCTGCTAAACCTGCTTCTGACTGACTCACCAAAGGGTGAAGGCGATGATTGATTTATTATGAATGGTGATAATCACGAGTGAAAGTGAGATGAGATGGATGCACCATTTTGGATTTTTCAGATATTTTGACGCTGTTTTTGGTATTTTGAAATGCTTTACAATTTTTTTTGGTATTTTCACATTTTTCAATGTTTTTGGTATTTTGTGTCTCGAGGGCCGATCAAGGATGGCCTTGCCTACGTTTAAGCTCAGAGATGACGAAGTTCAGACAAAAATTGACTTCACTCAATGAAAAGATAGATGGGCAAACAGATCACCAATACGACACACGTCTAAAGGACTAGCCTAAAATGTAAAATAGATGGGCAAATGGATTGCCAATGCGACGGACACCTAAGGATTGACCTTAATTGTAGACTAGATGGGCAAATGGATTGCCAATGCGATGAACGGCTAAAGGACTGACTTTAATTGTCTCGGGGGATGATCAAAGATCAACCTTTCCTACGTTCAAACTTAGAGACGATGTAGTTCGACAAGGTGAAAAACTGACAAAACTCAATGACAAAAATTTTGAAGATTTTTTGATATTTCGACATGTTTTTGGATTTTGATGAATTTTCTAAATGTTTTTGGATTTTCGCATGATTTTGATAATTTGGAGGTGGATATGCAATAATATTAGTGCTTCATTTTGGGATTTTGTTGGAAACCAAGCTTAATGTTGATTGATCAGATCAATGGATGGATAGTTTGACTAAGTGTGTTAAGTCAAACAAAAGTGACAATGCACTTGTAAATTCTAGGAAGTTGTGTTATCCTAGAGTAAATTCGTGCACAAGATTATAGTTTGACTAAGTGTGTTAAGTCAGACAATTTGATGATAGATTGGATAATTTGACTAGGTGTGTTAAGTCAAATAAGATGATAATGAACTTGTAAACCCAAGGAAGTAGTGTTATTCTAGAGTAAACTCGTGCACAAGATGATAGTTTGACTAAGTGTGTTAAGTAAAACAAGGTGATGATTGATTGGATTCGATTGATCAAGATTGATGAATTAAGCTTGATTTGGAACAAAATTGTTTTGATGATTTGATGTGGCGCTGATGCACAAGTTAGATGTAACTGATATTTATTGTTCAAATTGATGTCCGATGAAAGATAAAGCTTGATGATGAACGTCTTCCCGTCAAAATATGCCATGGGCTAGTGATTTGGATTCGGCTCACAAATGTTTTGACCAATTTGATTTCATGTTTGTCAATTTTCAGATTGCCACATAAGTGTGAAGATATAGATCAAGATTTATTCCCGAAGCAAGATGTAAATATTTTCCCCCTATGTCTAGCAATGCAGGAAAAGTCATGGGTGGATTCTTGGACAAATGGATATGGATTATCTTGTGATAAGATAAAGGTGTTCAAATAGAGGATTCTCATTTGGATAATGCTTTAAGGCTCAGATGGGATCAATGAAAATGACCCATGTCAAGATGTTTATCATAAGCAAGTTAAAAGTGTGCACCAAAATTTCATCAAGATTAAGACACCTTGGAGCATGGATGCAAATGGATGAAAATGGATGGAATGTTGGCTTTATTATGCATGGGATAAGATGCTTTCTCTTGAAATGGTGCCCGTAGATGCTCGATTCTACACATGACGTCTATTTGCCAGGTTTTCATCATGGTACTTTTCCAAAGCACCACCGAAGTTGTTTTCACTAGAGGACGATTTTTATCTTTACTATTTTCAATCCTTTTTTTGATTTTTATTTTATTTTTATATTTTTTGACTTTTTTTGTATTTTCTAAGAGATTTTAAGCTCATGCTGATCCACCTGGTGGTGCTAATGTTGATGCTTCTATCATAACATTCCATTGGTATCCTACTTGAAGAATTTTCTTTGCTAAGATACATGCACTTGAATGCAACTTCTAAGATCCCCGATCTACTTTGCTGACACCAAATTTAACTTTGTCTTTCTGTGCACATCGCGATAGAGTGCCTTCTGAATCCTTATGATGAAGGGTTATTGCCAACACATGGTTAATGTGAGAATTGGATATTATGCATGGAGGCATGGATGGAGTGTTTTTAGGAATAACAGATGGATTGGTTGATGGTTTGGAACCTTTGACTCTCCAAACTTGGGAAGATGAGTGATGATGGATGGATATGGAAGTGTGCATGGAATTAGGACCAATTGCTCGATACACTTTGTACATTGCTTGAGAAGCCTGATTTTGCCTTTGTGGCCATATTTGATGGATACTTTTCCCTTTTTGATTTTTCCCCATAGTTTCTTTTACTAATGGAGTTTGATAGGGATAGTCTTTCTTTATTTTTTGATATCCATATGTATTTGACTTGTCCTTTGTGCTTCTTATCTTTTTTTTCTTTGATAATGTTCTTCATGCTTTGATCCAAATATTTCTTTTGTTGTTGGTCCCAATTCATGGATGGGGTGATGGGTGGATGAAGATTCATGGTGTGGCAGGTTGTAGTATTGGCATTGGTTTCATCATATGGATTCTTCATGCTCCTTTTGTTGAAGTTTTCTTGAGATGAAGTTGCCCCCAATTTTATGGAGGTATTACTGATATGTGGAGATCCCTTGATTGTCGAATAACTAAGGCCTTGATGCTTAGGATTTTCGATAATCTGCACTGGTTCTAGGATACCCTGTTCATGTAGGCCTAATCCTCTACCTTGATAATTCATCTGCTGAAAAAAATTGTCTACAATAGGATATGATTTTCCTTGGAAACAAGGTGCTAATCCTTCTACACTCTGTGGTGGATCTTCAAAAGTGAAAACTTCTTCATTGATGAGATAGCTTGCTCTAAGAAAGGTAAGTGATCTAAGTTTATAAGTGATAGGATCCTCCACATGTGGGATGCATTCCTGATTGATATCTTTAGCTTGATCTTGTGAGATATCACATTGTAGTGCTTCTTCAAGAGGTATTGATGATTCAATGTCCTTGCAAAATTCTTCCTCATGATTTATTCTTGATATGCTTTCACATGATGTTTCCGATTCGTGACTTCTATAGGAGCCCTCTTTATGACCCATTTATGATATGTCTTTGCATTTTTTCTATATCTTGACCATGTGTATAAATGTTAAGAGTAGGAGACTCTTGCTCCTAGGTAATGATATCAAGAGTATGAGACTCTTGTTTTGAATGAAGATCATCTACATATCCATCCAAAGAAAGCATCTTATGGGTAGATGGAGAAGTATGTGCTATATGGATATGATCATCATTTATGACATTTTGTAGGAGAGTGGCCATCACCTCATTGTAGTATCTTGCATATAAACATTTTTGATCTTGATTAATGTCGGAATTGCTTTCAACATGCTTTGGATCAAGTTCTTGACATGCGTCAATTTCAAAGGATGGATTACTTTCAAAGGGTTCTTGGACATCATCATAAGGCATTGGAAGTGGCTCAATATCCTCTTGATCTTTGAGTGGACTTGGATCAAATGGTGAGTTGATAATTTCTTCAATATCTGTAACCATGAGGTCAAAGGATGTCAATATGTCTTGGAAAGGTCCATTGCTAGACTTTGTTGAAAGATGTTGATCATGCTTTGGGGAAAAATTTTGAGATATGTCTTCCAACTCGTTAGGTGATGTAGAGACATTTTCAACATGATTATTGGTCAAAGGATCTCGATCATCATTTTTAACGATTGTGATGAGAATTTGTTGCAAGCTCTGTTGTAGGAGTAAAGCTTGCATTTTTTGTTGAGCCAACAACACGTGTTGTTGGTCGTGTTGTTGTGCCAACAATGCCTTTTGTTGGGCTTGTTGTTGTTGAGTCAACAAAGCTTGTTGTTGGTCTAGCTGTTGTTGCGCCAACAAAGCTTTTTTTTGGGCTCCTTGTTGTGCTACTTGTTGATGGACTTGTTCATGCATTGCTTGCAATAGTACCCAGAATTGTTCTTGCGTTTTTCCAGCTTGGTGTTGGGCTACTTGAGCCGCTTGTGCAACTTGTGTGGCTTGTTGGGCTTGGAGTGACTTTTGGTGGGTAGTTTGTTGTGCAGCTTGCAATATGATGGAGAATGAATTGACCGTGTTGTGTTTTGGCGGTGGTGGCGGTGGATGGGGAATGGTGTTGATTGTTGGGGTTGCTTGGATGGTTGTCATTTTTTGTTGTGATATTGATGGCAAAAAGGGGGATTTTGTATGATGTTTTGATTTGGAATTATAACCTGATTTTGAACATTGTTGTGATTGAGAATCATATTGCCTTGATTTAGTTAACTTTGATTTTGCATGGTGTTACCTTCACTTGGATCAATACCTAGATTCGTCAACATCTTGCTTGGATTTTGAACAACATTGATGGGATTTGAAAACATGTTGACCCCAAAGTTTACCAAGTGTGGATTTGAAATGGTCATGTTTGGTAACGTTGCACTTGGCATGTATGGATTTGGTGGGATAATTTTGTTTGGAAAACTCATGCATTGAGTGTTTGGTTGATAGATTTGCAAATTTGGACTTGGATTTAAATCTACCATTTGGAAAGGTGTTCCAAACTTTGGATTAGGCATACTCACATTCGTTGTACTTTTGAGGTTTGGAGGAGATAATGATGCCATGTATAAATTTGAGTTTCGATAATTGGCATTGTGAGACTTGGATAGTTTGGTTGACTTGGATTACTCATGATAGATGGATCAAGTTTATATTCCATGTTCCTCTTGTGTTTTGACCTTGTTGCGAAAGTGAACCTCTAAGGTGTTTAGGGCCAATGATGAGATGGAGGATGAAAGGGGTGAATGATATGGGTGTTTTAACTTCTAGGAACTTTGGATCAATGCTAGACTTTAGGAATTGATTCGATTTGATTTTGATTGGTTGATAGTTTGACTAAGTGTGTTAAGTCAAACAAGATGATGGTGAATTTGTAAACCCTAGGAAGTTGTGTTATCCTAGGTAAAACTCACATAAGAGAATGAATTGGCTAAGTGTGCTAAGCCAATGAAAGTGATCATGAACTAGTAGACCTCAGGAAGTTGTGTTATCCTAGAGGAAAATTTGTTCAAGAAGATTGATAATTTGACTAGGTGCGTTAAGTCAAACAAGGTGATGCTGATTTTCCAAAATTCTAGCATAAGTGATGTTGCAAAGTTTCAAAAGTTGTTGGTGAGATGGGATTTGATTGATTTTTGGATGGATGAAGGGATGATTTTGATCCTAGATGACCCTATGAGGACTTACTTACAAGACCAAGGTGATGAAGAACATGCTTTTCCCTAGAAGTAATCCAAACCAAAAGACCAATGTCTGCATGTAAACCAAATGACTCAAAAGGGACCAAGCACATGTGTGGTTCAATTTTTTGTTTATCTGGCTTAGATTCAGTTCTTTTTACCACAAACACTTTCTTGATTTATTCTTTTCAAATTGAATGTCCAATACCCTAATTTTCTTTCATCCCACAAAGTGCATTATGTGGAAATCAAGGAAAATCAAGGCAAAGATTACCTATTGTTGACTTTAGTAAGCAAATTGAGATGAAATCCAAATGCTTAGAAGCCTCTAAAGATGAAATCCCTAGGGCAAGCATGAGCACTTGAATTTTTCAAAGGTATTTGCTTCCCTAAAGGGTTTGAAATTTTGATGATTCGTTGAATGTTTGTCTTCCGTTGTTTTAGATCCAAGCAAAGTGTTTTGATTCAAAGCCCATGTACAACCCTAGGCTGAAAAGGCAATATTTGTTGGGTTCCCACTTGGATGAATCCAGCTACGCATATTTTGTGTGAATGGTTAAATGTTTGACCACACTGGCTCCCCTCCATGGCACACACTTCTCGGGTCAGCCAAGCATTAGTACCCATGAATCTCCCATGGCATACTTTCCATCTCTACAACAAAACTACATGTATAACATGGGGCGGCTTCAAAGGACATGACCTTTTGCACCAACAAATAGATAGGATTTGGTCTTTTCTAAACAAAGGGTTCTAATTTGGGCATTCTATTCATGGGGGATTATCCAATGTCAGTGAGAGTCCATTTCTGTCCATCTCATCGGAATAATCCTCATGATTCTTGAACTTTCCTCAAGAATCCACACTTATATACCGGTTGGAAGTTGCTTGACTTTAGCGTGTTCTCGGTTGGGTCGTTACCTTGGGTGACTACTTTTTCTCACAAGGCAAACCCTCTAATATAAACAAAAGCGAATAAACTTATCCGTAGTTCAATCAACCTTCGTTTAGAAACAAAGGGAGAACACTCGCAACAAGTTCACTCACACTTGCATGTTTTGTTCAATTGTTAGGTTCCCAAATTGAAATGTGGAGACAATATTTTATGCAACTTAGTGTCACTAAAAATACTTTTGATTCTCAAGATCACCATGAAGCGCGAGAGAAGCGCATATGCCTTTTTAAATGACACTACTTTGCAAAAAAGATTACAAGGCACAAAAAACACATGTTCATTTTAAATCCCTCAAAGAAATAATGATTTCTTTTTAAGCACCAAAGGAAATGTGAGATTGTCTTGTTCAATTTGTTAGCACTTTAAAAAAAATCTAGTATGTTTGCCTAAGGTTCCTTTTAGCCCTTTGGCAACAATTGAAAGGAAATTTGATTGTTCTTTTTAAAACCCAAAGGAAGTTTAGTGTTTCTAAGGAAAATGACATTAACAAATTTCTCTTAAACAAGAATCTAAAATCCTTAAAGAGTGTTGAAGAAAACTTTAGTGTTTAAAAAAAAATTGTGCATAATGAACATGGTGCCATAATGAATCTCCTACTTTGTTTGGAAAAAGAAATTTGCTTGTTCTTTTTAAACCCAAAGTAAATCTAGTGTTGCTAAAGCATGAAAGTAATAAATCCTTAGAAAGGGGTTATAAGTTCTCCCCAAAAGTGTTTAAAAACACTTGATACAATGATATGATGAATTCATAAAAAACCTTTGACCTTTGTTTTCCTTCACTTTTGAGCAAAAAATTTCCTTTTTAAGCAAATTTCAACAATTTTTAGATTTTTTCATTTTTGGTAATTTTGCATTTATGACTTTGAGAGTCCTATTTTTTTTCAAAAACTTTCTAAAACTCAAGTAGGATGAATTGCCAACTAACATTTGAAATTGGAAACATGGACTTTGAGTTAGTAATAGAAACAACTTTTTAAAAATTAGGAAAAAGCTTTAAAATGTCATTTTGAGGGCCAAGATCAAAGTTTGAAGCCCCGAAAATGTGCCAAGATGGCATCCAATCCATCTAGATGATTGTTAAATCACTTGCCACCTCATAAAGAAACCACCTGTAAAATTTCAGCCAAAACCCACATCCAAGTCAAAAGTTATGACCTCGGGAAGTTTTTGCATCACAAAAAAAAGTTAAAAAATAGAAAACTACAGGTGTGGTGTAGTTAGCAAAAGCACACAGTTTGGGTAAAAACGGCGCTATATAGCACCGTGCGATTGACTTTGGGTGACGCTCTGTAGAAACAGAGAGTGCAAAAGCAGCGCAATAGAGGTAAGCGGCGAAGTTTGAAAAGCGGCTGAGTTTAAAAATTCAAATTTTCCAGGCGGGAAAGCAAGAGCGGTGGAGTTTGGAGAAAAAACGCGGTGCGATATGGCATCGTGGTGCTGAAAGTGGTGCATTTTAGAACCGCGCAATGGAGTTAGGAGATTTTTAGAAAAAAGACAGGCGAGGAGAATCCGCAATGAGGTTTGGAAGTTAAGCGCGGGTCAGTATAGTGCCGCACGTCTAGGAGCGGCAAAGTATTGTGCCGCAGTGCTGAAAGCGATGAAGTATTGTGCCGCGGTGCTAAGTTTGGTGTGTCTACAAAAAAAAAATCAAAAATCGTGGAATTTTTTAAAAGCGTGATTGAATTTTTATTTAGCCTTCCTTCTAGTGCCAAAATGCGAACCCCTAAACCTGCAAATGCACAAGAGCAACAAAACACGTTAGTTGTCGGATCATATGCATGCAAACAATTGTGAGAGATTCCCCATAAAATCCATCTATTCAAACTAAACTAGGAAATGAAGAACATAATAAACTTAAAATAAAAAAGATTCAATCCTAATTAAGCTAATAGCATGATGATCTTATGGGGTAATTGGTGCCAATGAATTGTTGCAATTGGCCCTTTCCCGATTCCTAAGTTGCAATGTTGGTTCAGTGAGCAATGGTCAAATCTCCAAAGATATTTGAGCATAAACTTGCTACAAATCCTTGAATATGATGAATGGTTGAGTGAAATGGAAAAAATTGGCTCTCAATATGGAGAGAGTAACTTTGCATGAAGGTTGTGGATGATGATGGATTTTAGTATAGTAAGTTTACTCAAATTGTGGATGTTTGAATGAGAGGAAGAGTCTCTCATTTATAGATTCCCAAGTTGGAAGAATGAGGGAAAATAGGCAATGTGGGATCATTCAACATTCAATGGCCAAGTGTCACTTGTCAAGATGTGAATGGTTGAGGAATGAGCACATTTTTATCAATGTGCATGATAAATGCCATTGGATTCAAATTTGAATTTTGAATGTGACATGTTTGGGGGAGAGAAGAATGGAGTTAATGTCACTTGGCTCAATGCACAAGGACATGTAAGAGGCATTGAATGCCTTGTTGGAAGGACCAAGCCCATTTGAATTTTGAATTCAAATTGAAGGAATATTCCCCTTTTGATGCCTTGTGAGGGAAAATAGAGAATTAAATAAATCAAAGTAATTGATTTATTGTGCAACTTGCATTCTCTAGAGGATTTTAATGAGAGGGATTAAGTTAATCATGGTTTTGATTAGCTTAATGAAGAATTAGATGATGTGACAATTTAGACTTGAATTTATGAATTGATTTAAATCAAATTGAGAGGAAGGGTTTAATTAAATAAATGAATAAATGATTTGATTTATTTAAATAAGGAGGAATATGTTAGATTAAATCCAATAAGGTTTAATTTATTCAATTTAATGAGAAGACTTTAGGGGTTAATTAAATAAAATGTATTATTTAATTAAATAGAGATATAAGGTTAATTTGATTAATTTAATCACTGGAAGAGAAAGACTTAATTAAATAAATAATTATTTATTAAATTAAGAGATGGAATATGATGAAATGCTAAGAGTATGATTCCGGAGGAAATGCTGTTAGTAATAGGATTAAGTGTGCCAGATCGAAAATGTACATTTTCCATGTCTAGATGAACTAATCTAAATTTGAGTGGGAGCTTGTGTAGAAGACACTTTGTGTTCTTGTTGTAGGAATTTTTAGATGGAAAGTTCATCAAGGAAAATAGAGGTGGAGAAATTTTCTAAAAATAATTTTGAGATTTGGAAGCTAAAGATGGAGGATTTATTGATAGATTGATATCATTCGGATGTTGTTGATGAGAATGTTTCAAGGCTTGCAGATCCTACTCAAGTTGCTCAATATGATGCTATGGATCGTAAAGCCAAAAGTCTAATCAGATTGTGCTTGAAAGACATTGTTTTAATTAATGTCCATGAAGAGACCTCTGCACATAAATTATGGAAGAAGCTTGGTGAGATGTATCAAGCCAAATCTTTGGTGAACAAGATTTTCTTAAGGAAGAAATTGTATTCCTTGAGAACGGAAGAGGGTGAATGAATCGCATACCACCTAGAAGCATTCAATATGTTGGTGGCTCAATTGGCATCAGTTGGTGTCAAAATGGATGAGGAAGAGAAATTTTAGATCTGTCTTTGTTCTTTGCTTGATTCGTGGGATTGTCTTGTTATGGCTATTGGGAGTACTTCTGTTATATTGAAGATTGAAGATGTGGTGGATTCTTTTCTTTTTGAAGAGATGAGGAGGAAGGTATCCATCAATTCCAAGGAGGCCCTAAATGTTCATGGAAGACCTAAGGAAAAAGGCAAGAAGCACTAGTACAAAAATAGCAATAAACTACTGAAAAAACTACTAAAAAATAATTTATAAATGACTATAGTTGGTCACGTGACCACTAGTATTTTATTTCCAATCATATATAACATGACCAAATTGATGATTAAACCATTTTTAGTCATTTATTGGTTATTTTCATTGATCAATTTGGTAGTATATTTAGTCGTCGATTTTATCATTCATTGTTGTGGTTTGGTCACTTATTTAGTCACCTTTTTCCACTGATATATTTAGTCATTGATTTAGTCATTGATTGCTATAATATGGTCACTTATTTAGTCATTTTTTATTCACTAATATATTTAACTGGTCACTTATTTAGTTGTTGATTTAGTCATTAATTTATGTAATGTGGTCACTTATTTAGTCATTTTTTTATTCAATGATATACTTAGTCATTTATTGTTAACTGGTCACTTATTTATTCATTTTTACTCACTAATTTTTGTGCATTGGTAGTGTATTTCTTCATTAATTTTAATCATCATTTTGATCAATTTGGTAGTATATTTAGTCATTTTTATTCACTGATTTCATTGGTCATATATCTAGTCATATTTATTCACCATTCAGTAATTTTTGTCAATTGGTAGTATATTTAGTCAATTTAATTATTAATTGATGTCAATTAGTAGTATATTTAGTCATTTTAATCGACTAATATTTGAGGATTTAAGCATAAAACATAGAAATACACATCAATCATCAATTACACACAATAAGATAGCCATTAAGAAGGCAAAATCGGTGAACTTTATTAATAAAAGAAAGGTGTTCTAGTTACATCTCACAAATAGAGTATTACAATTGTTATTTTCAGTCACAAGATTGAAAATTTGAGTTACAATATTGTATAGAAATGACTATAAGAAAGAAACTTCTCCAAAAGGCTTTTGCAATGATGGAAACGCATGCTTGAAGCCCTTCAATGTGAGCACATGCCCCTTTCATCTCTTAAAACTTCTACAACATGGGAAATCTTCCTGGAGCAAGCTGTAACATGTAGAATCCAAGGAGAGTGTTGATCATGTCCCATATATGAAGTGCATCTCTCCTTCAATGCAGTCAATAATAACCCGGCTAGAATATTTCCTGCTTTATATGCAACATGCCATTTGATAAGAGAAACAGGGTGTTGCCTTTTCTACCATGAATGAAGTTGTGCCTCAATACAACCAACAAAATTAATATTGGTTTCAATTCAGAAAGAATAAAAGTGCATTGTATATTGCAAGTTTACAAAATAAAGTCTAAACACAAAAAAAAGATAATTCAATTAAAAAACTATAGCTTTTTCAACAAATGCCTCAAACAGAGTGTTCAACATAGGCTTGAAATATGCATATTGAACCCTTGATTTTAGAACCTTGTTCAAAATTTAAGAAAGGTGATATGCTCATATTATAGAATGAAGGCTATCAACACTAACCAAAATGGAATAACATTAACAACAAAAATTTCTTGGAAAACAAGCCCAAGAATGCCATCAGACTTGAACAACAAAAATGTCAACCCTGGTCTATGTGTTGTCTCAGTAAAGACCTACACTATTAAAGAATCCATTTATACATAAACTCCAAATTAAGTTGATGAGAAAAGATCTTTGATCACCAACAGGGAAGCCTTTACATCCAAAAATTACTAACCTGATGTTTCACAACAAGTTTCCCAACTGTGACATCATCTTTACTTAAGAAACCAAATATTGATCCACTGCCATATTGAATCTCAAAGGATTCTCCTTCACAAACAAAAAATGATATATATTAGTTTTTTATCAACTTTCTTAATATCCCCATGTAAGCAGACTAAACTAAGTGAGGTTGAGGGTTTGAAGTAGAGTACCATCTTCTTGGTATGCGCTTGACATTGATGACTTGTATCTTGAATGAAAATAGCAAGCTAGTTGCACTATAAAATCATTGTTAATCATTGTTACAAAAATAACCACAAAATCCTCTTTAATTAAAATAATCCTTCTAGATATTTCAATTAATTTCTAAGAGAGTTAATTTCACTATCTAAATGGCCATCAATCTATTTTATTGTATATAGTTTCCTAGAATTCAAAATTTGAATGTAATGAAACTAACCATAATTGCCAAATATTTGACACCAAAATGTAGTACCAAATAATTTTTTTGATAAAATGCCTCAAAGAGATGTCATCTCATGGAATGAAATAATATGATTGGAGAATGTGCACAAAATTCATTTTGCAAGGAATCTCTCAAAATATTTGAATTAATGAAGCACTTTGGAACACTGACATTGTAAGCTTTGCTTGTGTTCTAGATGCATGCAATCATGTAGGTTTAGTAGATGAGGGTTGCACATACTTCACACATCAGTAACCCTAATTGCATTACATATATGGTTGATCATTATATGTGCATGGTTGACCTTCGTGCCTTTGGTGGCTATCTTGAGGATACCCTAAATATTATTACTGAGATTTTAGTTAAACCTTTGGTTCTTGTGGATCATATATGAATATATTCTAAATATTCCAGAAACACTGCTTTTTTAGTTGGATCCTAAAAATGTTTCAACTTATGTTCTTCTCTAAAACATCTGTGTAGAAGCGGGTAGGTGTGGTGAGGTTCAAATAGTAAGGAGATTGATGAAAGATAGAGGAACTAAAAATATGCTTACATGTAGTTGGATTGAAGAGCATAAAATGGTACATTATTTTTTGTTTAGGAGACAAATCACATCCACAAACATGGAAGATCTATGCAAAATTTGAGAAATTGGCTTGGCAAATGAAGGAAATGGGGTATTTCCAGATTCAAGACTTTTACTCAATGTTGTGGAATAGAAGAAAAATGAATCATTTATCTTCCACCATAGTGAAAATTTAGTAATTGCATTTGGTTTGTTAAAGATGGCCCTTGGTACAACTATTAGATTTGTTAAGAACCTTCTAGTATGTTCTGATTTTCAAACTGCATCTAAATTCATCTTCAATATTGTTGCAAGAGAATTTATTTTGAGAGATGTGAACCATTTCCATAATTTTAAACAAGGACAATGTTCTTGTGGAGAATATTCGTGATGCTAAATGAAACAATTTGAAAAATAGGCTTACACTATAATAATGTGCACTACATCAGATATCCAGTAATAACAAAGGGACATCCATCAAAGCATAACAATAGGTATTTTTTTTGTCATATGTTGTAGTTACAAGTGCCCTGCTAGACATACTTGAAAATGTGGAAGTAATATATACAAGGCAAGCGAACTATTTCAAAAAAATGCCTCAAAGAAATGTGATATTTCTTTTTATAGTTTAATAGTGACACCACACCGTTTTGACATGATCCTTGCGGTGATGCGGGATGTTTTTGAAAAGTTAAGCAGCATTTACAGGGCGACGTACCCTATACACAATGAGCCACTAGGGCCAAGAAGGACAAGCAAGGTTTTAAAAGGACCAGGAACCTTTTATAGAGCTAAGACAGCACCAGCAAACACACTGCAGAGACACAAAAGAACTTAACAACACCTGGTCATCAGATAACTAGGAGTGACAACACACTTAGAACTAACAACAGTCCCAAGTCTAAGACCAGCTAAATAACTCATTCCTGGTACAAGAACCAGGATCAATAGAAACCTTAGGAAAAACAACAGTCCTATGTTAGAAACAGTAAAGGCCCTGAGCCAATAAACAATCCATAACACAATAATTTCAAAAAGACTGCTAGAGGCAAAGCCACTAGCCACTTGTAGCAGATGGACTGCAACCGACCTTCCACAAGCGTGCAATAGATGAACCGTAGCAGAACTTCCAGAAACACAAATAAGAGCCAAGAAACACACCAAATCCACCTCAATAGGACCAGGCCACACCACACCAGCATCAGAAGGTCTAAAGCTAATCTTTTGCCAATCGCCCGCGAAGGCAACCCTCATAGCAGCCCCTATCTCCACCTCAATAGGTGACAGGAAGAGTGAGTAAAAGTTTAAGTACCAAGGCCACCATTCCAACACCCCAAACACACTCCACCACAATAGAAAATTTTGAAGGAAAACCAAAACCATAGACAACAATAGCCCCTTACAGCAACAGCAAACTCCAACAACTGAACCAAACTCCACCCCTATAGCAGCAAGCTCCTCCTCTCCAATTCCACAACCTCCACCTCGAATAGGAGCAAACTCCACCTCTAAAGGAGCCAAAAAATGTGGACTCAAAAGGAGAACAAGACTTTCAGCCTAAACCCCTGCCTCCACCTCAATAGGAAGAACACAAGGAACCAAAAAGAAAGTGAGAACAAAACCAGCATCAACAATGCTCTTATGCCTCAACCCCACCAGGGTTGTGAGAGAGAACAAAACTTCTAGAGGAACACTAAAGTTGCTCCCCATCAAACACAACTGCAGCAAGAAACCAGCATCTCCAACCCACCAGCCCAGGCCAATATGCACCACACATGCAATAGACCCCCAAAAGTACAAAACCCACAACGAACCATTCCTCTTGAAGCCCAAACCCCACCACAATGGACCAATGTAGGATCTTCGAAACCAAAACCCTAAAGACCAAAGACAAGCAGAGGAATAAGACACACCAAAAGCAATATCAAAGTACCTCCAACTGAGCACAGACACCAAAGGAAAGACAATCAAGGGGATGTAGAATCAAACCCCAAACTTCTATGAAAATTTTAACTCTAAACCACCACCGAGACCCCCACTCAGAGAGGACCCAACATTGTGCAGTGCCAACAAATGCAGAAAAACACAAGCACAACCAAGAAAGAAAGCCTTGGAACTAATCGAGCCTAAATGGTGACAAGACCACTAGCACATAGACAAACCCCAAACCAATAAAGGATGTGGGGAAGGAGGAAAGAAACTACCCAAAGACTCCACTAGAACCCATCACCAAGAGGGAAAACAGAGCACCACCAACAAACGGCAAGGGAAAGAAACAAAGCCCAAAGCCAGCCCAACAACTCTGTCCACACCTCCAAACACAGCAAGGAACAGACAATGGGAGCCAAACCCGCTTTTGAAAGCCAAACCATCATACACGACTATAGTCCATGCAAGACCACAAACCCATCGAAGGACACCAAGAAACAAGGAAAGGAGCCATGTAAACACCACAAAGCCAACAAATAGCACCACACAAGAAAGAAAATGATGCCACAGATCAAATTCTTCATTCAAGAAAACACGTTGAAGGGACACGGTTTCGATAGAACTGTTCACCATCACTAAAAAAGCAACTCTGCCATGTTGGGAGGACAACACCACCCAAGGCATAAAACCCAGGAGATAGCTCCCACCATCAGGCCCACAAGAACCAGAACCGAGCCACAACAGCCCCAAAATAGGGGACCCAAACAATGCCTAAAACACATCATCCAGCCACAGTCTCTAAACCAACACAATGTCAGCACTAGCACTGGAAGCCAACACAATCTCTGAAATGTTGACAATGAAGCCCTGTACAGGGTCAAAACCAGGATTGGCAACAAGCAAGTGTGCACCCACAACAGGAAATGCACGAAGAGGTCCTCCTCCATTCCTACCACCGCCTGCTAAGCCCCCACTCCCCACATGAGCCCACACCTGAACACGCCGAACAACAGGCAGGTCGGGCACTAGAGAGAGAAGCCAAGAAAACACATCATCATCCTTCACTTCAGCTTCCTTGTCATCCTCAGACCCTGAGGAATTCAAATTCCTCTGCCTGTTGCCGCTCCTGCTCAGCATTTTTTCCCCCATTGACCATAAAGACAATATGTTGAATAGAAAACCTCAAAGAGTTACCACCCCCAAGCACATAAGCAAAGTAGGTGAAATGAAGAAGCACTAAGAATCCTTGGTGATGCGGGATGTTACCGCTACACCGCACCATTATTTATTGGCCTTCATGGTAATGCAAGATGTTACTACTACACCGCATCGTTATTGCTCGACCTTTGTAGTAATATGGAATGTTACCGCTATACTACATCGTGTCTTCTAGTAAGGCTTATTTTTTCAATTGCTTCTTGGGTAAAAACTCAAATCTATCCTTGACACCTGTTAAAGTTATGGATAACATCAGGATCTACAAGCCAAGGAAGTTCTTCATGGATGAAATTGGGAATAAAATTCAGAATGGAAAAGAGAGTGGAAAAGTAGAATTTGATGAAACTCTTGCAAAGTTCAGGTTAATGACTGATGCTTTTGTTCATTGTTATGATGGGAAATATTCTATACAGACATCCTGGAATAAAGGATTTTACTATGATTTTGAGAGCATCTTCTATACAACAAGTTGTCTTAGATCAAATAAATGAAGAAAACAGTTGTGAAAGAGCCAACAATTTTGAATTTGAAACACTGGTGTCTTATGTATAGAATCTCCCTATGATTTGATTCTAGAATAAGGTATAGCAATTTAAAATTTGGAACAATGGTATATGAACAAATATTTAGCCTATCTTTTATGCTACAACAATTAACTACAGGCTAGAACATATCCATATCAACATTAAATACTAAGTGTAATTCATCTCAAACTTTGTTGTACCTAAGTATAACAATACCTGAGATTCTGGTGTTTCTAGATAGCACCTATAGTAGAAAAGTGTAGTCTCCATCTGAAGGAACCATCTTCGAATCTCTTCCCTAAAATGAGGGTTGAAAAAATTAGAAGGAAAGCAATACCATAATTCTAAAGTAACAATTTGTATCAAGACAAATGTCATAAGGTATAATTAAAAATCCAAATCCTTACAGTTGGACCAAGTAGATTTATGATTTTATCTTTAGAATTTAGGAACTTTCTCTATCGGAGCTTCACAACCTCAAATTGGATCTTAAATTGGACCAATAAAACGATTTTATCTTTAAAATGTAGGAACTTCCTCTGTCAAAGCTTCACTACATCAAATTGGATCTAAAATTGATCTGGCAGATTTATGATTTTATCTTTAGAATGTACAAATTTTCTCTATTGGATATTAAAGATCTCAGGTTGGAAGTGAAATTGGACCAGTAGATTTATGAGTTTATCTTTATAATAAAGGAAATTCCTTTGTCAGATATTCAATAATTCCTACACTCAGGTTATGCTTCCAAGTGAAAACACCCTAAAGTGTTTCAGGTTGGCTGAAAGTACTCTCCAACCTAGTTGACACTGATAGCAATCCAATTTTACTTGAACCGTCCATACTTGAACATTGCATCACAATCTATTCTTCTTGCACATAAAAAAGCCACATATTAACCCCTTCTAAACAAAACTCAAAACCATCATAAAACTATAATTAATAAATCATTTCACCTTCAGAAAGAATCTGTTGTCATTTACTATCAAAACAAAAGTTGCATAAATCACAAAAAATCCATGAAGCCATCCATCCAAAGAGAAAATAAGCAATGTATGGATTTGAGAAATATAATTCCAAAGGGTTATGTTGTAACGGTAATGGAATCACCATAAGAGCACAACTGAGGAACAAATTCTTTTGATTGTAATTATGTGATCCATAACTCTATTGGTCATGTGGCACAGTTGTGCTATAATAAATACATGATGCGTTCATGTGTGACCCAATTTTAATGTGGCTATGTTGTGATAGAAATGGAGGCACTCATATGAGCACAATTCATGTAAAAATCATTGCCATCACAATTAGGTGTGAATCATCATTGGGTGCATTCAGGTTGACTCAAGTTTAACACGTTACAATGTAATGATAGCATGATCCAACTCTTGCTGCAATAAAGAGCCTATAACTCTGGTTGATATGCAGAGTGGTTGTGTTATGTCAATTATGTAGTGCATTCAAGCATAGCCCATGTTTAATGGGCTATTCTAGAGAGTGATCAATATATTCTAAACCTTATGAATGTTACTTAAAAGTGTATAGCTTAAACTACAAACCAAGTTTTTTACATACTTGAATGCAATCTTGGGTTACCAAAAACTATAATAATGTGATCTTCTAATAACCATTATGGAAAGTATTAAAGCAAGACCCATGCTATATAGGATACATTTCCCTAATCAGGTTTACATACCTTAATTATCAAACACAAGCTTCCCACGCACTCTAGAATAAAATCCAAGATCATACCACAACCCTTATCAAGATAGCTACTTTTTTGACCAAAGATTTAAGGTTATTTTTTGATACCAACAAAAGAATTGGTAAGAGCATGACTAGGGTACAAACCCTAGGCCTCCATAGAAAAATAAACCATAACTCTAGTAGATTGGTGAGGTTGCAATATCAAAAATATTGAGATAATATAGCCAATAACAAAATCTTGCAATCTAAAGATTGTAGCCAATAACAAGCACACTATGTAGCTCAGTGACATTTGTAAATGCAACCTATGGTAAGAAGAATGACAGTCACTTGAGGTTTGATAGTCAGAAAGAGGTTGAGCAGTGACAAGATAACAAATCTCAAACCTTGCATAGTAAAGTGGAGATTTTAACAGTGAGTTTCCTTACCCCCTTGTTGACCTTAGGGGTTTTTCAAATTCTTTTAGCAGTGTTAGACAAGGCAAATGCAATTAGGGAATGACTTTCCAAATGAATTAATAGCGGTAATCACAGGTTCAATGTTTCTTCTTAGCCATTGTATAATGGAGGTAGTGGATTTCATGTTTGAGTAGTGTTTTAAGACTCATCAAAGATGGGAGAATAGTGAATAATACCTTGTGGACTGTGAAGTAGTGGAAATAAGGTTGAAGGATCTTAAGACCCACAATACCATGAAATAGTGAGTCCCCTATAGTAAGTAAGTAGGCAGTCTATAGGGCATAGTTTGATTTTATAGAAGGATGCTCCTGAAAGGAATCTTCAAGTGATAGTGAGTGAGTTGTTTGAGATTGCAGCTGAGGGTGCAATATCTAGTCTTAAAGGCAGTTAGCAAAGCAATAAATGTGCAAGAAACTTAAATCGTACACAACAAACAACTCACAATGTTATCTTGCATAATGCCTTGAGTTTGAAGACAAAAATCTCATTTTATCTTGATGAAAGTGGTGACCTTAATGGTCAATCACTGGCAACCATGATTTTAAAACATGTTATTGTGCTTATAGAGGCAACATTTTAAGCAAGGCAGTGAGTGGTGGTTTGGAACAATGGAAAGTATGAAGGAATTGCTTTATATGCATACTATGCAGTCTAGCTTAAGACAATGTTCTTAGAAGAGATTGAAGGTCGATTATGGAACTCAAGGGTTACCATGAAAAGGATTAAAGAAAATACTCAGATCTATTTAAAATCCATTGTCATGAAGATATTAAAGATGTCACATGTAAAATCCTAGTAGCTAGAGTAATGAATATAGTGCCAAAGAGGACAGCGTGTTGGGGTAGATTTAGGAGATCTTCATATTATCTAATCACAGGCATATACATCATTTATTTATTTATTTACATTAAAATAAATCATTCTAAACCCTATATAGGATACATTGATACTTCAAAAGCATCTGAAGGAATTTGAGATTATGTAAATATATGTCAATTAAATACCTGGATTACAAACAATAGCATGAACAATGTAACCCTTATTGAGCAAAGCAGGAATGAGATAAGAAACAATGAATCCTATGCCTCCTATCACGCACATCTCCTTACCGTTATCTTTCATTCTTTACTGAAACAATTCTCCATTTTGGTGGGATACGCCTGGAAATAATGTTTCCACGAAGGTTTTAGAGTATATTTATTAAAATGAAAACTCCATTCTGGTGGGCTATGCCTAAACATAAGATTTTGATGAAAATTTTAGGGTATGTTTATTAAAGTTTTAGAGTATTTTGGTTGGCTATATTCTTGATTCCTTAAATGATTTATTCAAATGGATTGTAACTAAATAAATGACTAACTATTTAGTCATTTTTATTTATGTGACTAAATAATTTTCAGTCAATGACCAAATTAGTCATTTGTTTACTCATTTATAGCTGAGTTGCAAAAAAAGAGTAGAATTTAGTCATTTTTAGTTGTTGTGGTTGTTATCCAAATCTCACTAATATCTCATTCAAGTAGAGCTTTTGATTCAAAACTTAAAACAAATTTACATTTCTTATCCCTTTCCTTTATTACATTCTATTACATAGACATAAATTCACAGATTTCATGAATAACAGATTACTGCATTATAACAAATGTATGTAACATAGAAGAGATTTATATAGATCTTTTCTGAAAAATTAATCTTTATTGATGATTTAAATATTCATGGTCTCACACAAGCCGTGAGACTAACTTATTCAATACACATAAATAAAATAATATACATGGATAGGTAAATTAAATGGAATGCACATATAAGGAAAGAGACCAGTCATTGCCCGAATGACCAGTTCATTGTTGTTGTTTTCCTCTAGCTTCTTGTCTTGAGTAGCCTTTAGTCCACTTGAGTTTCATGTGTTCAAGTCCCTGCATCTGAAAATAGCAATGATGTTAGAGCATGCTCTAAGCAATGAAAAATCTCTAAAATTACATGTGCAGACACTTACACATGTATAAATTGATCTCAATGTATATCAAATAGGCAATCCATACTTCAGGTGTATAGGAAAGCATCAAGTCATCATACACATCTAAAGCATGCATTTTTTTTATAACTTGTTTGCTTCATGTGCAGATACAGGAAAAGTATGTTATTGTTTTGACTCATTTTATATCAGCATGTGGGATAAAATGTGGCTCCCACAAGGGTTGAGCCCAGCACACTATTATCTTTTGTGTTTTAACAGAGATAAGTGTGTATCATCCATACCATGGTATTCCAATCAACCAACTATATATTACCTAGGACGGTGAGTTGATGATGTCTTTGTCATAAGAAATGCATAACTACTCAATGAGATTACAGTGATATGGATGATGCAGTAAAAATAAAATAAAATAAACATCATCAACATCTTCTATTAACAAGGTGCCAAAATCCTTGAAGATTACAATCTATCAATGTAGGCCATTACAATAATAACAAGTAAAAAGACAGTGATCATAAAAAGATCAACTCTAAAATATCTTTGAGACAAAGCAACACCAAGTGTAAAAGACAAAGAGAAATCACAGTGACAAAATGCATAAACAAAGTACATGGCAGTCCACATTATAGAGGAGATAAGGGGTTTAAGTTATATCATCATGTAAGACAGTCTAATGCTATCAAGAGAGGTTACCTTATAAGGGATAGTCATACAAAATTATTTTTTGAAAGGAGTTATGAAAAAGGTTGAATATCACAGGTACTGGCAGTAATGGCATCAATCCAAGCACAAATCCAAGTGTAAATTCTTGTGATCAATTAACAAATCCTTATACAAGGGGTTTTGAATAAGGAAGTGAAGTGACTTTTAGTCAAGGGATGACTACAATGATAAAAGGCAATTTGACAGTGGTTTTTGCATCAATAAATTGATAAACATGGAGCAAAAAATGAAATGATAGTAATGTTGATTAGAACTTAACAATCATGTGAGCACCAATATAGTTCGATAAATGATATATGTAATGAAATCCATGTACGGTGAACACGGACAGTGATCAGTATCTAAAAGATAGCAGACACAAATTTCATAGTGAACATAATAGAAATGACAAAAGTGAGATTGTTGCCTTGAAGGCTTTGCAGAATGCACTTTAACTTCATCAAAGGTGTGAGTTCACGAGGATCATGAGGAGTGGATTTTTTTGGGAAACTTGTTTTTGGATCTGGTATTTCTGCTCATATATGTGCAGCTCTTGACACATCAGACGGTTGCAATAGTTTAGTTTCACTTTACAAAGCATTAATTATGAGTAGTTGGTTGATCTTGAGCATGGTAGCATTTTTGGCACTTTCAAGGTGTAAGTCCCATCTGCAATAAGGTAATAGTGATAAGCTTCCATGAATAACTTTCTATTCACTATTGAAGAGGGCAGTGATAGTTGTAAATCACAGTGTTATGTTGGTACAATGGAATTCATGACAACCTTGAATGAGAAACGAACACATAAGGAGAATCCAACAGAATGAAAGATACAATGAAAGTAACATACATCAAAAATGATCATCATAGGGAATGAATACAATCAACATAAATTCCAAGTCTAGTGAGGTATATGTGGGTATTGAAAACCCTGAATAATGAAATAATGGAGTAAGATGTTGTGGCCTATGATTTTTCCCAAACCTTCATAACATATGCAATGGAGAACATGGAGCCACAGTCTATTAGAGGCCGAATAATTATTTTTAAGAAACCCTCAAAAGTTCTTCTAGAAAGCACATTCAAGGAAAGGAAAAGAAAATATCGCCACATTCCAGGAACCACTATGTTAAAAGAATGCATCTCTTTCAACATCTTGAAGCTATCATGAAATGACAGTCAAAAGATCACAAATACAGTAGACAACTCGAGCTTTTCAAGTTTGGAGGTAGCTAAAAATACTTAAAAAACAAGATCAACTGCAAAAGCATGGCCTCTGCCATAGAGAAATAGAAATGAAAGGATAAAATTCTTCCAAAAATACTTACCCTAGCAAATAGAATTTTTTATTTGTCACAAAATGTAGAGGAGATTCTTCTGTAATGTCAAGATTTGCCTCCAACCCGCCATTGAAGACTTCCACTGAAGCCCTAGTCGTTGGTCAAAGAACTCTCCAAAAGCTCGATAGGCAAAATGTAGTGCTTTCACATTCATTTTGTTTTTGTTTTTTCACTTAGGGTTTTAACCCTAAAGCATACCGACAAGGAAAGCATTTTGTGCCTTCTATTTTAAAATATCAAATGACAACTAATACTTGACCCCGTAGCCAAGGAAAGGTGTTTTATGCCTTAGTAAAATATGATTCCTTTTGTTTTATCAAACCTTGAAAATGTCAATGCCACATCAACATGTGAGTGCCTTTTCAGCTTGATCGAGTTTTGGAAGTTTTTCTTAGATTTTTGCATATTTATCAAATGTAAAACATATGACTTAAAGGTGAAATTATAAGCCTTTAAAGTCATATTGTTATAATTTAATGCAAATGGAGGAGAGGGGACTTGGTCGATTAAGGAGCTAGTAAAGGTTTTTTATGCCTTAGTAAAATATGATGCCTTTTGTTTTATCAAACTTTGAAAATGTCAATGCCACATCAACATGTGAGTGGCTTTTCAGCTTGATCGAGTTTTGGAAGTTTTTCTTAGATTTTTGCATATTTATCAAATGTAAAACATATGACTTAAAGGTGAAATTATAAGCCTTTAAAGTCGTATTGTTATAATTTAATTTAATGCCTCTTGAGAGATTCTAGGGAGTGTTATAGGTTGTTTTCCAACATCAGAAGGAAATGAAGGGTGATTCATCACCTTGTAGAGAGAATATAGTCTTCTTTGACTCCATTTAGAGCATTTTTAGGAGTGTTTATGGTTTGATCAAGTCATGTTTGACTTTTTCACACATTTGGAGCTCTTTTGAGGAGGATCTAGTCCCTATATTTTTGGCTTTATTGAGGCATCCGACCCAAGAAGCTTCTACGAGCTATTTTCTTGGAGTTTAGTTTGGAAGTGTTTATTTATACTCACTTGTAACTCATTTTAGATTTAGTTCTTGATATGCATATTGGAAACATTGTGGCTTTCATAGTCCTTTGGCACAAATTATTGCATCTTTTGTAACTCTTGGAGATATTGAATAAAAGTTTACCTTGCTCATTTCTGGTAATGGATTTCTCACCATCTTGTTCTTGCTGTTTAGTGTATGTTTTATAATTGATCAAACTATCTTGTAAACTTTCTTACTTTCTTTAGAGTTTTATCTCATGCCCTTATACCTATTTTGTAATTAGCATATTCATTCAGGCTATAGATTATGTCTGTTAAATACAACCACTTGCTTATTGTGAAG
Source organism: Sequoiadendron giganteum (assembly GCA_007115665.2). Lineage (NCBI taxonomy): Eukaryota > Viridiplantae > Streptophyta > Pinopsida > Cupressales > Cupressaceae > Sequoiadendron > Sequoiadendron giganteum. Next base: position 47,355,200 of record CM021104.1, read on the forward strand.
TTTTTCTTCCTTCTACAAGTCAAGGTATTTGACCTTTTAGTGAAACATTTATGCATGAACATTGTTGTAACAGGTTGTGTAAACTAAATTTCTTCTAGACTAGAACCAAGTGTAGAGATTTGATTTTCATTGTCTCCCTTTAGGTTTGGTGTATCACTTCATTTTATGCTATCAGTTTCATTCATTTTTAATTTATCCTTCTCCTATTTCCTTAACAATTCAATAGTTTAGGTGATATACAAGCTAGGAGCTGGCCTATCCGGAGGTTCATTCTCACTTTGGGTGAACCACAACCCAAGAATGTTCCCATGTTTCTCTAGCTAATTTATTTTCTTGAATCATTTCGGGTGCAAGTTTAAGAGATAACAATGATTAAAAATTTTAGTCGCGTAGTCATTTATCTACCAAATTCTACTAGTGAAGAATGAGAAGCGTGACAAATCCAAGTCCAAGGGGAGATCTAAGTCTCTTGGAAAGTCCAAATTTATTTGTTGGAACTATGGTAAGCTTGGACATGTTTGTGAGGAATTTAAAGAAGAAAAAGAAGAAATTTGATTCTGATTCCGAGTTCAAGAAGGAAGATGGTGATGCATTCATTGCAGCTTTGGCAACTTGTGCAAGTAATGATGCATGGTTAATTGAATTAGGTGCATATTTTCCTATGACCTTTAATAGATTGGTTTTGTGAAAATGAATAATTTAATGGAGGTAAGGTGTACTTGGGTGATGATTCTCATTTAGACATTGTTGGTTGTGGTAAAGTTAAAATTAGGTTTCCTTATGGTAGAATAAAAAGGATTAATAGTGTGTTGCATGTCTCTAGATTAGCACAAAATTTGTTATCTATGAAAAAACTAATAGATGCAGGTGTACAGGTAGTATTTTTTTATGCAGGATGCAAGATGGTCGGAGGTGTTATGGTGACTACTAGAGGTTTTAGACATTTCACATTGTATAAGCTTGATGCATGCACTATTGAGTGCAATAGTACTTCTGTGAAAATAAAATCTGAGGAAGAAGTGAGGGTTTCACCTTCAACATATGGCCATAGCTTTTAGGTACCCAAGGGTTCTCTTTCTTTTGAGACAAAGTTACTTGGAGAGAAAACTATGTTATGGCACCAGAGACTTGTCCACATTGGAGAAAAGGGTCTAAGGACCTTGAAAAATAAAAACCTTGTTGAAGGTTTTCCTAATTGTAATCTTGAATTCAATTTTTATGAGCATTGAATTTATGGAAAATAAAATTGTGTTCAGTTTTACTCGAGTTCTCATAAATCTTGTGGTGTATTGGATCTTATTCATTCTGATGTATTTGGCCCTATAGATGTTCCTTCGATTGGTAAATCCACATATTATGTTTCATTTATTGATATTTATAGTAGGACATGGGTATATTTTGTAAAGATTAAATCTGAAGTTTTCAGTCAATTTAAAGAATTTAAAGCAATGGTTGAGTTTTAGACTAGAAAGAAAAAAAAATGTTTGAGGACTGATAATGGTAGTGAATTTTTCTCTAATGATTTTGTTATATTCTATAAATATTGTGGTATTCATAGACAAAAGACAACTCTGTATTCTCCTCAACAGAATGGAGTTGTAGAAAAAATGAACATGATACTAGTGGAGAAGGCTAGGAGTATGTTGAGTGGTGCTCGCCTAGAACAAAGGTTTTGGGCTGAAGTTGTTGCCACTACCTGTTACCCAATTAACAAGTCTCCTACATCAGCTCTTTTTGATAAGACACCTATAGAGGCATGGTCAGGTCACAAGCCTTCATTGAGACATCTTAGAGTTTTTGGTTGAGAGGCATATGCACATGTGCCAAAGGAGAAGCGGACAAAGTTGGAGAACAAGGCTATGAAATGTATCTTCATCAGATATAGTTATGGTGTGAAAGGATACAAGCTTTGAGATCATCTTACACAGAAGGTAATACACAGTAGAAGTGTTATTTTCAGAGAAACGAAGCCTTCTTTTGTTACATTGCAGCCAGAACAAAGTAAACAAGAAGATGTGATTCAATTTCCTTCTCCACCTGAGAAAGTTGAATCGAGGCCCAAGGATATCTACAAGAATTTGAGGAGAGATCATCTAGCTCTGGGTCTTCAGAAGAGAAGGGAGAACCTCCAACTCTGCTTGTTCGTAGGTCTACAAGGCATAGTCAACCACCTGAAAGGTATTCACTTGATGATTGGAGATGTATTTTTTCTTTGAATACTAACATGGATGAACCCAAATCTATAGAAGAAGCACTAGGTATGAATGATGCAGAATCTTGGAAGATTTCTATGGATGAAGAAATGGCATCTTTGAAAAAGAATGATACATGGGATCTTGTACCATTTCTTGAAGGACAAAAACATGTTAGTTGTAAATGGGTGTTCAAGAAAAAGATTGGTTCAGATGGAAGTATTGAGAAATACAAAGCAAGGTTGGTTGCAAAAGGTTACTCTCAAGCTGAGGGTGTTGATTATGGTGAGATATTTTTCTCTTGTTGCAAAAATGGCATTCATTAGATTTTTGTTTTTTATTGTTGCTTCTTATGATTTAGAGGTTGAGCAAATGGATGTGAAAACTGCTTTCCTTCATGGTGACTTGGAGGGGGATATGACACAGTCAGAGCACTATGTGGTGAAAGGTAAAAGTAAATTGGTTTGCAAATTGGAGAAATCTTTGTATGGTTTAAAACAGAGTCCTAGGATGTGGTACCAGAAATTTGATATATATGTGTTGAGTTTAGGATTTGAGCATTTTAAATCAAATCATTGTGATTATTATAAAATTGATGGTGATCGTTTCCTATTTATTGCATTATATGTTTATGATATGTTATTCATTGGTAAAGGGAAAGGTATGATTTCAGAATTAAAATCTCAACTTGCTGCTAAGTTTGAAATGGGAGATCTTGGTGCAGCTAAACACATTCTTGGGATAGAAATTAGAAGAGATATAGTGAATAGAAAGATATGGCTAGGCCAAAGTAAGTATTTCAATTCAATTTTACAGAGGTTTGACATGTATGATTGTAGACCATTGTGTGTTCATGTTTCAGCTGGAACAAAGTTATCTATTTTAGATTGTCCAACATCCCCATTAGAGATGGAAGACATGAGCAAAGTCCCTAAACATAGTGCAATTGGAAGTTTGATGTATGATATGGTTTGTACTAGACTAGACATTTCGCAAGGAGTGGGATTTATTTCCAGATATATGTCTAATCCTAGTAGATTTCATTGGGATGCAGTTAAAAGAGTCTTCAGATATTTGTGCAATACCTCATATTATTCCTTATGTTATCTTAGTAATATGAATCAAGAAGAGATTTCCCTTGATATTCATGGTTATGTGGATTCATACTGGGTAGGTGATGTTGATAGAAAAATATCCACCAATTATTATGTGTTTACTTTATTTGGTGGTGCAATTAGTTGAATGAGTAAGTGACAGGCTATGGTTGCTTTGTCCACTAATGAAGTAGAGTATATGGAAGCTATGCATGCTTGTAAAGAATCCATTTGGCTTAAGAGACTGTGTTCATATATTGGAATAAAATAAGGTGCAATGACAATTTATTGCGACAGTCAGAGTGTGATATGTCTAGCCAAGAACCCAACGTTTCATGCTAGGACCAAGCACATTGATGTATAGTATCATTTTGTTAGAGATATGGCCGAAGACGATAGGGTGAAGTTGGTTAAGGTAGAGACTTTGATGAATTTTGTTGATTATTTAACTAAGCCTATGAGCACAAATAAGTTCAAATGGTGTTTAGAGACTATGGGCCTTTTGGCATCTAGCAATTAGAGATGATGATGACACCCTTCCATTGTCCTTGCAAGGTGTTTGACAAGTGGGAGATTTTTTGGGAAAATATGTCTCAACCTTGCAATTATATATGATTTATTGATAAGATGTATATTGGTATGTGGTGATTGATCATGCAAATACTGTACACTCGTAACAAGACATGGGGTTTAGGGCAATGACCTGAAAAAAATCACTAACACATCAAGGTTTTTTTCCTGCAAACACGTCAACTTTTTTTTCCACTGACATGTCAAGGTTTTTTCCCAGTGACACATCAAGGTTTTTCTATTAACACATCAAATAAAAAATGACCTTGTAAAACCCTAATTCTAGAAGGTTCCAAAAATATTGTTATAAGTGGGTGGGATGTATGTAGACGGGATGTATTCTGAGAGTCTAATAGCGGTCATGGTGTCCCTTGATCTCTGGTGGTGATACTCATGTGAGAAGCTTGCTCTGCAAGTATATTGTAATCTTTTGATTTCTGAATAATATATTGGGCGGCTTTTGGATTGTGGGGTTTTTCTCTCGAAATGGTTTTCCCCATGTAAATCATTGTAATGTGGTATGCATGATACTTGTGTTTATTTCTATTTAAGTTTTTGTAATTGTTAAAGATCTGTTAAAGTTTTGCAGTATTCTCCTCTCAAGGTTAGTGTAGGAAGTTGTTCCCCTACCTTAGCTTCCTTACATTAAGTGGCCACTTTTTTTTTAAATTAGGAAAGAATGACCTTGGATGACAAATTGAAGATAGTTACACTCAAAATTTTAAGATGCAACAAAAATAAGATTTGTGGTGCTCTTAATCTACTTTCTACACTACTATTTTTTTGACAAAATGGTAGAGATTAAGGGGTTCAAAAAAAGGAGCCACACAAATTGGTCTTGTTTTTTCAAAAAAATAACATAGTGTTTGGTGTGTCCCCACTAAAATATTAAAAAATGTATATTTCAAAAATCACTTTAGTGAGAAATTAGCTAACACCATGTAGTTTATCTTTAATGTTTTAGCTATTTTTTTAATAAATATATTATTTTGTACTAATTTTTAAAGTGGACACATCCTAAAAAATAAAAATTTGAGTGTGTTCCCCCCTAAATTTTTTGAATTTAACTAATTGAAAACCATATTTCTAAATATGTGTAGAATGGGGTCTATTTTCTAAAAATGTAATTTAATTGAAATTTCAATGAACGGTTAAAAATAAATTGAAAAATACCAAACATTATTTTTTGACAAAAAATGGATACACTAACAAAAGAAATTATAGATGAAAACCTTAACATACTCAAAACGTGAAAAATATTATATGGTTAGATAGGTAAGAGAAAGCTTAACATTGCATGATGTTTTTTCAACTTGACATTGAAACATGTGCAAACTTGATGGGGAGCACACTCGATATTATACCATTTCTTTTCCATATTACAAAAACATGTATTTGGACATTGGAAAGTCACTCCAAGCCTTTGGTTTGGAAGACCAAGGAAAATCCAAGCCAAAGGCTTGGAAATTTTCAAAGCAAGATAAAATGTGAGTGTATTATAATGTGCTCGCATTATTTGAATGCATTCACAAAATGTGAACACGTTGTAACACACTTGCATTATATTTTGCATTGAAAAGTTTTCTATCTCTCTCTTTTTTCTTTCTCTTTCTCTTTATCCTTCCCTATCAGTGAAACTATACACATGGAATAAACATTTAAGTTAACATTTACATATGGTCCACATTTACTTTCTTATACTTTAAGTTATATTTCATGTATATAGTTTCAGGATGTTTGAGAGTGGTTTTAAGTCTCTAAGAGTTATAATGCAAATTATAGTTTTTGAAAGATCTTATAATTTTTAGATAGTCAAATTTCAATAACGAACATGTCAAATATAAGTAATTAGAAAGTCAAATTTTAGTAATAGAAAATTTGAATCATATTTCTCTCTCTCAATCACTCATTATTTATCCCTTACGCTCTAGAACTCTCTCTCTCTCACTATCTCCATCCCTTTATCTGACTCTCTCTCTCTCTCTCTCTCTCTCTCTCTCTCTCTCTCCATATCTCTCCATCACTCCCTACTACTCTCTCTATCTCTCTTCCTCTCTACTTATCTCCAAAGAGAATTAGAGAGGGGGGAGGAGAGAGAGAGAGAGCGGTAGGGAGTGATGGAGGGATAAGGGGGAGTGAGGGAGGGAGAGAGGTAGAGAGGGATAGGTTATCTAGAGAGAAGTAGAGAGAGAAGGTGGGTGGGATGAAGGAAGAGAGATAGGGGGAAGGATGGAGGGAGAGAGAGGTGAGATAGAGAGAATTATAGAGAGAGAGAGAGAGGAGGGAGGGAGAGAGGGAGAGATAAGTGAGATAGAGAGGAAGAGAGAGAGGGGGGGGAGGGAGGGGAGAGAGATAAAGAGAAAGCAATAGAGAGAGAAGGATGGATAGGAAAAGAGGTAGTTCTTGAGCTCAAGGGAGAGAGATTCAGATAAAGGGATGGAGATAGTGAAAGAGAGAGAGGGGTCTAGAGCATAAGGGATAAACAATGATTGAGATATATCTATATAGAGAGAGTAAGATGATACAACATTTTGATTACTAAAATTTGACCTCATAATTGCAAAAAATTGACATACTAATTATTGGAATTTGACTAAGTCTAAAAATGATAAGATCTTCCAAAAACTAGAATTTGCATTATAACTCCTAGAGATCCGAAACCACTCTCAAACATCTTGAAACTATATACATGAAATATAAATTAAAGTATAAGAATGTAAATTCCCATATGTAAATTTGTATTTCATGTATATAGTTTCAATTACAAAGAAGGATAAAGAGAAAGATAAAGGAAAAAAAAGAGAGTAAGAAAACTTTTCAATCCAAAACATAATGTAAGTGCATTATAACACACTTGCATTTTGTGAAAGAATTCACACAATGAGAGTGTATTATAACATGCTCGCATTATGTGCAAACCAAACCATAACATGAGTGTGTTATAATGCACTCGCGTTATGGCTTGGTAATGATTGAGTCACTACCAACCCTACCAACCCATAATGTGAGTACGTTTAATTATAAAACACTTGTATTTTTGATTTCTTGGGACCAAAAAATGGAGTGGCCACTTTTTGGTCCCCAATATTTTTGCACTTACCAAGGTTGCATGCAAAACTAGGGATATGTAGTACAATATTGATCTCCTCTACTCATCCATCAATGAATCAAATCAAGAATATACCATGGACTACAATCTTCAAATGAGTATAATCTCCTAGATACACATCCTCACCATCATATTCTTCATATATTATAAACCAACCTTGATGTGAGGTCATGTAGAAAGAGGGAACATAGTCTATTATCCACACACCTTTTGATGCATAAGTAGCCAAGGTAGAAAAAAAAATCACCTTCATTCCAGGAGGATATTGTAGTTCCAATTTTTTCATTTAACTTACCAAGAAATTTGGATCTCACATGATATTTGGATCTAGATTTATCTTCCTTCTTATCCTTCTTCTTTCCTTTTTGTTTAGATCTTCCATGAACCACTAGAGCCTCCTTGGTTGACTCAAGACTTTTCCTTCTAATTTCTTTTGAAATAAAATATGCAACCACTTCATCCATCTTGGAATTGGTGGTAATGTTACTAATGGCCATGGAAATTCAGTACCATTAATCTAACAAAGAACACAACAAATTCATACTCTAATCCTCCTCCTCCATTTTCACTCCCATTGAGTGTAACTAGGTAACCATCATATTAAATACATTTAGATGTGTGGCCATAAGATCACCTTCCCCCATCCTAAAGGTATACAACTTATTTCTTAGGATAAACTTATTCACCTGGGATTTAGCCTAATAAATTTCTCCTTGAGCTTCATCCAAAGATTTACTAGAGTAATCTCTTCATACACATTCAACAATACGAAATCAACCAAATTGAGTCTAACAAAACCTTTTACTTTTCTATCCATCTTGTCCCATTCTTCTTGTGATGTATTTGTAGGTTTAGATTCATATACTAAAACCCATTGCTCTCAATCTAGAAGTTAATCATTCATCTTGAGCTTCTACAGCTCAAATTTTGTTCCTGATTAATTCTCAATCTCTATCCTTAATGTACTTTCCATCTCTTCTTGCAATACAAATAAAACCCTCTATATAGAAACTCCCACTCAAATTTAAAGATTAGTATAAAAATCCCTCTAACCAACACCTAGAATCTAAGATGATTAGGCTATAATACCAAATGAAAGGAAGTAAGGTGCATGTAAATGATTCCTACATAAAGATTCTAAGGAGAGTGTTGTGAAAATTTCAATATTTAACAATTACAAAAAATAAAAACACATTTAAGTAAAAACTAAATAATAAATACCATGACATAGGTATATGTGGGGAAAATTCTTTTAGGAGAAAACCCCACCCTCTAAAGCAACTCAATTTGTTATTTAGTAAACCATTATTATAATGCATTTCTAGAGAAAGACTTCACAAGAGTATCATCAACTAGAGATCCAAAGGAATTATTATATCTTAATAGTATCTAGAAAAAATATATACTCCCAACCTCCATCTCAAGTGTCTAAGATATTGGAAATACAAAACTTGAAACCATCAAATGGTAATTAAAAATACATTAAACTCACCCAAAAGTGGCACCCAAATTATCACCCAATCAAAGATGCGTTATGATGTGTCATAATATGTATCATAAGTTAGTCAACACGTGTAACTCCCCTTTACAACTCTTTTATGCATCCAACAAATTTTTAAATTTCTTATGCAAACTTCAAGACACCATAACTTTTGATTTTGTTGGCCAGTTGGGCCAGATGGGCCTTTTTTCTAATTGATGTAATCAAAGATATCTACACAATAGGCACCCTTGTAGAAGGTTCCAAAAACCCAACAATTTTTATGTTGACCAAACTAAGCCTATAATCCATAAATTGAGTTTTTTCATTTTGTAGATCCAAAAATCACATATTTTGTGATCTCGTAACATTGGGAACAAGGTTGAGACACCTTTTCCAATATTTTTTTATGATTTTATCAATATTTTGGATGTGAGGATTTTAAACTTCAAACTTGTTTATTTTTCCCTTACTTTTGAGTGAAGGTTGAATTTTTCATGTAGGATTAAATACTAAGGTTAGGAGTAGAATTGAACCATGTGGTACTTGAAAAATTAGGTATATCCTAAGACAAAGTGTCATTTTTGTATTCTATGAGATAAAATAAACTTGGTGACTTAACATATATAGAAACACTTGCTGACTTAAAATCAAATTAAAATTATTTAGATGGTTTACAACAAAATCAATAGAAGCAAGATGACTTAAAATAAAATTGAACATATTTAAATGGTCTACAATAGAATCAATGTATTTTAATATAATTAGTACAACAATATTTTGAGATACAACTTGTTAGAAAGACTTTTGGTGATAAACTTGAATGTGGTGGTCTCCTTTGAAATATTTAAGAGGAAAAAATCTCTAAGACACAATTAGATGGTCCCTCATATGCATTATTATCTAGTTTCAAGCAATCTTCATTAAACACATTTGATGGATTATTTTCATTAATAGGTAACTATTAATCTCTTTCTTCAATTAAATTTTCCATCTTCAACTTTCACAAATTCTAAGCAATACCATTGAATTTCTTGATATTCATACAAGAAGTAGAATCCATGGTTTTCAATCCTATCCATAAATCTACAAAATCATGCAATGTAAAAAGCTCCTATTAGAGCAAAAAAAACCCCTTTAACACATAATAGAAAGGCATTCCTCTCTATGTAGAGATGTTAGCTTTGATATCAAATGTTGAGAAAAAGGTGAAACAACTACAATAAAATTTCTTACAAGCATGTGCAAATATAAAATATAATCAAGTTTATCCAAGGATTTACCATAGGATGACTATGAAATTACATAAAATTAACAATAATAATAAATTAACAAACTACATGAACATAAGATTTATGTGGAGAAACCCTTTGAAAGAAAAAATTCAAGTAAGAAATACAACAATTATGTATTAATGTTCAATAAAAGAGATATATCCAATACACTAGCACTCTCCTCACTCTGATAACAATCTTGGCAATATCTATGTACCTAAAAATAAATTTATTAATCTACTATCTCATACCTCTAATTCATAAAGAAATGGGAGAGGGATATCACAAATAGTTTACCAAAATAATATACTATCAAACCATGGTAAAATAGAAAAAAATAACATGTCTAAATTGAAGAGGCTCTTTTGAGAAAAGTAAATGCTCCTAAGGACCAATAATAGCAAAGATAATCTTCATACCAATAATAGACACAATATTTGACTTGTAACTCCTCTATCATGGCCCATATTCCAAGATAGGCATCTAAAATTGTCAATCAACTCATATGAGACCCACCAACAACATTCAAGATGCTCCACTATTTAGTTGTCATATCTAAGTTGAGAAATTTGTTAAATAGCTTTGTAACCATTGTTGCCAATTTCATCTCCTCATGAATGCATATAACAAGTGATGCCAAAATTCTTGGAGAATATTAATTTTAAACTAAACCAAGTAGGCATCCAAGGATACTTTCAAATTTTTGGAGTTACATAGAATTGCAAGATAAATGGTAGCTTAATCATAACACTTATATTGGTACATTTTGCAATGAATTTGAGGGTTAATTTCACAATCATATATTGATATATCATACCACACAATCAATCCTACATATTTGACCTCACCATCTCATATTAGACATCATATCTTGCCATGTCTTCTTATGATCTTAGATTGTTCTCTTGGTGTTACAATATTATACCTTCCCATGTCTTAAAGGATTCACTTGATTATCTTTGTTGCATTTTGTAATCACATATCAAGTTGAAGCTTATGATTTTATATTGCCACATCTATGCCATTGAGAATACTTATTTTGATCCATCATTGTCATATCTTACTTTGAGATATTATCATTCATCCTTTTGCATGCCTACATTGAGAGGCACATGATATTACCCTTTGTCTAGTTGAGCTATATTTGATCCATATTTATTAACACTATTAAGGATTATATATGTCAAATTATTGGTCCTTAACATGGGAAAAATAGATGCACATTAAATTTTCAAAGTATTTTTGGTGAGCATATTGAAAAAAGGATGATATGTCAATGCATTGGATTTGGAATACCATTAAATATGGGAATTTGCTCAAGTCCACAAATTAGGATTTATGTAATAATTAAAAAATGTAAAAATATTAACAAGTTTTCTAGTGTTTATTTAATAATTTATAGTATTTCATTTGATTTAAATAAAAATAATAAAAAATAAAAAATTATTATTTTCCCAATTTTCTTTCCTTTCTAAGGTTCAAATTTAAAGGGAAAGGAGGGCAGTAAGACTATTTTTACTCATACCTCTAGGGTTCAATTGAAGCTAATCCTTTAGTTGAAGACTCTAGATGCATTTTTTCTCCTAAATACAATTTTGAGCCACATCTCACAAGTATGATAGGGCTTTATTCTTCTACCTCAATAATTTGTGAAATTTCTTATATAAATGATAAATTTTAATAAAATTAAAAAATAATTTAATTCATTTAAAAAATATTTGTTAATAAATTGTTTCTTATACTTTATATTATTTTTAATGAGTAACATTTCTTTTATAATGCACTGCCAGATCATCTACAGCCAGTTTCAAATTCCGTAAAACAGCACAGGCGCGACTCTTTTTTCTTCCTTTCCCGGTAAAATTGTAACGGATTAAACATTTAGTTAATTAACGCCAAATATAAAATACTTCTGCAGAAATTAGGGTTTGTATTCTTATCGTAGTTTAACATAAAATTAATGATCTGAAATGAATTAAGAATGGGAGCCCTGCCAAAAAGTATGTATTATAATTTCAACCAAAATGGAGCTCTGCTGAAATGTTATTCAAAAAACTTTTGAACCTGACGTGAATCGAACACGCAACCTTCTGATCTGGAGTCAGACGCGCTACCATTGCGCCACAGATCCATCTGCTTCGAATTTAGCTGTAGAATATTAATACCAAGAATATCTAAATTCTTAGATTTCTTCCTCCTTTCTCGCTTCCTAAAATTCCAACTTACTATGGTATATTTGGCTGAATCTTTTAAATACCTCATAATATCTGTTCTTACTTTCAACCATATATGCGCGCTCTGGTATCTGTTGATGTTGGAAGACATCAAGGGATGTATATTAATCCATATTTACAACTTTATCTTCCGTTAGAAAGGAGAATAAGTTTTGAGTTTTTTTAAATATTATTTTGCACTCTTGAAAAATGATTTAATAGTAATATTTGTGAAAGCATTTTTTTTATTATAATCATTTTTTAAGATAATTTAGTAAAATTTTAAACGGGTCTTTATTTTTAATGAATTTTATATTACATAAAAAATATAAGTTAATAGATAAACAAAATATTATATTCACAACATAAAACAAAGAGATTGTTCGATTCAAATTAGACATGATAAATATTTTCAATTTTTTTTTGTCAAAATCAAATAGGAAAATACTCGACAAAATTGCAAAAATCTAGAAAGCACCACACAAAAGTTAACTTGCAGTTCACCTAGGATCTAAACCATGCCCCATTTTTCTCTCCTACCTGCTTCATTTGCTACCACTTTGGCAACCTTATCTACTATTCCCCTAGCTTCTCTCATACCACCTTATGCATTATAGAAGTTAGCAAGTCCATCTAATGATTAAAAATGAATGCCCTTGTAGATCTCTTAGCAATACTTGGAATGATGAGTGGACCCACTGCAAAACACCAAGATGATGAGATCATTACCAACTTCTAGTCACTTTATATCGTAGGAGACAAAACCCCTCTAACGCCTTTCCAATATTGCAATAGTAAGCTCATAGGAGCCCTACTTCCTTTTTCAAAGCTTCAAACTCCACCTACTAGTTATCTTAGGGGAGATGAAGAACCTTCTCCTTCCACCACTATAACCTCTTAGAGTTGGGGAGCATGCACCTCATTCATTTATTTAGCCTCTTGGCCATGTCTACAAAATCTTAGATAGCATAAATAATTTCAACAACCAAAAATAAATGTTAGGATCCATCAACATGATTCTCAAATTCACTATAAAATCACCTTTTATAACCAACTTTAAATTATCTTCAAACTCCACTCATCATAACTCACTTAATATATCATGCAAAAACTATAGGGTGGCCATAAAATTACAAGAAGACATTTCCTTATGTAATGAACAAATAGGGAACCACGTCCCATTTTATCCTCTCTTTCATGCCCTACTAGAACTTATCCTTCTCACCCACCACCTTAATATTGTCCACATATACAAACAAGATGCAACTATGTTTCCACATAACCAAATGCCAAGCATAGCAATAATGTGCATCCTTCACACTTTAAAATTTATTCACACATGTATTAGAAATCTTCATTGATTGGTGCTTCTACCAAAGACTTCCATTCATTATACATGCATGCTCCTAGTATCCAATATTATTCCATCCTCATATGACCATATACTTAACATTAGTTCAATATTCCTTACAATAATGAGCTAGAAATAGTGTTTACATTGTTTTCAACCTTTACCACCTTATATCTCTTGAACCAAAAGAAACACACTTGATCATGATTAATGAAATATTACATGTTAATCTAAGTCTATCCTTGTACTTAAATCATGGTTTTAGATAGGAATTATAATTTCTTGGTTAATTCTAGCATTCACTAATAGGTCTACCACAATTTCTTCTTGTAATGAGAAAACTAATCTTTTTGAAACTAGATTTTTCCAAGTTCCACTTCTTTCGCATACGTATCCCAATTTTTAAATAAATCTCTTAGTAGTATGGGTTGAATTTATTACTATTAAGGATCCACTTTCAACTACCACCTTAATAAAATCTATAGAGGTTGTCACCAACATACTAGCTATAAGAGCTTCACACTATGATTTACTATGTCCTTATCCCAAATAAGAGAGAATTTTCATGAGCTCTACATCTACATTTTGGGGCACTATTGTTAAAAATTAAGATCTTAGGATACTAATCATTATAAACAATATATAAAATAAATAGAATAAGAATAATACAAGCATAGGTTTTACACATTATACATGAGAAAAACCCTTTTAGGTAAAAAACCCCATAAAGAATCATTTTATAAAAATGTCTATTATAACATAGACCGAAAAGGGGAGCACTTCTTCATACTTCTACATGGCCAATAATACCTCATGTGCATATTGATAGAATTCGCTATCGATCTCTAAATTCTACACCTCTCAAACAAGAGGGAACCTCCTTAAATATAGGAGAAAGGATGGCATAGTACCTTAAGGCGTATTAGTCACACCTATTCAAAATAGCCATTCATAAATAATTAATAATTTAATGTATTAGACTATAACTATTTAAAATAGGATATGCTTAATAAAGCATATAATATATAAGGTTTAATAACCTTATATTAGAGCATTATATAAATGTTATAATGGTATGACCTCTAATAGTTCATTATGTTCTAATAACTATTCTTCTCCTTCCAATCTTGGATTGCCTCTTGAGAAACCATAAAAATTTACTTTGGTATAGCTCTTCTAAGAAGAGCTCCACATCTCTTCCCTCTCTTCCTTCTCTACTAAGTTAGATTCTTCTTTTTATTGGTTGATAAAACACATTATTTATAAAATATTTTTTTAGTTTTAATCTAAAAGTCTTAATTTATATTTAGTTTATAATAATTATAAAAAATCAAGTGTTAATATAAACATATTTTATAAATAATCCTTGTTAATGGAGTGATCCATAGACAAATTAATTGGTAATTACTTAAGGTTGAGTTCTTAAAGCTTGACTATGATGTAGTTGCTACAAAAGGCAATGTAGGCCTTGCTAGGAAGTAGGTGATTCTTGGAACCTAGTCGTGATATTTTGTAAAAGGGGGATATTTCTTCTTGAGATTGAAGAGAAGTATTGAAGCAAAAGTGTTAATGCTCTTGAAATTCATAAAAATGAAATAATAGTATTTGGAAGTGGAAGGAGACTCACAAGTGATCATCAGTGGTTGTATTAAAAGGTTTTTACAATATTGGATGCTCAAGAGAATAATTCATGAAGTAAATCACACCAATGTCAACTTCATAGAGATATCATTCAAGAATTACTAACATGTGAATAATGGTGTAGTTAAGTATCTGGCTAACTATAATATCACTAAGAATTGTTAAATGTTTACTATATAAATTATTTGTAATAACTTTACTAAATTTTGGACAATTATTATTAACAAGAACTATCAAGCTAAACAATGAATTTTATCTTATTAATAGGTGTCATAAGTTCTAAAGTTAATGTCAAAAAGGAACTAGGGATTAATTAAATTAATTTTACACACGCACACACAAAAATTATAAATTTGATATCATATATAATATATAAATCAATAAATATAAATTATCTATTTGTAGATATTGTACACATCTTCTCTCATTCACTCTTATATATCTACATATTCATATGTATTATCATTTTTATTGTGTTATATATTATATACATATAGGCTATATTAGTGCAAGGAAATTTGTTAGAGATGTGTCCCATTGTAACCACATTCTTATATTGTACCATGTTATCTTTGATTGTGGCATAGATAATAATTTGTTATGTATATAAACCATTCTTTGTAGTACCAAGCATGAAAAATCTATGTATTTTATTTGAGGCACATATCTCACCAAAATGATCCTTGGTCCAAGACTTTTGTCTTGTCCTTGAGACACATTAGTTTTGCTGGAAGATTGAGGAGATTGTCATTGATGATGCAATACTGGCAACCTGAGTATGATATATACATAATGCAGGATAAAGTGTTGTCATTGATGTCAACATTGTTGTGGATCATCCTAACATGTTTCAAAGGTATTTTGGAAGACATTTGTGCAAGTTGAGTTGGTTTGTAATGTGCAGAGATGTAGAAATTTGACTAAGTGTCAAACCTTTCAATTTAGGGTTATAGAGTATCGGTTTTTGGGTCCACACCACTCCACAAATGAAGGTTTCTCTTTGTGATTCTAACTTAAATTTTGAGGTAGTTAGAATATTATAAATCCAATATTTCATTTGGTTTGGTGAAGTATTTTGGGAGATATGGATGACAAAGTTTTGTCTAGTATAATGTAGTCATTTTTTGTATAGTGTGGGATATTTTGCACTCCTTCGTGGATAACGTGGATAAATATTTTGTGTTACGATGTTGAAGATAAGCTATCAAATGTCAGCTGAGTATGAACTTTAGATTCGACCTAAACATGTTTGATGTTTTGTGAAGAATGAATAAGTGTTTTTTCCTTATGTAAGATCTAATATAGGTCCATCCTAACCTATTTAGGGTGATTTCAATGTTCTATTATGGCATGAAGTTTAGATGAAATTTTTTGGGGGTGACAAGTTCAATTTTGTGTTTTACATCCAAACCTAATTGATGTTACTCTTGATGTGGATATATATAGTGGATTGGTTTTGATGTTTTGGGATGAAGAGAAAATGTTGAGAAATAGATTAAATGTATGGTGTTCCATATACGTGTGTGTGATATGAATTTTATCAAAGTTGTGTGAATTGTGTTGCAAGGTGTGCGAATATAAAGCAGGGAAGAGCATTGATCTGGGTTTGATATTGTACTTCACTGGAACTATAATCCAACATATTGTAGATACATTTGTATTAGTTCAAATAGAATGTAAGCCAACCCTTATTTCTTCTATCTTATTCTTTGTGGATAGTGAGTCCACCAGACAGTCATTCCACTTGCAGTAAGCACTTCTATAATATACTATATTTAGAAATAATATATTGTGAGCTAAACCTCACCATGGTTTTCCCATTTTGGGCTTTCCACACAAAAATATTGGTGGTCATGTGCTATGTGATGTTGTGGATGTTTCATTCTTTCTTTTCTTATATCATTTGAATGCGCTTTGGTAATTATACGGATTATGTTTGAATGATTTAATATAATATTGATTCACCCGCCCCCCCCCCCTTCCCTCGCCCCCCCTCTCAGTATTTTGGGTCTTCAACAATTGGTATCAAAGCTTGGATCCTTAGAAGAAGCTTGATCGCTTTGGGAAGATCTTGGAGATTGAACACATGACTGATAGAAAGTTTCTTATTCCTTTAGAAGAGATTATTTTTATTGAATACACAAAAGAATATTGCATGCTTGATAAAGATGGAGAACTCAAATTTTCTCTTGAAGATATTGAAAAAGTTGAAGGTGAAAATAGAGATTTGAAGGAAAATGTTAAAGAAGAAAATGAATGCATCAAAATTTTGAGAGATAAAATCAAGAAGTTCAGAGAAAGGCATAAGGAAGTCAATGAATGATTGAAGCAAGCAAATGAAGACATCACCAAACTAGAAGTATAAGTTGAAGAAAATAAAAGAGTTGAGGAATGTCTAAATGCAATGGTGAAAGAAAATTTGATGAATGCATGAGGCATCAACAAGAAGTGGTAAATCTAAGATCAGATCTAGAGAAAGAAACAATTCATGAAGATAAATTTAAGAGAAGTTCTACAATGTTTGATGAGTTTATTGCAGGACAAAAAGCATATAATGAAAAAGGTGGTTTGGGACTTGGAAAAGGTGAAATCTCAAAAATAGATCATACACTTAATGCAAAGAAGATCAATCGTAGGCATCGTCACTGCCGTCTGACATTTTGAGGGATCCTCTCGACATCTAAGGATCATTCCTCTCACCATCAACGTGCTTTCAGATTTGTCCTTCTAAAGAACAACCTCTGTCATTTATGCCTTAGGATGTGTCCTTCATAGGCATTGTCATTGTCACCTAACATTTCGAGGGATCAATCATTTTGACATCAACATTATTCAGAATGTGTCCTTCCTGAATTTGGAAATCTTCAACACTCGCCATCTTGGCATTGTCAAAACCTTGACACCCTGGCATCTTGACATCATCAAATCGAATATCTTGACATTAAAACACTTGGCAAACACTTGGCACTTGTCTTTGGCCTTTTCATCATGTTACTAGTTTTTCAGCGAGATCCCGACAACAAGATTTAGAGAAACAATGATGTCTCATGGCATTTTTCTTGTCTTTTGACACTCATGTTACTAGTTTCTTAGCGATGTCCTGACTATGGGGTTTAGAAAAACAACGATGTATCATGATAATGGCTTTATTTTTGTTCTTTTGGCAATCATGTTGCTAGTTTCTCGAGGATGTTCTAGAAACAAGATTTAGAGAAGCAATGATGTTTCATGGCTTGTCCTTGTCTTTTTCTACTTGTGGTTGGTTATGACAAAAATACTAGGGCAATAGCGCTCTTAGTATGAGTCATGATCACCTTTGTCTGCGACTTCTTGTCTTATGTGATGGTACGACCTTGCACATCTTGATTTATGTCATATCATGGTGTTTGTTGTCCATTACAATAATCTGCCCAATGATGATTAAGAGCAATAAATATTAAAATCCCATGGTAAGGTTTTGAAGGATTTGGTCTAGGAACTATCATGCATCTCCTTCTATCTGGTCATTTTCTCTCGTCCATTTCTCGATGATATCATGTGACATACAAAAACTTAAAGTGCATACATAATCATATAGGCATTGCATTAGGTACATACATCATCATTGACATCATCATAAAAAACCATAAATAATGCATTACATATTGCATTATACATGGTCATAATCATAAACATGACATCCATTCAAATAAATATAATATGTATATCATCATCATCCATGACACAACATCAATGTGACATACAAATAAACATGGCATTATTATGGCATCACATCATAAGTAACCAACATACGACATACATGACATGACATATAAATAATACCATCAGTCATCATAAATGCATCATATCTAAATCATCCATCATACATCATAAATGCATAAATCAAATCACATCATATATAGACCACATCAAAAACTGCATCATGTATTACATATCAAAAATATAATGTCATAGGATAGATTCATGAGATATCGCAAAAATAGAGTCAGGAAAAACATGTCAGAATTCGAAACCGTCTACGCCATTGTCTTTCTGGTCATTAAATTGACTTATCGGGACACTTTCCAAATTTTTCTATCACCTGGCCAAAATTCAAAAAATATTTTGTGGGGGCATCGATACTTTGTACCTTCGCTAGGACATGTCTCTGACTTTTTTTTCTTTGTGACATGCTACATTAAGACAAAGAGGGGCAAAATGTAGACACTTTAAAATTACCTAGGCCTGTAAGCTCTATTTTACCACTTTCGTCCTAGCATAATTATGACATTTAATTATGTCCTTGGTCCACATTCGACTATTAATTAAGTAATTCATTATTATTTAATTAATTCATGTCTATTGTATTCTTCATGATTATTAAATAAATAAATTTTATTTATTTATTCAATACGTCATTAATTGTCTATTGTCTTCTTACAATTAAATAAATTTATTAATTTATTTAATTACCTTTATTCATTTATTCTTCGTGATTATTAAATAAATGAATTTTATTTGTTTATTTAATATGTCACTAATTCTCATAATTAAATGAATTTATAAATTTATTTAATTATCGGTCATAATCCTCTAAACTAAATAATAATGTTTAATTATTTAGTTACCTAATTTAACATTTCTCTCATTTTAAATAAATGAAATTATTTAAAATGATTTCATTTTATTAATTGTCACTTCATTTTAGTACATAATCTGAGAGATTATTTATTGACACATAAAATCCTTATTTTGAATTAATTTAATTCAAAATGGTAATCTTCTTCCAAAAATCAAGTAATTGAGCAAATTCTTGATTTTCCAAATCTGCTTTTCAGTTCAATTCTTATCTTATTGATTTTTTGAATCTTACATCTCGACCACTCATTTAGCAATCTTGCCATAACCCTAATTAGGGATTGTCACATGGAATCTCGTCCACCGATTTTAGCCTTTGTCAACTTTTAATCTCGTTCGTCCATCCAAAATTTCATTTTCTATAAAATATCAATTTTTCTCACAATTTGGGGATAACTTTATTATTATACACATTTTTACGCTTAGATTTCACTTTTGCATTTGGCTTATTTGATTTGATTACTTTTCATAGGCATAGTATTTTGTCATTCAAATCCTTCAAAACTTGCATAGGACATTGTCATAGTCAAATTGCTCACACACTCGATTTGAGGGCAATGATCATACGCTACTAGCTAGAAGGTGCTATGGAGGTGAATCATGGGCTTCAATGAATATCATGTATAACCATTCTTGTTATTTTCTTTCTTTGTGCTTCATAACTTCTTTGGGTTTTTTATTTAATTTAATCCGCTAACCTTTAATTGAAAAAAAACCCATTGATACAATATACAACAAATGTTCTTCTCTAGTCTTACTAAAACTCAAGATGTCATCCAAATAGACAATCACAAACTTACCCAAGAATTTCTTCAATACTTCATTCATCAACCTCATGAAAGTACTCGGTGCATTTTTCAGTCCAAAAGGAATCACTAACCACTCATACAATCCTTCATTTGTCTTGAATATTGTTTTCCAATCATCTACTTCTTTTATTCTGATCTAATGATATCAACTCTTCAAATCTATCTTTGTAAAGTATTTAGCTCCACTCAAATAATCCATAATGTCATCCATCTGATGTAAAAGGAATCTATACTTCACTGTGATCTTGTTTATGGCTCTAGAGTCTGTACACATCCTCCATTCTCCATCCTTCTTAGGTTCTAGCACTGCAAGTACTGCACAAGGGCTTAAGCTTTCTCTGATCAAACCTTTCCTCAACAACTCTTGCACTTGTCTCTTCAATTCTTCATTCTCTGTCGATGTCATCTGGTGTGCTGCTTTATTAGGTAAACTAGATCCATGCGATGACTAATACTCCTTATAGGTGGCAATCCATCAAGTACATTATTTGAAATGATAGCTTCATATTCCGTCAGCAATTCCTTTAACACTTCTGGTTGTTCTATATGTTCCAAGTCTTCCACCTTCTTAGGCACCAAGGCATAACACATGTTCTCATGTCTCAGTCCATCTAGAAATCTCCTTCCATCAACCAAACAAATTCTAGCAGTCGTGCAAATCTCAAATTTAGGAACATCCTCCAAGGGTAACAAAGTCCGCTTCATCCCATTAGCAACAATAGTTTATATGTTCTTCTTTCCATCATGAATAGCCTATCTATCATACTACCAAGGTCTTCCCAAAAAAATATGGCATACATCCATAGGCATGATATCACACAAAAAAATCATCATGATAATTTCCTATCTTCAATTTCACCAAACATTTTCCACTTATCAGTATCTTATGCTCATCTTGAATCCAAGCTATCTGATAGGATTTTGGGTGTTTCAATATTTCCAACTTCAATTTGGTCATCATTTCTTCAAAAGCCAGGTTCTTTGAGCTTCCATTGGCAATGATTACTTTACAACATTTATTAGCTACCTTGCATCTGGTTTGAAACAAATTCTTTCTTTGCAATGGTTCTTTCTCCATTTCACTTTGACACAATACTCTCCTATTCACCAACACTTATCCTTCTTCCAGTTGATTAGGTGATCCAACTTGATTTTCCTCAACAAAGGTTGTTCTTTTATTGTTCTTAGTCTTTCAACTTGTCTCTCCCTATTTTCATTCAAAGGCTTTATGTCCTTCTCCACCACAATTGAAACAAGTTCTCCTAAATACTCTTTTCTCCTATCCTCTATCATCTTTTCTATATCCATCATTTTGGTAACCACCATATCCTCCTCTTCGATAAGATTTTCCATCATCTCTACGGTATGAATTCTCATTCTTACTAACCTCCTTATCCTTGTTCTGATCTAGAAAATATCCTCTTCCTCCTCCAGGAAAATTCTTCCTCTCTGTATTTTCTCATGTCTTTTTTTTAGCTTCTCTTATGCTTTTAAGGCACATTGATATGATTTTTCCACACTCAAAAACTCAATCAAATTGATCTCATCTTGTATAGATGGCCTCAAACCATTTGCATAGCTGGCTACTTGCTCAATCTCATCCTCTCAATGTCCATATCTGATGTTCAACTTATAGAACTCCTCAGTATACTATGTCACACTTGATTCCTTCTATTTCAAATTCTGCAACTTCTTGAACAAATTGATATGATATTCAGCAGGCATGAACTTTGTCTTCAGCTTATTCACCATCTGATCCCATGATCTTATCTTCTCCTTTCCTTTTCTTTTCCTATCTGTCTGCAAATGTTCCCACCAAAGGGATGCATGTCCTCTCAACTTTGTACAAGAAAATTTCACCTTCTTATCTTTTGGGGTACCTTCAAAATCAAAGTACTTTTTCATCTCTGTTATCCAATCTGACAATTCATCTAAATCCAACTTACCGTTATAATCTGGTGGATTGAAATGTGGTTTAGTGTTTACACTGGTTAGTTCTCTTATGAACCTTTCTTCTCCCTGATCAAGGCCAGGTTGCTCTTCTCTTGCAACTTCTTCCTGTTCTTCTACTTCTTCATCACTCACATCATCAACTGGTGGACCTCTTCTTTGGTCCATTTCAACTTCTTCCAATCTAGCAACAATTCCTCTCAACATCTCCATTACAATTGGGTTTGCATTTCCACGCGCTCCATTTCCTCTAGAATTTATTCTTCCCGCCATATTTACACAAGTATTCTATAGTTGTAGGTCGGATCCTTAGTCCGCCACCCCACAAAAAATACTCAACAAGACTGCGCAAACTCTGACGATCTCACAAGGAACGAACCTCACTTTGATACCAATCCGGTGGCAGTCATAGTAGGAGGGGCCTCAAAGAGAACAATTTGGGTCGTGTAGCAAGAGTAACACAACAGAAGCAACACAAAACATGGAGGAAAATTTAGATTAAAACATTCTTATTATCATTAAATTCAATTACAGATAGTCGGCCACATCCAGGCATACCAATTTGGCTCACAGGCCTACTTACAACATGTTCAAAATATAATCCTCATTCATTACAAGCTTTATATCATATATGTGGGTCAATAAACATCCACTTTGGTCAAAGAGCATTACAATCTCCAATGAAGAAAATGTAACTTGCGCAAGAACAAGTCGGCCTCAAATCTAAAATTCTTCCATGGTAGATGCGCATGATGAAGTGTGGACCTAAGATCAAGGTTGGGGAAACTCCATGGAACAATTCAAAACAAACCATGAGGATCCGTAAGTTACGGGAAGGATCCTCGATCGATCAAACTAGTTGTTAGGTTTTGAAATTATTCTAGGGCCAATTCCAAAACTGTCACTCAATTCGAAAGCGATAACTTGTCGAAAAAAGATCCAATCGAGCTGAAAACTTGGAATAATGTAATTGAACATGTCTACGATGAAACCATAGGTACATGAGATCTGGTGAGAAACCATGAAGAAATACCGGATCTACCAACTTGAACAAGAACAAGAACTGAACAAGAACAAAACCAAATAAAAATATTTTTGGTTGATGCAAGATTGCCAAGAACCAAGGATGCTCCTGCATCATTGTGAAAGGTTTTTCACATTTGGTTGCCCCACTTACATATATTAGCAAAAAGGGGGCCTTTGCATGGTCTAACACAGTGCAAAAATATTTTGACCAGTTTAAGAAAATCATGAGCACATGCCCTATTCTAGCTATTCTTGATTTCTCTAATACATTTGAGATTGAGTGTGATGCATCCAATGATGGGATATGTATTTTTCTAATGCAAAAAAAAAACCCATTTTTTGTTGAAAGTAGGAAGTTAAGAGGTGGAGAGAGGAGCTATTCAATCTATGAAAATGTGCTTGTAATAATGTATGATTTGGCCAAGTTTAGGAAATAACTTGTTGGTGGTAATTTTATTATTCAAACTTATCAAATAGTAATGCAATCTAAATCAAGGAGTCTTACTAGACAACCCAATTTAGTAACAAAAAAATAAAATTCAATATCTATAATCACAACTTCAAATGTTTTATTCTTCTCTAAAAGTTATAGGAGTACGATAAGTATGAGTTAACAACTTCATAAAAAGCTATCAAAATCCTTCAAATTTGTAAACTCAAAACAATAATCAATTGGCCATTATATAGACCTTTGATTGGATAGTTGAATCGATTCGGTTCCAAACCATTCGTAGTTGAATGACCTTCAATTTATTTTGGTTTGTTGAATAGTCAACACCAATCACAACCAATTCAATGCACTATCAAACTCTCACAATCCACTTGAAACCCATAGATTTTCATTCAAATTAAATTGGAATGGAATATCCATAGCAATATACACCCCATTGGAACCAGTCCAGATGTTCAGTTCAATAGTTTTGATCATCATTGAATCTCCACAAGGTTCATGTTATCACTAAAACTTGCACCTGAACTGAGTTATGAAGCTCAGATAGCTAGTGAAACATGGGAGCATTCTCGGGTTGTGGGTCACCCATACTAGGAATGAACCTTCTGATAGGTCGGCTTCCTAGCTGGTTATCACCTAAAAACTTATTGATTTTGTAAAGGAAAAGGGAGAAAGAAAAGCATGAAACAAAAAACTGAAAATTAAAATTGAAAGGGTGATACACCAAACTGACCAAGACTATGAAAATCTAGATTTTGCATACACTTGATTACCTAATAACATAATTGAACTACACAACTTATTTTTGTAGACTCATGCATAAATATTTCACAAGAGGGTTTGAATACTTTATCTTTCAAAAGGGGAAAATAACTTTCACAATCTAAAATATGTATGTAACTTTTAAACTCAACTTGCAACCTACATAAACATACTTTTACATAGAAGGCATGGAAACATGAGAAAAAATTACATGGAGTTTAAAGTAACGTGCAAGTAACTTGATCAATCACTCAATAATGCACAACACTGCAAGAGAAAGAAGGCAAAACTCAAAATCTGTAGTATCCAAGGTGTTATCTGTATTTCATATCCAAATTGAGTTACAAAGCATGCCAAAAAGTTGTAAAAGGACTTCAAAAAGTCACTAAGTACAAAGTGTTGCATAAAATGAACTGATTACAAAAGATTCACTCAAGTGACTATATCTCAACATCTCCTTCCAAAAACCCATGAGAATAGGTTCTAGAATTAGTTGGGGTCGGATGCCCTCAAAAAGCCAAAAATATAACATGCACATCCACTCAAAATGAGCTCCATAATGCTTGAAAAGGTCAATTTTGACCAAGTCAAACATGATAACACATAATCCACCAAAAGCTCTTATCTTCTCCAAAAAGAAAATGAATACTTCCTATATGATATCCTTGTGTTTTCAAACCTCTTTCAACTCCCCTAAATCTTTGGCATGTGTTTTCAAATAGTTTCTAACCATCCTAGATGCTCTCCATTTGTTTTGCCAGACATAACTCCTTTTTGTAACCATGAAGATCCCTTCAAAAACATGATACATGTAATCATACATGTTCAATCTTACACCTAAAATAGCATTTTGACTTAAATGATTTATAACTCATCATTTAAATCAAGTATTCTTTACAACTGTAAAATTGCATGCTTCTCTCCACCGACCTTTCATAGGTCAAAGCAAAAAATTAATCAAGTCACAAAGACTTTATAAAAATCACTAAGGCATAAACATTCAATATGGCACAAAGGGGCCATGAAATATAAGTTCCATTTGCAAAAAATAAAATGCAAAGGCAAAAATGCCATAAGTTGTCGGCATTTGGAAGATTAGGGTTGAAACCCTAAAAGATAGAAAAAAACAAAATGAACGAAAATCACTTCATTTGGTTTGAAGCCAAACTCGCGCCGCTAAGGGTTTCAAGAGGCTCTGTAAAAGATATCCATGGCAGATTTTTATGCTAAAACCTGTGGATCTTCCACTCAAACAAGCTGGTAAGTTTTTTTTTTGTAACAAAAGTGAATAAAAGATTCTTTTATCGATTGCTGGTCTTCAAGGCTGCGACATCATGTAGCTTTTCCTCATTTTTATCTTACTTGTTTACTTTCTTTTGTTGTTTTCTTACTCCCATGGTCGCCATGGTTTCTTTGATAACTGAAATTACGTGGAGTTTCCTACATAAGCTTAATGGGAAAAAAAAGATGAGCTCTCCTTTTGCTTCCTCCTGTGATATTCATGCATTTTCCAGTCATGGTTGTTGTTTTGTTCTCATGTATTTTCTTCATAAAAAGAATGTATAGAGCCCACGCCATGACTTAATCCTTCCACGGATGCTTTCTTTTAAAGTTTTTATGTATTTCTTGTGGAAAAAAATGGGGAATTTTTGTAGAATATTTTGAGGTATTTCACCTTCAGGTCGCGGCTATGCTCCATTTACCTCCTTGATTATGTTGTATTTAATTATGTAGATTTTCTCTTACAAGCACAACTTATCTTAATATATTTATTGAAAATACATTAAAATATAGGCTAAGGGTTTGTGATTTGTAGGAACTGAATTTCCACATTTAAAACCCACAAGGGTTTTTCCACCATGTGTCTCATGGCTGAGGGTTTCTCTTGATTCCTCTTCTGAAAAATTGCTAAAGGCTCAAAATTCCTCTATTTTTATAGAAAAAAAAAACAAAAACCCTCCATTTCAATGGATTCGGCCACCCATGAAACAAACACTAGGATTTTGATAATTATAAGCTCAGCTTCTCAAGCAAATGGTGTTCATTTTGCTCCAGTACTACAGTTGTTGCATTTTTATGAATGTTCCTTGATCTTCTTGCAAGTTAGCTTTCATTGTTTGATGTATACATTGCTCTTTTTCCAGGCTAGGGTTTCATCACTAGCGACAACCATGACCTCTATTGCAGGAACCTGAGGGTTTCATCCTCGGTGGGTGATTTTTTGCATTTTTCTGTACATGGTCATCGCCTCTGTTTTTATGTATTATTCTTGTCATTACAATGCTCCTTTCGAGCCCCATGAGTGCAAAAATAAGAAACACCTGTCTTTCTTGCACTTCTGTTTGACATTCAAGAAAGATCAAGATTTTTTATTGATCTTACTATGAGATCTTCCAATCGAAACATTTACTTTTTCATGAGTCCCATTCAGTAGATATATATCAGCTATCATGGTTCAGCCTCAAAACTCATTGTTTAAACTGGAAACCTATCTAACACATAAGATCATACTTACTTCACAATGTTGACTATCTCATAAAATCAAACACTGTTCATGCTCACTTGTGTTGGAAGACCGTCTCATATTGTTTTATTTTAAAATCTTGCATGTATCAATGTCACTTGAAAGAATCTCAATATAAACATGCATTTGTATTTCGGAAGTCATCTATTGTGCTATCCCTTCACTTGAATTTTTTTGTATAAATACCTAAGCTTTCATGTACAGGCTCACTTTCAGTATGAAACTTATTTTCATTCCTTCATTAATAATCCCTTTATTGAGCCTTCATTAGAGCATCCCATCTAATTGGAAGATGACACTATAGCTTTTAATGGCATTTTTGGATTTGTGATTGGAACTGTTATGTAACTTTTCATTGCATTGCCCTTAATCTTCTCCAATGAAACATCATTATATTTAAATTCTCATTACATTTCATGGAAGGATTGTATCATGTTGTCCTTTATCACCATCTATGAGAACTTGACACTCATAACTGTGGAGACCACTGAACCCTTATCATTGTCTATGAGAACTTGACACTTATTTAATTTCATGGACTGTCTTAGCACTATTTCTTTTGACACATGACAATACCTTTATTCCTTCATAGATAAGACTAACCTTCAAGACTATTATGATTGTCACTGCAAAGTGAATAAACTGTTATCTTGCACTACCTCTTGAATTGACCTTGGACTGCCATCACAACCACCCTTGTGTCCTTTTATAGTCATAAAGGACAATGATTTGTACTTGCAAACGTTCAAGTTCAATGTCCTTTGTATAATAGGTCTTGGTCTTACATGGATTCTAGATCATCCTGAAAACTATCTTCCTGACAACTTTGAGTACTTTTTTATGCATTCCAAAACCAGTTTAGTACTCTTGGCTCTATGATTGTATCAATGAATATTATTCACAGTATAGTATAAATTTCGCTTGGCAATCATGATAGTATATGCATTGAACTATGTCCTTATATTGCATTTATGATTCATTGCTCCTGATATCTTATGATTGCATTTGAACCAAAACTAATCACCCATGATTTACCTATTTGATGATATGTCACCTATGATAGTGCTCTATAGTTCACTGCCATAAGTGATGTGTGATTATTCAAGTAAACCATGAGATGATGATCTCAGTTGGATGCCTTGACAAAAGAAAAACTTGACAACATGTTGAACTCAACCCTCATGGGAGCCTCATTTTAATGCACATGCTGAAATTAGATAATAAAAAAACAACATTACTTTTCCTATACCTGCACATGAAGCAAACAAGTTAGAAAAACATGTGCATATGGCAGATATGTTTGATATTTCCATTTTTTTTATCGTCTTGATGATCATATTGTATGTTTATAGAGTTATGTGCATATCAGGATTTAAGACCTTTCATTTCTCTAACAAAACCTTCTCTCTCAGATGTAGGCAATTAGGAGCGTCAAGGAAATGACAATTGGATGCAAGACAAGCAGAAGACGAGAAATGATGCAGGACAACTCAACTAGAACCAGTCATTCAGATAATGACTGGTCTTTCTTCCTTTTATGTGCATTCCTTTTTGTTAATATCCTTAAATGTATAATATGTTCTCATCTGTTTTAAAACAGTTAGTCTCATGGCTTGTGTGAGACCTTATACATTTACATTGTTAATAAAGATTACTTTTCTTGAAAAGATTTGTACAATCTTTCCTATGTTACTTTCATCTGTATCAATGCAATCTGGCAATTTGATAATGTAATATTTTTTTATTTTGTTTATGCACACATAAATGAATATAGCAGTACTAAAATGAACCCTTCTTTTATTTTAAAACTCCAAGAGCTCAACCTGATTGAGCTAATAGTGAAATTGGGTAACAGTTCAATTTGAACCCAAAGGTACACATGAAAATAAATCAGATTTAGTTTTGGAGGAATTATTCCTTCCACCTAAACAAGATATAAGCCTTCACACCACTTGTTCACTAGTCCAGTTCAAATATAAAACTTTGCATCTATGCACACTTATGTAATTGTGACGTCATCCTGCAAAAATACACTTGCCAATTAGAAGTGCACTTCACTTGGGTTCTTTTGTGTTCCATATAATATTGAAATCACCAATACATCATACTGACGTCACCATTCACTATTCCCCATGATGATGTCATTGCCACATCATTTTGACGTCATCATTTGCCAATGTCATCACTACAATTGTTCATTTGAACCAGATGGTTAATTAATGAAGTCTAGTTCACTTATCTTGGTTCATACATCTCGATGGAATTGAAATTATCTCAAAATAATTGAAGTTGCAATAGTTGAGATAGATGGCAAAGAAATTTCCAAAAACATCTTGTTGTGGGGAAAATGACTCTAAAATGGACCAAATTGATTTGGATGGCCATTAGAACCCCACATTTGAATGAAGCCCTTCCTTCCACATCCAAATGGAGCCTGAATCTCTGCACAACTATAACTTAGTCTATTTTCATCAAAAAAATTCCAAAAGGAAGGATTGGAAACCCATTAAGGTACTCTTTGAGATGATATCATCAGAACAACCATCTAAAGTTGAAAATTTTTTACAACTAAAGGCAACCAAAAACCAACCTATAAAAAAAATAGTCAAGTGATTTAAAAGCATTGAAATATATATTTTTGGGCGATGCAGGATTTCTTGTGGACTCAGATGCTCCTATATCAAACACTCCAGGTAAGAGACATGTTCCATAAGTTTGCAGCTCATGAACATTTAAGCAAGTATGGAATAAAAATCCCATACCTAGCTAAATCTGAATCACTCATCCAAATGGATTCATTAACTAATTTTTTCTTCCAATGAACCAAATATTACTATTATTCCTTGCCTCTAATTCATTTCACCACAAGAGAATCTATTGCCTTGTAAACCTCATCAAGTTTCTTTTTAGGCAATTGATTTATCCAATTTGGTACATCTTGTGAACCCGAATGCACGTTTCCTTGTGTCTTTACCTCTCCATCATAATACAAGTACAAATCAACAACATTAAAGATTGGAGGATATCAATTCCTTCTAGAAGTGAAATCTAACAAGCATTGAATGAGAACTTCTTTAAGACCCTAGAAGGGCCTATATTATTCCATTTTAATTTAATGTAAGTTCCTTGTGGGAACTTCTCCTTCCATAAATGTACCAAAACCAAGTCTACAATCTAAACCTCATGTTCTCTTCTATGTACATCAACTTGTTCCTTATACTTCACAATATTTTTCTGCAATCTCTCCTTTACCTCCTTGTGCAACTCATGAATGTACTCAAAAAAATATTTTGCTACTACACTCCTACTCAAATATGTTGGTGTAAATAGGTACTTTTCCTAACTAGTTAATTAGTGAAGTCTTATTTACATATTAATTCCACTTAGGTCCTAGATATATTTAAGTTGTTTGGATAAGATTTTATCATTTAAATTTTATTAAATATTAGTGCCCTAGGTCATTTAATGTTGACTCATGTCATTTAATAATGACACAGTCATTTAATGTTGGTACTCCATCATACCTTGCCTATATAAGGAAGGTCATTGTACACTCTTGTAATATAGCTCATCATAATATTTCATAGATCTTAATATCAAGCAAGCTCATATTCTTGCATACTCTCTTGTAAAAGGTTGTAATTGTTTTTGCAAGTGATCTTGGGCTAGAGCTAAATTCCAACTCCTACATAGTATTAGAGCATGACCTTGCAAAATCCTTCTCAAATTTGAGGGTAGATCTATTAATAATGAGAGATCTTAGTGAATTTTAGTAAAGTTGAGTATGTTCTTCCTTTGCACCCTATGGTGATCTAGGGAATTAGAAAAAACTTGAAAAAAACACCAATTTTGGGGTTTCCTCTTTGTGGGTTTTCATTGCAGGTTATTTTTGGCATATGTTGGAGGTAATCTGAACTCACCATTGAGTCTAAGGCATTTGAGAAATCCAATATTGACTTTTTTTCCATCAAAATTTGACATATTTTCCATATCTATGAAAGTTTGAAGTTGGGAAGTGTTTACTAGATCCAAGAAGTAGTTGATTTTGTGGAGTATATTGAGCCAAAATCAATCCTTCCATTGCATCTAAAATGCCCAATAACCTCCAATTTCATATTAAATACTTCATATTTTGAAGAAAACTTTTTTTTTGGCAATTTTAAGAAATTTTGGTCGACTATCTAAAATTTGACGACCAAATGACCGTCACAGAAGACTATGTTAAATTTGGCATTTAAATGGTTGGCATATCAATGCTTAGCCTAGTCTGCTAGCTTCTAGTTGCATGGGTACCACTTGCCAGCTCTTAAGGGGCTTAATTTTGACCACTCAAGCCTTAATTGAGATTTTTTCTTAAAATCGCCATAATTTTTGACTTATGTATCAGATTTTCAAAAATGAGATATCGTTGAAAATTTGGTTCCAAGCACTTTTTAGTGGTGTAGGTATTATTATCAGGATTTATGTATAGAATATTTTATTGTTTTTTGAAGTAATATCTCCCATTTGGATCTCCGAGCTCATAACTTTTTTGCTTGGATCTTCAATTTTCATGTTTTTTATGGCATCAAAAAGGTATTAACGAGCTCTATCATTATGACCATGCACTTTTCCAGATTCAAACTTAGGTATTATTTAATTAATATTTTTCACATTTAGCATTGTGACTAATTACTTGGACATCTTGACTCCTGAAGAGGTTTTGTCTTTTTGGAAAGGCTTCATTTGTAGTATACATCATGTTTGAAGGTTTCTAATTGCTATTGAAGGTTTTAGTCTTCATAATTTTGGAGATTTCTCATAGTTCATTATGGGTTTTTTTTTATTTCATCCTTCTTTGATTATGTTGAAAATGGGAAATTATAAACAATGAAGAGATGACATCATAAAAATCTATATTGGCTTCATTCATTGCCACATTTGTATGGTCTTGTTTCCCCTCTGGGTACTGCTAGTAAATTTTTTGCTTGGAATTGCAAAAGGGATCATGTCTTAGGAGTTATTGCTATGCATGTAAATAATGGCATTTTGAATGATATTGTTTATTTTGAGTGTCCTCATACTCTTTGGACTAAAATTTGGGAGATATATGGAAATCCTAATACTCAACCATTCCCAGATGATCTTGTTTTAGATTGTCTTGTGCCTCTTCATTTTTTAGAATGGATACACTATGATTATGATACTATTCTGGAGTTTGAAGATTTGGAGTACTTTGAATCTTCATATGATGATGACGAGGTTTCTTCAGATGCTCCTTCTCCTTGAGAGACAATAGTTGATCTCACCTTCATTGATTCCTTGTGGAGAGACATTGATTGAGGCTCCCATCATTCTTGTTCAATAGGACCATTCACTTTTTATTGGTGTTTCATTGAGAACTTCTAGTGATTCATTGCAACATGTATCTAATTGTCTTCTTGATTGGAATTCCTATATATTAGACATTATATCCCTATTTTTAGAGTCCTATATTTTAAATATGGAAGACACATTTGAGGGGTTATCTCTCTTGTTTGATGGCAGTCATTGCACTATTATTGTCAATCCATCTTTGTCTTTAGATAATGTTCAACATTAGTTTCCACATAGTCTTGGTTTGTCACCTTCTTCATTGTTTGGGCTTGTACCTAATTTGATCGTGGCATCATCATCTTCATTGGACAAGGAGACACATGAGCATCTTTTAGATACATCATCATACATGTTTATGCTTTTTTATTTCAATCCCTATCTGAAATGGGAAGCATTCTCACATTTGTACTTGGTTTTGTTTCTTTTGAAAGGGAGATAAAAAAAAAATTCAACATTGGATCATGCTTTGTCTTCAAGCACTTAAACCATTTTTTCAAGAGATTACACATTATGGGGGGGCTACATAGTCTCTTTATTTCCCTCTTATGGGGGTGGGGAGGCAAGTCATTGATTGTATATGATGGATGTAGTCCTTGGGGGGTATCATTGACTCATCTATTCATCATCTTTGATTGTATCTTTTCTCTCTTTTGGAGAGGAGTTTTTTCCCAAGTGGTTTTTCTTCTTTTCTCTATTTGTGAGAGATTGCATTTGCATTTGTACATGGGTACCTATAATGGCCTCATAATCGTGACCCATCCTTGCATCATTTGTATAATAATTTCATCTCCCTAAGTTGCACTTAAGGGGGGTGTTGGTGTAAATAAGTACTTTTTCTAATTAGTTAATTAGTAGGGTCCTATTTACATATTAAGTCCACTTAGGTCTTAGGCATATTTAAGTTGTTTATATAAGATTTTAGTTTTTTAGCTTTTATTAAATATTAGTGTTCTAGGTCATTTAATAATGACAACCATTTAATGTTGGTACTCCATCACACTTTGTCTATATAAGCAAATTTATTGTACACTCTTGTAATATACCTCATCATCATATTTCATAGATCTTAATATCAAGCAAGCTCATATTCTTGATACTCTTGCAGAAGGTTGTAAATTTTTTTGTAGGTGATCTTGGGCTAGAGATAAATTCAAACTCCCATAAAATATACACTATCTCTCAAGTCATCAACACCTCTAAGGCATAGACACCCATAAACAATTTGAAATAGACTTTCTTTGACACTCTTGTTCACTATTGTTGTAAGAAAATTCTCCTTGTGCCAAGATAAGGCCCCACTGATGTGGTTTATTACCCACCAAGCATCTACACAAAACTCCTAGCCTCCTATTCTGAACTTCTATTTGACCATTAGTCTAGGAATGATAGGCTCAATCAAATCTTGATTTTGTACCCATCTTCTTCCATAGTGTCTGTTATAAATGGCCAACAAACTTTACATCATGATCTGAAACAATGTTTAGGAAAACCATGTAACCTAACTACCCCTTTGAAAAATAACATGGTAATATGAGATGCATCACTACTCTTCTAAAATGGTATGAAGTGTACCATCTTCGAAAACCTATCTACTATAACAAATATAGAATCATGACCTTGCTTGGTACAAGGCAATCCCAAAATGAAATCCATACTTACATATTACCATGGCCTCTCTGAAATTGGTAGTGGTTTATACAAAATAGTGTCATGTTGATAGATTTGATACCCACACACTAACCTTTACACATCCATTGTCATCTCAAATAAAAAATATCCTTCACTCACCTTCGTTGGTGTTTTATCAATGTCGAAGTGGCCTCCCAATCCACCATTGTGTTTTTATCTTATTAGGATCTCTCACATTGAACCTCTGAGAATACACAATTTTTGCCTTTTAAATAACAAACCATCATATAAAAAATAGTCTAACCATAGAGTTCTATATTTCTCCATTGGACTATGAATAGTTATTCAAGCTTCTCAAAGATCATGATCATTAGAATAAATTCCCTCATCGCATCAAAATCAACTACACTAACCCTCAATTCATTGAACAACAAACATCACCTGCTAAGTGCATTTGCTACTCTATTTGATTTACCACTCCTATGCTTCAAAACAAAAGAATAACTTTATAAAAATTCCACATTTCATATATCTTTGGTTCAACATACCTCGATTAATGATGAATTGTAAGGCATGGTGATCTGTAGAGTACAAATTCTTTGGATAGAAAATAATATCTCCACTTCTTTAGAGCTTGCGCTATAGCATAAGATTTTTGATTGTAAACTAAATATTTCTTCTTTGCTTCATTGAACTTCTCATTGAAATAGGAAATGGGCCTTCCCTTTTTCAATACTCCTTTAGTCGCACATCCACTGGCATCACAATCCACCTAAAAGATCTTGCCAAAGTCTGGAGATGGAAAGATGAGCTATCCTGTCACCTTTTTCTTCAATAATTGAAAGATCCATTCCATTGCAACTATCCATTGGAACTCTCCTCTACCCTTCATTGTTGCATTGATAGGTGCACATATCCCAATTAAATTTTGAATTATTTTTTTGTAGAAGCTTGCTAATCCATGAAAGATTTTGGCCTCAAAAATGCTCTTAGCAAGGCCAATCTACTATCGCCTTGACCTTCTTTGGTTCCATATTCAACCCCTCTTTTGACACTATGAATCCTAGATATACAAATTCTTTCTTCATGAAACTACACTTCTTTAGATTCACCAATAATTTTTCCTCTTTCAATCTTTGTAATACAACCTTAAATATGCAACAAGTGTTCCTCCTTTGTCCTACTAAAAATCAAAATGTCATCAAGATAAATAATAATAAAATTACTTAGGAAAGGCTTCAACTTCTCATTATCAAGCACATGAAAGTGTTGGGGTTTGGCATCACCAACCACTCATACAACCCATCTTTGGTCTTGAAGGTTGTCTTCCATTTATCTCTCTAACAGATTCTTAGCTAGTGATATCCACTTTTCAAATCAATTTTGGTGAATTACTTTGCTCCTTAGGAAATCCATCAAGCCATCCATTATGGGCAACGAAAATATGTATTTAAAGATGATTTTATTTATGGCTCTGGAGTCTGTGCACATTCTCCATTCTTCATCTTTCTTTGGTGCTAGTACAACAAGTATTGCACATGGACTGAGGCTCTATTGAATCAATCCTTTATCCAACAACTCTTGCACTTCCTATTTACTTATTTATTTTCCATGGATGCAATTATATATGTCACCTTGGTAGGAAAACTTTCTCTTGGAATCAAATTGATGCAGTGGATAATATCCCTGATCAATGTCAACCCATCCAGTAGCTCTTTCATCATAATTTCTACATACTCCTGTGGGGTTTCATGCGCCTTCGTTGATAACTCTTCCTTGCTCTTTGCAAATACCATCAGCGTCGGCTTGGAAACTAATGTAATGCATGTTCCTTCCTTCTTCAACGCCTTTAAGAATTGCTTTCCTAACACCAAACACACCCTTGAACTACTTCTCACATCTTCTTTATCCTTCATAGGCTTTAAAACAAACTCTTGCCCATCTTTCTTGATCTTATAAGTCTTAGTCCTTCCACCATGTACAACTTGTCAGTCAAAATTCCAAGGCCTTCCAAGAAAATTATGAAACATCCATTGGAAATCATATGTTACCTCATCCTTATAACTTTCTATTTAAAAATTTACAATACATTGTTCTCTTACAAGCAATTAGTGCTCTTTTTTCAACTAGAATACATTATAAGGATTGGGATGCTTCAATCTCTTCAATCTCAATTTATTCACCATCTCCTCAAACACAATATTATACATACTGCCACTATCCACTATCACCTTATAACATTTACCACTACACTTGCATTTGTTTTGAAAAAAAAATCTCCTTTGGATCGATTCAATCCTCTCCTTCTCTAGATTCAACAAAATTATTTTCAACATCAAAAATTCACCATCTTTTGGGTCTTCTCCCAGTTTTGGGGAGGCAACACTCTCAATGTCGGCATGTGTCATATTTATTCTAGTTTCTTTTCCGTTCATACTATTTTTTTGTACCATAGGGCGTTCAAATTCCCTATGTCCCATTTCTCCACACCAGAAAAAGTATCATTGAATCCTCTTCCTCTACCTCCTCCAAATGATCCTTTATCTCTAGCAAAATCTCCTCTGCATTTATTATCCTAGGTGTTTGTTTGATATGAATTGGCCTCCACCTATTTGTTTGTGTATCCTCTTCAACCACTTGATTGTCCTCTTTCATAAGAAAAACTCCCCCTTCCTTTGGAATTGTATTTCTTCCTAACAAGTTTCTCTTTAGCCTTTAGGGTAAATTGGTATACTTCTTCTACACTAGTAGTTCTCACCATACTTAGCTCATACTAGATGGAATAATGTAGTCCATTTATATATCTAGAGATCACTTCCACATCATCTTCATCATGACTAGCCCGAATATTCAATTTATAAAACTCTTCAGTGTATATTCATTTATTTTTGTTTTAGATTTTGCAATCTTCTAAACAAACTAATGTGATAATTTGCTGGTAAGTTTTTTGCTTTTAAATTTATTTTTTTAAAGGGGTGAAAAAAAATTATTCAAGAAAGAGCAACCAAGTACAACAAGAGGCTCATATGACTAGAGTCATCAAAAGACATACTGCCACCAAGCTCCAAAATAGAACCATGCTGAAACGAGCCAAAAACCAACCCAAGCCAAAAGATACCAACCAACCTTAACAAAAGGCTGCACCTTCTGATCCTAGTGAATATATCTGGACAAAGTGTTGCTTTTATCCAGATCCAATTGTTTCCATTCAGCCACATTACATGCCCTCGACCTTCAGAGGCCCATTTAGCAAGGTAATCCACAACCCTATTCCATTCCCTGGGAATGTGAACAAACGAGATGGTTTTAAAACTCAAAGCAAGATGAAGAATTTGCTTCACAATTATAACCAATCTCCATGAAGAGTCCTAAAAATCTCTCTTATTAAGAGGAGAGACCAAAATCATAGAATTTGTCTCACAAATCACATCCCTCCAACCAAACTCATAGGCTCTCTCTAGAGCCTTAAGAATAGCACAAGTCTCCATTTGATTGTTAGACTGCACACCCATGTGAATGGAGAAGAAAAACTGGATGGACCCACTAATATCACGACCCACTCCTCTGATCCCAGCATCTCTAGGATTTCCCCGAGCAAAACCATGGGTGTTAATTTTGAGAGTACCTTTAGGAGGAGGACACCACCTCCCCACCCTATTCACTTTCTTAGAAAGTTTTAGCTCGCATCCCCTATAGTCCCTTGTGGGCCTAGGGGAGAAGAAAGCTCAAGGATAGAAGCTATGTGCATGTTTAATGATGACATAGACTCTCTGAAGTCAAATTTAGATGAGATTGTTTCTTTCAAAAGAATTTGCACCTTGTACTAGACCTACAAAGCCATTTGACAACACTCATGGAAAATGCATCGATTCCTCTCCAACCAAATCTGCTAGATAATAATGGAAGGTCCCAACTCCCAAGCAACCACCAAACGTGACACAGATGTTGGAGGATTTCCCAAGTTCTCCCAAAAGTCTTGCAAAGATAAAGAAAACCTAAATGGTCTTCTCCAAATCTCCCACCAAAGTCTCCAAATTTCCATGGCAAAAGTACATTGAAAAAAAAGGTGAGTCATACTTTCTTCATCGCATCCACATAAAAAACAGAGAG
The DNA here is from genome assembly GCA_007115665.2 of Sequoiadendron giganteum. NCBI lineage: Eukaryota > Viridiplantae > Streptophyta > Pinopsida > Cupressales > Cupressaceae > Sequoiadendron > Sequoiadendron giganteum. The sequence goes on from CM021104.1 coordinate 47,393,357, forward strand.
ATGGCCCACAAAAACCTTGTTTCCTAATATTCTCCCATGTGAGGCATTTGTTATGACTCAACAACCATAAGAACATACTACACTTGGGCCACCCAACCTTGTTCTAGATGCATTTCCACCTAGGATAAACTCTCGCCTCAACATGGTGTGACACCAAAGAAACATCCCTTGAACAACATAGTAGATACCCTTAGATTCATGTCTCCAGGACAACAAATCATTGTCCTTTAAAGAACAACAAGGCCTCTTAGCCAGTTTAGACATCAAAATACTTCGCTTTTCTTAAGAACCACCATCTGACCAACTATTAGGATTTCGTTACTAATAAATCCTAGTGCCTACCAAATAAGAAGAGAATTTGATACTACTCACCTTCGACCACCTATCAACCACAAAATTCTCACTTAAAGGTCAAAGATGATGGAAGATGATAGAACTGGAGGGTGACCATCCCAAGAATTAGTCCAAAAAAGAACCTGCTCCCCTTTCTGAATGATCAATAAAAGGCCCTACTTAATGAGGGACAAACCCCTCTTAATAGTGCTCCAAATCATAGAACCTTTATCAAAAAAATCCATTCAAGAAATATCCTCATTAGCCACCTCTCCTAAGTACTTGTGGTTTAGAAAACTTGCCCATGGCTGCTCTGGAAATTTACACCACCTCTAATAAATTTTTGTAGCCAAAGCAAAAGTATTCTACTTTGACTGCCTAAGCCCAAGGCTGCCATTCTCCTTTGGTTTGCAAACCCGGTCCCAACTCACCAAACTCCATTTTTTAATGTAAAAATTCCCTACCCATAAAATTTTTTGTTAAGGGAGTCAAGCTCCTTGAGCACACTCTTGGGAGCAGATAACACCATGAACCTATACAAAGGAAGAGCCTGGAGAACATAAGACACAAGAGTCACCTTGCCAGCCAAAGATAGCCATCTAAAGGTCCAGTGGATGACCTTAGAATGAAATTTGTCCAAGATCTTCTGCCAGTCATTCCTCTTCAAGGTGCCATCACGGAGGGGGATCCCCAAATACTCCAAGGGAAGTTTTTCAATTTGAAAATGAAGAATGTTGGCTATTCTATGTTGGATTAAAGCGAGAGTATTGAAGAAAAGGATTTGAGACTTACCCTCATTGATCTACTAGCCAAACACAGCCAAATAAATATCCAAAACCTTCCTGAAGTTAAATGCATCCTCAATCCTAGCAACACCCATGAGAACAGTATCATCAACAAACTGGACATGATTTTGTGCTTCGAAACCCTATGCCCAACACCAACCATGAATGGAGCCTCTATCCCTATGCTATTTCAATAGCCACCCAAAACCTTTAGCCATCAAAATAAACAAATAAGGGGAAAGAGGGTCCCCTTGCCCGAGTCCCTAGCCTAAAGAAAAGGTAGGCGAGGGGGAGCCATTAACAAGAACAAAGAAGGAAGATGTGGTCACAAAGCTCATAATCCACGAGACCCACTCTATATGGAAACCAAAATCCAAAACTAGACGTTGAAGGAAAGACCCCCTGACTCTGCCATAAGCTTTAGACATATCTAATTTAATGAACATGGCTTTTTCTTTGGAAGAGGACATGGAATGAATAGCTTCAGACACCACCACTATACCATTCATAATTTGCCTACCCTTGACAAAACCACCCTATTCCAAGAAAATCAAGGGATTCAAACACCTCTTCAATCTTTAAGCAATCAACTTAGTGATAATCTTGTAGGTTACATTGCACAATGCAATAGGCTGAAAAAGAGTCCAAAGAATCAACACCCTCTTTCTTAGGAATTAAAGCAAGGAAGGTATAATTTATAGCCTTGAGCATCTACTTGTTAGTATAACTCTCAAACCACCTCCAACAAATCCATTTTGATGGTATCCCAAAATTCTTGAAAGAACTCAATGGGAAAACCATCAAGGCCAGGGGCCTTACCTTTCTTCATCTGGAAGACAATATTCTTAACTTCCGCCAAAGAGATGTGCCAGAAGAGAGTTATTCATCTCCACTGAGACCAAAGGAGGGACACAAGGAAAAAACAAATTCTCTTCCTCCAAGGCAAGAGGAACATTCTCCAAGAAGAGAAGAAAAGAAATGAACCACCTCCTCAGTAATAGCTTGATGTGAGTTTAACTATTCCCCCTAAGCCGACAAGAGAGAGGTAATAAAATTCCCACCCCTATGCGCCTTAATTGAATTATGAAAAAATGCAATATTTCTATCACCTTCCTAGAGCCAATCAATCCAAGATTTTTGTTTCCAAAAAACCTCCTCCCATAGGTCCCATTCAGCCAACTCTCTAGAGAAATTTGTTTCTTCCTGAAGCAATCCCACTATCATCCCCTCTTCTTTGATTTTGAACATGATGCTATCTAGCTGATCCTAAATTTGTTTCTGCCTATGAAAGAGTTTACCAAAAATTATTTTATTCCATTTCTTAAGCTTGAATTTGACAAATTGGATCCTCTTGAAGAAAGAGAACATTGCAATACCAAACGCAAGCCTCCCTTCAACCCACCACCGATCCACAAATTGGTGCAAGCTATGATCCTTGAGCCACATCAGTTGAAATTTAAAAGGGGATTGCTTAACCATGGAGAACCAAGAGGAGGAGAACTTAATTGACCAATGCTTTGACCCCTTCAACCCCAAGATCTCATAGGAAGAAGTTCAATTATTACCAATCCATTCTATAAAGACAAGAAACCTGTCCAACCTCTCAGAAATAGACCCCTCCCCAGATCTTCACTTCTGTCAGGTAAAGGTCCCATTAATGGACTGAACATCCACTAAATTAACAAACTTGATATTGTCCTGAAGCAAGGAAGAAGAAGAAGGCCCCAAACAACTAACTCCCCCCAATTTTTCCTCGTGTATATAGAATTAAAGTATCTTGCCAAAATCCAAGGGCAAGGAGGAGCAAGAGAGCGAATAAATCTAATGTGAGACCAGAGTAGTCTTACCAAAAAATAGTAAGGCACATACACATTGGTGAACATAATCACCACACCCGAATCAAAACAAGATGCCAACAAAGAAAGGGAGTTCCTTCCAATCATCCACCAAAGAGGTGAGATCCTGCAGGGGTCCCAAATACACGCCATGCCTCCAACAAAACCTTGAGATCCAACACATTAGCAATAACCTCTCCAAATTTTGGGTGTAGTCTTTATCATATCTTCAATAGTGAGCTTGGTCTCCTAAATGAAGAGAATATTTAATTTATGATCACGAGCTAAATCACGAGTAGCCTTTTGTCTAGGGATGCTACTCAAACCCCTAGCATTCTAAGATATCACAATCATTTATGAGAGGAAGCAAAGTGGGTGTCCAATGTCTTAACAACACCAGATTCCACCAAAGATTCTCCCATAATCTTCATCTTCTCCAAGTCCTTCCTACTTTAGCCATCTTATCACCAGTCACTTTCTTTAAGCTCTTTTGGTGGGGATGCCGAGGGGAGGCCCATTCTTCTTCTTACCATCATCCTTGGGCCCAAAATTAGTATCCAACTCATTTAACCTGTCAATACCTATGTGCTCATGAGGAAACTCTTCCAAGGGACTAGGAACCGAGTCATCCACTAGAGCCACCACATTATCCTACCCAAAAGCCCCAACTCAACTGGGGACGAAGAGGAAACAAGTCCTTCCTTTGAAGCATCATGAATGTCAGCTTTTGGAGAAGGGCACTAAGGGTATTGACTAACAAGATCCATTCCTTGAAAAACCTGAGTCCCAAAGTTGTGAACATGTTCCATTGAATCCAACTCTTCAAAAATTTCAAGAATGTCAAATCTATTACTAGAGGCCTATCCAAGCATGGCTTTGTTTTGGCGGTTTGGTGCCTTTGCTTTCGACCAAGATTTCACAGGTGCAAACTCATTTGAATCAGGATCCTTGTTCTAGATTGGTTCTTTTCCTTTTGCTTTGGAAATATTTGCATGCACACTTGGCAAACGCTGTTGGGTTTTAGCTCGCAACTTGGGGCAATTCCTTTGTAAATGCACATATTCATGGAAAGTACGACAACGAAAAGGAAGGGCTGCATAGTCCCCCTGTTGAATCCAACACATACCTCCTAGCCTAATTTCAAGAGATTTTGATAAAGGGTTACCTAAATTAATTTCCACACAAACGAGCAAATGAGGTCACCCTTCGATCAAGTGTCTAACAAGAGGGACTCAAGGGCTTCCCTAGAACAACCGCAATAGAATGCAAGATGTACTTGTGCCAAAACTCCATCGAAAGACGAGGTAGACAAATCCAAACAGGGATCCTTGATGAAAGCTCTTCCGTTAGATCAAAACCCAGATGCCATGGTTTGATGAAAAGTCTCGCCTGATTGTGAAAATACGGGGCCCCTTCGAGAACCACATTGCCATTTGCAATCCAAGAGAATACCACAAAGAAATAACCATTAGCTCCCAAACAATTTCCAAGTCTCTTTTAGGATTCCAATTGTTGTAGGCCTTATTCTCTAGAAAAGGCAAGGGAATGTGGACCCCATAAATTTGCAGATTAGCACATGCTCATATAAATACAACAAATCCTCAGCAACTGCATCTGGGTTGATCATCACCACCGAACAATCATTACATCTCTCCAAACACCCATTGGGTTTTGGTTGAAAACTCTGAGATTGATTGTTCTTCGATTCCTTTACTGCATGCAAGAGGAAATTTATAGCATCTCCATGACCAAAGGATGAAGGGTCCCCACCAACAATAGCATCTTTAAAAGAAACCAAACAAGGGTCCCCTAAACCCCCTACATGGGCCATATAGCTTGCACAATCGAAAACCCACAAAAAGCACACAAAAAAGGATAAAAAAGTAGCACAAAGAACATAAAACAAAGAGCAAACCCCAAAGAATGGCGACCAACATAGAAAGAGGGCCACTGCAGCCCCACACCACTCTCGCACAAACCAAGGAGGCAGCCCATGATGTCACCAAGCAGCACAAGCTGACTTACACCCTCGTGCGCAAGCAAAAACCCTCACTTGCTTGAGCATCCATCGCCAAAATTTTCAACCAAATCTCAAAGTGAATATCCCAGTTATCTGTTTCAAATTTGTTATCATTTTATCCCAAGTTCTAATTTTCTCCTTACTTGTTCTCTGACATTCTATTTGAACATGATCCCACCACACAGAGGCATGACCCTTAATTTCATGCAAGCAAACTTAATTTTCTTAGGATCTTGAATGACCTTGAAGTCAAAATACTTATCCATCTCAAAAATTCAATCAATCAACTCTTTTGGATTCAAACTACCATTATAACTTGGAGGATCCGAATGAGGTTTAATGTTGATTCTAAACATTGCTCACAAAAACCTCCTTTCGGGTTCAACACCCTCTTCTTATGCATCATCTTCTCGCACCTCTACTTCCTCTTCACCCTCACTAATATCTTCAACATGTACTCAACATTGCGCTACTTCAATAGCTTCCAACCTTTTTGTTCCCTCTCAGCATATCTACTATGGTCACATCTCCCGCTTTGGGTGGTGCTCTTCTTCCTCATCCTCTTAACAGACCTACAGATCCCAAATTAAACAATTCATTGTCCTAGAGGCGCTTCATTTAAATTGTCAACAAAGGAATCATAATCTTGAGATGATGCTGGCACTATATGTGCAGCTGAGAATCCTAAACTCACCAAATCAATAGAGTACAAAAAAATGAACAAAAGCAATTCCAATTGAAGGCAACTTAACAAAATCAACTCCTACGTAGAAAAAAAATTAAGTGAATACTAATTGTTGTAAGCAACTATAGTAACTACTACGGGTGACTATTCCTACGCAGACTGTAACGAATGACCCTCTATGCTGCAGAATGGGTTAAGAACAATTGCCTGATAGCATTTGACACAATGCAAATCAAAAATTACAATTCATAAACCTATAAAATTTCTGCTCTGGTACAGGGCCTTTTGATCTGCCCTTAGCAGATTGGAGGATTCAGCTCAAGAATGCCGAACACCAATTTGAGGAAGAGTGAATGAAGGAATGGTTATGATTCGGAAGTAGTTTTCTCCCTTGGTTCTCAATCTACTTACAGTATAGCTTTCCAAACAGATTCACAATAAGTCTGACACAAGTGAAGCTTTGAAATTTCTCTAACCACTGTTAACTTCGTGTAAATATCCCTAAGGTCTCATTTAGCAAGTAGAATTCCTGAGGATTTTGCTACTAATGTTATTTCCTCTGAAATTTACAAAATTAACAATTCCTCAATCTCTCCAACCTCAAAATTTATAAGGTCTCGATTAGCAAGTAGAATTCCTGAGGATTTTGCTACTAATGTTATTTCCTCTGAAATTTACAAAATTAACAATTCCTCTTTAAGCAGGTATACCTCCACAAAACACTGCCTCCTTTGCCTTGTTCCTCTCCACCTTTATTTTTGCAGAAACTTTCATGATTAGCATATGATATCCATATTAAAACATGGCATTTAAGTTTGGTAAACAAAATTCCAAATAAAAGAGAAAGATACACCTATTCACTGCCCACAGGTGGACAAGTCCCAATTTTTTTCAAGTTTTGTTTTAGAAAACTGGATTTTAACTGGGGTAGCAGCAACTATTCAGAAGCAGTCCATTTTATTAGGAATTACACAAAACAAAGGGCTGTGGATCAGATCAGTGGGCAAACTTAAATAAGATTCAAAAAGTTGAAGATCCAATGACTGAAGTATCCAGATTGATATCCACATGGTAAGCATTATGTGGCATGGGCACAAAGCGCAATTATTGGATAGGTTTAAAGGCAACAATTATTTTGACAGTGAGAGGGTCACAAAAGAAACCAAATGGAATTTTGCAAGTAATTCTCATTGTGATGGGAGGAATATAAAGTCATGGAAGGACAGGCAAGGTCATAGAAAATTCTCAAAGAATTCTACAGAGTCTGATAAGGGTGACAGCCTTACTCGGAATGAGTGCAACAGTGCAAAGCATGAATGGTACACATCAAGGAGATTTCGTTCTGTTGGTGGTCGCAGCAGGGATCATCTCACCAGTTCTGCATTAGTGTCTGCACACGTCTCCTCCAGCCCAAACCAGCAGTGGAATCATCACTGGCCTCTTCCAGATCCTGGAAATGCAAGGATTGGAAGATCAAATGGTTGTACAGACTGGACAATGGGGACACAAGAAAACACTTTGAAGGGAAAATTACCACTAGCTTGTTTGGAAAGTCACACTCACATGCACATAGCAATTAAATTCAAGACGAAGTATACAAAATCTGATTCCTTTAAACCAAGAGTTTCAAAACATTTAGAAGATGAGTATGAGGATGTAAACACACAACTTAATGCTAAATATTTTCCATTTACTATCAGTTTTAATCATTCAGATATTTTAGGATAATGTTTGTTGTGACTATCATTTATGGAAAATGTGGCTGCTGTGTAATTAATTGGGATTTGGCCATTTTAGAGTAACAATTTGGTTTAGCTAGAGAAAAGGAAGTTTCAGGGCATGGGCTGGTGTAGACATTCTAAGAGAGTTTATGCTTGTAATTGAGCCCATAAATAAAAGCAGGTTTCCAATTTGTAATGAGTTCTATTTTATCATAAAGGAGGACCTGCTGTTTTTAATTATCTGCTCACTGTTTTGAGTTCCAGCTCCAATTTTCTCTACAGATCAGAGCATTCTGCATTATTACACAACTGGCATTATCATAGGGGAGACCACAAACCTGAAAAAGCTTCTGTGAGCAAGGACTGTTTTGATCAAGATTTTCAAAATGGATTTTAGAGTAAGTAAACATGAAGCTAGATAAATTTAATCTTTTGACAACATGATTTCTTGCTGTCAAATAAAAGCAAACTATTGAACTGATAACACTCCACATTTTAGATGAAATGGGATGTAGACTGGTCTTGGCATAATGAGAAGTTTATTAACTGTATCATATTACATTCTCATTGCTGCATTTTTTCAATAGCTATTGAAAACAAGTTACAACTACACCAAACCCTTGGACATTCAGAGATTTTATCCCAGCATATCACAACCCTTCCTATCACGCCACTCCAAAAATATAAGAGCGGCACAATAATGAGCAAATGCCCCAGCTACCACAAATAAATGAAAAATCTGATGGCTATGTCCTGCAATATCAAACAAGCCAGGTTTCCATCTTTCTGGTATCCTACTGACATAGAAGAAAGTCCCCACAGCATAGAAAAATGCCATAGCAAGTTCATATGCCAGGGTAACAAAACAATGAGGTTCATTCCAATTTGTAGTGACCGCATGAATAGCAGGAACCACACCTGAAAAACCCATAGCTAAGAAAAGCATTGCTCGAAAGGCCCGGAACTTTGCAGTAGAAAATGCAGGTGTTAGCAGAACAAGGATTGTAAACACTCCCATAGTGGTTATGCCTGTCAAGTACACAACTTGCCATATTGGAGTGCACTGAAACACATAATATATAGGTGGAAAGAATGATGTTGCAATCATAATAGAAATTCCAGCATAATCAAGTCGCCAAAGGAATAAGTTAAGGCGTTCAGAGTGACAGCTAAGTAAATGGCAGAAGCTGCTTGAAAAAAGGCAGAACATTGAACCTCCAAGAAATACAAAGAATGGCCATCTAGCTGCTCGTGTTTGAAAGTAAGGTTCCAAAATCATTTGTAGATCATGCTTCATGTTACCCTGCAAGGAAAATAATAATCACTGATGTTGAAGATATAGCTTAAGTCTCTATCTTTTTAGAATGAACTCATTCCACTAGATTCTACACATTTCAACACCAAGCAAGCTACACTCAGAACTTCACAGCAATTTGAAAAACTAGTCGTAGATTTACCAACACATTATGCTCCGAGGCATTTGCTGTTTGTAGCCTCAGTTGCAGGGATCTGATGAATTAAGGGATCAAGCAATGACCCAGTCAGAAATATTATGTTTGAAAAACTAAATCACAGTGATAAAGCAAGTTTGAATAGACATTTCAAAATGGAGAGATCAATTCATGGGAAATAGACAAACCTCGGGAAAAGTGATGAAAATTCTGCGACTCCCGTTAGCTCCATTGCACTCAAAATAGTCAAAGCTAAGAAAAGAAAGAATCCTGCCAAATGTCTGTTAACAACATAAACAGGGAAAGCATTAAATATATGTTAAGAAGACCATTGAAAATAAAATATAATTATATATAGTTTCAACTTTCTGATATTCCACACTCAAATACAATTGTTGCAAATTATTGGTCAACAAATATTGACTCAAAAATATGCAGTTCAGTCCTGATAGATTGTCACAATTTGATAAACTGTAAAAACACCACGTACATGAAAACTATGGAGAGAGTTAACCATGCAGGCAGCAAACCATACCATTTCTATTATACCATATTACTTGGTACTTGGCAGACTCATTTAAATGTTCAACTTGGCTTGCAGACATTCTCCAGTTGCCTAGACAGCACATGGCAAGACATACACTTTTCAAAATTTGCAGTTTGAAGCTTTGAAATATGGTGATGGTACTTTTTGCCAAAGGCAAGTCTCTCAAAGTTTAACAGATTTACTACTACTGAATATTTCTGGAATTGCTCCTGTCCACTCTCTCTGTGTGTTATGTTTTCTGATGACTTATTAAGAAGGGTTACAACAATCACAATTCATAGAGTTATAGAAAAAGTTTCACCGTAAAATGCAATGGGCTAGGAGTAACATTGTGACATCTGCTGTCTTGAGGAAATCAAGTAGTTGTTAGGTGATAGAAACTCGGGCTTTGTCAACATTAAACCTCGAAATGTTACACAAGAGCCTACTAGCAGTTTTATAACACAGCATCCTTAAATAAATGATACTGGCAAAATTACTACATTGCTAAGGCCAAACAATGGTCACCTTGCCTATGTATTCAAGGTCATTTGATTCTGTCATAATCAACGAGCTTTGAGCCTGCTATTATGATTGAGAACTAAAAACAATCTAAGGTGGCACTTTAACGTTAGAAAGGTTTTAAGTTTTTAACTGATCTATTCCAGAGCCCTTTCCATTACCATAGACATGGATAGAACCCCTTGCGGGGTTTTTGATTATTGTTGCTGGTCATTAATGCTGCTAAAAGTTGACTCTCTACTGTTTTTAATAACTCTAGTTCTATCAAGCTACTTAATCTGTTTCTTTCTACTTAAGGCAAAAATTGCCCTATCTTGCTTTATATATAGCAAGCACCAGGAGAAATTTCATGTTTACTTCATACTGATACACAAGAAAAACTAGAAATATGATCAATGTGGCAGGTACAAGATAAGCTTCTTGTGCGAAGATTACATGCTTTATAAATGATGTCTATGCTTGTCCAATTAAATAGAAACAGCTCCAGAAAATTATCATAATATTAGATTCTATTCTTTTGCAAGATCTAACCTATATTTGATGTGCATTTTGGTATCATAGATTGCCTTTAGAGAGCCCATGATCTCAAGGATGTGGATCACACTTTCACAGAAAATAATCTTGCTTCTAAAAACACTAAGAAGGTCATAAACATCTTCCATCTCTACATTACAAATGCAAATTACTTTAGTAACTCTTCCTTCACTTTCTTGGCTAACTCCTTGGCTTCGGAGACTATTGCTCCTGCTTTATCTCTAAACTCGGAGGCAAGATCATCTATTACCACCAAAACTCCATATATTCTCGCAAATTATTTACTCCTCTAGCATCATTAATTTTTTCCTTTAATCTCTCTTTAAAGATGACCTTCAGGTCTCATGCATCCATTTCCTCCAGTACAAAGGATTCCTGAAACCATGCTTCATAAACTGATACCACTTCCTGCAGCCCTGCAACTACTTTCACAACATACTACAATACTCCTAAACACAATCCACCTCTTTCATGAAATGGCGTTCTGCTTGATTACATCAATTATATGCCCATGCCAGTTGATTGCAGTAATTTCTGAGACAGGAAACTAGATTCAGGTCCTAATATTTGCTCAATTGAATGTCTCCGATCTTCCATCAATTAGTTATAATGTTCAATTTGTTGCGAGACAATCTGGATTTTGTATTGGCAAAACTATTGAATATTTTGTTTTCCCTTCTAAACAAAGAAGACAAACTAATTGAATTATATCTTATCGAGTCTGTACATAATTAATAGCTATCAATTCCACCTAGCTATTCAATTCAACACCTTGCAGAATCAGCTCATATATTAATGATGGACATAGACCTAAGAAAATATCCTTCCATGTCTAACAAAGATTCAATTTTCTACTACTTAATGTTCAAACTCAGCCCTTCAATAATAATCTACTATAGTACTGCAGTTATAAAATGTCTCTATTTGAATTCAATTTTGCATGTGACAGATAATGATGGCACATTTACGCAAGCACACTATTATCATGTAAGATTCAAGAATTTAATTTGCCAATGCTTGATAGACGAAATAATATCAAGAAAGATCTATGTGGGAAAGTGGCCAAAGAAGCAAAAACTGTCAAAAAACATGAAAAGTCGAGATAAATATTGATCCAGACCAGACAACAGTTTTATCATGTGAAAAATGCAATTTTAAATAAAAACACAGAAAAAACAATTTATTCCTGTTTTATTTAAAATTTTCAATGATTTTATTGACAAAAACTCACCCAAAAATGATTTAAAGTGAGTTTGACCAATTTTGGCTGATTTTGAACAACTTTTGCAAAATCGGACAATTTTTTTGCTAAGCCTTAACCCCCTTTTTTGTGATTTTTGCCTGGGATACAATTTTTTCTTGTTTTTTCCCGGAATCCCTAACCCTAACCTGATTTTTTCCCGATTAAATCATGATTTTTGCAGAGAAAAACTTCTTTTGATTTGCCAATATCTTCCCAAGAACAATTTTTGCTGCTATGGGGTAGGCATCTCACTTGCTGCCTTAAATGGTGTTTTCTTTGGAGGCTAATCAGTGCTAAAAAGCTCCACAATCCATCTGACCATGAAATAGAGCCATACACAAATATAATCTGCAGTTAGGATCGATAATTCAACAAGCCTGTAATTTAAAATGAAGCCATAGTCTAGCAACAGAGCAATCAGTACAGAAGAGTAATCAGAATGCTGGGAACTCGTCCTGCAATTGCGTGTAATACATGGGTCATCAGAATTACATTTCTCAGATGAGGAAGTATTTCTACTAATTCCAGGATCTTAAATAACATAATATATAATTTAAACCCCGAGAGTTCACAGAGCAAAATGGAATTGGAATCTCCCCAACAATCTAGAATGAGCATACCAACATAAAAATAGATGGAAAGCTAAATTTTACAAATCAAATTTCATTTCTTAAAATTTTCAAAATTAGGATAACATGGAAGAAAGATGTACATACGTCCATATGTTGAGGGTCTCATTGTGCCACGAGAAAATGCTCAAGAGAGTCTGTTTCAACGGCCATTCTGACCTATAATGATTCAATATATACTCGTTGTCCTTCAGGTACTCTGGCAGTGCATCAAAGTTCACCAAATGGTATTCCTGCTTCACCTTCTTCCACATCCATTTTGCAGTGGTCATTTTTTCACTGTTCTCAACTGTTACACACTCGGCCTTGCTTTCTCCCCGTCCTATATTCTTCCTCTTGGCCACCACCTTGATGCCCATCTCAATAAAAGTTCACCTGTGCTAAAATAAATAGACGGCAATGCCTTTGCTTCATATACTCTTATATAATACTCTTCAGCGAATGAAACCTAAATTAGCCTGCAATTCCTTCTCAACATAAAACTCTTATACGATACTCTTCCCCGCCCTCAAGCTTACACTGTAGGCAAACAAATCAGTTTGAACAAGATTCAGACCTCCTCTTAGCCAGGATTAAATCAAAAGCTGTTGAGCTTTTCAAAGATTATATTCCTTTCCGCGATCCAATGTTCCTCAATACACTACTATTACAGTTCTCCGAATCTTGTATTCCTTCCTTGAACAGGTCATTATCCCAATGACACTGAAGCACTGTGCAGTCCTTTTTACGCCAACGATACTCTTCAGCAACCCAATTTCCCTAAAATTAATTCGAAGCGCCCAGCAACTATCTTCAGCTTCCAGATTAAGAAAAACTCATAAAATCTATATTGATTTTAAACATCCAATTTTTTGGACGCGCCCAACTTCCAAAATATGACACCAAAATTCAAACTTATGACATCATTTTTCTCAACCAGCCCTATTTTCCAAAAAGACCTATACAGTTACAGAACAAAAACATCCTTTTTCAAATGACACCCAAACAAAAAAGACTACAGTGTAGCACTCCAAAAAAAGTGCTACACCACACCAAAAAAATCCCAAAACACCAAAACAACTATGCACCCAATCTTACCAATCAGCTGTACCAGACACATTTAACAAGTTTTCTCTGCAACAAAATTTTCCTTAAACCCCAACAGTATTATAGGACTTATGGTACCAATTTTTTCGGTACACCGGCTTTACCAAAAGCGCTGCAACACATTCATCTACATCAACCCCATTCCCCTTTAAAAGCTGCTGAATTTGACGGATTCAATTTCGTCTCCAAAGACCACATAGAATTTTTTAACATTTATTTATTTTCTTCGCGGTGCTTCTTCTCTCATAGCTCACACAATCATCCACACACCCAAAAGCCATCCCGGATCCAAACCAAAGAAATCCTCTCAACCCACGAAAAGTCATCACTCTTCCATCAAATCCAAATTTCGTTCATGACCCAAACCAATGAAATCTCCTCGACCCACATATTTTTCTTCACTCTTTCTCCACACCCAAATGCTGGTCTTGACTCGAACCAATGAAAGCTAATTGACTCACCTAATTTTAGGCTCTTTCTTCACACCCGAAACGCCATTTCTATTAAAAGCAACACCATTTTCATTTTTCTTCTTCTGCTAATCCAAAAAACAAAGAAGCTCTTTTCTTCCTTCACAAATTGTTGAGCAACTGCCCCCAAGTTGTTTGAAAATTTGCGCAATTTTTGTGGACGCCTCCTGAATGGTTTCTTGCACGGACTATCATATAACCGAATAGTAGCTCGACACGAAAAAAGAGTTGGTGCGAATAACTTAAACAAAGTACCAAAACAAAATAAAGAAGCTCATCTACTTCTCCTATAATGTTCAATGCCAATTTTGGGCATATGCAGATTCGGTCGTTTTTATCAGTCAAAATAGTTTTTACTTCATAATATTTAAGCGCTTCAATTTGCCGCTCGAAATGCCTTTCCTACTGACCTACCCAGCCACTGTCATCACACTTGCTGCACCTTCCTGTAACTGTACAGCATGCTTGTTGTATATAGTCAATAAATATACAGATAATGTAGTTACGTGCCAGCAGATATTTGGTCAACTACTATGGTTGGTGTATATATACATTTCATTTAATATTATTATGTATCTTTTATTTTTTTGGGAAGAGCGAATTTATACGTGTTCTTATAATATTCATTATAGGGGAGAGAGATGTGCTCTGTACATAGAGGGGGGCCCTCTGGAAGTTTGTTGGTACAAGCTAGGTTGCCTGTATGGCTGTATTTCTAATTGGGGGAAGAGGGCCCCTAGTCATGTGGGTTAATTTTGTAATTATGTGTTATATGGAATTATTAAGTTTTTTTTAAGAAATGTGAAAAGGTCTTTTATCTATTTATAATTAAAGTTTGGAGGTGTATTTCATCATATAACTTGTCACATTAGTATGTTTAGAAATATTGGTTTTAAAATGTTTTTTTTAAGATTTGATCAAAATTTTATTATGTAATCTTTAATAATTGAAAAAATATATCATCTATTGTAAGAACAACATCAAATTCTTTTTTAAAATATTATTTATATACAACTTAAATTATTTTAATACCTTTCGGTACCCATAAATCTTGTTATCTTTAACTTTTATAGCCAACATAAATGATCTAACAATTGAACACACAATACCTACTATTTATTGTTATAACAACACATTCTTATTTAAGATGAAATTTATAGTCAACTTCAAATGATCGTATATTTTTTTTGACAATTTTTTACATTTCATGGTAAAATAAAAAGTATTAATTGTACTCACCTTTTACATTTGTCATAGAACAAACATATAATATGAAATACTTTAATGCATTTACATTGTCACCCTACTAGTTGAACACTATAATTCATTTACATTGTCACCCTACTAATTGAACACTATAATTCATTTACATTGTCACCCTACTAACTGAACACTACTTAATGCACTTACATTGTCACCCTACTAGCTGAACACACTTTAATGCATTTACATTAGCATACTAGTTGGACACATCCAATAATATTTGTCTCCATATGCAACATACTTGTTCACATGAACACCTTATTTTATAATGACACATTTTATTAGATATTTATGATGTTTAATATAAAGTAAAAAACCATTTATTACACTTGTTAATGCATACACTTATGATTGTTTAATATGCCATTCATAAGTTATCATGTGTTCATGTAAAGGTTTATCTTGACAAACATTTGGTCATTTGTTGATTTACATATAAATAATTATTAACAATATATAATATAAATATGTTGCAAGAATAAATCTCATAACCACAAGTATTATACCAACAATACGACCCCGTCCCAACTATTGGTCACTCTCCCTTATATTCAGTATCATATTTATTTCTTTAAATGTAAAATGCCTCAATGACTAAAGGACAAACAAAAATAATTTATTAAGAGTAAAGGTTAATTGTCAAGTTTAACATAGAGATATGCGAGTGTAATGTAGCAATAAGTTATCATAGTTTAGACACATACAATATTATGTTCAAATCCTTTTATCAAGAAGGAAGAATTGAATAAACAATATGTATACAATTTTGACAAAAACAAGGGCTACACAACAATTATAGTCCCTCCCTAGGGATGCAATTTGGGCTCTAGCACTATTGGCCATATGGTGTGAAAAAATTCCAAACTAATACAGGTGACTACAAATGTCATTAATGATTTAAAGTGGACACCAAGGGAAAATGATGGGAAATCCATTAATACCCTTAACGAGGCTTATAAGTTCAAAAATCAGTATTTAAATACCATTTCTAGTCTAAATTTACTAAGGTGTGTAGGATTGAATACCAATTTTGTGAACCATATCAATCAAGATGCTTGTTATAATATATGTCAAAGGTTTCACGATCTTGATTGGAAAGATAAAATTAAGCCTAGAATTCATTGCAAGAAAATATATTCCTAGTGGTTTTGGAGAAGACATCCAGAGGTGTTTTGATCCCTTTTAAAAAAATCTCAATGCATGAACCCAAGGAGTCTTCGCAAGATGACAATGTTGGCACTAAGATAGGAGACCACCAAATATTTTGTTGGTTCATGGAAAGACCTACAATGTAGGAAAGTGTATGTTACATTTTCACTTTATGTTTGCATCCCCTTAATTAATTGGACTTAATTAAGCTTCTAATTGCCTAAATTATGCATTCCTAAGCCTTATTACTCATGTTTTCCAAAAGGGAAACCAACATTAAACAAATGCTAACATTATTTTAAACACCTTGGAAATTGTGTGTCATGGATTTAGGTCCCAGGACCCATTCGCCCAAGGGAAAATGGGTCCTCCTTAAGTGCCAAGACCCAATTTTTAATATGTTTTTAGCAACATTAATATGATTCAAATTCAAGTTTCAAATGTTGGATTATGGAATCTAATTTTTGGGAAATTAGATAAACACCTATAAATACAATGTCTTTTTATCAATTCAAACTTAGAGAGAAGCAAGAACATGCATAATCAAAAGATCATAAGAGCAAATATTAGTGTCGAGAGCATTGAAGGGTAGATTTATCAAGCATCTACAACAGTAATCAAGATCATGTCATCATATCAAGATTCATGTGTGTTCATATTATATTTTGGAGCTAACATTGTGATCTAGGTTTCAAGCATTCAAGCATCAAATCAAGCAATCATTCAAGCCAATTCAAGAAAGATTAAGCTCCTTAAAGAGATGTGTTAGACCTCAGTCCTTTAAGGGTAGCCATTAAGGGTTTGGTGAGTTATGACATAACATTGTTCATTCATCATTTTTTTCCATTTTGTCATAATTTTATCATCAAGGTTTAATTACCAAATTGGGGTTTGACCAAGGCAAACCCCTATTCACCCAAAAACAAAAAAAAAATCCCTCTCTTTGTATGTGCATATTTGCAAGTGAAGAAGGATTGAAATTGGATCAAAAGTGCAATTTTGCAAAGTTGTCAAGCCATGAAAAATCACCTACAAAATTTATTTTTGAATTCTCAACGATGAAATCTAAAGAAATCAGGAGCTAAGATCCAGGATCAGAGGATTGTGAAATCAGATTTTGGACCCCTGTATAAGGACCCATTCACCCTAGGGCGAATCTGTCCTTGCAAGACACTCAACACCCACTTTTTGAGCCTAATACACATCAATTTTCCCTTCTCAAATCTGCCTACAAGTTTTTGTTTATGTTTGTGCTATCCTTAATTTTTGAATTTCAAGTTTTGCATCACAATTGAGTTCATTAGGTATTTTAATTTTATCTCCCAAAAGTGCATTTCTGTCATTTTCTCTCACAAGGAAACAACATATCCCCATCCCCATAGAGTTGACTCACCTCAAGGTTGAAATTCAATTCTATCTTTGGGAGATCTCTTTTTCTTATGAAACTAGGAAAATTAAGTGTGTTAGGTCATCATTTCATTTTGGTGAACCTACAACCTATCCATTTTTTTGATGTTTCATATTGGTGAACCCAACATTCTTACACTATAAGCTTTCTGATTTGGTAGTCTTTCAAAACCCTAGATCTAGGATTTGCATTAATTTTCATTGCATCTCATTTGGATTTTCAAAATTGCATTAGTTTGTATTTCATTTAGGGTTTTAAAAGTTCATTTTGCATCCTTTAAAATCTTAAAAATCTAAAAATCTGCATATATATTGCATTCATTTCACATAGTAGTATGCATATTAGTATTTTTCAATCATTTGCATCAGAAAATTCAAACAAAATTTCATCTAGAAAGTTTTCATTTTGCTTGTTGTTTGTCATCAAATTGCATTTGCATTTAACCATAAAAATCTAGAAATCTATAACTGAAAGTATTTGTCAACAACCTGAAACAACCTTAAGCATTAACTTAGAAACTCAGAACTTGATTTGGCAAACCCCTGTGCAAGGACCCATTCACCCTAGGGTGAATCTATCCTTATACATGTCATTTTCAAATTTTTTGGGTATTAATTTGTCTTTGTTTGCTTTATTTTTGGTTGTTGGTAGATCTTAGTTTTAGTTTCTAGAATTATAGTTTTGTGAAATTGTTTGCATTCAAGTTAATTGGTCAAAACAAGTGCATGTTTCAAACATAAAATTTGCATTCAAAAGACATCATTTTTAGGTTCTTGCAATTTACAATTAGTCAATTATCATTTCAGATCTAAAAATTTGCAACAAACTTCATTATGGATATGTGTTTTGGTAACATATGGATGACCTTAAGATCATTGGTTGATGTTTCAATTTGTATATTTGGAAATGATCCTAATGCAATAGATAACATTCATGAACCTTCACCTTCTATTGAATGTCCTCGTGAGGTGGACATCTTAGGACAAGATGAACATATGCAACAATTCATACATGACTCCCTAAGCAACCTTGAGAATAATGCATCCTTTTATCCATCCATGGAACAAACAACACCTCCTATCATCCCATCACTTGATATGTTCAACATTTTGCATCCCAAAATTAAAACACAAAACAAGCCTCAACCATCAATCATGAAAGAACTTGTTAACAGAGATAGTAATGATACTCTTCTATCCTATGCTCGTCGAGTTACTAATACACCCATCAACTTAGAAGAGAGTTATGGTCAAGGCTTCAAAATATTAAGAAAACAAGGATGTAACATAACTAATGAACATGGAATCCATCAATTGCTAGAACAACAACCATCAGAAGATACCAAGGGACTAGGATATCAAGGATCTCCTCTTCCCACTACCTCTCCTAATGGGAAAGGTATTCTCTTTCACAAGATTATTTCACAACACCAATTAAGGCCTCATGAGCATGATAAAGTAACCTTAGATCCTCCACCTCCACCTCAACAAGTTTCCTAATCAAGTAAGAAACCTAAGACCTATAAACTCAAAAAGTTACCATTCTTACACACTATAACAGAGAATGAACAAAAAATAGATCAACCTCTTAGTACAGGATTGATTACACTACCACCTATCAAAGAGGTTAAAAATGGAAAAGTACAAATGTGTCTTACTGTGCATATCATAGAACTCTTGAGCATCTTACTAATGAGTGTCATGTTTTATAAAAATCGATATGTGAACATAAAATTATTGACTAGAATTCACACAGTTTGCTCCTTGCCATGTGATAATTGTAGAATCATAGCATACTCACTATTACATGTATTACATTTAATGCAAACCACTTCTATATTGAAAGGAGCACATTCTCATCACTTATCTCAACTCATCCTTGTCCTACATTTGGGGGGCAAGGGGTTAGATATCCTTGTCCTAGTTTGGCACGTATTGTTGTCCCTTTAGCTAGTCATCCACCTTCCATATATGATGAACAAGATTGGGATGTGGATGACTTGCTTTAGGTCGGCTTGCATGTGTCATACTAACTTTATGTCTATTCAAGTTCTTTATGTGATTGGATGTGCGTAATGTGATTCCCAGTATTGTGTTGCTTGGCGTGTCTTTATGTTTGTGAGCCTACTTTGGATGACCCTTGTCACTCTATTGGTGTAAGGATACAAAGGAAGAGAATTTTTCATGACATTATTCTATTTATATCTTCATTTTTATATATATCATAACCATTATCTTTTCATTTGTTTTGTGTTTTCCTTTTGGGGATGATGTAAAGCATTGAGACATTTAGGTCTCTTCCATGTTGACCCAAAAGGCTTATCCTTTATTTTCACTCTCTTTATGTGTCATTCCTCCCTTTTTCTCATTGTTCCATGAATTATTTGGGGAATGATGATGATTCCAAGCTCAATTATATCACTGTAGCAAATACATACGTTGACGCCAAATCCATGGATCCCTTATGTGTTATCTTAGGATTGCATGTGGGGGGAAACCTCCTTTTCATGGCGTAAATTTATTTGGAAACATATATTTGGCATAGGGATTTCCAAATAAGCTCTCATGTCTCTTTTGTCTATTGGTTTTTATCATATTCTACTTTAAAGTAATTGCTCACATCATGGTGTTTAGAAATTTATTTAAAGCGGGGGGCATTATGCCTCCCACTTGTTGCTTGCTTGATGGCATGACCTCTTGTTCAAAGTGTGGTCTTCTTATTTCACGTGATGTGTCTTCTTGTTGGTTATATTGGGATTGATGTCCTTCAAGAGTGTGAACTTTCTTAGCATATGGCATTCCTCTTAGTGGTAATGCTATGGCTTGTATTCCTTAAGGTGCAATTTTTTTATCTCTTGACTAGTCCTCTCTTGATGGTGATATCGAGCATTATGTTCTCTAAAGTGAGACCTTTCGTGGGCTAATCAAAATATTTTTGACTATCTTAAACCAAAAATCTTGGCCACCAAGCATAACACAACTTGCTTTGTGGTGCCTTTTATTTCATGAGTGTCTAGCATAATGCAATTTGCTAGCCTTGTGATTGTTGTATGTGGTACCTTATCAAAATTATCAGGGAGTATAACTTTGGTATGGTTATGAGTACGCACTTGGTATGTATCTGACTGCACCAGACCATTGTGTGTTTCTTATATTTCCTTGAGGCTCACCTAATGTATATCAAATTGCACTAGACTTTGTGAGCGTATCGTTGGACAAACAACCTAGGCTTGATCCATATTGTTTGGAAAAATAGTCAAAGCTTGATTCATTTTTCTTTTTTATCTTTGCATTAATTTTCACATTGTATGATGTTGTATCTTGTGTCACTGTTGCATTTGTATGTCTCCTTGTGCCTTTGTTGGTTTTCCATAGGATCTTTGATCATTGGGGCTTGATCATCCTCCTTGATCCTTGTTATCTCATCTTTCTAACAATTATACAATTATACCTCTCTTTACTTATTTGTCTACTTTAGTGTGAGTTTGAGCATAGGGCTCATATTCTCACTAAAACGGGGGCTAAGTGTAGTGTAGGAAAATGTACTCCTTTACATTTTCAAACTATGTTTGCATCCCCTTAATTAATTGGACTTAATTAAGCTTCTAATTACCTAAATTATGCATTCTTAAGCCTTATTATTCCCATTTTTCGAAAGGGAAACCGACATTAAACAAATGATAACATTATTTTAAACACCTTGGAAATTGTGTGTCCTATACTTAGGTCCCAAGACCCATTCGCCCAAGGGAAAATGGGTCCTCATTAAGCACCAAGACATAGTTTTTAATCTGTTTTTGGTAGCATTTTAATGATTCAAATTCAAGTTTCAAATTTTGGCTTATGAAATCTACTTTTTGGGAAATTAGATAAACACCTATAAATACAAGGTATTTTTATCAATTCAAACCTAGAGAGAAGCAATAACATGCATAATCAAGAGATCATAAGAGCAAATATTATTGTCAAGAGTATTGAAGAGCAAATTTATCAAGCATCTACAACATCAATCAAGATCATTCCATCATGTCAAGATTCATGTGTGTTCATATTATGTTTTGGAGCTAACATTGTGATGTAGGTTGCAAGCATTCAAGAATCAAATAAAGCAATCATTCAAGCCAATTCAAGCAAGATTAAGCTCCTTAGAGAGATGTGTTAAAATTCAATGGACTCTAATGGCAACCATTAAGGGTTTGGTGATTTGTGACATAGCATTGTTCATTCATCAAATTCTTTCCATTTTGTCATTATTTTATCATCAAGGTTTAATGACCAAACCAGGGTTCAAACAAGGAAAATCCCTATTCACCCAAAAACAAACATTTTCCCTCTCTTTTTATGTGCAGATTTGTAGGTGAAGAAGGACTGAAACTGGATCAAAAGTGTAATTTTGCAAAGTTGTCAAGCCACGAAAACTCACCTTTAGAATTTATTTTTGACTTTTTGATGGTGGAATCTGGAGAAATCAGGAACTAAGATTCGGGATCAAAGGACTGTGAAATCATATTTTGTACCCCTATACAGAGACCCATTCACCCTAGGGTGAATATGTCCTTGCAAGACACTCAACACCCACTTTTGGATCCTGTTACACATCAGTCTACCCTTCTCAAATCTGCCTGAAAGTTTTTGTTTATGTTTGTGTTATCCTTAATTTTTACATTTCAAGTTTTGCATCACATAATTGAGTTCATTAGGTATTTTATTTTTATCTTCCAAATGTGCATTTCAATCATTTTATGTCATAAGGGAACAACACATCCCCATCCCTATAGAGTTGACTCACCTCAAGGTTGAAAGTCAATTATATCCTTGGGAGATCTCTTTTTCTTATGAAACTAGAAAAAGTAGGTGTGTTAGGTCATCATTTCATTTTGGTGAACCTATAACCTATCCATTTTTCCTTTGTTTCAAGATCAATATGAAAACCAAAACCATTCCAAAGAATTTGAAGCTTCATTGCTTCCTAATCCTACCAAAAAATATTTATCACAAAGTTTCCTTGAATTTGAACATCTTTCATGATAATAAGGGTATGAAGACCAATCCTCTTTCAAGTTGGTCATCCAATTGGATGACTAAAATAAATGAAGTGTCACACTAAAAACTTTCAAGCTTCATTACCGTCAAGAGCATGAATGATCCACCTAGTGCAAAGGGCCAAAGCTTTGTGCTAAGTGAAGAGTAATTCCAACCCTCTTGATTCATGGGCAAAAGTGACCTAATAGAAAACTCAATGATTTTTATAAGAAGACTAGATAAAATCATAAAGAAACTTCTCTAATTTAATTAAGAAGCTTTGGAGGGAACTCATCAAGAAGAGTAGTAGACATGAGTAGCCATAAGAATATTAGAATAACTCTAGAATTTTTCAACCAAAGATAAAGGTGTAGTTACTCAATAAGCTAAAGAAAACAATTTTTGTAAGAACAACATGCCACAAAGAGGTTGGAGACACTTGATAGGCAAAAGGGATACCCAAAAATCTAATTTTTTTACCATGCTCAATCCACCTCCATCTAAAATAATTAAGCCAAGAAGGCGTGGGAAGGAAGGATTGTCTATATTATTGAATCTTTTTCCATTGAATGGTAAAACTCGAGGCCTTGCAAAAAATATCCAAACAACTACTTAGAAATTTCTTGTAGTTGTTTTGGTGATACGAGCATAGGTATATTCAAAAAATTTGAGGTCCTATCAGTTACCAATGATCTAAGGTTAGTCATGAGAGCACACAATAATACTTAGTGCATAAAAAAAGGTGTGCTACAAAAATAATTTGTGCTTCTCTTTTTGTTCTATTTTTTTTGTACTTCATAAAAATAAAAAAAATCTTTAGTTCATGTATTAAAAACATTTTCTTATAATGGTCATTGAAAGAAAAATAATGTCCATGGCTTGCTAGTAGCAAATTTTTTATT
Source organism: Sequoiadendron giganteum (assembly GCA_007115665.2). Lineage (NCBI taxonomy): Eukaryota > Viridiplantae > Streptophyta > Pinopsida > Cupressales > Cupressaceae > Sequoiadendron > Sequoiadendron giganteum. Next base: position 47,416,940 of record CM021104.1, read on the forward strand.
ATAATATAATAATCATCAATAGCATTATAACAAGGTCCAAGAATTTTTCTATAACTTCATTGTAGTTTACGATATTACAAGTTTCACCAATAAGGTCTTTTCTAAAAATAGATACATATAGATCATTATTAGCTCTCAATATTTACAACATAATAGGTAAACTATAATTTCTATTAGGAGTATAACTAATCGTTGCTAATAATTAAGATCTAGGTTTACTCTTAAAAACATTTGATAGTAGTTGTTGCATTTAAAAATTTTGTTGAATAATGAATGATATTTATAATTTTATTGGAAAGTTAGCAATAGAGCAAGCATAATACTAACTAGTAGTTAAAGCACATTTAACTTTCAAATATTACTTGCATATTTCTAGAACCCGCATTTATAGCTCAAAGAACAATGCCATTTTCTTAAGTTGAAGCCATGAAAAATATCCTAGAAATTTTCTAATCTTGTAAAATTGAATAGAACTCAAAAATTTGAATTGGTTAATATTAGACCCTATAAATTTAAGTGAATTTATAATTATATATATATTGTCCTCTTGTGTTCCCCATCATTTTTTTCCAATCTAATAAATCTCAATGTTGTATCATGCTCAAGTCCTTCTAGTGGTCGCATTACCCCTTTGTCGGGCTATGGTCATGTAGTGTAGGAAATTGTATACCTTTACAATTTCACACTATGTTTGGGTTACTTAATTTATTAGACTTAATTAAGCTTCTAATTTTCTAAATTTTGCATTCCAAAGCCTTATTCTTACCATTTTTCGAAAGGAGAACCAATATTAAACAAATGCATTTAATATTTAAATTGCCTTGGATTATGTGTGTCCTAGAAATATAGGCCAAGACCCATTCGCCCATGGTGAATGGGTCCCCTTTATGTGTTAGGACCTATTTTAAAATATGTTTTTGGAGGAAATTAAAAATTCAAATTCAAATTATGAGTGTCAGCTTTTGGAATCTATTTTTTGGGAAATTAGATAAATAACTATAAATAAATAGTCTTTTTATCATTTGAAATCTAACAGACTTTATGAAGCAATCCTATAGAGAAAATATCATTGTCAAGAGCATTCAAGAGCAAATTTATCAATCATTTATTGCAGAAATCAAGATCCTAACATCATGTCCAAGTTTATATGTGTTCATGTCATCTTGTGAAGGCTAATATGCATTGTTGATCATAAAGCATCCACGCATTTCAAGTATCCAAATCAATCAAGCAAAGCAAGATCCAATTCATTTGGAGAGATGTATTTGACTTCAATCCTCTAAGGGAAGCTATTGAAGGGTGGTGAGTTGTAGCAAGCATTGTTCATTCATCATTTCCTTCCTTTTTTATTATCTTTCTATCAAGGTTTAATTACCAAATTGGGGTTTGACTAAGGAAAACCCCCATACAAACAAAATAATTTCTCCTCTTTGTGTATGTGCAGATTACAGGTTGATGAAGAATTGAAGAGATCTTGAAGGAGCAATTTTATATTGTTGCGCAAGTTGTCAACATTTTTTTCAAGCCACATTAATAGTGGGACCTGTGTCAAACAAAAGCCAAGATCCAACATCAGAGGACTTTCAAAAGTTATTTTGGAAGCCTTGACAAGGACAAATTCTCCCAAGGGTGAACTAGTCCCTTAGAAGGTCTCAAAAATAGATTTTGGTGATAGGTACATGCCATTAGACCCTTCTCAGATCTTCTTGCAAATTATCATTTCCATTTTTGTACATTCTAAAATTTGCATTTTATGTATTAGGTCTTGTTGTTTATTTAGTCACTATACGTGTCAGATCTGGAAACAAAAGAAAATGCAAATTTCAGAATGTTTATTTCAGGTTGTATTAGGGTTTTTTTCAATCATTTAGATCAAATTTATATTCAGATTGCATTCATTAAGTGGTTAAAATCTGAAATTGTTCATTGCATGTATATTGCATCTTTCATTTTAGCTCAAAAATAAGTAAGAAATTGCATAGTTTTATTTTAAATTGGCATAAAACCATCATTTTTAGAATTTTACATCTTCAAATCAATAAATTATGGCATATTATCTATCTGAAAATTGCATTGCATATTTTCCTTTTTTATTGCATATTTGCATTTGAATCACATTATCTCAAATTGAAAAACATTGCATTGTTTGATTTCAAGTTGCATCAAAATCATCATTTTCAGGTTGTGGCATCTTAGACTCAGTCAATTATTGCATGTTAAATCTAAAATTTGCATTTGAAACTTGTAAAAACATTTTCACCTTTGTTTCACACTTGCATCTTGCATTATACTATCTTAAATTGATAAAAAAAATGGAAAAATAGTTACCGACTAACCTATTTGCAACTAGAGAAAGAAACATCAAACAACAACATAAAAATTCAAATTTTCAATTTTCTAAAACCTGTACAAAGACCCATTCACCCTTGGGTAAACCTATCATTGTACAAGTGTCTTAGTCAACTTCTGCACAACCTTTTATCTCTATATTATCAGTCCATTTCTGCCTGTAATTGTCTGATTTGAAATTCTGGAAAACTGTTATTGTATGTGCAAGAAAAGTGTCATTTTTCTTGATTTATTGCATTTCAAGTTTATAGGAAATTTTTTTTATATCATTTTCTCATTGCAAAAATATCTTGTTATCATAATTCATGTTCTATTTTCAAATCTTGTTGAGCAATTTAAGAATTTTTTGTTACAAGCATACGAATATGAAGTTATTTCCCCTCTTTTCTTATTTTTCATTGACCCCTCTCCCACTATCTCTCCTATGTGTCAGATTAGCTTGGAAAAAGAGAATACACTCCTTGACAATCATGTTTATGCTTCTCCTAATACTTTTCCTAGAGGTGTCTTGGTGTTAGAAGATCCAATTATTGAGCATCATGAGTATCTTATTTGTTTCTCTCCCGCCACCTCTCCTACTTGGGAGGCTATTGTTAGAAAAGAGGGGGAAATCATTGATAAGTAATACAATAATAATTTTTCTTCTCTTGAACCTCCCCTACTTGTGATGAAGTTATCTTAGAAGACCCAATTAATGAGTGTCATAAGAATATTGTTTTGAAGATATTATGTTGCAAGAGGATGATATCATTGATACATGTCTTTCAAATGATAATAATGTGGCTTTCTTAGATGAATATGATAAGTTGACATTAGATCCCCCTCGATAAAAGATCATCAACAAGAAGTCACATCCGCTAAGGTTATGAATTCACAATTGACCATTAGATCTCCTTTGATTATTGAACCTCCAAAAACTCCTTTTGGACCTCCCAAGAGTCCTTTAATTATTGGACCTCCTAAAATTCCTCTAATTATTGGACCTCCTAAGTCACCTCTCATTATAGGATCTCCTAAACCTTATGGCCATATTCTAAGATTTTTAAAACAAATTACTAATAATAATGTGTCACAACAATCAAGTTATCATACCGTAGCTCACACATATAACACTAGGAATAATGCACAACCAAGACAAAATCCAACATCCCTTCCATTGCCTCAACCATACCTCCCACCCGCACTTAATATCCAATAGTGTATTGGTAAAGAATATGATCTTGTTGAACAACTTCGCAACACTCCTGCTAAAATATCCTTGTGGGATTTGATTCAAGCATCACCTCTTTACCATGGAATGCTCCAAAATTATTTGCAAAAAATTGTTATCTCTCCTAGTGTGCAACCAAATGATATGGAAACTTTGATTGAGAATATGAATTCACCTAATGTATACATTTTCTTTCATCAAAGTAAACCACCTCCATTGGAAACACAACATCAAAATGATGCCTTGATGATACAGACTAGTATTAACAAGATTGGAATTAGGCATGCCCTTGTTGACAATGGTTCGACACTCAATATTTGTAGTGTGCACCTTTTGGATAAAATTAGTGTAGATAAGGTAAAAATTCAACCAGCTGAGTTATCTATTTGTGGTTTTGATAATGTGGAAAAATAACCACTTGGTGTGATAACTTTACCTATTAAAGCTAGTAGGGTTACGTTGCAAACTCCTATACATATCATGCCCCATGATCTTTCATATAATCTTCTCCTGGGTAGACCATGGATTCATGCAATGAATGGTGTGCCTTCAACATTTCATGGTCTAATGAAATACACTTACAAAAACAAGTTCTACATGATAAAATTTGATCCTAAATTTGAGAATTGTTCACAAACTGAAAAGGGAATAAAAATTCCTCTTAGAACATTGACACCAACTACAAAAGTTGAACCTTTATAATTTGAGGATAAAGATGAGTGTTTTCATCGTTGACTAGGTTGTTTGATGACCGGGGTTCATTATAGTTTACACCTACACTCATGGGAGAATACAAGATTATACACAAATTAGAAAAAGAGAAAGAAACAACAATGGTATCAACACAATCTATCATTGCAAAAAAATCCAATTTCATAAGCTCTAGTAAGGAAGAAAACACAAATTATACACCAACTTATGATGAAGATGATCATGAAAATCCACCTTCTATAAAAGAAATGAAAGCACTTTATGGAAGAGGTTATGAGCTTTTGAAACAATTTGGCTATAATGGAAAAGGGTGTGGTGTAAGCAAACAAGGTATCTGAGTCCCTATAGAGCCTAACACACAGGAAACAACATGAGGTCTTGGTTATTGTATTTCAATTAATAAATAGTGTTAGTTGTTACTCCTTGCCATGTGGTATTTGTAGTATCATAAAATATTCACTACCATGCATGGGGGTATAAACTTGGTTTTATGCAATCATACTTTATTTTGCAAGGAGCAACATATCATCATCCATTTGGATCACATTTTGTCCTTACACTAAGGGGGCAAGGGGTTAGGTAGCCTTGTCCTAGGTGTATTCCTTATTGGGATCCCTTTCTATCTCCTTAAAACATTAGTGTAGCAAGTACACTAACATTTTAAGGGGGGCATATAGTCCCTTGATTATTATTTGCATAGTTCCTTCTTAGTGATGATGGCATATGTCTCCTAGGAAGTCTGGCCATAATAACCAAAGTGTGGTCTTCTTAAATCATGTGATGTGTCCCCTTTGTGGTGATATTAGGCTTGGTGTCCTACAAGAGCATGATCTTTTCTTGACATATGATATTCCTCTTGGTGGTAATGTTATGGTTTGCATTCCCTAAGGTGTGAATCTTTTATTCCTAGACTAGTCCTCTCTTGGTGGTGATGTCAAGTGTGATGTTCCCTAAGGTATGACCTTCCATGCATTAAGAAAAATCCCTTTGATTATTTCTTTTACCTTGTCATTTTATTCCGTAAATGTCTAGCATAATACAACTTGGTAGCCTTGTGAAGCAATTTTATTCTGGATGAGTGTCTAGCATAATACAACTTGATAGCCTTGTGAAGCAATTTTATTCCATTAGTGTCTAGCATAATGCAACTTGCTAGCCTTGTGAAGCAATGATCATTTTATGAGTACACACCTAGTGAATATCGAACTTCACTAGACCTTGTGTTTCTCATTTTTGCCTTGGGGCTCACCTAGTGTATAATGGATTGCACTAAGCCCTTTTGAGTGTATTTTATGGATGTGGCATAATACAACTTGCCAGTCCATCCTTTTTTCCTTTTTGCATTAGCTTTGACATTGTATGATTGTGTATCTTGTCTTGTTGCACATATCTTACATGCATGTGTGTCCCATTGTGATTATGTTGGTTTGCCATGGGATCTTGGATCTTGGGGGCTTGGACATCTCCTTTGACCTTTTTCATCCTATCTCTTTAATATTTATGCACTTGGACCCTTCTTTACACATATTTGTCTACTTTAGTGTGAGTTTGAGCATAAGTTCATACTCTCACTAAAGTGGGGGCTAAATGTAGAGTAGGAAATTGTATACCTTTATAATTTCACACTATGTTTGGGTCCCTTAATTTACTGGACTTAATTAAGCTTCTAATTTTCCAAATTATTCATTCCAAAGCCTTATTCTTATCATTTTCCGAAAGGAGAACCAACATTAAATAAATGCATTTAATATTTAAATTGCCTTAGATTATGTGTGTCCTGGAAATATATTCCAGGACCCATTTTCCCATGGGAAAATGGGTCCCCTTTATGTGTTAGGACCTATTTTAAAATATGTTTTTGGAGGCAATTTAACATTCAAAATTCAAATTGTAAGTGTCAGCTTTTGGAATCTAATTTTTGGAAAATTAGATAAACACCTATAAATACATAGTATTTTTATCATTTGAAATCTAACACACTTTATGAAGCAACCCTATAGAGAAAATATCATTGTCAAGAGAATTCAAGAGTAGATGTATCAGGCATTTGTTGTAGCAATCGAGATCCTAACATCATGTCCAAGTTTATGTGTGTTCATGTCATCTTGTGAAGGCTAATGTGTGTTGTTGATCCAAAAACATCCAAGCATTTCAAGTATCCAAATCAATCAAGCAAAGAAAGATCCAATTCCTTTGGAGAGATGTGTTTGACTTCAGTCCTCTAAGGGAATCCATTGAAGGGTGATGAGTTGTAGCAAGCATTGTTCATTCATCATTTCCTTCCTTTTTCATTATCTTTCTATCAAGGTTTAATTACCAAATTAGGGTTTGACCAAGGCAAACCCCCATACAAACAAAAAAAAATTTCCTCTTTGTGTATGTGCAAATTATAGTTTGATGAAGAATTAAAGAGATCTTGAAGGAGCAATTTTACATTGTTGCACAAGTTGTCATCATTGTTCACAAGCCACAAAAACTAAGTTGTGGAATTTATTTTCGTCACTTCGACAGTGGGACCTGTGTCAAACATAAGCCAAGATCTAGCATTAGAGGACTATCAAAAGTTAATTTGGAAGCCCTAACAAGGACCCATTCTCCCAAGGGTGAACCGGTCCCTTAGCAGGTCTCAATAATAGCTTTTTGTGATAGATACTTGCCATCAAACCCTTCCCATATCTGCTTGCAAATTATCATTTTTATTTCTATACATTCTAAAATTTGCATTTTATGTATTAGGTCTTGTTATTTATTTAGTTTGAGTGCTTCAAATAATTTTCATTTATTTCCAAATCTTTCCTATTGTCTTAAGGACTGAGATCTAGGTCTGATTGACTCACCATTGAGGTTGAAAGTCAATCTTTACACCTTGTGATCTCTTTCCTAATGAAATCCCTAAGGAAAGAAACCTATTCATATTCCTAAGTTTTAAGCACATTAAAACTTTGGGGATCCCTTTCCCCACATTTCAGGTCAAAAACCCACTTTGCAAATTGTCTAAAATATAGTCTTTTTCCCCTTTCTTTCTTTCCTTCTTTAGGTCATTTAAGGGATTCAAGCCCCAAACAAAATTTTTGACCAATCCCAAATGTCTATGTTCATCCCTGATCTCCCCTTATTCTCTTTTTCCTTTTGTTCGACCAGTGATTCGAGTCCTGAGTGGACACTTGGACTAAGGTCCTAGTCTGCTTCTTCCTGTTGATCCTACTCTTCACCTTGTCTTCTTCTATCCAATCGAGACTTTGAGTCCCGATCAAACTTTTGGACCTAAGGTCCAAAAGATCCAATTCTGACCGGGATTCCCAATCCCAATCAACGTTTTTCTTTCCCTATCCTATTGAGACTTTGGGTCCCAATCAAAATTTTGGGCCTGTCTGAAATTTTGAACCTTTTTGAAGTCTCACCCCCACCTTTTCCTCTCATCCCATAGGGACTTCGAGTCTCGATTGAACTTTTTTGCCTAAGTCCGAAAGTCTGAAACCTTTCTGAAGTCCCGCCCCCACCTTTTCCTCTCATTCCATATGGACTTTGACTCCCAATAGGATCATCAAACTCAAGGTTTCATGAGCTTGTGTGCCTTATCTAAGTTGCTTAGCTTCTTCTTGTGGAAGCATGGAAATGATGCCACGTGGCATCCTTTCTTCGGGTTCACCATCCCTTTCTGATGGATCCCTCGTTGACTCGTGGAGGCATACAAATCCTACCATATGGCACATTTTTTGTGCATCCGCCAAGTTATTTTGGTAGGTCCCTCTTTAGCCCATGAAAGTGCAAAAAGTATCACATGTTAGCCTTTCCACAAGTCCGCCAATTGATTTTGGTGGACTCCTCTTCAATATGTAGAAAACCTACCATGTGGCACATTTTTTGCGAGCTCAAAAACCTCCAAAGTTTTCCCCTTCGACCCATAGAAGTGTGAAAGACAGGCCAGGTGGCACTTTTTTTATGAGTCTACCAACCTTTTCTAGTAGGTCCTTCTTCAATTCACAAAGCCACGTAAATCCTACCATGTGGCATGTTTTTTGTACGTCTTCCTTTTCTCTCTCATATAATATTTCTTTGACCTATAAAAGTGCAGAAAAGCTACCACCTAGCACTTTTAGTCTTCAGTCAGAAAATTCATGCTTTTCATCTCCCCTTTTCCATCCTATTAGGACTTTAGGTCCCCACAAGAATTTTGAACCTAAGGTCCAAAAGGTCCAAATCCGATCAGGATTCTCGATCTCAATTAGTCTCCCTTTTCTTTTCTTATCTCATCAGGACTTCGAGTCCTGAAAGGAATTTTGGACCTAAGGTCCAAAGTGTCCAAGTCTAATCTAGATTCCCAATCCTGATCCTTTGAGGACTTCGGGTCTTGACAGGGCTTTCAAACCAAAGGTCTAGAAGATCCATATTCAGTTGGGACTTCTGCTCCTAATACCCTTTTTCTTCATGCTTGATTCCTGTTGGCGATTCGGGACCCGATTGGACTTTGGACCAAAGTTCCAAAATTTTGGATCCGTTTCAATTTCTTAGACCCGATTTATTTCCTTGTCTACTTAAAAAAAAAAATAGACTTTTGGATTTTGGCTTGATAGTCTGAATCTGATTTTTGCTTCAACTCCTACCCTCCAATTCTTTCTACCTTAGGATCATGTCGGGGTTTTGGGACCTGATTGAACTTTTGGACATTCTGCAATTTTTTTATATTTCCACCATTAATGCTACAACAACTCTCTCAACTACCGGATCTGATTCTTAGGGCTATAGGGATGATCTTACATACATTTCTTAGCAACTATAAGTGGAATAATGCAACACCCATGCTTCTTTGTGGCTCTCAAGCCTCCTTTATGTTAGAGATCCAATCTTGGCCATGATTTTTTGTAGATTTCATGGGGTTTTTGTTCCTTGTTTGTGTGTTCATTGATGCAAGGGCATGTCTTCATCGTGGGAATCATGTTGTGGTACACACAAGCATGGGGGCTTATATAGTTTCTAACATTCTTGACTCCTAGTCCCAATGTACCTTGATGAGGTAAAATAATAAAATTCCTATTTTTTAAGGGGAGATTAAAAATCAAAGGAAGAGAATAGAGAATGGAAGAGAGAAGCACTTGTAGGTCCGACAAAAGAAAGATATTAATAGGAAACCCTAGGTTTCAACTTCCAATTTTGGGTATAGCCATTTTTATTGTAACGATTTTGGTTTGATCCCAAGCTTGTAATAACAGTTCTAAACTTTGAATATTGTGATTAAAGGTAGAATCAACCTTAGCATAGTGTCTCCTTATGTATGGTATGCATTTCCAGATGTACAATTGATTATTTTTTCAGCCAAAAGTTTATAAAACCTGTGTAAAGCCTTTGTATAGTATATTTTCAATATAATAAAGGAAATGTATGGGTATGCTTGAGGATTACTAAGTAGACTCTCTTAATATTCTACAAATATCTATTATCTTTCCAAATGAATGTGTAGAGCCCAACTTGCCTATGCATTTTGAAAGGCATAATCATTTATGGTGACTTGATTAAGTCGTTGGCTTATTTTTAGTTATTGAATCTTTGGTTAAATCTAGAGGCTTTGTTTCCCAATGGATAAAGGAAATAGTTTGTAATTGGATTTCTCTCATATCATCCTCAACACACTCCAAACACATCAACTCAAAAAATGTTAAAGTTTTTTTTTTTGTGTTTTATTGTCATGTCTGAATGAATAAGTCGATACAAGGGTGTATCATAAACTCATTGTTAGACACTTAAAAGGTAGATTGTATGTTAGTAAGATGTTCAACCTTACTTGTCCAAACTAGCACATAGGTATATTGTGACACTGATATTGGGATACACTGTGCAGTGGGTATAGTTTGTTGTAAGGTATTATTTAGTGTTTTAGATCATCAATTTGGAATCTTAGGGAAAAACCCCCTTGGTCTTGCAAAGCCGGAAGTGAAGGAGGTCTTATCCACCTCAATCATTTGTCCTTAGCTTCCCAACATAAAGATAGGATTGTGGTAATTTTTCAAGTTTGACACCCCTGACACCTGGAATATTATCAAGCCTTAGGGATTTGGGGCCAACAACTTCGATCACCAAAAAAATTGGCATTGTTTTTGTAGATTCCCTACTAATGTATAGTAAACTTGGTGGAAATCACACAATTTAGAGGGAAAACCTAACTAAACAGTCCACTTGAACCTTTGGAAAGACATTCATTGAATTATCGACCAAGACTAGTAAACTTGTGATGGTACTAGCATTGTATGTGCTTTAAAAGACTTAAGATTACCTAATTCATCCTAGTACTAGTGTTACACTTGTTGAGAAATCATAAAACTGTAAAACAGTAAAAGAAGTAATGTTGGTACTACTGCTATGAGTACCTACAGTATAAGACTGTAACTAATTACTATCAAGAAATGAATGCTGGGAATTAACTAATACTGATAACTAAACCTACATTACACTCTAAAGTATAACAAACTCAAACAATTACAGAATAATTGTGAGACAAGAATTATTCATGAATCCATTAATGACTATAACACAAAGAATCTATTTAACATAACTTGCATTTATGAAGTAACTACTAAAACAAAAATGAAATAACAGGAAATGTAGTGAAGGAAAGTTACATTGAGTGGCCCTTGCTCAAGTGGTTGTCTTCACTAATCTAAACCAAATCTAACTTCTTAGATTAACACAATCATAATAACTCAATCATTCATTGCAAAAATCCAAAAGATCACATAAGATTTTGTTGAGATATCTTATTCATGAAACCATGACTTGAACAATAGAAATTGTATGCACAAGAACAAAAACTAACTAAAAGTATCTAGTAACTATATCTACTCTTGGATAATATGGCTCGTGAAGGAGGAGGCGGGAATAGGAGACTTTCCAGGAGTTTGAAATCCTCTAATGCAGATGGTGAGGATGGTGAGGATCTTGACGATGAGGAGGAGGATGTGGTTTGGGCGTTGGGGGTTGGGCTATTGTTGGCTATGGTTTGGGAGTTGGCAGCTGGGCTATGACTATTTATTCTCTCTGGCAATGGCTTCTATCTTTGGTGTAGAGGTGGAGTTTTAGTTTCTTCCTCCTTTGCATTTTTGGTTGTTGTGTGTTGGGAGCAGATGTGTCTTGTGAGGCTCTGGTTCTTTACAGGATGTGGCCCAGGGTTATGGCTTATTTTGGACTCTGACCAACATGTCAGAGGTGTGTTGTGCTTTCTGGTTTGGCCTTCACCCTATTTCTTCCCTGCAAGGTTTCCTCTTGCCTTACTAGGCTCACTTTGCTTTCTTTTGTTCTGGTGTTTCCTTCTGGCTACTCTTGTTCTTGGTGCTCGTTGATGGAGGTCTTTGGTTTGCCTCTGGCAAAGTGGTCTGTGGTTAGTTTTTGGCATGTTTTAGACCTTGACTGGCATGTAGGGTTGGAATTTTCTCTTCATAGTCTTGCCTGCTACCCACTCTCTTTGTTGGGAGGCTTTCCTCGCCTTGCCCTGCCTCTTTTTGCACTGCTTGTGGTGTTAGGATTTCTTGCTAAGGGGTTGTTTGAGGATAATGGCGACCTTATCTTAGACCTTGACTGGCATGTAGGGTTGGAAGCTGATTTTACTTTCTATGTCTTCTCTCCTCTTTCTCCTTCTGCTGGTTTTCCTGACTCTCTCCTACCTTTTTTGGGATTCATTGCCTCTATGTGGGATCTTTCATTACTAGAGGTTGAGGTTTTTGGTTTTCCTTTGATGGAGTTATTTGCGGATAGTTTTTGGCATGTTTCAAACCCTGAATTGCATGTAGGGTTGGAAGTTGTTCTTTATTTTGACTCTCTTCTCTCTCTGCTCAAAGGCTTTCCTTGCCTTGTCCTTCTTCTTTTGGGTCCCATTGCCTCTTCTTTGTTGCTAGTTGTTTTTCTAGGCTGGGAGGTTGCTCCTCTTTGGGTCCTGCTTTGTTGTAATGATGGTTTTCATTTTTCTCCCGGTGGGGAGTGTTTCTCTAGGTGCTTGGTGTTTTGGATGGCCTTAGTGTAGTGGTTCTTTCTAGTCTTATTTCTTGGAAGGTTGAAGTGGTTGTTGGTTACGATGGCTGCCAAGGTTTCTTGTGGTTTTTTCTCTCAGGTTGTCATGGTTCTATTGGGTGGTTTTCTCTCGAACTGCCAGTCTATTTTGTTGAGCTCTTTGCTCTCCCTCTTTTGGGTCCTAAAGTTCATTTTCCAGGATGGGGTTGTGTTGCTGGTTGAGGAGTGCTCTATTTTTTCTTCTTTGCTCCAGTTTACTATTTTTCCAAAGGTTGCTATGGTGTTCTTTACTATGGGTGTAGTTGCTTCTCTTCGGTTTTTTTAGCTATGGTCTTCTTTAGAGGTGGAGACTGCTCCTTCGGAGGTGGAGACCTCTTCTATTGAGGTGGAGAGGTGTGTTGTGGATCAGGTGGGAAGTTCTATTTTCTATGGTTTAGGGACTCATTTCATCCTCTCCTATAGAGGGGATCCCTTCCTATTGAGGCGGAGGTTGAATTGGTGCTTTGGGTTGACTGGTGTTGTGTGTTTGTTGAGGCTCTTCAGTGTTTTACTCTGATTACTAACTCTCCTATTGAGGTGGGGAGTTTGGTTTCGTTGGATGGTGTTGAAAAGTGTTGTGTTGTTGTCTGGTTGGTTTAATTTGATGGTTACCTGGTCATCTTTGATTGTTCGCTACTGGTTGGTGCTGATAAGTGTTGTGTTGAAGTCTAGCTGATACAAGTTGATGGTTACCTAGCCATCTCGGGTGGTTCTTGGGTACAAGTTGCTTTATGCTTCTTGGTTGTATTGGGTTTAAGGATCTTGTTAAAACTTTTATATTTGGACCAGATTTGAGTTGTCTCGCTAATTTTGTATAATTTTCTTCTGGTTCGTTGTTGGTTGCCTTTGTTCTATCCTTTTGCAACTTGGTCTCTTTGTGAGGGTTTCGGGTCCCCGTCAAAACCTACTTCCTACTAGTTTCAGGCATTCAAAACCTGATGTTAATGGTTTTGGGTCCATTCAAAACCTATTTTTACCCCTTAATCAAAACTATATCTGCTCTTGAACAAAAATCAACTAACTGACTAGCTCCCTAACCTCAACCATCGAGCCATACATATAGGCATGAGGGAGTTTATTTAAAACATGACTCTAAATTGAAACCATAAATCACTACGCCCTAGACCAAAGCCTGATAAAGTCTCAGTAATCTAAATTGCAACTGAAAAGGAAGAAGAGTCCAAGTAGGATTATGACTGTTGTAACAGAACTGGAAAGTGGAATGCTCAAATCAGTTATGTTAGAATCCCAATTGTAACAGGGTTCTCCTCTAGTATCTTTATTAAACATCATAATGATGCAAAATCATCTTCATTAAGTGCCTCAATGTTGTAGTTGTTGCACTCCATTTATTCTATAACCTCCATTATTTTGATGTCTGGGAACTCCTTTGGTTGCAGGTTGCACCTCACAATTGCTACCCGGGCTATAGTCTACCTCTTCTAGCTGCAAAGAGTTAGTTCATAAAACATGCACACAATATTAATAACCATAGCTAAGCACATATATCAATGACATTTCATAAATATCCACAAAAATTATGCAATAACCATCACATCATAACCATATTTCCATATACTTTAAATCAGATTCAAGGTTGCATAATAGGCATAAAAGATAGCATAGTGTAGGAATATGTATAAGATAAATGTCTAGTAATGTCTATGAACTTGTATAAAAACATAAGAAAACTATCTAAATACTAGACTCATCATTCCCCCCAAATACCCATTTGCTTATCCTCAAGCAAATTAACTAGGGCTGGAGGTTGTAGTGCAAAGTGATCTCCCTGAAGTCTGCAATAGTATCCACTCCTTTGACCTATTTAAAATAAAATCCTTTATAACATGAAAGTCTGTTCATTCTAATAATTTCAGCCCTCTCACATTCCTTATGTTTATCCCCTGTCCAGTGTGGTACCAGGTAAAGGAGTATTGGTGGATGGAAAGTGAGTGGTACCCATTCAACTCCTTTGTCCTGGGCAACATCCATATACTTGCGTGTTCACTCAAGCATAGCCATAAAAGTATAAGCTGAGTGGGGTTATTTTCTTTGTAGCTTAGGGGTTAAGCTATCCCATCTTTATTGCATAAACCTATAGCAATGATGAACAAGTTGAACCATTAATATTTGCATCCTTCTATAATCCTTCATTCTCAAATTCATGATCTTCCTGCCACACCTTTGTGATCCAAAATTTCTAACCATTCTTCTATGATCATATTAGGGTTTTTAGATTTCTTCCTTATTGGAAGAGCAACTTATTTCTCTCTCTCTCCATATATTCTTCCATGAGTTCACCCCTGAAATTTTCCTTCTTGAAATAGGATGCTAGTGCCCTTAATTATAAATCCCCTAAAAATATTAAGGGATTACATTATGTGTCTTCTGGCACTAGATAATTATGCAAATAATATTCACATAATCGATCCTATTCTTCTGGTGTGGCATCAACAAAGACATTTGGAAAATTAAAATTTCCACTCATAGAAACTAGTTGATTACTTATCAGTCTATTGAACTGGAAACTTAAGAATTTTTCTTGTAAAAACAAAGCATAGGTCCTAGCTAAAGGTCTTTATCTGACAATCTGATCATTTTTATCTGCTACTTCTACCTTGAATGCTAACCTTTTTAATTCAATATCCTTACCCTCCAGTATTCTAGTATGTTCTACAATTATTGCTTCTTTTTCCTTCTTTTGGTTCTATTTATGTTTAGAAAACTCTTGAGTAACCTTCCACAATTGATATCCTAAGGACAAGGTTGTATGATAAGTTGAAGTTTTTATGGTAGGGGGGTTCCTGTTTTCTACTGCAAGTTCTTTACTCCCTGCTTTGACCATGGCAAGTTGTGCCAATAAGTCTAACTTGGTCCCATGTCCATATATATGTAACTTTTCCTCTGATTCCTGTATCTTTATTTCCCTTTCTTTTTCCCTCTGATCATAAGTATTTACTAGTTCCTCTAGTTGTTTGATCCTTTTTAATGCTTCTTGCAATTCTTTTCTAACATTCCTTTCTTCTAAAAACATTTTGTTATCTTTCAAAAACTGCTCATCACCGACCCCTATGTATTCAAAACCCTCACTATCAGGGCTAATTGGGGTTCTCTTCCTTGTTTTGTTTGCAACAAAAATTTCTTCTAAATCTGAGTTAGAGGTAGTAGATATGTACAATTTCCTTTTTGTAAGAACGTGCACATTTTTAAACACATTATCTTTCAATTCTATATCAGTACCTAATGTCACAACATCTTCTTCTTTTTGTTCCTTATCCCTTATTTCCTCTCCTGGTTTCTCAACACTTCCCCTCATGGCACCTTTCTTTCTTAAGTGGCTTGAACGCCTTGGTGGGGTAGATTTATTTTTCTGGGTATCCTTCTTTGGTGTAGAAGATGAACTGCCTCTCTTTTTCCTACTCTTTATTTTAGAGGAAGTTGGGGTCTCTTTTGCTGTAGGATGGTCAGATGTTGCATGTGGTGATCCCTAAACACTTTGCTCCTCTGGTTCACCTCTACTACGGGTAGGTGAAACAACAAGTGAATCTAGCTTTTTTGGAACTGTTGGTTCCTCAAGAATATGATTAATATCTTTACAAATTACAAATCTCCCCCAAGACACCTATGGATGTTGAACCCTAAAGATCCTTTTCACTAACAAGGTTACCAAACAATAGTGTGACCAAGCTGAATCATTTATCTTCCTTTGGTATTCAAACCCCATTCTTTTTAGCAAATTGTAAAGGAAATTAGGTACATTGACCAATCTATTATGACAGAGGTGACTTAGTAACCTAAAATGCATAGTATACAGAAGGGATTTTCTACCATCACAAGTGATATACTTAATAATATAAGAAGAAAAAGAGGCCCATATCCATGGAAGTGACAATCTCTTCATACCTTGTGATGATGAATCAAGGTTTTCTCCTACCTCCTTGAATTCATCCCTGGCAGCAACTGCATTCACTCTAATGGGGAATTTGGCTCCATTCATTAGTAGACCAGACACTTCTGCTGTAGACATGGAAAATGTACAAGTTCGTTTTGGCACACCTGATCCCGATTACTAATAACATTTCCTCTAAGATCATACTCTCAGCTTATCAAGACCTTTAATCCCTTAATTAAATAAATCATTATTTATTTAACTAGGTCTTTTTCCTCTGCTGATTAAATTAATCAATTTAATTTAATTAATCATCTTTCTATGTTCATTTAAATAATTAATTTTATTTAAATTAAATCAAATAAATTAAACCTTGTTTGATTTAATCTAACACATTCCTTCTTTATTAAATAAATCAAATCATTTATTTAATGAATCATTTCCTCTCAATTTCTGACTTAAATCAATTCATAAATCTAAGTCTAAATTGTCACATCACCTAATTCCTCATTAAATTAATCAAATCCATGATTAACTTAATCCTTCTCACAAAAATCCTCTAGAGAATGCAACTTGCACAATAAATCAATTACTTTGATTTATTAATTCTCCTATTTTCCCTCACAAAGCATCAAAAAGGGAATATTCCTCTTTTGAATTCAAAAAGTCCAAGTGGACTTGGTCCTTCCAACAAGGTATTAAAAGCCTCTTACATGTCTTTGACCTTGAGCCAAGTGACATTAAATTCATTTCTTTTCCCTCTTCAACATGTCATTTCTCAAGTTTGAAATGCCACCTAATTGCATTTATTGGCACATTGGCCAAAACTTGCACAATCCTCATCCAATCACATTTGGACAAGTGGCACAATGCCATTGAACTATCTTTTATCCCACGTTGCTTGTTTTCACTCATTCTTCCAAGATTGAAATCTATAAATTGGAGACTCTTCTCCTCAATCTTCATCCACAACTCATATGCAAAGTTACTCTCTTCAAGTGGGAATTGATTTTGCAATCTTCATTCACCATTCCCATCAATTTCACATTTGCACCAAAGTTATGCTCAAATCTCTTTGGAGATTTGACCATTTCTCCAATCAATCAACATTTGCAACTTAGGAATTGGGAAAGGGCCAATTGCAACATACCATTGGCACCAATTCCCCCATAGAATCATAATGCTATTTGCTTAATTAGGATTTAAATGCTAAAATTTCATTGTGTTCTTCATTTCCTACTTTAAGTTTTAAATAGATGGATTTTATGGGGAATCCCTCTTTGTTACATGCATATTTGAACTAACACTAACAACGTTTGACTTCCTTTCTACATATGCAGGTTTAGGGGTTCACATCTGCAATTATAGCCTCTAAAATGTCCACTATCAAGCCCTTGACAATGGCTTCACCATGTTTTAATGTAGCTACAAATTGCCTTGTCATGTCTTCATTAAACTCTATTAACTTTAGGAAGTAGTCCAACCGTCCCACCCTTGTGAAAATGGGTAGAACTAACCCGTCCTCTAATATTTTCTTGTGTGTTGAAGGTTCTCTTGTGAAAATATCACCTCCCATGGTGAAATATCCTTAACTTTGCTCAAATATTTGGAAATTCAACTCAAAATTGATTTCAACCACCCACAAACCCTCTCTATCTACTCTTGCACTTCTTTCACTGTAACTTCAACTGTTATATCCCTTCCGCCTCTATTTTAGATTAACTCAACTTGAATTGTCTCAAAATCAATGGAATTGACAACAAAAAGGTTGTAGGTGCATAAAGGTATGAAGGCAAAAAGGTTTTGTATGTTTTTTCTATATTTTTCTTTTGGTGGCAAAAACAAAATTTTGAAATATATTCTATCTCCCCACCAACTTAAAATCTTGAAGTGATCTCACTTCAATACATGTGACTAGGCTGAGGGAATGATTAAGGAATATAGAAATAAGTTCAATAAGTGCAAAGCATGCTAAATTTAAATTCAAGTTCTTAATGAAATCATTAAGAATCCATGTTAATTATGGATGTTAGTATGCATACCTGTGGATAAGATGAATGTAATTCCACACATGTGAATGTGGTTGAAGAGTTTTTGCAATATGAGTGTGATTTGACATTAGTTAATTGCAATGTGGAGTTGAAATCAAGGGTTGGCATGGGAAAATTAAAAGGTTATAGAATTATGGTATATGAGTTATGAAATGAATTTTCAAATGCATGAAAAATCGTGATTGGTGATGTAGAGTGGAGTGATGAAGCTACATGTTATGATATGATAGGCTTTAGGTTGTATGTGCAAAAAAAGTGGAGTGAATATGGAGGAACTACAATTAAATTGGTGTAAATTTTTGAATTCTCTGATAGATAGTGGTTGCAGGTACCTTCATCAATAGGTCCCAAACTAAACTTTTATTTATGATGCTATAGGTCCCTACTATATAGTGAAGCGGTCTTCAAGAAGAATATTGATTGTGGCATTTGTGTTGTGTGTGCACGTGAAGTAGGATAAGAAATTATACTTGGGTGTTCTTAGGAGGTGAGTTGTGTAGCTCATTTGTTGAGTCACTATGAGAACCGGTAGTATCTATTGCTAAGTTTTTATTTTGTGATAGTTTTTTGTATCTAAACCATTGTTTTGACTATAGATTTGCATTAAAGAAAGAAGAAAATCTTCATTTTGAGCTAGTTGCGTGTATATCTTCAATTTGTGTCCATTGACTAATAGTGTGAACCTAACTGCATTTA
Source organism: Sequoiadendron giganteum (assembly GCA_007115665.2). Classification (NCBI taxonomy): domain Eukaryota; kingdom Viridiplantae; phylum Streptophyta; class Pinopsida; order Cupressales; family Cupressaceae; genus Sequoiadendron; species Sequoiadendron giganteum. Next base: position 47,435,880 of record CM021104.1, read on the forward strand.
TGGTAACGTGTAACTTGAGTGCTCCATTGGGAAACACCTATTGAATTTCATAGGGTCCCAATCATCTATAATGTAGCTTTCCTTTATAATCTTTGAATCTGGAATCATATAATAAAGCCTAGTCACCCACATTGAATTCTTTAGTCTTGATAAACTGATCATGCCATTTAGTCCTCTATTTTTGAATTATCTTTGTGTGATGTATGGTCTCCATTCTAATTTCATCCAATCCATTTAGACAGTGTAGCCTTTCCTTCTGTGTTTCTATCAAATCCATTTCTAAGCCTACTACTGTCCTAAGTGTCTTGTACTCAATCTCTATGGGTAGAACTACTATTTTACCATAGACTAGTTCATAAGGTGTGAAACTTGTAGTTGTTTTCCATGTTGTTCTATAGGCCCACACTACTTCAGGTAATCTTGTTGCCCAGTATTTTATGTGAATTTGTACTATTTTGGTCAGAATATTCTCAATCTCTCTGTTTGTAACCTCTACCTGCCCATTGGCTTGGGGATGATAAGGTATTGATTTTCTATGTCATATTAGATATTCTTTAACCAATTTATAAATGAGTTCAAAAGTAAACTGGGGACCTTGATCAGTTACAATTTCTCTAGGTACTCCATACCTGATAAAGATGTCTTCATACAAGAACTTGGCTACATTCCCATCTCTTGCAAACTGTAATGCTTTGACCTCGACTCATTTTGTCAGATAGTCTGTACAAACCAAAATATACTCTTTGTTATTAGAGGCTGGTGAAATTGGGTCAATGAAGTTAAGCCCCCATTTGTCAAATGGTGCTAGTGCTATCTATGGTTGCAAATCCATTTCATCTATCCATGTTGGTCTGCCCATTCTTTGAAATCTATCACAGCTCTTGGTATATTTCACTGAATCCTTATGGAGAGTTGGCCAATAGTAACCTGTTGTTAAGATCTTAAATGTTGTCCTTTTGACTGTAAAGTGACCCCCATAGGGCTCATCACATGGCAAGATTTTATAATGCCAAATACCTCATCTTCTCTTATACATCTTCTCATGATATTATCTAGACCAATATAGAATAGGTAAACAACTACCTAGGAATATGGAAAGCTTTTATGCACCAACTGCCTCTTTTCTTTGGGAGAGAAATGTGATGGTATTTTCCCTACCACTAAGTAATTTATAATATCAACAAACCATGATGCTTGTACAGTAAGAGAAAATAAATTCTAATCTGGAAAAGTCATCCACAACACCTTCTTCTATTTGTGTGGACAATCTAGACAAAAAATATACTACTGCATTAGCTTTCCCTAGCTTATCCACTATTGTTATATCAAACTCTTGTAGTAAGAGCAACCATTTGAATAGTCTCCCCCCAACTATAGGTTTATTCATTAAGTACCTTATGGCAATATGATCTATGTGGATAAAGAATAGATATCCAATAATGTAATGCCTAAACTTATTGATAGCATAAACAACTGCCAACATCTCTTTCTTTATGACAATGTAGTTAAGTTCAACTCCTTGAAAGTTTTTGTTGATGTAGTAGATAGAATAATCCTTGTTACCTTCTTTTTGTCCCAATACTGCTCCTATAGAAAAAACATAAGCATCAGTGCGTATGTGGAAAGGTAGTGTCCAGTTTGGCCATCTCAAGATAGGTGCTTGTGTCAAAACTAACTTAAGTGATTTAAAGGAGTGCTAGCATTCTATAGTCCATTCAAATTTTGTCTTTGGTGAGCAGAACAGTCAAGGGTACTGCAATTTTACTGAAGTCTTGTATGAACCTCCTACAATAGCCTACACGTCCCGAAAATCTCCTTACATCTTTTTGTCTCTATGACACAGGGAGTGTAGAGATGATCTCAATCTTGTTGGGATCCACTTGAATTCATTCACTTGAGATAAAGTGCCCTAGAACAATCCCTTGAGTCATCATAAAAAATTTCTCATGAATTGACATCTTTTCAAAACCTTTTCTATATTGTTGAGTGCTTCTTCATAGGTTTCTCCATAAGTGGTGAAGTCATCCATGTAGATTTTCATGGAATCATGTGCATAATCAGATAAAATACTTAGTACTTCCCTCTAGAAAGTTCCTGGGGAATTACATAGTCCAAAGGGAAGAACAAAGTAGGCATATATATCCCAAGGTCATGTGAATGTAGTCTTATCTTGGTCCTTTGGAGCTATCTGTTGGAAATTTTTCATTGTTGATGTTGTTTGGCAACATGAGCAAGAGGTACATATATTGCTCGATCTAGCATTGTCATTGATGTCAAATTTGTTATGATCATTCTAGCATGGATTGGAAGCATTCTTGAAGACATTTGGATAGAACAAGTTGATCTGAAAAACATGGTTATACAGGAATTTGGCTAAGTATTTCTTTTGACAGTCTTGTGGTTTAGTGCATCGTTTTTTGGGTCTGAACTCCACCACAAGTGGAGATATTACTCTATGATTATAACTATAGTTTGAGATCATTAGATGCATCTACATTCAATATTTGGTGAATTTTTCTTAAGTATTCTGAAAGATATGAATGACAAAGTTCAACCATATATTTTGCAGTCATTCCTTAAACATTGTGGGAGATTCTGCATTTCTTTGCAAATAATTATTTTGTTCTACGATGATGAGAATAAGCTATTAGATGTCGGATGAGTGGGAATTCAATGGAAGATTGAGTTTTGAAGTCACGCGTATGGCAAATTTTATGTACATATGAAGGTTTTGTGTTTAGGTCTTATTTTTGGGCCGACCTAACACACTTGATGTTTTATGGGGGACAAGCAAGTAATTTTATCTTATGTGGAATCTATATTAGGTCCATCCCAACCTATCTTAAGGTGAATTGAATTTTGAATTATGGTGTGAGATGTGGATATAATGTTTTGAGGAAGGCATGTTTAATTTTGGATGTTACTTCTAATTAGGTCGACCTAATTGAGGTCACACTTGATATGGATACATATAGGAGATTAACTTCAGAGTTTTTGGGTGTGTGTGGTGTGGTGAATGGTTATGATGAGGATGAAGGATTAGAGAGGTTAGGTTGTATGCGAGTATTGAGAGACATATGACATGTATGGTGCTTCACCTACATGTGTGCGATGCGAATATAATCAAAGTTGAGAAGAGAAAAATATTAATTCAAATCTATGTGAAGATCATTTTGTACTTCATTGGAACCGTAATCCAACATATGATAGATGTTATTATATCAGTTCAAATAGGTTGTGTAGCCACCCCTTCTTTCTATCTTTCTTACTTTTTGTGGGTAGTGAGTTCACTTGGATAGTGAGTCCACTTGGCAGTGAGCCCTTCTATAATATATTATATCTGGATATAATATTTTGTGAGCTAACCCTCACCATGGATTTTCCCTTTTTAGGTTTTCCACATAAAATACTGGTGTTCATGTGTCATGTGATTTTTTGCATGTCTTCATGCTTTCATTCATCATTGCAATTATATTTATTATGATAATTAGATGGCTTATGTTTAAATGATTTAAAGGAATACTGATTCACCCCCCTTCTTAGTATTTTGGGTGTTCAAAAATTGGTATCAGAGCCTGGATCCTTGGAAGGATCTTGACCGCTTTGGGAAGATCTTGGAATTTGAACACATGGATGATAGAAAGTATCTTATTCCTCTAGAGGAGATTCTTGCTATTGAATACACAACATAGGACTGCATGTTGAACAAAGATGGAGAACTGAAAGTTTCTCTTGACGACCTTGACAAAATTGAAGTTGAAAACAAAGATTTGAAGGAAAATCTTAAAGAGGAAAATGAATCCATTAGAAAAAGGAGAGAATAGATCAGGAAATTTAGAGAAAGGCATAAGGAAGTTAATGAACAATTGAAACAAGAAAATGAGAACATCACCGGATTGAAGGTGCAAGTGGAAGAAAAGAAAAAGATTGAGGAATATCTAATTGCAATGGTGGGAAGAAAATCTAATGAATGCATAAATCTTGAACAAGAAGCAACTAATCTGAGATCAGATTTGGAGAAGGCAAGAAGTTATAAAGACAAATTTAAAACAAACTCTACAATGCTTGATGAGTTAATTGCAGGACAAAAAGCTTCTAAAGACAAAAGTTGTTTGGGACTTGAAAAAGGAGAAAGCTCAAAAGCAAACCAGAATGCTAGAAGACCTCCTATCAGAAAACCAAATGCTCAAAGGTACTCATCTTTCAATGATACTTGTTATTTTTACAATAAATTTAGACATAAAACAAAGGAGTGCAAAAGTAGAATGAATTAGAATGTTTCATCCTTTATTGGTCAATGCTTTACATGTAAGAAATTTGGACATAAAGCAAGTGAATGCAAAATTCAAATGATGAATGCATATAACAATGGTAGAATGATTCAATCTTTCAAAGGGTACTAATATACATGCTATGGATTTGGACACAAGGCTAACTAATGTAGATCTAGAATGAATGAAAGGAATAATGCTCAAAGGAATATCATATGCAACAATTGTAGAAGGCCTGAACATATTGCTAAATTTTGCAAAAGAAAGGACAATCCAATAAAGAAAAATAAACCAGTCAAAAAGGTTGATCTGGATGAAGTCAAGAAGGAAATGGAAAAGATATGGAGAAAGAAAGAAGAGATTGAGGATAAGGGAGAATTTGTACCACTCTTTAGTGTAGATGTTTCCTTTGATAACTAAGACCAGAGCTATGGCTTAGGGGGAGCTTTAAAGAATATCTTATGACCCCCACCAGAAAAGAGGTGCTTGAGATATAACACAAAGATATGTCATGAAGAAAGAAATGCTTAATTTGAGGAAGAAAATATACTAATGCTGCAATTTTTGGAGCTTGGAAAGTTGACCGTGCATACGAAATTTAGGGTTATCAGCTTTTTTCCTGAAGCATTTATTGTTGGAATGGGTCAAATCGTAGAGTTAAAAGTGTGCTTGACAAGATAAATCCATCTCATTGAATGTATTCAAAGAAGAGTAGATAGGAAAGAAGTGATTTTGAAGGGTTTGAAGCATCTCCAACTTGCAAAATTCCAAAACCCTATTTCGTCGAGCAAGAGAAAAAGGTATTTAACAATCCCTGCATATTCTAATTTTTTGGAATTATCAGTAGAAGGCAAGTTGAATGCAATGGAAACACCAGAAGTAGTAGATATTTCTCAAAGACCACAACCCAAATTTAAGAGATATTCCACCAAAGCTTTAGAAGTTGATCCCCTAGGTCCATTTTTCGTATATACCTCTTGGTGTTATGCCTACTAAAGATATTAGGGCTTATATTCATGGGAAAATGGAAAAGATCCCTTACTGAAAATTATTCAATCTATGGGTAGATGAGTTGGTTAGAGAATATTATACATTGAAACCATAATACAATATCTTGACAGAGAAGAAATTAGATGTGTGGCACTAGTTTCCGGACTTAAGAAATGAAGAGAAGTGTATTAGAATGGAATTAAGTAGAATACATGATCAGTTCATGTGGATTGATGGTCCCCACATGATTACCAAAGAAGTGATCAAAGAAATCACTGGCTTATGGTCCACTAGACCAATTCCAATCCAAAAATCCACCAAGAACAAAGACATAATATTACAAACAGGTATTGCAATGAATCCCATCAAAAATCCAATAATTCAATATATAACTATGGTGATTGGACACATGATTTATGGAGACAATTCGATATCTACCACCACAATTCATGTGGTAGTGGATATGATTGAAAATAATGGTGAATATGACCTTTGTGAGTTGCTCCGACAACAACTGATGGAGAACTTGAAAGAAATAAAGAAGAAAAATCATGTATTTAGGTATGACACATTGATAATATGTTTGGTTTTCTACCTTATGAAGGAAGTTCTGAAAATTGTAAAGGTTGATTGGTCAAATGAAAAACATGTTGCTCATCAAATAAGAGACTACATGATTAATTTGGGAGACATGGATGCTCATGGTAATGCCCTTACATCATTCTTTGCAATGTTTCAAAAGAGAATGAATATGAGACAAAGAATTTTGAGAGATGTGGTAAGAAAATACATGAATGACATTACATTTTTGGTTTCTAATGATTACTGCATAATGGAAGCAATTGAACCCAAAACCATTTGGGTCCTAGAGTTTGGTTATGAAGTGATAAAATAAGTAGCTATTGTTTGTGCTGAAGTATTTCTAAACATGGTTAAGGATCCTATCGGACCAATGGAAGTTTCTTAGAAATTCAAGAAACCACAAATAAAGAAATAGATTGATGTTGAGGCAAAATCATGTGCCAAAGAGTTTAACATTTCATTAAACATAGCTAAGGAAGCTATAGAAAGAGTTAGAGCTGACATGAGTATATAAGAAGCCTTTGGTATCTCTAGGAGAACAGTTATTACATCTAGTAAGAAGATGAGATCCATAGGTGGTCCTTCAATAGTCCATGACATCAGGGCATAAGAGAAGAAAACCACAAGGAGAGTTAAGCAGAAATCCATGTGGAAAAAGGAAATTGAAGAAGATATAGATGATGCTCAACATGAGCATGATATTAGTGAATATGTGAAAAAATGACAAGAGATAATGGATAACTTCAAGGGATATGTCTCCGGACTAAGAGAACAAGTTGACACAAAGATTGAAGCATGGATTGCAAAAAAGAAGTTACTGGATATCATAGAAAAGTGTGCATCTACACACAACAAAATGGAAGAGATATCGAGAGATGTTCATGCATGTGAAGAGGAAGCAAGGAACCTATTTTTGTATTGTATGAAGTGATCGTATGTTACACAAAGCATAAATATGCTATGAACACGATTGAGACACAAATAAGCTATACATCAAATACTTATGACTCGGTATAGGATAGAGCTGGACTGCTCTAGGAACCTTACTTGAAGAATATTTTACCCTACAAAGCTAGAAGGAAGAAACAATAAAAAAAAATTAGAAGCTAAGGGATGGTGAAAATGAAGCATATACCCATCTCAAGTGCCCTTGCTAGTACAAATAACATTTTAGAGATAAACCTTACCCCCTGTACTTTGGAAGAAGGAAAGGAGATCTTAGTAAAATTTGAGTTACAACATAGGATACTTGCAACAACAAAGGTATAGTGGGAAGAAGGCATATCCACTTGGCAAGTCATCCTGCAAAAGCTTCAAGGGTCAACATCTTCAGGTTGACAATTTTCACTCTTATGCACTTTTCAAATTTTTAGATTCTTTTTGCATATATGCGAAAGTTATAGAAGTTTTTGGTTAGCTCCTTGAGGGGGAGTTAGCACACTCTTTGAGTTACTTTTGCTCACATATATATCTAAGGGGGAGTATACAGATTTTTTATATGCTGATACAACCTTTTCCATTGATGTCAAAGGGGGGAGATACTTGAAAAATATTTTGGAGAGATACTTGAGATCAAAACATTTGGAGAGTTAGGGAGAGATACTTGAAAACACTTGAAGAAATGTTGAGAAAGACTTTTGGGGAGAGATATGTGAAGGGGAGAGACAAGTTTTTTAAAATGTTTTTGATATGCATGTTTCCATCAATGACAAAGGGGGAGATTGTTGGAAGTTTGTCATTGTTGATGTTGTTTCGCAACATGAGCATGAGGTGCATATATTGCTTGATCCAGTGTTGTCATTGATGCCAAAATGGTTATGATCTTTCTAGCATGGATTGGAAGCATTCTTGAAGATATTTGGACATAAAAGTTGATCCAAAAAACATGGTTATACAAGAATTTGGCTAAGTATTTATTTTGACAATATTGTGGTTCATTGCGTCAGTTTTTGGGTTCGCACTCCATCACAAGTGAAGATATTACTCTATGATTCTAACTACAGTTTTGAGATCATTAGATGCATTTACATTCAAGATTTGGTGAAATTTTTTGAAGTATTCTGAAAGATATGAATGACAGAGTTCATCCCTGTATTTTGTAGTCATTCCTTATACCATGTATCAGTGTGGGAGATTCCACATTTCTTCATAGATAATTATTTGTTTTGTGATGATGAGGATAAGCTATTAGATGTCAGTTGAGTGGGAATTCAAAGGAAGATCAAGTTTTGAAGTCACACATATGGCAAAATGTATGTACATATGAAGGTTTTGTGTTTAGGGCTTATTTTGGGCCGACCTAACACATTTGATGTTTTGTGGAGGACAAGCAAGTAATTTTTATCTTATGTGGGATCTATATTAGGTCCATCCCGACCTATCTTAAGGTGAATTGAATTTTGAATTATCGTGTGAGAGGTGGATATAATATTTTGAGGATGACATGTTTAATGTTGGGTGTTACTTATAATTAGGCCAACCTAATTGATGTTACACTTGATATGGATATATAGAGGAGATTAAATTTGGAGTTTTTGGGTGTGTGTGTGGTATGGTGAATGACTATAATGATGAGGAAGGACTAGAGAGAGCAGGTTATATGCGAGTATTGAGAGACATATGACACGTATGGTGCTTCACCTACATGTGTGTGATGCGAATATAATCAAAGTTGAGCAGATTGTGAGAAAAGTAGAATATTGATTCAGATATGTGTGAAGATCACTTTGTACTTCATTGGAACTATAATCCAACATATGTTAGATGCTATTGTATCAGTTCAAATAGGCTATGTAGCCACCCCTTCTTTCTATCTTTCTTACTTTCTGTGGGAAGTGAGTTAACTTGGACAGTGAGTCCACCTGGTAGTGAGCCCTTCTATAATATACTATATCCGGATATAATATATTGTGAGCTAACCCTCATCGCGGTTTTTCCCTTTTTGGGTTTTCCACGTAAAAATACTAGTGTTCACGTGTCATGTGATTTTGTGGATGTCTTCATGCTTTCATCATCATTGTAGTTATATTTATTTTGTTAATTGGATGGCTTATCTTTAAATGGTTTAAAGGAATACTGATTCACCCCCCTCTCAGTATTTTGGGTGTTCAACACTATTTTTATTTGGTTATAGACACTAAATCCATCTAGGAAGGAGAAGTATTTTTTTCCTATTATGGAATCAAGCGCTTGGTCAATGAAAGGTAAGGGAAAGTGATCTTTCCTAATGGCTATGTTTAGCTCCCTATAGTCCACACATACCCTCCATTTTCCTCCTTTCTTAGCGACAATAACTAATTGTTACACCCATTGACTATCAGAAATGGGATAAATGAAGCCTGCATCAAGTAGTTTTTGTAGCTTAGTCTTAACTATTTCTCTTAAGGTAGGGTTCATTCTCCTTTTAGAGTTGTCTAATTGGCTTGTAACCATTATTTATGTAAATCCTTTACATGCATAGGTCTGGATCAATCCCCTTCATGTCATGGTAGTCCCATGCAAAGGTTGTTGTGTGTGCTTGTAGCACAATGTTCAAGGAATTCAACTCTTACTCATTTAATCCATTATTGATGTTCAACATTTTACCAAGCATAATTTTTAATGTTTTGGATTCTTATTGCATAGATGAGAGATGAAGTCCACTAATTTTGGGGACACATTGTTGTGGCAAAAGAGAAGGGAACAGTTGGGAAATTTCTTCTTATGAATTTGTAGGTATGATATTCTATAGTGGATCCTATAGACATGAAAGGCAATCTTGTTGCTGCAGGTCCCTAACACAGTTATTTTGTATGATATGGTCAATTAAGTCATCCTCATCTTCTATTGCTAACAGGGGGTTGTGTTCTATAGTCATGAGAGTTTGTAGTGAATAGTGGTTCTCTTCATCCAAGGTAGGCTATATAGTCTGCTCTAAATTTTCATGAGGTTGGGTTAGTGGATAGAGAACCAATTTTTTTTGGTCATAGTCCCATTGGATATATTATCATGTTCCTAGACCTACAACCTATGAATGCATCAACTATTGATAACCATGATCTACCTAAAATAAGTGGATATCCTACAAGGTTAACCTTTGGCTATAAGACTATAAAATTTGTAGGATAATCCCATGAATCTAGTGCTATGAATAAGTCCTCAATGATCCCCTCAGGTTTCACTATTGACCTATTTTCCAACTATAAAACAGTTGGTGTAGGTCCAAGGTTAGCTAGCTCAAGTAGCTACATTGTTTATTTAATCATGACATTAATTGCTGCCCCTAAGTCAATCAAGGTGTTCTTGATAAAGGTCCCATTTATCTTAACATCCACCACTAGACTCCCAGGATCTATGTATTTAGGGATAGTTATATATTCCCTAGCATAATATCAACAAGGTTCCCTAAGACATGAACTATCTGAGGGTCCTTCCTCTTTCTCCCTAGTTTCTTAAGACAACGGTCTCTTACTGTCTTGGTATAGATTGGGATATCCTTGATAGCTTGAATGAGGGGTATTTTGATGTTGAAATCCTTAAGTTGACCCAATAGGTTTGTCTCAGCTTGGGTATGATGTTTTTGAATGGCTAAACTCTCAGGGAAAGGAGGCTTTGGACTTGAGATAGTCTGTTTTACCTAATTTGACCTAGGTTCCAAAGGTGAATTGTCTAAAGCTTCAGTTGCGGGTTCCTCATCCACCATCTTAGTGATTTGAGGGGATGATGGTCTAGCTAGTGTTTTCCTTGACATGAGGTGGAAATCACTCACCTCTACCCCATAAATGGGGTATTGTATATCCTCGTTAGTATATGCTTGTTGGGAAGGCTTCTTATTGGGGTTGGGTGCATGTTGGGAAGGTAATTGTGGTGCTCTTGGTGGCTAATATTTTGGGTTTGGTGGATTGGACATAATATCCTGCTACTGTGATTGAGAAGGTAGCAAAGGTTGTTGGTAATTCATATTTTAGTGTTGCCACTATTGGCCTTTTTGCCATTGTGGCTACCACTAATTTTACTGCAGTGGCCATTGAGGGATATAATTGGCACCTTGAAAGTTTTTCTGTGGCCATGCATTTGGTTGTTGTTGGTTCCAATTTGGCTAAGAGTTTTTCCATTGGTTTTGGTTATTTGGACAAGGCTCAAGGCTCAGAATTCTAACCAGATAAATTCTGATTGCCAATTGGAAAATATATATTGAAATTTAGAGGGTCTTGTGGCATACCTTTTTTTGGTTGTCATGACCTTCTTTGTGAAATTTATAATAGTTGTCCATCGTCACCTTCTAGTGGTTAAAAATCTGGTTTCTATGATTTGTCTTATGTAATACTTTCCACCCTTTTGCACTTGCATTTGACTTTTCTTTGTTTTCAGTCGGGGTAGTATTCAGTAAGCATTACTTCAACCTCCTCCTAATTCTTCTTTACATGTAGAGTTTCCAACTGAGTAGCTAGATGACTCATAATATCTTCCTCCATGTTTGATAGTAGGTTACTTAACTCCACTCTTGAAACCCCATTTGATGTCTTGCCAATGGTAGATGTTCTTTTCCCCCTTGACCTTTTGGTAAAGGTCCTAGAATAGTTTCTACAAACCTTGTAAATATCTTCAAAGAGTAATTGAGACACATCCCTTTTCCCAATAAGATGGAGGGCATCCATGCAATCATCGTTAACTCCTCTTAAAAACACAAGCTTTAGGGATTCTTTTGAGAGTCCATTCTATGAATTTTTCTTCAAGGAGAATTGGAACCTCTCTACATAATCCTCCAATGGTTCATCCTCTTTCTAGGTCATTCTAAAAATTTCATATCTTCTCCTATCAACTCCTCTACAATAGTCTTGGTATTTCTCCAAGAATTTTGTTTTTATGGTGTCCTAATCTGGAACATCTCTACCTAGTCCCATAAACCATCTCAGGGAAGCATCCTTCAAAGTTTCAAGGAATAGCTTGAGCCTATGAGTTTTAGTTGTGTAGTAATAGCTCATGTATAGGGCATCAAACTCAAACAAAAATGTGTCTAGATCTTCAATTATAAAACCATAGAAGATTGGTAATGTTGAAGGAGGTATATTCTTCAACACAGTAACCCTCTCTTGGTTGTTAATTGGAAATTCAAAAGTCATATGTTCTGGTGGATAATACACTGTTGCATCAGTCATGGTTTGGAAGGTCCCCTCTGTGTTTGCAATAGATGTTTGTGAAAGGGAAGATTCTTCTTCATAAGTACCCTCACTCTGATCACTGTAGTCACCAATATCTGCTCTAGCTTGTTGATTTGAGGGGAGAAATCTTTCCAAAGTGTCTCTCCGCCTCCACATATAATAGGTATGACTTTGTATATCAATGGATCCTACATAATGTTAGTGAAATTCTCTGGTATTTGAAAACATCAAACCTAATAGTCCTAATACTAAAGCAAATTCTAGACTAGGAAATCTTGAAAATAAAATAAAAAATAATCTTTGGAAGTAGCACCATCCTCGACAGCGGTGCTAAAAATGTAGAGTCCCTACTAATGTCTAGTAAACTTGGTGGAAATCACACAATTCAGAGGGAAAACCTAACTGAACAGTCCACTTGAACCTTTGGAAAGACCTTCATTGAATTATCGACCAGGGCTAGCAAACTTGTGATGGTACTGGCACTGTATGTGATTTCAAAGACTTAAGATTACCTAATTCATCCTAGTACAGGTGTTACACTTGCTAAGAAATTATAAAATTATAAAAAAAAAGTAATGCTCGTACTATTTCTACGGGTACGTACAGTATATGACTATAATTGATCACTGTCAAGAAATGAATGTTGGAAATTAACTGATACTAATAACTAAACCTACACTACACTCTAGAGTACAAAAAACTCAAATAATTACAGTATAATTGTAAGACAAGAATTATTCATGAATCCATTAATCGCTATAACACAAAGAATCTATTTAACATAACTTGTATCTATGAAGTAACTACTAAAACATAAATGAAATAATGGGAAATGGAGTGAAGGATAGTTACCTTGAGTGGACCTTTCTCAAGTGGTTGTCTTCACTAATGTAAAACAAATCTAACTTCTTAAATTAACACAATCATAATAACTCAACCGTTCATTGCACAACTCTAAAAGATCACATAAGATTTGTTGAGATATCTTATTCATGAAACCATGATTCAAACAATAAACATTGTTTGCATAAGAATAATAACTAACTAAAAGTATCTGGTAACTATATCTACTCTTGAAGAAAAATTAACTAGCTGAATAGCTCCCTAACCTCAACCATCGAGCCATACATATAGGCACGAGGGAGTTTATTTAAAATAGGACTCTAAACTGAAACCATAAATTGCCACTTCCTAGATATCAGAGCGTGATAAAGACTCAACAATCTAAATTGCAATTGAAAAGGAAGAAGAGTCCAAGTAGGATTGTGACTCTATTGTAACAGAACTGGAATGTAGAATGCTCAAATTAGTTATGTTAGAATCCCAATTGTAATAGGGTTCTTCTCCTCTAGTATCTTTATTGAACATCATAATGATGCATAATCATCTCCATTAAGTGGCTCCATGTTTTATTTGTTGCACACCATTTATTTTGGAACATCCCCTGTTTTGCTATATGGGAACTCCTTTGGCTGCGAACTATACCTCGCAGTTGCTGCGGGCTACAGTCTACCTCTTCTAACTGCAAAGAGTTAGTTCACAAAAATGCACACAATAATAACCATAGCTAAGCACATATATCAATTTAATTTATACATATCCACACATAAATTATGTAATAAACATCACATCATAACCATATTTTCATATACTTTAAATCAGGTTCAAGGTTGCATAATAAGCATAAAAGATAGCATAGTGTAGGAATATGTATAAGATAAATGTCTGGTAATGTGTATGAACTTGCATAAAAACATAAGAAAACTATCCAATGAATGGAATCATCAGTTGTTGGGGAGTAAAAGGTAACATAATAAGTCTTCAACTATGCATTTTTTGGATAAGTTTGGCATCCCATCAACTTACACCAACAAAATTGGCGTCGTTGTCGAGGATTAAAAGGTAACAAAATAAGTTTTCAGCTATGCATTTTGTTTGGATAAGTTTGGCATCTCATCAATTTATGCCAACAAAATTAGTGCCATTGTTAAGGTCTATTAAAGATAAAAAAATATTTTCAAAAGCTTTGGTGACAAGCCAAGAAAGTGTTGGGCTTTGGTTTGAAATAAGAGGTCTATTAATTTCAAGTATTTTCTCCTTCAGGGAGTGGTGAATTTATTAAGAGAGATCCAGAGGTTTGAGTTTGAAGATAAAGAATGGAGAAAGATTAGCGTTCCAAAGGCCAAGAAGTTCCGGAAGCTAGCTCTAATGGTGCAAGAAGGTGACAAGAACATTGGAAAGCTAAAAATCCAAATAAGTCTCCTTTACATAGTTCAAGAAATAATGAAAAATTGAGTGCTTCAGGTAGAATAAATGCTTCTAATATTTTGATCAATACACATAAGATGATTCAATTGATAATATGGTTAGAACTACTAGAATAAATTTTAGACATGACCAAAATATGTATGGAAATGAAATACACCCTAGAGTATAAAATATAAATGTGGGTTTACCTGAAGTCACACCTCAAACAAACACTATGATTCAACCTCTAAGAAATCAAAGAGAAGGAAAACATGATACTCCTCAATATTTTGAACAAGATGTTAAAACCCCATTCCAAGATGTTGACCCAAACATTTAGTTAGAAAATGACCGTAGAGAAAGGGAATTAGATCAACACACTGATCTTATTGATCATATCAAAGAAAGGAAACATGAAATAGAGGCATAGATTTCACAACAAGCCCAATTAGCTCAACAAACCCTACTGATGAATCAACAAAAAAATACTACCCAAGCTCAAAATGTGGCACCAATTGTTCCAATTCAACAAGTCCCTATTGTTCATCAAAATTATCCTAATCCCCCACTAAAAAACATAATGTAAAATGTTGGGGTCAACCCTAGAAGACAAGATCAAATAATTATTGTAGTGAGACCAGTGTTGGGATTAGAAAGATATAAACAATTGGATTTCTACGGTATTTATAATTACCCTAATACAATTCTTGTTGAGATTCAAGGCAAGGTACCGAAATTCCAAGGTGACAATTCTATCACTGGTGACGACTACTTAAGGCATTTAATAGATACAACTGATGAGTATGAGATTGAAGATGAGGATGTTATGATGAATTTTTTATGCAATCATTAGAGGAAAGTGCAAAAGAATGGTACAAGAGTCTTTCAGATAGTAGTATAGACTCATGGGTTGATTTTATGATGGTTTTTCAATTACAATATGAAGAAAGAGTGGATCCAAAGTTTATTTTCCATGAGTTAACCACTATCAAAAAAGGGATAAATGAACTTGTTACTAATTTCAACAATAG
The DNA here is from genome assembly GCA_007115665.2 of Sequoiadendron giganteum. Classification (NCBI taxonomy): domain Eukaryota; kingdom Viridiplantae; phylum Streptophyta; class Pinopsida; order Cupressales; family Cupressaceae; genus Sequoiadendron; species Sequoiadendron giganteum. Next base: position 47,451,141 of record CM021104.1, read on the forward strand.
ATTCATTATGACAATGAGGAAATTACCTCTCCAAATAAGGCCAAATGAGCCTATGTGTCTTGTTCTATATTATGGAGCTTTTGATTCAAAGTTGGACTATCTTTTGAGAGATAAGAACCCTTAGACCTCGAGGGAGGCATATGCAATGGCTGTGAATATAGAGAGTAATCTGAAATCATCTAGGAAAGACAACAAGAGATTTGATATAAAACTCCTGAAACTAAATGCATCAACTTCAAACAAGCCTCTCATTGTTGAAGAGAAAATAAACAAACTGATGGGAGCTATGAAGGATATTTCATACAAGTTAGAAAAAAATGAAAAGGTATGTCCTCTAATATTGATTCTACACATTCTAATGAGGATCAAAGGTTACATAACAGGCCCTATAATGATGACTGGTCCAAGAGACCTGGAGGTAATGATAAATAAACATCACCAAGGAACTCAAACAAAAAATACCATGAGAGATACACCCCTAATCCTTTGAGGAAGGATCATGTGAATCTTCAACAAGATTAATTTTAGTGTGATATCTATTACTTGACTCATGATCAATCCAAGTGCATTGTCGTATTTGTACTTGATGAAGATAAATAATTCCAAGAGCATGAGGGTACACTTGAATGTTATGATGATGCCAATGTAGATCAGTTGGATGCCTATGAGGATGAGGAATTTTTCAAAACGATTATGATAACTATCGTGTTCCTTTTGAGATTCCAAATAGAGTTTTTTAACATCTCAAGGAACAAATGAGACAAAGCTATAATAAAGAAAAGTGTAACGTACTAACCCTTCTATGAAATAAAATTTTCTAATTTTACACCAAACGAGTAAATAAACAAAGTAACAAGCCATTGTAATAAAAAAAATTATTTTCTTTATTGATAATTTTCAATCAAGATGCATAACATATTACAACATGAATTCCTTTTCATTTCATAAATACATCAATGTAAGAAAACATACAATTACATACATAGCTAAAAGAGCTTTATAATAAATAGCTATAAGACGGTCCAGGATCCTTCCTTTCAAATATTGGTTCTTCTATTGCCTACTGTGGAGGAGAAGCATCACTTAGGCGCTTTTTCGCCAACCACAGACTCATAATGCGGTCCCCCGCACATCTATCATTCGATAGATGGCCCTTCCCTTCGATAAAGAGATTGGTAGAGTAACTGATAATGACAACCAACTGAGCATAGTGTTGTGTCCTATATAACTAGAAATTGTAACCCTACAATCTCTGTCTAGCATGTAATACTGGATCATGGTGAAGTGACAGTGTAGTCTCGGTAGTCACACAAATCAAATGGAGTCTCCGAAATTCACAATACTTTGGCCAAAGATTTCTCATTCAGTACTTTGAATGAAGTCATCTATCACATACACTACTTAGGGCCGATTTGAATTAAGGCTATCTTAAGCTATGCATAGGTATTTCCTTCAAAGGATAGTCTATCATCCCAGATAACCTATAACCATATTAATCTCTTTGGAATAAACCTACTTAACTAGTAAGTACATAAGTTAGGTATTTCCATCTAAGGATAGTCCATCATTCCAAAGATAACCTATATACTTGGATAACCCTACTTACAAGTAAGTACTTTAAACTTCCTCCCATACTGGATTATCTATCCTAAGAGTAAACACAAACTTTCCTAGTTAAATCAATAACTCAGCTAAATGCACCATATGTGATTTTCATGTTCAATCATACCTAGTATATAATACCTATGATAAACAACCATCTCCTATTATGGAGTACATAAAAACACATTATGAAAACAACATAATAGCTTTGAATTCTCCTTTTTAAAGTAATCTAAACTCTCTAATGCATATACTAGAAAATACATCTCAACCATGCATGCAAAACATATCAATCAAAGTAAAATAACAAAGAAGAAGGATCCTCATGCCTGTTATTGCTTATCCAACTAAGACATCAATGCAACCCTCTCTAACAAAAAATAGTTTGATAATCAACTGCTCAAGAATCTCTCAATATCTCTATCTCACTTGTTGATAGCTTACTTCTCTCCAAATATAATCTCTTCACAACAATATGAACTTACTTCCTTTCACTCTCTTAATGCAAAGAAAAGTACGAATGGGAAAATAATGGATTATGAATTGCAAAAGATGTGTAATCTCTTGAAGGAATGTGTCCCTCTCAACTAAAATAACTCAACTATTTATAGAGTAATCTAGCAACCTCATGGCCTATAGTTTAGGCATGCAAAATGAAAACAAGATTCATGCAATGCAACTCAGCTAAAAGGTGGAAAATTCTCAAGCTAATACTTATCTTGTTCACCTATAGGTTGACTTGTTTTGTGTCAGCATATAGTTCAGACTAATTTAATCAGCATATGCATAAATCAAATAGTTACAATGAGTAGACATCTACCAAAAATCAAACACAAAGGTGGCGCCAATTCCTATTCTTTCCCCTTCACATTTGGCACCATCAAACTCAGTCAATTCCTAGTTTATGACAAAAAATTACTATCGATCCAAATGGTGAATGAATCAACTTGCAGTTTAATACTTTAGACTAAGTCAAGCATAGTCTCCATAAAGACGTTGACTAAGTCAAATTTATGATAAACAATAACAAATGTAATGCAACTACTTAATTTGTGTGTCATTCCTCATGGTAATCGATTTGAATTTAACAGTCAAAAGCTATTAAATCGGCCTCCATTGACATATTCAATATCAACCTCCATTCATAGTCTCTATCGACTACATATCATCCTTATAAATCGACTTTAATGAATAAGAGGTAGTCGTCTTAATTAACATATATAATATGTTAAATACATTATTATATATATAGATAATATATATTATATACATATATATTTAAATACTATAATGTATTTATATATGTATATATATAATCATTAATATATATTTATAGATATACATATATATGTATATATATTTATATATATCACAAGCCTATAATGTAAGCATACATTCAATATATATATAGGTACAAGAAAGATAGTATATAATAAACATATTATATTAAATGTATGCATATATATATGTATAAATGTATATACCTCTATGTACACGTTGTTTAGGTATATCTATATCGATGCATCCGTATGAGCGTGTACATTCACCAACATACACATGTATCGATATACATATACATATGGATATGTGTATATACTATACACACATATATATGTTTACATCTATTTCACATATAGTCATTCACGATTACCATCACATTGATGAGTGTTTACATGTGGTACATCTATACATATGCATATATGTGTCTTTAGATCTCATTGACATGCATGTGCATATATATAAACACACTTCCACGTACATCCCACTTTTCCATATGATCGTAATAGCACAAGAAAGATCTCAAAATCTCAAATAGACAAACATCACCCAAAGCATGCAAAGGTAAACAAGACTCTCAAATGCAAACATATCGGCTAAGGATGACTTACCTATTACCCACAAACTGACTCAACTCAATCATTCTAATGTTGTGTGTGTATATGCTCAGTTAGTTTACTTTTACCGATTACCCAACCAAGATCTTCTCCCGAGTGATACTTCTCCTCCGCTTGGAGGAATGGAACATATACCTGCATTCACTAACACATGCACATGATAGTCAATTGGTCATAACAATATGTAGTATACATAAACATCTCCAAAGTTAGAATAATAATAATTCAATAACCTTTCATTCACATATATGCAATATTTCACCATGAATAACATCAATTGAGGTAATAAGAATAATGTTTTGATTAGTGAGGTAAAGTTGGGTGGGCCTGGGGTTAGGACCCGTAACAAGACTAAAGTGTAGGTAGGTGCTCCTATTAAAGATTTGTCTAAAGCTATGGATGAGGGCCTGAAGAATGCAACATGTGATGTGGAGGCTGCTGATATATTGAAAATAATGTAATGTTGTTGGTTGGGTTCCTTCTTTTTTGTTGACTTTTTGTTGATGATTTGTTGTGGATGGGCTGATATGTTTTTGATGTTTGTTTCTTAAGTTTCAACTGCTCTTTTTTGTAAAGGGTTTCATGCCCCTTCAAAACCCATTTTTGACCTATAATAAAAAAATCAATTGAGGTAACATCAAATGGGACAACCATCAAATGAGATGACATTCATATTGATAACAAGGTACAAGCATAATTTATTCATCTCCAAAATTCACATTACATTCATATTTAACCTATGTAGTAATAGTAAATAGTAACTCTACATTTGGGGTGTAACAAAAATCCCTCTAAGGAAGATATCAAAGCTCTCACTGAGGCTATTTTCATTTAGGTATAAAGTATTACTAGCTAAGAAATAGACAAGTAGGTGGCAAGGATAAATACGATAGTGCAACCATTCCAAATATATCATTTGCACATTCGAACAAAGGAAAATAAAATGAATATGATGCAAAAGAGCAACAAATAGGTTTGTAGGAAAGTCTCCACCAAGAAAGAAGATGTATTTACCAAATGCATCCCATCAGAAATTATATGTCCCAAATATGAAAGAGGTTTATATATCAACCAAACATATGTGAAATCAACAAATTGTGGGAGAAGGTTGCAAATAGAAGGTGGTAATTCCTTTCATACCTGATACTAATATTGTGGTAATCCCCTCTTCTACTCCTTTGCCCACATACTAACCAATTGGCATGGCTCAAGAATTTATTCAATTGAAAAAATAAGTGCCAATCAAAGAGTTGTTAAGAATCCCTGAACATAGGGAGAGGACATTTTCATAACTCAATGCCCCTAACATTTTTGATTAGTTAAATAAAGTTACAACTATTCCCAATGATGGGGCAGACAAATTCAATATAAAAGAGACCCTTGAAATTTATCTGGGTGTTGTTTCCATAGGTAAAAATCAAACCATTGATCCATTTTATACATCTGTATTAATAAATGGTTGGCTATTTCATAATTGTATGTTAGATTTCAAAGCATCTAGTAATGCGATATCATTAGAAGTCATGAGCCATTTAGGACTACAAGTTTCAAGATCGTATGGTAAATTCTATGCTATGGATTCCCATGAGGTAAATATAATTGGGATAGTAAATAATGTTCTTGTACAACTTGTTGCATACCTTGGGAAAGCCTTTTCAATGGATATTATCATAGTTTATTATCCAATCAAATGGGGTATGTTACTATCAAGGAAGTGGGTAGATTCAATGGGTGGTAGTCTTCAAATGGGTTTATCCTATGCTACCATCCCAATGTGCGGAAAATATGTCCAATTGCACAAGGAAAAGAAAATGATGATCATTATGGAGAATCCTAATGAACTAAGGAATGCGATTTGTTACCTTGATGTGGAGCCCAATAATTTGGTAGGCTATTGTGATGTTGAATATGATAAATAGATTGATATTGATTTGATGCCCTCACATCTTCATCTAGAAGATGATGGATTTTGGAATATGAATTTTGACGGTGCATGTTTAAGAGAAGGTAATGGTGCAATAATTATATTGATGTCCCCTAGGGGAAAATATTATAAGTTCACTTTCAGATTGAACTTTAAATGCACCAATAATGTGGTAGAGTATCAAGCTTTGTTACTTGGTTTAAATATAGCTTCAAAATATGGAATCAAATGCATTAGATTGCATGGTGATTTAAAACTTGTGGTGTCTCAAGTTAGAGGGACATATGTTGCAAAGGAAAGGAGACTAAGAATGTATAGGAATGTTGTTTGGGATATTGAGGCTTTTGATGCTTTTAACATCACTTGGGTTCAAAGAGAAAACAATGTGGTTGCTGATGTGCTTTCTATATTAGATTCAAAATTTGATGGTTATTTCATTCCCCATCATTGCAACTATGATGTTGAGATTCTTACAAAGCCTAGTATTCTAGATAACATATACAACTAGCAGGTTTTCAATGATTACCAACAAATTGGCTAGGGAACCATGGTGGAAAAGGATAAGGAAGGTAAATAGACTTTTTGGGAATTAAATCATCCAACTCAAAACCAATAACTTTCCTAGAGGTCTTGTTACTTTAGAGAGAATGTTTGAAAATATTGATTGTCATAAGACAAGAAGTAAGTCTATCAAAGAATAAGACATAGAGGATATAAACTTGGGAACTAAATCAAATCTTAAGATGGTTTATATTGGTAAGAAGTTAAGACCGATAGAGAAGCAAATGCTGATTGTATTATTCAGAGTATAAATATTTGTTTTGCTTGGTCTTATGATAAATTAAAGGCTTATAGAGAAGACTTGTTCCAACATACCATTCCATTTGAGCTTGGTGCAAATCTATTCAGACAAAAGCATCATCCTATCAATCCTACTCTTGCCCCTCAAATACAAAAGAAATTGATGAAACTGAAAGAAGTTGGTATTATTAAACCAATTAGACATTCAGAATGGGTGTCTAACCTTGTTCCAACTAGAAAAATGAATGGGGATATCAGATTGTGTGTGGACTTCAGAAATTTAAATATCAAGTCCCTCAAGGAAAATTACCAATTTCCCATCATGAGTCATTTGTTGCAGTGGGTGACGAGGTCAGAGCTGATGTCTATGATGGATGATTTCCTAAGTTACAATCAAGTCATGGTTGATGAGTCTGAGCAACACAAGATAACTTTTACTACACCATGGAGAACTTTTGTATATGTCTAGATGCCATTCAGACTTAAGAATATAGGGACCAAATTTCAAAGAGCTATGGATGTAGCTTTTGTAGACCTTGTAAATGAGATAATGGTTGTCTACCAAGATGAACTGATTGCTTACTCCAAAGATCAAAACGATCATTGTAAACACTTGGAGTTATTATTCCAAAGGTGCTTAGAGTATGGGATATCTTTGAATCCCAATAAATGCATCTTTGGTGTGGAAGAAGGTAAGCTCCTTGGGCACATTGTGTCCAAGGAAGGGGTAAGGATTGATATTGAACATGTCAAAGTTATTGATCTTATCCCACAGCCCAAAAAAGTCAAGGTAGTTTAGTCTTTCTTCAGTCAAATAAACTTTGTTCGATTATTTGTTCCCAACTTTGCTAAGAAAAAAAAATCCATCTCTAAAGTGTTAAAGAAGGGGAAATCTTCTAGTTGGGATAAGGAATCAACATATTCCTTCATAGAGATAAAAGATACACTTAAGAAGGCACCAATGCTAGTGAGTCTAGACTATTCGAAGTCTTTCCAATTATTTTCTTTTGCATTTTTTAATACTATTGTTCTAATTCTGCTGTAAAAAAATAAAGATGGCTATGAGCAACCAATTGTTTTATTTAGTAAATCATTGAGAGATGTCAAATCAAATTATGCTTGATGGCCATGAAAAACATAAAGACTCCACTGGAAAGAAAGTTGTGTTATGCTTAGTGGCTGTGAAAATATTTTAGATGCAATATGATAGGATCTTCAAAGGGGTTTTGCTTAGTTCATGAAAGGTCTCACCTTAGGGAACATTGTGCTTGATGTCACCAAGAGAGGATAAAAGATTCACAACTTAGGGAATGTAATCTGTAGCATTACCACTAAGAGGAATCTCATATACCAAGAAAGGTCATGCTCTTGAAGGACATTAAACCCAATGTCACCACCAAGAAGGTACATCACGTGAAGTAAGAAGACCACACTTTGAAGGAAACAATGAGTGGGGACACGTATACCGCAACTTTAAAGAAATTGCTAAACACCATGCTGTGAGCAATTAATTTAAAGTAGAACACAATAAATTCCAATACATGAGAGCTTTATTCAAAAATCCCTATGCCAAACATATGTTTCCAAATAAAGTTGCATCATGAAAAGGGGTTGCCCCCAAAATACAATGCTAAAGATAAAATAGAAAGAAAATTACATCACATGCGAGCTAACTTAAGCCATGTCATCCACATCCCACTCTTTCTCTTATATATAAATGGAAGGCGATCAACTAACCAAAAGAGATAATGATAAGTACCATACTAGGATAAGGCTACCTAACCCTTGCCCCCCAAGGGAAAAAGGTGAGCCAAAAATGGATGATGATATGCTACTCCTTGCAAAAAGGAAATATGATTACATAAAGCCAAGTTTATACCCTCATGCATGGCAGTGAATATGATATGATACTACAACTACCACATGATAAGGAGCATCAACTAATGTTATTGATTATAATGAGTAGGCAAAGAATAAATTTGATGCATATGCAATGAGATATTACCACATGTAGTATCTATTAGTTTAGGATGCACCAAGGTTAAAGTTATCTTAGAAGAATCTTTTGTAAGAGTGTTGATATTAAGTGAAGGCTTTTTTGATGCTTTTGTTTGTTTTGAGGGACAATAAAAAAGATTGCTAGTTGTTTCTTACGTGTAAGGCTCTATAGGGACACAAATACATTGTTCTCTAGCACCACATCCTTTTTCATTATAGCCAAGTTGTTTCAAAAGCTCATAACATCTTCCATAAAGTTTTTCCATTTCTTTTGGATTTGGTGGTTTCTCATGATCATACTCTTCATATGTGGATGTGTAATTGTTATTTTCTTCTTCTTTGCTAAAATTTGTAGACTCAAGTGATTTTAATGACTCAACTTGTGTGGATATTATGGTGGGTTCTTTCTCTTTTCTTGGTTTGTGTGTAATCTTGTATTCTCCCATGGATGTAGGTGTAAAATCTAAGGAACCCAAAACATCATCTTATAGATTTGTGACTTCTTCAATATTTTATCTTTTTCTTTTGCTTGCATAGATTCCACTTTTGAAGTTGGTATCAATGTTTTCAAAGGACTTTCCTTGTCTTTCTCAGTGTGCAAACAAATTTCAGGTTGGGGGTCAGCCTTGATTGTATAAACCTTGTTGTTGTAGACATATTTCATTAAATGATGAAGAGTTGAAGGTACCCCATTCATTTCATGAATCCAAGGTCTACCCAAGAGAAGATTATATGAAAGATTATCTGACATGAAATGAATAGGAGTTCGAAATGCAACCTTTTCAACTCTAATAGGCAATGTTATCACACCAAGTGGTTGTTTTCCCACATTACCAAATCCATGAATAGATAAAGAATCGAGTTCAATAATAGTCCCGTCCACTCCAATCTCATCTAAAAGGTTTACACTACATACTTTAAGAGCTGAACCATTGCCAATGAGAGTTTGTTTTATCCCACACTTATTAATGAAAACCATTATCATGAAAGCTTCATTTTGTTTTTGTACTTCTAATGGAGGTAACTCGTATTGGTGAAAGGTAATGTCTAAGTTGACTGAGTTCATACCTTGAATTAGGGCTACTACATCATTTAGTTGCACACTAGGAGGAATAAAAACTTCTTGTAAGGCATTTTGAAGCATGCTGTGGTACTTAGGTAAAGCTTGAATCAAATCCCACAAGAATATCTTAGTAGGAGTGTTGTGAAGTTGTTCCACAATATCATACTGCTTTCCACTATGCAAAGGCAAACGAGGAGCACTCGGTAAGATAGGTTGAGGTAGTGGTAATGAAGTAGGTATAGTTTGTGGTTGCCTATTATTCCTTGTGTTATATGTGTGAGCAATGGTATTATAATTTATTTTTTGCAAAAAATTGTGTTGAGGTGGTCTTAGGATATGAACAGGTTTTTTTGGACTTGTGGTTGTTGTGAGGGTCGATATAGGATAAGTTGAGGCTTAGGAGGTCCAATATAATTAAAGGAATTTTAGGAGGTCTAATGATTAGAGGACTCAAGGGAGATCTAATGTTCATAACCTCAAAAGATTTATCCTTATTGTGATGATATTTTAGCAAAGGGGAGTCTAATGTTATCTCATTACCTTCATCTAAGGAAGAAACATTACTATTGTGTGAAAGACATGTATCAATGCCATCATCCTCTTGCACCATGATATCTTCCCTAGTAGGAGAGTTTTTAAGAGAGGAGAAAACTAGATTTTCATGACATTTAATGGTGGATCTTCTAAAATAACTTCATTGTGCAAGTAGGGGAGATATCAATGATTGTATTTTCTTTCTTATTAATGGTTGCATCCTCTTGTTTAATAATGTCTTCCCAAGAAGGAGAAGAGAAACAAATAGGATTCTCATGGCTCTCAATGATGGGTTCCTCTAACACCAAAATATCTTCTTCACAAATATGAAAGATATTGGGAGAAGAACAAACTTGATTGTCATGATTGTCCATGATTGTATTCTCTTTCACTAAGTTGGTTTCACACATAGGAGAGGGATCAATGAAAAATGAGAAAAGAGGAGAAATGGCTTCATATTCATATGCTTGTAACAATAATTTCTTAGAGTATTCAACAAGATCTAAAAATAGAACATGAAGTATGATACCACGAGACTTTTGTAATGAAAACGTGATGTAATAATTATTCTATAGATTTGAAATGCAACAATTTTTCCCAATTTTCAATGCCTAAACTAAGTGAATGATTACACCTAATGCATAAAACAAAAATTTCCAAAAATTGACAGACTGAAACAGTGGTTTACCAATAGATCTGGGAAGTGTAGAGGACCACTAAGATGCTCATAAAAGATGGTTTTGATGAGCCCTAAAGGACTCATTCTCCCAAGAGAGAATGGGTCCTTGCACATGGTTTAAAAAAATGAAAAATGCAAATTTTGAGTTATTATTTGTGCTTTCTATTCCAGGTTGTAAACTGTGGTTTTTGTGACAATTTTTTCTAAATTTTGGTGTCTAAATGAAAATGCAATTAAGGACAACAAGTGAAAAAAAATGAAACTTTTTGAATACAATTTTGACCAAATTTATGAATGTGAATGACTAAAAATACACTAATACGCAAGTACTATACAAAATCAATGTAATATGCATGCAATTTTTTTGGATTTTCAGATTTTAAACAATGCAAAATGTAAATTTAAAACCCTATATGAGATGAAAACTAATGCAATTTTGACAACCCTAAATGAAATGAAAACTAATGCGATGCAATGTAAAATAATGCAAATCCTAGATCTAGGGTTTGAATGAACTCCAAATTAGAAAGTTTATAGTGCAAGAATGTCGAGTTCACCAAAATGAAATGTGGGGAAATATGGGGTTTTTTTGTGAATGGGGGTATGGACCTATCTTCCCTATTTATTTAGGAAATGAAATCCCCAATGGTAGAATTGACTTTCAACCCTAGGTGAGTCAACCCAATTGGAGATCTTGTAAATTTCCTTATTATTGAGGACGGGGAAAAATCTGCTTGAACAACACTTGAGGGAGATAAAAATAAAATAGTAAATAAACTCAAATATGCAATTTAAGACCTGAATCATGTAGATGAAGCATAATAATAATAGAAACAAAAAACTTACGATAGATTTGAAGAAGGTAAGACACTAAAAACCTGTCACCAAAAGTTCCACAAAACGTCTTGAAATAGCAAATGGGTTCTTGTACAAAACTTTTCCTCAATTTTCGGGAGCCTCTAGTAATGGATCTGAGAAGCCTTTTCCCATAGGGTTCACTGTAAAAATATCAAAAATGAATTTGGGATCTAAGTTTCCGTGGTCTTGACAACTTTGCAACTTTGACAACTTTTGCAATTTTGCACTTTTGAGATCTTCAATTCCAATCCTTTCTTCAACCTAAGATCTGCGCATACACAAGAGAGGGACAAATTGTTTTTTTTTGGTGAATGGGGGTTTGCCTTGGTCAAACCTCGTTTTGGTAATTAAACCTTGAAATGAAATGAAACATGAATAGAAGGAATGATGAATGAACAATGGGTGATCCCATAATACTGGTTTACAATTTTTGGCCAAACTGGACATTGAACTGATTTTTTTAACTAAATCTTCACTTTCGAGCACCTATAGCTACTAAACCATGAGGAATTTGAAGATGATGCAAACTAGTGATTTGTGAAATTTTATCTATAGATTCTAAATATATATATTTTTTAGACTTTTGGAATCAGATTACATTTCTTTTTCCATCTCCTTCAAAAACTATTTTTTAACAGTAAACACCAGTTTTAAAGAGTGCTGTTTAGTGTATACAACATAAATTTTTTTCTATGAAGGATAAAATTCTATTTTTTTTGAATTTAGCTTTGTAACTACAATATCTAGCATGTTCATTTGGTTTCATAGTGTTTTATTGAATATTTTTTCTTAATTAAGTTTTGAAGTCAAACCAATTACAATTTAGACATAGGTGGACCGTATACAACATAATTTTTTTTTGTATGTATCGAAATTCAATTTTTTTTACTAGATCAAGGAAATAAATACCTAGCACAAACATATTTTTTAGATTTTTTTTTGATAATCTATTTTTGTTGCACATGTGCAGAACAAAGAGCTTGATTTTCAGTGAAAAACCTATGTTTAATTAAACTAAAAAATACAATAAAACCAAAATATATTAAAATTATATTCGATGGATAGCTTGTTCCAAGGACTACCATCATCTAGTTGGGTTTGTGAAGTTTCCTCCATTTTCATCCTCAACTCGAGCTTCAAAAGGAAAAATTTTGCAAAAAAATTGTAGAATGTTGGGATAAGGTGTCATTAACCTTGTAAATCCCAATATTGTATTTATTCCATTTATTATTTGTAATTTTATAATTATCCATGAGGAGATAAACTAGTTTCATTGACAGGGGTAATTTCGGAGTCACCAAAGGTAATTACGGAGTGACATTTACTATTGGAAAATGTAAAAAACTCAAAGTAAATGAGTGCAGGTGCCACCTTGGGAGAATTTACTATTTTTAGTATGTATGACACACGACATAATGTTTGGTGGGTGCATGTAAAGAATCTATGACAACTGCAAGTTATCATAAGATTCTATGACACTTGACACATATGACGGATATTAATGAGTTGTAAGTTGCTATGTTTAGCCCAAGGTTCTTATCTTGGAAAGATACTCTTTTGTGGAATCTATGACAGTTATGACGTGTGATAAGATGCTTTAAGAGGCCAGATTTAGTCTTGGGCGCCCAAACTTTGCATGGCTATTTTTGGACAAGTGGAAGGTGCTTGTAAGATGGCATTTAATGTTTGCATGTTGAGGAATCTCATGAGAGAGAAGGTGAGCACCTAGGATGAGTTGGAAATTTTTTCTATAAGTATTTTCCATGTATTTGTTGCTGCAATACAAATTTTAGGTATTCAGGTGTTGTCGGAATGCTGTCAGATTGAAGACTGAAGAAGAGATTGGTGGTGTTATTATATTGTACAATCTTTTGCAGATTAATAAAAACATTGGGCCTCTTTCCTGTGTGGAGTTTTTTACCCGAAATGGTTTTCTCCATGATAAATACTGTGTCATTGTGTTATGTGTTAAGTTTTCTGATTTTGCATCTTTGTGAAGCATAGTTTCAATTTCATGCTACAATCTCCATTGTTATTGCACACTTAAAAGATTGCAGAAATTTATTTTGAATCAGATTTATATTGAAGTAGTATTGCTTTCATTTATAACATTTGGTATTAGAGCCTAGCCATCTTTGAATCTTGGATGGTAGTGTGGAAGTTGTAGCTGCAGTGGGAGATTTGGTTGTGTTTTGTTTTGTAGATCTTGTGTTGAAATTATGGCTGCATTCACCATTGCATTAATCTCTCATTTGGACATTGAGAAGTTCAACGAAATGGGGTATGAGTTGTGGAAGCTGAAAATGGAAGATTTGTTGGAAGAAAGAAACCAATGGATGGTTGTTCAAAAAGAGAGGAAACCTAAAGATGTCTCTCAAGATGAGTGGGATAGATTGGATAAGAAGGCATGAGGAACCATCTGGCTGTGTCTTTCAGACTCTGTGCCATTGAATGTCGTAAAGGAAGAGACCATGTATAAATTGTGGAATTGTTTGGGTGAGATATATCAAGCCAAGAGTATGGTAAATAAACTTTATTTAAAACAAAATTTATTTTATTTGAAAATGAAAGGGGGTGAGTCGGTTGCAGAGCATTTAAATTATTTTAACTTGTTGGTGAGTCGACTTGCTTTAGTAGATGTTGAAGTAGATGAGGATGATAATGTATCTTGCTTCTTTTTTCTTTACTTGAGTCATGGGAGAATGTTATTCTTGCTATCACTGCTAACCTCACAGATCCGAAGGTGGATCCCCTTGTTGCAGTTTTACTGGCACATGAAATGAGGAAGAAGAGTTTGGATAGTTCAGGGGATGCTCTTAGTGTCAAGGGAAGGTCTAAGGAAAGGGGACCGAAAGGAGATCACAAAGGGGCTAAGGAAAAGTCCAAGGGCCGTTCTAAGACTCCTGGAAAGAAGAACAGACTTAAGTGTTGGAATTGTGGTAAAAGGGGACATGTAAAGAAGGAGTGCAGAAAACTCAAGAGGGAGAATTCTTTTGATAAGTCCTTGAATGCAGGTGAATATGTTTTAATTTCTACTTGTAATGTTGTTGCTAATGAAAACTGGTTGGTTGACTCAGGATGCTCCTTTCATATGACCCTGCATAAGGAATGTTTCTCCACATATAAAAAATATGATGGAGGTAATATATACCTTGTCGACAACTCTTCATATCCGATTGTTGGGAAAGGAAAGGTATTGTTGTGTTTCAGTGATGAGAGGATTAAAACTCTCCTTGAAGTTTATCATGTTCTTGGATTAGATAGAAATTTGATTTCTGTTTCAAAGCTGAATGATTTGGGAATGCATGTAACTTTTGACAAGCATGGCTGCAGATTAGTGAGAGGAAACTTGGTGGTAGGGAAGGGGAAGAGATTGGGAAACCTGTTCAAGCTTGAAGCACTACAGTTTGCAATGCCTCCTATGTATCTGAGGCTAGTACTGAAAATGCATGTATGTTGTGGCATCATAGATTGGGTCACACAAGTAATAATGTATTAAAAACTATTAAAAATAAAAATTTATTGGACGGTTTCTCCTATTTGATGAGGACTTTGATTTTTGTGAACACTGTGTGTTTGGTAAACAAAACATAAAATATTTTACTTCAGGAAGCATTAGAGCAAAAAAGAAGTTATAAATTATTCACATGGATGTGTTTGGGCCTGTGGATATTGAATCTATCAAAAAATCTCGTTATTTTGTTACCTTAATTGATGATGTACCCAGATTTACATGGATTTATTTTATGAAACACAAATTTGAAGTTTTCACTAAGTTTAAGGAATTCAAAGTCTTAGTAGAGAACCAACCAGGTTTAAAGATTAAAATATTAATATTTGACAATGGAGGGGAATATTTCTCTAAGGAATTTGATGAGTTTTTCAAGCATGCAAGTATAATCAGACAAAAGACAACTATATATACACCACAACAGAATGGTGTTGCAGAAAAGATGAATCAAACGATTATGGAAAGAGCCAGAAGTATACTGAGTGATTCACAATTGGATAAATGATTTTGGGTAGAGGCTGTGTGTACTGCTTGCTACTTGATAAATAGATCTCCTTGTAAGGCTCTTGATTCTACTCCTTATGAAGTGTGGACAGGTAAGAAACCTTCAGTTTCACATTTAAGGGTTTTTGGCTGTGAGGATTTTATTCATGTACCTAAGGAAAAGTGATCTAAGTTGGATCCAAAAGCAGAAAAGTGTACATTCATTGGCTATGGTGATAATGTTAAAGGTTATAAGCTTTCAAATCCACTAACCTGTAAGATTATCTTTTCTAGAGATGTTATTTTCAAGGAACTTAGAGCTATTTCTGAACCTGAGCAGCCAAAAGAAAAAGAAGAAAAGGTGCACTTTGATTTAGAGCAGAAAGATGGACCTTGGGAAGAACAAAATGATGGATTGGGGGGTGAAGAAGAAGAATAAGATTCAAGTACTTCTGATGAAGATGAATCTGTTGTTACAGAAGAAGTTGGTACAAATGATCATGTAGAACAACCAGTTGAGTCTCTTACTCCACCCTTGAGGAGATCCACAAGACAATGAAATCCTATTGACAGGTATAGCCCACCAGATATTTGTTGTGCATATGCTTTATTGAGTACTAACGATGAACCTAGATACTACAGGGAAGCTATTTCTGTAGATGATAGTGAGTCTTTGCAGTTAGCCATGCAGGAGGAGATGATGGCTTTAGACTCTAATAACACTTGGGATCTTGTTTGTTTTCCCAAAGGAAGAAATGCCATAGGATATAAGTGGGTCTTCAAGAAGAAGTTTGGAGCAGATGGTTCATTGGAAAAGTACAAGGCTAGAATGGTAGCCAAGGGCTACTCCCAGAGAGAGGGAGTTGATTTTGGCGAGACATTCTATCATGTTGCTAAATTGAATTCTATTAGATTTGTCTTATCCATTGTTGAAACTTATGATAGGGAGATTGAGCAAATGAATGTTAAGACTGCATTCTTGCATGTAGATCTTGAAGAAGAAATATATATGCAACAACCTACAGGTTTTGAGGTAAAAGGAAAAGAACATTGGGTTTGCAGGTTGAAGAGGTCTCTTTATGGTTTAAAACAGTCCCCCAAAATGTGGTATGAAAAGTTTGATTCTTTCTTTTTGAAATTGGGTTTTTTTAGAAGCGAGGAGGATCACTATGTTTAGATTCACTATTTTGGTGGTTCTATGCTGGTTATTGTTTTGTATGTTGATGACATGTTATTTTTCAGCAATACTAAGGTTATGATCAGTGAGCTTAAAGTCCAACTTTCAGGTGCATTTGATATGAAGGATCTTGGAGCTGCCAGGTATATTCTAGGAATAGATATCAAAAGGGACAAAGGTAATAGAAAGCTTTGGTTATCACAAAGTAAGTATGTGAATACTATTTTGTAGAGGTTTAGTATGCAAGGCTGTAATCCAATTAGAGTTCCTTTACCGATTGGTACTAAGCTTTCATTAGATATGTGTCCAAAAACTGAGGATGATCTTGAGGATATGTCTAATGTGCCATATGCTAGTGTTGTAGGGAGTTTGATGTATGCAATAGTTTGTAGAGGTTTAGTATGCAAGGTTGTAATCCAATTAGAGTTCCTTTATTGATTGGTAGTAAGCTTTCATTAGATATGTGTCCAAAAATTGAGGATGATCTTGAGGATATGTCTAATATGCCATATGCTAGTGCTGTAGGGAGTTTGATGTATGCAATTATTTGGACCCTTGCCTATGGATTTTGGACCTCTTTTTACCCCTTTCCAAGCCTTGTGCCAAAGTATTGTAAGGTATTGTAAAACATTTTCACACTTTCCTAGGATTTTCATCACCAAATCAACCCTTTCTTATGCTATAATGACCCCTTAATGCACTTATAGGTCCTCCTTTAGTATGTTTCATGAGACAATCCTGAAAAACATCATTAACCACATTTTAATTCCTGACAACCACTTAAATTTTCCTAGGTGGACTAGGTCACCACCTTGGGTGACCTAGTCCCATGTGGCTTAAAAATCAAATTTAACTTAATATTCTTTCGAGATTTTGTCTCTTAAACCTTAAGGTTGGTCTGTGTAGTGTTATTTTGGGGAAATCAGCTCATAACTTCTATAAATAAGGGTTTTCCCCCTCATTTTTCACTTATTCTTCTCTCTCCTAGTTCATTATTCAATTCTCTTCTCTCATCATTCTTCTCACACAAGCTAGGGTTTTGAGTATTCTAAGTCAAGAAGACATCCTTTGCTGAAGCATCCAAGGGGCTGAATCCTCCATTGCTGCAACTCACGATCAATCATAAAGGCAAGGTAAACTCCATCACTCCTTTGTTTCATGCTTCATTACTCTATTTCATCATTTTGGTTTGATTACTCAAAAGGGGTTTGACCAAGGCAAACCCCCAATCCCTAACAATCAACAAGTTTTCCCTCTTAGTGTGATTTCATGTCTTGTATGCAGATTTGGTAAAGAACCAAGGTGGAAAAGCCTTCAACAACTTTTCAAATCCTTCAAGGTTGCAAAAACCCTAATTGGAGCTTGGAGAAGAATTGCAAGCTGAGAATCAAGGTTTCTGGTCCGAATACTTGGAGGAATAGAAAGTGCAGATCAAGAGCCTTCGTTTCCACCTTTAGATTTCTAGAAAAGACAAAAGGGACATTCCTGCCAGTGGTGGTGACCTAGTCCCACTGTGCATATTTTTTAGAGATTTTTGTAGATCCATATACCCATTTGGCTGAAACAAGCCCTGAAGCAGTTTTTTGAAATCACCTCGAAAAAGGACTAGGTCATCCAAAATGGCGTAAGTGTCCTAGCAGGCCTAAATTCTAGATTCAACAACATTTATAGTCTCCAATCCAATCTACAACTCATTCCCAAGTGCACCTCTTTAGTCTTATTCATTTCTGTAATAGTTCATTTATGTTTCTTAGGTCATTTGTATATCAGTATGTGTTTCCAGCACTTTGCATTTCAATAGTCTACATTCAATAGATAGTTATATTTTCCATTTCCATCATTTAGGGCATCTCATACACATCACTCTAAGCCCCTAACCCTTAAATGAACTCACCAAAAACACCGATCCTCTAGTGTGAAAGAGATTCATTCCACAAACCAAGAGCTCCCAGGTGAAAAACCGTAGGGGCCTATTGGGGAATCCTCTTTCCCTAAAAGCATACATTTTTGATGGTTAGTGATAGAGTTCCATGAGAGTTCTTGTGATAAAGAGTTGCTGCCAAGATGAGATGGGTTTGTGGCGTGGGATTTTTAGACTTTAGGCGAGATGTAGGATTATGATGGATGATGGTAGGTGTGGATGGACTATTTGGCATTTTGGATGTAGGAATTTTTATTTTCCAAACTTGGGGTGGTGAATGATGGAGTTTGGAATTTTGATTGGGATAGTGTTTGGAACCATGAATTTTATATGCCTTATGTGATGACCATTTTGAAGGAGGTGGACATTTATTATATGTGGGAGACCTCTTTTCTTGTGGCTCCACATTTTTATTGACTTTTGGATTTAGAATATTTTCTTTGCTTGAACCATTTTTCTTTGGGATCCATTTTAACTTCATTTGTCCACTTGGATTTTTGTACTCAATGGCCTTTGACATTTGATTTTGGAATTTAGACTTATAAGGCTTTTTTCGTTGTTGGTTCCAATTGAGGGAATGACGTTTTATGGTGTGGATGGAAGGAGTGTTGGAAGCAACCTTATGACAAGGACTAATCATGGCCCCCATTTTGATGTTTGTATTGGATAAAGTGTCCCCTAATATCATGGAGGTATCACTAACACCATTTGATTTCTTGATTGAAGAATAGCCAAGACCTTGATGTCTAGGATTTTCATAAAACTGTATTGGTTCCCGAATGCCTTGCTCATGTATGCGTAGTCCTCTTCCTTGATACCGCATGCTTTGACATATTCTCTTTGCAATGGGGTATTTGTTGTTTTGAAAATAAGATGTGAACCCATCATTATGTATGTGGAAACTAATGCTTGGAATTTTCTCATCTGCAAGAAAGCTTGCTTTGACAAAGGTGGATAATCCTAGTTGGTAGGATATTTTGGCTTTATCATTTGTCATGCTCGTGTCTTCTTGGTCCTTTAAGATTTCAATTTGATCAATGATATATTTTGTGCCTTCGTGTTTGACTTGATCAATGATAGCTTCCTTGTGTTCTTCTTGATCCATACTAGCCTTTTTATGTTCTTCTTGAATGTTGTCCATGTTATTTGTTTGATTATCTATGTGTCCCAAGGAGGCAAGTGTCTCAATTTGGGAAATGGAGGTGTTTGGAGTTTGGATATATAGGATTGACTTCAAATTTTTTATCATGGATGGTATAAAGGTCGATAAGTAGATCACTTTGGGTGTCTTGTTCAATGGTAGGATCTTGATCAAAGATAGGTTTCTCTTGGCTGACATGATTGGGAATAGTATCTTGATCATGGATAGGTGTATTTTGGATGACATGGTTATCTAGAATGACTTCGTGGATGGAATTAAGTATAGGATCATGGGATGGAATACTTTGATCTTAACATGAAGGTGAAGCTATGATGTCATGCTTTGGACTTTCCTTTTGACATTTATCCTCAAGTTTAGGCATTGGGATGTGATTTTGGAGACCATGACTAGATGTATTTTCATGACTGGATGTAGATCAAGATGAAATGGATTGGAATGAATAAGTGGATGATTGATTAGGATATGACGTGAAGGATTGGAATGGATTAGTGGAAGGTTGGTTTCCCTTGTCAAGGTTAGGATAAGGGTGATAAGTGGACACTTATTATGGATTAATGGTATGGCTTGTGTTAAGTGACTCTTGATAGTGAGGGTAGATGGATGAATGACTAGGGCTTATAGATTGTTGGTAAGAAGGGTATGTGGGTAGTTGACCATGGGTTGAGGTTGATTGGTATTTGGATTGGATGAATTGTCTTTTGAAGTCTATGGCTTGTTGGTATTGACCATTGTGGATTAATTGGTATTCAACTTGACTAGCAAGCATATCAAGGTAAATTACAGACATGGCAGTGAGGTCTAAATGGGAATGCAAAGGCTAGGATGAAAATGAGGATTAGAATTTTGAATTGGAGATAATGTGGATAACTTGACTTGGAGGACACCTATATTTGTTTTTTTTTGAAATGTTTCTAAATTTTTTGGATTTTTTTATATTTTTTTACTTTTTATTTTTATTTTTGATTTTTCTCGCTTGATTAATATTTCAATCTTGAATACACATTCACACATGCAAGAGAAGATTTGATGCAAGATGTAATACAAATTATTATGATAAGAAGACACTTCCAAGCACAAGAACAATCCTAGAAATTATTCAAGTGGGGAGATTGGCCAATGGTCTTAAGCTAGGATGCATAAAGTTGACTAGGGATGATTTGAAAACAAAATCTTGCCACACAGTTCGGAGAAATGGGTAACCCACCCTTCACCTTCACTTCCCAAAGGTATAAATTTATTTGGGGCTTAGCCAAGAGTGACAAGATTTCAACTCCCAAAGAGGTGTGTCTTTGGATTCACACCTGTATTGAGGTCATCCCTTGGAGGGGTGTGTGCTTCAAGTAGGCCTCCTAAGAAGGGTATGACAAAAGCGAACCAAGTGAGGTGTTTTGGAGGACACACACACTTGATTCACACTCACAGTTGTTAATTTCCCTTTAGAAATGAAATGTGTGTAAGCAAACAATGAAAGCACTTGTTCTTTTTAACTCAAAGCCAAAATGTGTGATGGAATACAATGGTTCTTTTTAAGCCCAATTTCAATGATGTGATAGCAAACAAGATGTTTGTTTTAAGCCCCAAATTGAAGTGTGTTGACAAGCAATGATTAGAGATGAAAGATGGAATTTGTGCACCTAGACTTTCTTTAGCTCCAAATTTTTTGTCCACTTGATCCAATTTGTCCTTTGAAGTGTTTATTTTTTTTGCACATTCACAAAACCAACAACAAAGCCAAAACCTAACAAGATAATTGATCACTAATATTAGATGGTTAGCTAGTCAAGACAAATCTGATTTTTGGAAATATTTTTTGGATCTAAAATAAAAACACAAAGAATAGACCCTTACTGAAGATCTTTCCAAAAATGTAAAGAAATCCAAAAAATTCACTGTTCTGCACCCAACATTAATTTTTTTAAATGAAAAATCATTAAAAAATTATAAAAAATTCACAACAGCTCCAAAAATTCTGATTTTTGGACTGAAGGCACCTGGGATCATCCCAAATCTGTAGATTTTTTTTTGTGAGAAGATACGTAGCCGTTTGAGAGATATGGTGAAATCTTTGAAACTAGTTTTGTCCCAAAATGATGCAAAACCTGCAACAAAAAACTAACAAAACCTTCAACAAAAAAAGATCCAACTCCAAAATTCCTCAAAATTTGTCAAAATTTATTAGGTTCACCAATGTAATTAGGGCAAAAATATTAAGGTTAATGCAATAAAACATATAAATCAAACCCTAATAAACAATGAAGCACAAATGAGCATAAAGACATAAAGCATAAAGCAATATTACCAAATCTTCATCCCACCATTGATTCATCTCCATTGCACTTCTCCATTTTGCTTGAATATGATAATTTCCCTCAGATTTGAGTGTGCAATAATAAGCCTATGACAAGTGATTAGAAAAATATTGAAGATTATTGTCTCACAATAGCAGCATATACTTGCATAATATGTGTAGATAATGAAAATGACAAGGGTAAGGTCTTTTATAGAAAAGACAAATTTGAATGAATGGTTGAGTTTGGATGCCAATAAGATGTCTTAATCAATGGCCAAGATTGAAAGTTGTAGCATGAAATAAGGTTAGGGCTAAATTAGGGAAAATGATAAGGATGAAGGGTTGAGATTAAATTATGAGATAATTCAATCAAGGTCTAAGATTAAATGAGATGTCAAGAGATAAGATTTGATGTGGAAGATAAGATTGGCATGGATAAAGAGGTGATAGGAGAAATTAAATAATAAAAATTATTTAATTTAGGTGGCCAATGAATAATTAAATAATTAAAATAATTATTTAATTATAGAGGAATGTGACAAAAGGAATCATTTTGAATTAAATAATGATTTAATTCAAAATTCAAGAGAGTGGACCAAATTAAATAAATAAAATTTATTTAATTTAGGAGAGAAAAGGTTGATGAATAATTAAATAATTCAAAATAATTATTTAGTTATAGTGGAAAGTGGATAAAAATTAAATAAACAAGAATTTATTTAATTTTAGAAAGAAGAGGACTTAATTAGTGATGTAATTCAATAAATAAAATTTATTGAATTAATCAAGGAGGAATAAAGATAAAAAAATGAATTAATTAAATAATTAAAATTATTTAATTAATAGAAGAATTATGACTTTAGAAAATAATTAAATAATTAAAATTATTTAATTATCAAAGACAAAAGGGGAAATGATGGAGAATTTAGAAATTGCAAGCCAGGGACAATTTTTAGTGTTTACAGAAGATATCAAGATTGGCTTAGAAGAGTTAAAAGTATCAAATCACTCACTCTGACATAAAGTAAGAAGGTTGTTCATTCCGTCTTTGGCAAAGTATTTTTTTTGTGAAGATTCCTTCCAGATTTTGTAGAAAAGACTCATCATATTGTTAATACGATGAAAGGTACTAGCAATTTTCATTGGACGTTAGAAGGAAAAGCTACGTTCGATGATATTAAAGAGGCTATTGCTCATGCACCAGTGTTAGTTTTCCCATACTACACGAAGGAATTCATCATATATAGTTATGCTTCTGAGCATAAACTTTCAACAATTCTGGTGCAAGAAAATAGTGAGGGTTTTGAATCCCTGATTGCATTCATGAGCTATCCTCTAAAGAATTATGAATTGAAATATTCACAAATGGAAAAACATGCTTTTTTTGTGGTCAAGGTTGTTAATCATTTTTGGTTCTACATTCTTAATAGCCATGTCAAGGTCTTGGTTCCAAATTCAATCATTAAGTCTATCTTAACACAATAGGAGTTTGGAACAAAAAGAGGCAATTGGATTGCCAAGATTCAATAATATGACTTGGACATCAAGCCTACCAATATGATACGTGGGATAGGTTTGTGTCAACTCATTATTGAAAATAATCCTGATTAAGATTGAGGAGTACGATCCAAGTGAACTTCCAATGGTGTTATTCGTTAGTACAACTGATGAGTGGTATTCTAGCATTGGCCATTTTCTCACTTATGGGGAATGTCCTGATCATTTGACTCCAAAGGAGAAAAGTACCATCAAACTAAAGTCAGGGAACTTTGTCTTATGGGACAATGGTTTGTACAAACGTGCATTAGATGGAACTTTCTTAGGCTGTGTTGATAAAGAACATCAAGAAAGATTGCTAAAGTCATATCATGACTTAGCATGTCGAGGACACTTTTCAACACTGGTTACCGCTCACAAGATCTTGAGAGAAAAATAATACTGGCCTACACTCTTTCAAGATGCATACTCTTGGGTGCGTAAATGCGAACTATGTCAATAGTTCGTAAGAAAGCCAAAGTTGGCAACTCTTCCTTTAAAACTAGTGGTTATTAAAGAGCCCTTTTAGCAGTGGGGAATTGATTTCATCGGTGAAGTAAATCCAAATTCAAGTGCATGACACACCTATGTCCTAATTGTGAAGTTGACTACTTCACCAAGTGGATTGAGGCAATTCCGACTAAGCATGCTACTTCTAAGGTGGTATGCAATTTCTTAAAAGAAAATATCATTTCCAGGTTTGGTGTGCCAAACAAAATTGTTGTTGACATTGCTTTTGCCTTCTCGTCAAGCGAGATAACCGTGTTTTATTTTGAACGTGGCATAACTTTGTCTCATTCATATGACTATTACCCACAAGGTAATGGTCAGGACGAATCAAGCAATAAAAAATTGGTGACTATAATCCGCAAGCTTGTGGATGAGAATTAACGTTTGTGGCACAAAGCTTTGTATGATGCTTTGTGGGTAGACATAATAACTCCAAAGTGGGTGATTGGTATGTCTCCTTTCCAAATCTTGTACGGGTTGAATGCACAAATTCCCATAACCTTATAACTTTTAGCCCTCAAATTGGCTAAGGCCATTAAGGATGAGACTTTTGATAATTTAATTGACAAGCAAATAATGTATCTCTCTGAATTGGAAGAGAAACAAGTTTAGGTGGCTAACTGTATCATAGAGCGTCAAGAAAAAGTCAAGAATCTTTCGACAAGAAAGCAAAGTCTCGTGATTTTCAAATTAGTGATCTCGTTCTCTTATGGGACAAGCGAAGAGAATTAGACAATATGCACAGGAAGTTTGATTCATTATGGACTAGACCATTCAAAGTTCATCAATTGCATGGTGAAAGAAGTTTCCTCTTGGAATACAAGGATGAAACACCATTTTCCCTTCCTCATAGTGGGAAACATCTGAAGCTCTTCACACAGTGAGGTAACAGGTGTTCAATGTAAATATATTAGTCTTTATGTCTTTTTTTTTTTTTGTCGCCTGACTCTATGCCCAAAGGATGGATAAAGGCACTTGATTTTGGAGTTCTAATCCCTTCAATCATTTCTAAGAATGACTGAAGGAAGTTCCCCAATTGGAGCCAGCTGTTATCCTCAAATCCAGTTGTGCAAGATTCACGGGATAACCCCCTATAAAACTTGTCCATTTCGCAGTTCTGTGTACTTCAAGCACACAAAATGAGGTAATTTTCAGTTCACCTCGATGCATGGTCCAAAACCTTTAACAGTTCATTTGATCATTCCCCCACATTCATCTTTTGAAGAGCTTCGAAATGAGTATCTTCGTCAACTCTCAATCCTTGGGAGTTAGTCAAATTTTTGCTCATACTGGAGCACTAATTTTCAGCGCTCCTACATGAGCCTTAAGTTAGAAAAAATTAAACTCCAAGTGTTGGAGCGCTGATTTTTAGCGCTCCTACACTTTACACAACACCTAAGTCTTTTGATGCACGAGCACTGTTTTTCAACACTAGTGCACTTTTCATTTCACCAAGTCTACTTTATGCACAAGCGGTGATTTTCACTGCTCATGCATCTTTTTCGCCACTTTGTATGCCTTCATTAATGCAGACATTAAGTTCACTTGAGTCTTTTCTAAATGATTTTATAAGTTCATTTTAAACTAATCTCTTTTCATTCTAATCCTCCATTCTTCCTTCCTCTTCGCTTGGTCATTCTCCCATCTCCATAGTGGATTCGAGTTTGGAGATTTTTTGCACATCTGATCTAGGGTTTCATGTTTTTACTAGGTACATTTTTGCATCTTTATTCTTCTTCTATCTTCGATGCTTTTCTTTCCTTTGATTAGGGTTTTGATGTTTCATTTTTGAAGTTGTTTAGTTTCACCATACTTGGTTTTGGTTTCTTTTACCTTGTAACCTTTCGCCATTTCTTTCTGTCACTTCCATGTTTCATCCATTGGGGTTTTCGTCCCCTCACAGTTCTTAACTTTGCGTGAGATCCAACCTGCTAGTGATTTTTAATCACCTATCACCAATCCTCTCTATTTCTCACTAAGTTCCCATCTTTTTCAGTAAGTGAATTATCTTGCTTCACCACACAGACAAATTCATTATCTTTTCCATCGAATGTACAAGCGAAAAAATTTAGCATTGTTACACTCCAAGATCTCACCCTCATTTGCAGAAGTGGTGAAAATTTCCGCCATTTCACTAAGATTTTCCCTAACTCCAAGATGTAGGGGCGGTGAAAATCACTGCTCCTACATGGAATATCAAATCTCAGAATGTTGAAGCAGTGAAAAATTCTACTCGAGCATTCAACTTCAAAACACAAGCAAAATGCTTAAGCGCTGAAAATCAGCACCTGAGCATGAACTAGCCCTTCCCTATTTTGCACTACTATTGATTTTTAGCGCCCCAACACATCAAAAATTCCTAAGTGCTGAACACATGTAGGAGCGTTGAAAATCAATGCCCCTACATGCAAATCACCATCTCAAGAAGTAGGAGCATTGATTTTCAACGCTCCTACACAAAATGCAGTTTTTTCTTCTAACGCTCTGAAAATTCTTTGCTTGTGCTTTGAACCTCGTTTCTTCACTCATGCTCCATTTTTTGTGCAAAATAACTCATTCACACTTGCTCCAAGTTTCCTGATTGACTCTCGCTTCCCAACGTTGCATTTTATCCTAACATGTGTTGATTCACTATTCTTGCAGTTCCTCTCAAGATCTCATCAGGTGATCCAAGAAGGTGATATCCCTTGATCTTGTTGTTTCTAGATGACAACAAAGAATCCTCCATTGTCTTCTAAAAAAGAGGAAAAAATGAAATACAAATATTAGGGTGTCTTTCCACCTACCGTGGTAATCTCAAAGATGGATGAAATTAAAGACACTAAAATTGGTCATCAAGACTGTGGAGATTTTGTGAAAAGAATTGAGCAAAATCCCTTAGAAGACAACTTGAGAGCTATTGTCCATAGAAATTTGTACCTGGTATCCACATTCATGACTTCTGCTCATAATACAAAGTTTGTTCTCTAGGTTGTATCTCACTACATCAAAGATAGCAGAAGTGTAATAGATTCCTCGGGGAGAGTTATGATGAGACTAGATCCTGAATTCTTTGATATTATTTTCTGGGTTCCTCACATGGAACAATATACAAAGATATCAATGCAACATGAACAATAGGTTTATGATTAGGATCCAACTAAGGCTAAAAATTTGATTAACAACCAATGGTTGAAAACACCTAGGCCTACTATCTCAAGATGGCCAAAGGGGCTTCCTACGAGTGATTTCAAAGAAGATTTCAGGGATATGATTACTCTCTTGAGTAGGTTTAAAGGATTTCCCGAGTCATCCCATTTTTAGGAATGGATGTATGAATTTATTTGAATCATTAGGAGAAAGAAAGCTCATATTGATTGGGGGGCTCAAATCCGTGATGAAATGAGCAGTTGATAAATGTGCCAACCACTTTGAAGTTCTACACGACTTCTTATCTGGTGTATGCTGCCACAATAATGAGGTAATTTTTGGGGCTGTCTACAAAGGGAAATGGAAATTCTATACCTGTGTATGAGTATTTTTATCAGTTGAAATTAAGAGAAATTCTTCATCATTTTAGGAGGGTCATAGATGCCTTCTTTGCACCCCTACTTTTCTGTTTTGATCTAGCTCTCAAAAAGAAGAGAGTATTGGATGAGGCATACAAAGTGGTTAGTAAAGTTGGATGTATCTTTTTGCAATTTCCAAATTTCACCTATATGAGAGTGGGTTGCTATACTGGGTGTCTGTACATGTTGCCCAAATATCCCTCAGATAAGTGGATACTCATGGAGCTATGTAGATAAATGATCTCAATCCATAAGGAACACATGAGAATTCACAAACCGGGTTTCAAGTTTCCATTGACAATTGGGAGGTATACTTTTCACAGTGTACAAAAGGCAAAGTCAGTCTATGAAGAAATGCAAGTCATAACTATCAGAACATACAAATATAGATTTGACTTTGACTACCAGGATGTGAACAGGAAACTAAAGAAAGATCATCGACATGTCTACCGCTTTGAAGATGTATGGGTGGATTGCCGGGATGAAGAATACATTCACAAAATGGACCTTTGCAGGCTAACAATAGAGAAAATCAGAGAGCTAGGTGTAGTTGATCTATCAGAGGATTTTCAAGATCTTGACATCTTAAACTCTGCTTATGAAGATGATGAGATTCCTAAGAGGCCCTTACCTTTGATTCAATGGTCTAAAAAATAAAGTATTTCTATCAGAGAAAGGATTTCTACCATCTTGCATAACACAACAGAATGGTTACATAAACATGGTTTCCAAATGAAAGACTTCAAGACCGAATCAGAAGGAGAAGCACCAAGAGCAGAAACCCGTCAACAACAAGAACTCCATGCAAAGAAAAAACAAGCGGCTAATCCCTCTTCTTCCCAAAGAGGTCCTAGAATCAAGTTCACCATTGGTAAGAAAGTTACATAGAATGTTGAAGAACACGAGGAAACCAAATCTAAACCTACACATGCAGAAGGAAAAGAGCTTGCTTTAGAGGAACAAACCTCCGAAGAAGAAGAAGGAAACGAAAGCGAAGAATCTGAAGAAGAAGACTCAACAAAAGAAGAAGATTTTGCAGAAGAAGAGGAGTCTGAAAAAGATGAAGGAGAAAAGGAAGGTAATGAGGAAGAACTTGGGCATGAAGAAGAACAATCTCTATCTCCACATGAAAATGTTGTCGAAGATCTTCCCCAAACATCATCACCTGTTACCTCATATTTTCCTCATACACCTCCCAATCCTAACACTCCTCCACCTCCTCTTCCTACTTCACCTCCTCCCACATCTACCATACATATATAGTGGATGTTTCTCTTCCCCCTATAGCATCATCTGTCCTTGCCATTCATCCATCCCAAGTTTGTCATCTCCATCTTTTGACAGATTTGTGAATGAGTTTTTGCAGAGTCAACTTGGTATGCAGTCTACTAGAGCAATCATGACAGATACTGCCTTGATTGTTACCATACCAATCATATCTATAGAAGTAGCTGTGACATAAGAGTTGATAGTAAGTCAAGAAGCATATAATTCCTCCCTTCCTCCTTGGTTGGTCTCTCAAGTATCAAAGAGAAAGAAAGAAATGATCTCTCCAAAAGAGCTTGATCTTGAAGAGATAACTCCTCCAAAATCCAAGGGGAGTAAAAAGGAAAAAGTTCATTCAAGGCTTCATGTTGACAAAACTGGTCATAAGTTTGTAGAGATTGATCTACCCCTAAAAGAAGAAGGTGATGTTAACATGGAGGACTGCACAGTCACAAGAGTTCAGATCGACAAAGTGACAAATGAAAGTGCAAAGGAAGATGCACAACTGGTCCTAGATGCATTAGCAGGAAGGCTTGACAAGATGGAACATGGCCGAAATATGTACAAGGAGAAGGCTGAGCGTTATGCAACTTTTTTGAGGAAACTAGCAGGCTCTTAAGGAAATATACAATCTATGGCTATGACAAGCGTGGAGGAACCAATAGTATAAAAGGCAAATAAATTTGCTTCCAAGGGTAAGGTGTTGTATGATTTCATTGATGAAATGATAGAACATGGTTCACAGGTTATAACTATTGTGGATGAGAAGGCCACTCAGATAGCCACGTTGAAATCATAGCTCCATAAAGAAGAAAGCATACTTTCCCAAGAGCAAAAAGAAATGAAAGATTGCTTCTCATTCTGGTCACAAATGAAAGAGGCAAAGCCGAGTAAGTTTGTGGAAGTTAGGGTAATTCCCAACAAATAGAAATATGTGGAGGTAAGAGAATCCCTCAAGCACCGCATTCAAGTGATCGAGTCTCTTATTGAAGATATCCATCGAGTACAAGAAGATGTTGAAGGACATTGTGATATCCTAGAAAATGGAATAAAGGAGTTACCAGGTAAGCTCCTTGATGAAGATCATATTTTCCTCCTGGCCAGTGAACTTTCACAGATCTAGAAGGAAGCTGCCATGAAGCAAGTGGAGGATGTGAAATTTTCAAAGACCTCCATGCATGCAATTTGTGACATACAACTTTCTCTTGATAATCTCAAGATGCATCTTGACAGATGCAAGAAGATTCACTCATCTCCCATAAGATCAATCACCAGAGTTCACACCATTGTGCATTACACTGTTGGTCTAGATGAGGCATTCGTACTGGAGACAAAGAAGAGATATGAAGACTTCCACACCCAATGCAAGGAACCATGATGACTTTTTTTCATCTCCAGTGTTAGATAGTTTTTTTCTTTCATTTACGCATTATGTAAATAGTTCTCAACATCTTACATGTCTTTTTCCAAGATGTATTTACATGTAAAAACATAGATTTTTTCCTAAAAGGATGGATTCCGTTTTTAAAGTCAACTAGTTAATTAGGTCAAATTTTGTTAGATTTGCTCTTTTGATTTTCCTATTTTTCTCTCCTCTCCCATCTATTAATAAGAGAGGATCTTATTGTAATATTTATCTTTAATCTTTTGCAACGAAGTGCTGCCATTTTGAGAAGTGAATACATGAAACTTTGTGTTCATCTTTGTGTATCTATTTTGATCAATAAAGAAGAAAGTTGCATACCAGAATTTGTGTTGGAATCGATTATCTTTTGGATTTGATTGAGATTGGCAACAATTAGTGACTGAGATCTAAAGGTATTTGAGTAAATCCGTGTAAACTTTGTGTTACACTCTTTTATTTGAATTTATGTTATTTGACTGAATTTTGTTGGTGAAATCTCTACAAGACTTTGTGCTTGTATTTATTCATGTTGTTCGTGGATCTATTATGGAGTATCTAGAAGACTTTGTGCTTCTAATACAATGCTGGTTATAGATCTCAAAGGATTCATTGGTGAAAGCTACCAAATGTCTTTGTGCCTTCGTGAGTTTTCTTGTTTTATCATCTATCGTTATTATGCCGGTATTCTTGGTCTTTGCTTTGACAAGATAAGAATATCATAATTACTGCTTTGTTTTTAGTTTGAAGTTATATTGAATCAGGAACTCAAAACCGTGAAGCATTGTAAAACATATTCTCTAAAAAAGAGAGAATTATGAATGTGACACACCCCCATCTCTTAATCATAGTGTACATCATTGTGAATATTTAATTAGTTTTACTTAGTTTCATTAAGCAGTAAGAAGGGCATGCCCCCTTTCTGAGAGGAGATATTGTATCTCACATAGCTGTGGCTGAAAGTAGTTTTGTAATCTGTTAAAGGGATTACATAATTTTCACCCAAGAGGTATAGATGATCATACAAAACAACCAATTGAGTCTCTTACTCCACCCTTGAGGAGATCCACATGACAACGAAATCTTGTTGACAGGTATAGCCCATCAGATTTTCATTGTGCATATGCTTTATTGAGTACTAATGATGAACCTAGATCCTACAAGGAAGCTATTTCTCTAGATGATAGTGAGTCTTGGCAATTAGCCATGTAGGAGGAGAAGATGGCTTTACACTCTAATAACACCTAGGATCTTGTTTTTTTCCCAAAGGAAGAAAGGCCATAGGATGTAAGTGGGTCTTCAAGAAGATGTTTGGAGCAGATGGTTCATTGGAGAAGTACAAGGCTAGACTAGTAGCCAAGGGCTACTCCTAAAGAGAGGGAGTTGATTTTGGTGAGATATTCTCTCCTGTTGCTAAATTGGCTTCTATTAGATTTCTCATCCATTGCTACAACTTATGATTGGGAGATTGAGCAAATGGATGTTAAGACTACATTTTTACATGGAGATCTTGAAGAAGAAATATATATGCAACAACCTACAGGTTTTGAGGTAAAAGGAAAAGAACATTGGGTTTGGAGGTTGAAGAGATCTCTTTATGGTTTAAAACAATCCCCCAGAATGTGGTATAAAAAAGTTTGATTCTTTTGTTTTGAAATTGGGTTTTGTTAGAAGCGAGGAGGATCACTGTGTTTACATTCACTATATTGGAAATTCTATGCTGGTTATTGTTTTGTATGTTGATGAGATGTTATTTTTCAACAATACTAAGGATATGATCATTGAGCTTAAAGCCCAACTTTCAGGTGCATTTGATATGAAGGATCTTGGAGTTGCCAAGTATATTATGGGAATGGAGATCAAAAGGGATAGAGGTAACATAAAGATTTGGTTATCACAAAGTAAGTATGTGAATACTATTTTGCAGAGGTTTAGTATGCAAGGCTGTAATCCAATTAGAGTTCCTTTACCAATTGGTACTAAGCTTTCATTAGATATATGTCCAAAAACTGAGGATGATCTTGAGGATATGTCTAATGTGCCATATCCTAGTGTTGTAGGGAGTTTGATGTATGCAATGATTTGCACTAGACCAGATATTACACAAGCAATGGGAGTTTTGAGCAGATTTATGTCTAACCTTGGTAGACAACATTGGAATTATGCAAAGAGGGTGTTTAAATATCCTGCTGGTACTCATGATCATTGTTTGGTTTATTCTGGTATTGATAGTGTTGATAAATCTTTGGACATACAGGGTTTTGTTGATTCAGATTGGGTAGGTGACTTGGATAGTCGAAGGTCCACTAGTGGCTATGTTTTTACTCTGTTTTGAGGTGCAATGAGTTGGATGAGTAAGAGGCAGCCCATAGTTGCTTTGTCTACCACTGAAGTAGAGTATATAGCTTCTACTCATGTCTCTAAGGAGGCAGTTTAGTTTAGGAGACTATGTACAAGTATTGGATTTGATTGCAGGATCATTCAGATTGGTTGTGATAGCCAAAGTGCTATTTGTTTGGCCAAGAATCCTATGTATCATGCTCAAACTAAGCATGTTGATGTTCAGTATCACTTTATTCGAGAGTTGGTTACAAATAGACAAATTGAGTTGAAGAAGATAGACATTGTGAAGAATGTTGAAGATTCGTTGACCAAACCCATGAGCACAGAGAAGTTCGTGTGGTGCAGAGAGGCCATGGGCCTTGTTTCTAGTGCATAATTATTTTTCATTTGTTTTCCTATGGGTTGATTTACAATGTATAATTTCAAGTGGGAAAATGTTGGGATAAGGTGTCATTAACATTTTAAATCCCAATATTGTATTTATTCCATTTATTATTTGTAATTTTGTAATTATCCATGAGGACATATACTAGTTTCATTGACAGGGGTAATTTCGGAGTCACCGAAGGTAATTACAGAGTGACATTTACTATTGACAAATGTAAAAAATCAAAGTAAATGAGTGTAGGTGCCACCTTGGGAGAATCTACTATTTTTATCATGCATGACACACGCCATAATGTTTGGTGGGTGCATGTAAATAACCTATGACAACTGCAAGTTATCATAAGATTCTATGACACTAAGACGCATATGATGAATATTAATGAGTTATAAGTTGGTATGTTTAGCTGAAGGTTCCTATCTTGGAAAGATACTCTTTTGTGGAATCTATGATGATTATGACGTGTCATAAGATGCTGTAAGAGGCCAGATTTATTCTTGGGTGCCCAACCTTTGCATGGTTGTTTTTGGACAAGTGGAAGGTGCTTGTAAGATGGCATTTAATGTTTGCATGTTGAGGAATCTCATGAGAGGAAGGTGAACGCCTAGGATGAGTTGGAAAACTTTTCTATAAGTATTTTCCATGTATTTTTTGCTGCAATACAAATTTTAGGTACTCAGGTGCTACCAAAATGCTGTCAGATTGAAGATTGAAGGAGAGATTGGTGGTGTAATCGTATTGTACAATATTTTACAGATTAATACAAACATTGGGCCTCTTTCCTGTGTGGATTTTTATACCCGAAAGGGTTTTCTCCATGATAAATACAGTGTCATTGTGTTATGTGTTAAGTTTTTTGATTTCGCATATCTGTGAAGCATAGTTTCAATTTCATGTTATAATCTCCATTGTTATTGCACACTTAAAAGATTTCAAAAAATTATTTTGAATCAAATTTCCATTGAAGTAGTGTTGGTTTCATTTCTAACATTAGAAGAGGGGGAGAAGGGAAAAAAAAGGAGGTTCGAGTGAACCCCCCTTCAAGCAAACCACCCCTTGCTCGA
Source organism: Sequoiadendron giganteum (assembly GCA_007115665.2). Taxonomy (NCBI): domain Eukaryota; kingdom Viridiplantae; phylum Streptophyta; class Pinopsida; order Cupressales; family Cupressaceae; genus Sequoiadendron; species Sequoiadendron giganteum. Next base: position 47,485,093 of record CM021104.1, read on the forward strand.
AAGGGTGAAGGGGGGTTTTCTCAAACCCCCCTTTTTTGAATTTCCCTTTGTTTCCATTTTAAAAAACGTGGCAAAAAGGGGTCACACAAAAAAGGGGGTCCGTTCGAAGGGGGTGTTCGAGAGAACCCCTTTTCTAGGTTCATGTGAACTCCCCCCTTTGTGCGAACCCTAAAAACCCAAAATTTGTTTCATGGGAGAGTTTTTGCAATTTTCCTTCCTCAACGGAATTGTAAACCAATTTTGTGGGATCACCCCAATGCTATGTTGTAACTCACCAAACCCTTGAATGAAGATCTTTAGATGACTGAAACACATATCTCCAAGGTCTTGGTCTTGCATGAATGGCTTGATTGGATGCTTGATTTGATAGCTTGAATCTTGACTTGAATGCTTGAAACCTATATCACAATGTTAGCTCCAAAAACATGCATGAATGAAGATAACTTTGACATGATGCTTGAGATCTTGAATGCTACTTTAAATGACTGAGAAAAATGCTCTTCAATTCTTTTGACAATAATATTTTCTCTTGTGAAAGTTGTCTTCTTGTTTCTAATGTTGAATTGATAAAATAACTGTATTTATAGGCGATTTTCTAATTTCTTGACAATTAAAATTCAAAACCTGACAATTGCAACTTGAATTTGAATCATAGAAAAGTCGCTAAAAACATATTAAAAATTGGGGTCCTAAACTTAAGGAGGACCCATTTTCCCTTGGGCGAATGGGTCCTAGGACCTAAATCCAAGACACTCCAATTCCAAGGCAATTTAATTAATGTTTGCAATTGTTTAATACAAGTTTACCTTTCAAAAAATGGGATTAATTAGGCTTTTAAATGCATAATTGGGCCAATTAGAGGCTTAATTAAGTCCAATTAATTAAGGGACCCAAACATAGTGTGAAAATGTAAAGGAGTATATTTTTTGACACTACAATTACAATCATTACATAATTTGTGTAAAAGAAATATTATAACATTTAATTATATCCATATTTATTATGTTGAAATGGATGACTATGATGGTAGCAAGGGGTACATTGTAATGGTGGAAATGTGTTCACAAAAAAATGCTTAACTTACATTTAATGAATATTTACTTATTGAATTAATATATAATAGTTAAATATATTATTTATATACAAAGAGTATTTAAATATTGAAATAATATTTTTCACATTAATTTCTATTTTAAAATTAATAATTAAATTAGAACATAATGTAACAAATATAATTTATTTTTATAATATTTTATATTATTTATAAATAATAATAGTTTTTTCTAAGTAACTTGTGTTAGACACTCGTGAGCCACAAAAAATAATGTCAAAGAACTAAGTTCTATTAACCCAAGGTTCACCATGTGCACAATATACAATGACATCCACCATGTCATTAGTAGCTTACCATAAAATAATCTATCCATCTTGAATTTGAATTCTAAGCCAATTAGGACTTTGTCATTAGCCTCACTATCCCTTTCTTACAAAGAAGCATAAGATCATCTTATTTTTGGTAATGTAATTTTTAATTGGAGAAGCCTTTTGCTTCTTTATTTCTACCATGATCCATTCATTATAATTTTTGAGGGATTTCATGATTCGAGGTCACCGAAGTGAAGCACACCAAAATACTTGTAGGAGAAGAAGCAATTTTCTTTGTATAAGGAAATGGAGCCATATGAGAATCAACAATTTTAGAGGAGCATTCAAAATAAGCCATAAGAGAATCACAAGATTTAGAGAAGGAAATATTAATAAATGTTTCAAAGAGAACATCATCACAACCAATCACTTGGTCTTGATGTTCATCTCGAACCCAAGTAGCATGTCACTGTGGACAAAGTGAGTGAACTTTAGGCTCTTTGTAGTCAAATGACCTATTACAAATAATGATCTACATTTGAAGGTAGTTCCTTCATAATCAATCTATTGTTTCAAAATCCCACCTCCCAAATATTAAACATATTTATTTTGGATTTTTTTTGATAAATTAAATCCAACTAGTATTCTAGCATAGGTAAATCGTGTATACATCTCCTTAAGAAAAGGAATAGAAGTCACCTTTCCTAGATTATTTCTAATGGAGGAAAGACACCATAAAAAATAATGTAGAGGAAGATGTGGAAGCCTCAACCACATGTTAGAGAATCCATAAAGGATTAAACCCTAGAGACCAAGTTTTATACCCAAGAGAATCTTTATCCCAAAACTAGGGGCCTCCCTTCAACACAACATCCCTATCAAAAGTAGATTTATAGACGACCAAGAGCAATCCTTTTGCACATGGATAGTTAACAAATCCACCTTTCACCAAAGGCTTCAATGTTACGAAAATCACTCATGAATTTTGACTAGACTAGGACAAAAATTATTAAATTTAAATATTAAAGCAACTTTATTCCACCATTCCACCCTTTCAAATTTTCTATTCTAAAAATCCATAGATGGCACATGCTCATCTTTTATCACATTATCCATTATTGCTTTTAGATATTCCTTAAGTGCAACCAATTTAGGATCCAAGGAAACCTTGGGCGGGCAAGAAGATTCAAGTTCCTCATAGGGGATAAAGCCCAATGTTGTCCTTGAAGATCCATAAGTCTGAGGTTAATTGTGCCAAAAATGTACATAGAAGAGGATGCAAGGGGCAAGAGGGGGGGTGAGAGCCACCCTAAATCAATAATGCCATTGTTTTCCATGTCACAAGAGAGATAGGCCCTAGGATCATCAATGACTTGAGATTTAATTGAAGAAAACATATTGTTTGTAGAGTTGTTTTATCATCTTTAAGGGTTGAAGAGCACATTTAGATGGGATTTGTGGAAAATAGTGGTGTCATATAAGAAGTAAATGGTGCCACAACATCACAAATATTAGATCTAACTTCCACACCAACTAACACATTAAAATATAGACCATTGCTATCAAAATTGTGAAAGATAGAAAGTAAAAATCCATAAAAAATTAAGATTAAAAAATCTTATTTTTTTAAAATTTCATAATATCTATCCATCTAAAAAAATGTTATTAATTATTTAATTTGATAAAATAATTCATAATTGTATATTTTTTTTACAAATAATAATTACTAATTATTATATTCACTAACTCTATGCATTAATTCATTATATATTTATTGAATATTTTTTAGACCGCTTAAACACCCCCATGCATAAATGCTTACTAGACATATACGTGTTAAAAGACATTATTGTTTTCTATTGGATTTTACTATTTAAACGATTCGACTACTTAATTGAAGTAGTTAGGTGGAAAAGTGGGTCCCTTAATGGAAAGATGAAGGTGCCGACCACCCTTAATAAAAGCACTTTATTGCTCCCTCTATAATTATTATTAAAAATAGCTGGTATATAATGTAATGTGTAAATGTTTCACTATTATTATTTTTAAATATTTTTAAATAAAGTTGGTATATTGCGATTAATGTGTTAGCCGTTTATAATAAGTATAATTAATATGTCAGTTGTTTATTATTAAATAGTTTAATTTTTTTATGATCTATACATCATATTAAAAGGTTATTACATTTTAGTTATCATATTTTATTTTTAATTTGAAACAAAAATGGAAATAAGTGAATTATATAGATATTAATATCTATAATTTTGGATAGCAGATTTCAATTTTATGATGAAGTGTGCATTTAAATTAGACGATGTCTTTCTATTAAACAAAACAATAAAATGATATAGATTGGTTGGTAAGATGGATGATTCATTTGAAAAGATCTCATTAAAATGTTGAGTTTAGGTATTAATTAGAGTAGTTTAGATATGATATGAGCTAATTTTTTTGTTTTTCGTTTTCATTTCTTTTTTAGTTGAAATATTATATATTAAGATTAAGATTATAATTTTTTTTAAAGGGTGGCATGAGATCATTTTGATAAAGTCATGAAATAATAGAAATATATAACTCTAAAGAAGGAAACAACCATACAAAACAACAAACTCAGAAACAACCATCAAGTAATGATAATAAAACTTTATAATTAATCAACAAGAACATCTCTAATGTTGAAGAGGGGTCTTGCTCATCAAAGTTATCCCACCCTCCACTTGACATATCTGTACCATTTTCCACAAGTTCCTAGCTAATCAAAGTACTAACTTCTATGACTTTAACCTAAATCTAGACAATTAGTTAGAAAAATACGAATCCAAAAGGAATCAATTAAAATGGTATTGATTAAGATAACTAGTGAGAGGAAATCCAATTTAGAGAGGTCTACTCATGATAGAAGGGTGACACTTGAAAGCGATGCTGACCATGGGAGAGTCAATAAGAGAGTGTCACTTTGAGTTAGCCAATTAGAATAGTATTGATCATTGAAGATTTAATTAAAAAGCTTTAGTCTTTAGATTTATTTGAAGTTTTTGTTTTGGTATTGAATCAATACATAAAAATAAATTACATTGCAAGAGGGCAGTCGGCTACAAACATCAAAGAATGTAACCAACTCGATAACAACTAATCAAAAGATCAAAAGAAAAACCAATATCCATAACAGTATTGGAGTTGGAGTTGTCTATATTCTTAATCTAAATTGTATTTGTTGTTGGTAAAGGGATAATCAGATCATGAAATTCTTGTAAGAGAGGGAAGCTATAAAATTTAGCTTTGTTTAGATTATGATCGATGGAAAATTCACTGTGAACAATTCACGTGGGAAAATTCACGGCCATGACAAATTCAGGAAAATTCACTACGAACAATTCACCTGGGAAAATTCACCGCCATGACAAATTCACCTCAAGGAAAATTCACCACCAGCAATTCATGGCCGTGCAAAATTCATCACATTAAAAGTTTGCGATTAATTTTCCTTGACGTGAATTGCTGGTGGTGAATTTTCCTTGAGATAAATTTATCATGGTGGTGAATTTTCTTTGAGATGAATTTGTCATGACCGTGTGATGCCATTATGATCATCTTATGTGAACAATATATCAATTCTCTATATATAAAACCCATTTCTGTTGCAGCATTAATTATAGTATACCATTTGATTAAACTTAATCAATTATGGTGATTATGATAATGGTCTTGTGATTTAAACTCTGCGAGCACACAGAATGCATAGAAAAAGGAAAATAAACACAGTAAACTTACCCAGATAGCTTTTATAATAGACTGCAAGGTTTTTATGGGTACTTTTCCCTCAAGTAAACTGTCTGGAAACTCCAATATGAGTGGATCATTGATGGCAAGGGCATTATTATTGTGTGGTTCATGTTGGTGACGATCTATGGTAATCATTGCTCAGGAGTTCCAGTTGAATGATAATTGTTTACTTTATATTAAATAAAGTGGGTTGGACTTCCTTTTGAATAAACTGGAATTATATTTCAAAACTTGAAAGCTTTTTAGAGGAAACAAAAATCTAAAATTGTAGTTTTTATATTTATAATTTGTAAATTTTAAATGTAATTTTTAAAAAAATTTATATTTTGTTATTAAAATTTTAAGTTGTAAAATTAATTATTCTATAGGTTATATATAATGTGAGATTTGAGTCTGAAATAAGATTCAAGTTTGCAAACAAGTGTGTCCTCATAAAATGGTAAATCGGTTGTCATTTAATGGTAAAAAATTTCAAAAAATGAGACGAAAGCCTCCAAAATCTCACTTCTTATATAAAAGCCAGATAAGTATTGATTGTTTAATTGGATGGGAACGTTATATTTTCATTTGGAGTTCCTTTTTTTTCAATTTGATGACAACTTTCATTTTTTCATTTGCATTGTTTTATGTTTAAAATTTACATGCAAATATTTCAAAAGGCTCTAGGAAAATTCAAATTTACCGTTAGCAATTCACTCGACTGCAGTTAATTTTCCGCCGTGGTGAATTGCTGGCAGTGAATTTTACTTGGCGGTCGTCAGTGAATTGCTCGTGGTGAATTTTCCTTCGTGAATTGCTGCGATGAGATGCCATTTTAAAATAATATAATACCTAATTTCTTTAAGGAGAAAATCTAGATTATTCTAAGTGGAAAAAATCTAGATTTGTCTTAAATTTTATTTGATTCCATTATTTAGTATTTATTATTATTAATTATTTAATCCAACCACATGCAACTAAAACTTGCTACACTTTGCATCCATTCACACCCATGCAGAAACACATACTCTATAATATATTAGTATATATACAACTTTTTATAGGTGTAATTCTTGAACCTTATTTAGATGCAAGTGCTAGCATTAATATTAATTTAAAAAATATATTTCAAAATTTTAAATTACAACCGACTTTTTTTATGGATATGTGTAATATTAATCTTTATTAATACATGCACTTATTATAAAAAAAATAAAAAATTATAAGACTAAATATTAACAATTTTTTTTAGAATGGTGGAATATGACAATCAAAATTCAAATCTTTTTATTTTGAAAATGAGAAGAGAAATTTGGATGTTCTATATATTAACATCTTAATTACAATTAAAATTTCTAATCAAATATAAATTGTGCTCTCTAAATTTTTCTCCTTGTTCCAAATTGGTATGTAGTCTTTGCTCCCTACTACATATTGTCTATCCCTACTGTGCACTCCAAAGTGTTTGTTTCTCTCTAATAGTTGATTGAATGCATTGACATGTATTTATTAAATCGACACTGTTTTTTACTTATTTTTTTTTAGAGGTTTTAGAGTTCTTTTGATTCTATTTATTATTGTAGTATTGTAATTTTTAAACTTCCTTAATACATATAGTTATTAATTTTCTACGGATAACTTAATTCACCTCTTTTTGACCATTTTATTAAATAATTTGAATTATTTAATTAAATCCATAATTTTCATCTATTAATCGGATAATCACAATTTTATTAGGTTAACTCATCCTCTTTCATGCTAATTTTCATCCTATTTAATTAGATAATGCAAATTATTTAATTAAATTCCTTAAGTCCTCTCATTTGATTAAATAATTTGGATTATTTAATTAAATGTCCTTAATTCCCTTTTTAATTAAATGAGAAAATTGTTTAATTAAATCCCTAAATTGATGCACAATTAAATAATGTTTTAATTATTCAATTAATTTTTCATCCCTACAAGTTCTCCTTTTTGCAAAAGAATATTCCCATGGAATATTCCTCCACTCCAATTCCCTCCTAAATGGAAATATCTTCCAACTTCCTCCTAAATTTTAGGATTTGTGCTTCTTAAAATCTATTTGAGCCATTGATTAAATTGGTCAATCCTTGTAAACTTTCAATCTCATCCATGGATTGGATTCTTGATCCATGCTGATTCCTCTCCTTGATTTTCATCCATTGATTAATGAAATCAATCTTGGGCATTGGTTCAACTATTTTTCCTATAAATAGCTTCAATTTCTTGAGTAGAGGATCCACATTCATTTAAAGAATTTGCACTATAATGAATTATAGAGCATTCTTCATGAGCAATTTCATCATTTAGCATCCATTTTTAGTTAATCTTGCATCCATTTTCCATCAATGGCTTCCATCTTCAAGCTTGTTTCAACCAAGGGATTGGGAAATGGATGACATTCCACATCAATTCAACACCAATCCCCCAATGGGATGAGGTTTGATTCATTTAGCTAGATTTCCTTTAAGAATTTCAGTTCTAATGACTTCTTATTTTAATGTTTTCAAGAATTTCGTTGGGAGCATGGCTTAATTAGTTAGATCTTGGTTTAATTCTTGCAATTTAATCATTTCTAGCTTAGGTTATGATCATGCTCACATTTTGGTACTAGAAGGAGGCCCTTACTAACTAAATTTGACAAAAATTTCTTGAGTTTTTTTATGTTTTGTAGATTTTAGGGTCAAGCAACGTGATTATTTAGGGTAGGGCAACATAATTGTGGTATTGTGATCTATTGTGTGCATTGGTGTGCTATTATTTGCATTGCAACACATTTGTCTTTCAGCTAGGGTGACACATTTGTGGCATTGCGACACTATTGTGTAAATTGGTGCATTATTGTTGGCATTGCGATGTGTTTGTCATTTAGCCAGGGCGACATAGTTGTTTATTTGACATAATTGATGGTTCTATTTTTTTGTGTTTCCAGTGAACTAGAGTGACACATTCATGCAGTGATATATTTCTCTTGAACTAGAGAGACACATTTGTCAAACAACGACGCAGTTGTCTTGAACTAGAATGACACAATTGTCGTAGAACAATGCATTTTCATAACAATGACGTAGTTGCAAGATTGAAAAATCAACACAATTGTCACGTAAAAGAGAGAGTTAAATCTTCATGTCTACTTTAAAATTTCAATCTGATCAACTATTTGATCACTTACTAACTTTCAGTTTGTTTGTGTAAGGCTAACTATTTTGTGGATTTGAAGTGGAGCATAAAATCTTGAAGTGAAGGAGCAAAGTTTTCATTAACACTTGCCATGACATCATTTAGTCTTTTATTCTAAAAATATTTTTAAACATTGATGAAAGGATAACCTAGGGTGATCCCACAATGCTGGTTTACAATTTTTGGGAGATTCTGATTTTTGTTGAAATCACATATTTTTAAAAAATATAATGATTTAAGATTTTAAAAGTTCCATTTTAAGGATTCCAATTGAAGAGGGTTTGATCGAACCACCTCAGATCAAACCCCCTTGGATAGAACCCCGCTAGTTTTAAACCATACCTATAACAAAGTCTCCTTTACACCTATCAATATGCTAATAAAAAATCACTTTTGATTTACCTTTTGGGGGATCAAATGAATTCATTTAAAATTTATTTCAAATGATCATGGTAGTCCTCAGAACGAGCTATCTAATGAATATAATTTTAATACATGTTTTGGTTTTATTATGTATTTGTTTTTTAAGTTTTATTAAACATAGGTTTTTCACCGAAAATCAAGCTCTTTGTTTAACACATGTGGAAAAATAGAAGATTATTAAAAAAAATTGAAAAATATGAGTGCACCGGATATTGAAGTCCTTGATCCAACAAAAAAAATAAAAATGAATTTTGATATATACAAAAAAGTTATGTGTTATATTGTCTGCCTATGTCTGAATTGTAATTGGTTTGACTTCGAAACTTGATTAAGGAAAAAATATTTAATAAAACACTATGAAACCAATTGGAAGCATTAGATATTGTAGTTACAAATCTAAATTTGAAAAAAATAGAAAAAAAAATTATGTGTTATATGGTGAGCGTCACTCCTTAAAAATGGTGTTTACTGAAAAAACTAGTTTTCGAAGGAGATGGGAAAAGAAGTGCAATCTGATTCCAACTTTTTTGAAAAAAATATATTTAGAATCTACAAACAAAATTTCACAAATCACTAGTTTGTATCATCTTCAAATTCCTCACGGTTTAGCCGCTATAGGTGTTTGAAAGTGAAGATTTAGTTAGAAAAATTCAGTTTAGTGTCCAGTTTGGCTAAAAATTGTAAACTAGTATTGTGGGATCACCCCCTAACTTGCTGTTTACTTCATGCTAAATAAGAGTAAATAACTTTCAATTTGGGCTTTAAAACTTACAATGCTATGAGTTTTTTCAAAGTTGGCTTAAAATTGAACCAAACATCCTAACATTTCAATTTGGTTTAAAATTAAACAACACAAAATCACACTCAATTTTGGTGCTATTAACATGAACATAACATTTACTTTTGGTGCACTAAAATGAATCATTGTCTTCTTTTCTTTCCATAATTATGTAGACTTTTAGTGCATATCCTCTCCCCTTGCGCTTCGTGCAATCTTGGTGAAGAGAAACACTCTTAAGTTTACAAATTTTTTGAGTCACCCAAAGGCTCGCTACGTATCCTCTCCCCTTACACTTCGTGTAATCTTGGGTGAAGAGAAATAACATTTCTTTTCTTTTATTAGATATGGGCTTGCTTATGAGACACATCTTATAATGGAGAAATCATAGGCGACCCTAAAAGCAGGTTTATCAATGTGCTATATTAAAGTGTGGGGTGATCCCACAATACTGGTTTACGATTTTTGGGCAAATTGGACACTGAACTAATTGTTTTTAACTAAATCTTCACTTTCAGGCTCCTATAGCGGCTAAACCGTGAGGAATTTAAAGATGATGCAAACTACTGATTTTTGAAATTTTGTCTATAGATTCTAAAAATATATTTTTTTCAATTTTTTTGGAATCAGATTGCACTTATTTTCCATCTCCTTCGAAAACTAGCTTTTAAAAAAAACAACATTTTTAAGGAGTGACACTCACTGTATACAACATAACTTTTTTTGTATGGAGGATAAAGTTCTAATTTTTTTGAATTTAGATTTTTAACTATGATATCTAGCACTTTCATTTGGTTTCATAATGTTTTATTAAATATTTTTTCCTTAATCAAGTTTTGAAGTCAAACCAATTACAATTGAAACATAGGCGGACTGTATACAACATAACTTTTTTTGTATGTATCAAAATTCAATTTTTTTTTTTGTAATGGATCAATGATATCAATACCCAACCTGAACATATTTTTTGAAATTTTATTTTGATTATCTGCTATTTTTCCACATGTGTAGAATAGAGAGCTTGATTTTCAGTGAAAAACCTATGTTTAATAAAACTAAAAAAACACATACATAATAAACCAAAACATATTAAAATTATATTTGTTGGATAACTCATTCCAAGGACTACCATGATCATTTAAAATAAATTTTAAATGAATTCATTTGATCCCCCAAAAGGTAAATCAAAAGTGATTTTTTATCAACATTTTGATAAGTGTAAAGGAGACTCCGTTGTAGGTATGGTTTAAAACTAGCGGGGTTCTATCCAAGGGGGTTTGATCTAAGGTGGTTTGATCAAACCCTCTTCAATTGGAATCCTCAAAATGAAACTTTTTAAGGCTTAAATCATTATATTTTCTAAAAATATGTGATTTCAGCAAAAATCAGAATCTCCCAAAAATTGTAAACCAACTTTATGGGATCACCTTGTGTAAAATTGAAAGAAAGTAGCATGAATCTGTGGCATGAATACCATAATGTGCCAATAGTCCTCATGCAAACACAATGGGTTGTCAAGTTAGGCTAGAGTCTTAAGTGGCTGATGTATTTGATGCATACCTCTGGTGTTCATGGTGTCACTAAAAACCTTTGTATCTAGAGGTCAACCAAGTTTTTTAAAGCATTCTTTGAAGTAGTGCATCAAAATAAGACCATTATGAGAAGTTACTTACCACGCTTGTTTTATTGTTGAGGCATAAAGCTTAAGAGTTCATTCTCTTGTACAAAGCTAGGAATATATCAAGATGATAAGTTTCCTTGATATGGCCTATTTGACCCCTCTATACATTCGGATTTAACATCATTCCTTCGGGGGGTGAGGTAAGCCTACTAAAAAGAGATGTACCTTTATTCCTCTAGATTGTTATTGGCCGATTTTATTGAGCTAAACTAGTAAGTCTTATGGAAGAATACTTGTGAAATATCCCCTTCACCCATTGAGTCAATTAAACACATTGCTTGACATTCATACAAACTTAAACAAACATCAACATAGTCAAAAATTTCAAACCCTTTGATTATATTTGAGTGCACTTGAAGGACAATATATTGCTGCATACCTCTAAATATATCTTATTTTTATCAAAGCAATATATTAGTGGTTTCCCAATATATTTGACCATATTTCTACTCACTTATATCAAAGTTAACCCAGGGAACTATGGCTTAGCTCTTTGATTTCCAAAATTTCAAGCTTTTATGGAAATCATTTTTCCTTGTCATAGACATTCTTAGTTTAAACCATAATCAAGATATTTGATGTGGTAAAAGCAATCTCATTAAATCAAAGTTTAATCAATTGAACCCATAAAGTAGGTACCCCTTGGTCCTATTTTTTCAAAACATTTTGATCTTCCAAACAACAAAGAAAAAACAAGGAAATGCATACTTAAGTTATTTTTTAATTTTATTTTTTGGTATATTACACCCCCAAACATTATATCAAAGTTCTATCCTAAAAAAAACATTGGTCTCTTAGGTCTAAACACTCCAAGGAAAAAGAATGTCTTTCAACACCTTGATCTTGTAAACAAGTTTCTCTTAGGTTCAAACGTTAGGATCAATCATCACATTCACATCAAAACATTTGACATCACATCCCACCAACAACTTTACATTTTGGACACAACAACCTCCTAGACTTAGGTTTTCATCAACAATTGTTACCAAATTTTTACTACAACTCGATTGCTGGAGCTGATTAAATTTTGTTATATCTTGAAGTAAAGATTCAGTTAATTGCTACATGGTTTGAAGTTGCTGATTGCATCTATATCAGTTATGCATTATTGAGATAACCGAGTTTAAGAAGTATTCCCTAATGCTTATTGAAAAAAAGTACAAGCTAATTATACAAATGATTAAGCATCCATTGCTTTCATTTATTTCATGACATTGTTACATTATAGATTTCATTTGATTGCAAGAATACAAATGACAGTACAATTTTGCATTTTTGATGCATTTTTCTTTTCAAAATGAAAAGCAGAAGGATAAATTAAAAGATCCACACAAGCCATGGTTTTAACTGGTCTCATTCATTACAAGAGAGGAAATATACAACTAAAAGAAAGTGACAAATAGCATAGGACATATCCGTCATTGCCTAAGTTGGTCTTCAGTTGATGCCTTGTAGTTTGCTCCATTCTATTTTCTGCTCCTGACTGTATTTGCAAAAGATTGAGGAGGGTGTCAATTAAGAGCTCGGGATATGAACTATACTACATGCCCTACTAACAAAAATATAATTCAATCCTTGGGATGCATAAAATCAACTAAAAGAAAAGTGCAGGAACTAGAGCTGAAAGAGTAAACATGATCATATTTATTGTTTTTGTTAACATCATTTGTTTCCTGTGCAGGTATAGGAAAAGCCATGAAGCTGGTTATTTTATGAAGACATAAAGCATGTGGAGTAAAACGGGCTCCCACAAGGATAGAGCTCGACATGCTGCCCCTTAAAGTCACAAGTGGGCTGAGAAAGAAAGTACAATTATCATGCTCATCTGAGCTATCCAACTAAAGGAGTAAAACATAATTGTAGTCATTAAAGCAATTAAATTTATTGTTAATTCATAACTTACAAGTCTGAGCAGTGAAATGAACTCTATAGGTGAACAATGAACTTATTGATTCAATTAAACTGAAATGCAAGTTTTAAATATTGTCAAATCAATTGCATCTTTGCTGCCATATAGTGTTTTAGTCACGTTTATTCATGTTGTTCAAGCAAGTTTTCATGCTCACAATGTGATAGTGAACAGGCACACATAATGCCTCATCAACAAAACATTAAGAAATAATAGAAGTATCTAGAGGAGCTTCAAGTTCTCATTTGCATTATTTTATAAGAGTGCTGAGATGAAAGTACATGTTTTTTGAAGCATTCATGTGTGATGAATGAGTGGTAGAAGGCATCAATACATCTGAAAGGGAAACAATTCTAAGTATGAACAGGTGGCAAAGAGTACACTATTTTTGAAGGCTTGTTTCATCTTTCAAGGTATTTTTTGCATGGAGTTAAAGCAAACAAAATGTGGATAGATTTGACAAAGATTTAAGTACATAGAAGTCATTTCCAGAATGGGCAGAATTTACATTGAACATAGCATGAGTGGAGGTTTGGAGTTCATCCCTAAAAAGTGTGAGTGCATAAGAGACTAGAGCAAGCAAATGATCTACAGATTTAAATTAAAGAATTTATGTATGCAGGATGGTGACTTTTAAAAGAAAATGTGCTCCATATGATGTTTGAAGCTTTTCAACAATACCCATGAAGGATACACTCATACTTTTTGCAGATTTTTGAATATTAAATCTTTCTGTTTCAAGGAGGTGCATACAAAGTCTTATTTAGTATTCTAGTGCTAGGGTTTCAACCCTATGAACAAACAAGATAACACAACAAATACCTTCAGAAAATGTAACAGGGGTTTGTCCATAGTACAATTTTCCATAAGAAGCTCAAAACCCATCTGGATTTTTTTTCATTAAAAGACATAAATTTAAAGGATGAGAATACAAATGTCAGTCAAATACCCTAGAGTTAGGGTTTCAATCAAACCTTTAGAATAAAAGGAAATGCAAAAATGAGAAAATTTATTCTAGAGACAAAGAGTTTTCCTTCATTTTCTTGAATACCCATATGAGGGTTTGATTTAAAAATACAGATTTATTCAAAATGTTGAATACCCATGAAGGGATTTTTACAAAATGATGATTTTTTCTCTATTTCCAGAATACCCACATTGGGGTTTTACAATAAAATGAAGATTACAAGCACCCAATTATGCTCTCATGGCACAACCAAAAGGAGGAGTTTCAGTTACAAGAAATCCCTGAGAATATAAAAACCCCATTCCAAGTTGTATTAAAATCAAAATCTGAAGAGAAGAATGTGAAATGGAGTGAGAAATTCATGGTAGAAGCTCAGAATGATGCATTCATGGCGTGACCTGTTTGTGTCTCCATTTTTATGGATAAAACAACAATCATAGTTCTTGTTTTTTTAGCTTTCTAAAGCTTTTGTTTGATAAAGAAAAGCAATGAAAGTGTGGGAAAGCAAGAGCTTACCATTCGTAGCTTTGGAGGAAGAAAGCGATGGCGACCGAGCTATAATGGAGCTCTCAATATAGGGGTCAAGCTCTCCCATGGTGGCCAACAGGGGATCAAGAAAACACAGGAAAAAATGAACTTAGGAAATCATAAAATAAGCATGTAAAAGTCGCAGCCTCTAAGGCCTTTTTCTCATCAAAGGACCCAAGGAATAAAGAGAGGATAGAGGATAAACTTACCATGAGCATATGACGGCCAAGTGTGATCAAAATCGAAGGATTGAAGGCTCGAATGGAGTCTTAGAAGATGAAACCCCAGTCCAGATGGTGGCGGCATGAAGAGGCTTTCTTCCAAAGTCTTCACTTTCAAAATGAAGCAAAATAGTAGGGATCCCTTCGATTTTGTTCTTTAGGGTTTTTCCCAACCCTAATTTGACTTAGGGGGTACATGCATATGTCTTAGTGATTATATCTTGTGAATACCTTAGTTCAAGCCTTATGGGGAGGTTTTCATATTATGATTTTGCCTAAGTCTTTAGGCTTGTCCAATGGGAGATTTTTTATGACTTAGGGCTTTAGGGTTTTATGTCAATATTGCCTTAGTTAAAAATGGATGATGGTAGATACCCTAGATTTTAATTGATTTAGAGAGGGATCAATTAAAATTAAAAATTAAGTCTTTATTTATGAATTAGGGTTTTAGTTTTTAATTGATTTTAAAAGAAATCAATCAAGTATTGGTATTTTTAAATTGATTTTTAAAGAAAATCAATTAAATATGTAATAGAGATGGCTATTATTTTTATGATTTTTTGTGAGAAAAATCAAGATCATAATGGATTAATAAGGTGATGTTTTGTAAAAGAGTTTCTATCTTTATTTGCAAAAAATAAAGCAATTGTAAAGAATCTGCAAGTCATTGTAAAGAAATAATAAAGCAATATCTTATAAATTGTTTTATTTCTTTGCTATTTTTAGCAGATTGATTTTGAATTTTTCCTCTTGGTCGGATTTGAGCTTCTTGGTGGAGAGATAAGGTGTATTTTTTGCTTTTAAAGCAAAGCAGATCTATTTTTAGGAACTTTTCAGTATGTACATGCAAAAAGTGAGACTTTTCCACTTTTGTGCCATCTTCTTGGGCAATTTTTGGTGCCTTTCTTGGAGATTTTTCTTTGAGCTCGAATTAGGGTTTTGAGGCATATCTTAGAGAAAAAAATTAGTGTTTTTCTAGTTCATATTTTTGCCTTCTTCCTCTCTGGTTCATGCAGAGAGTCTTGTAAGTAGTTTTTCTACTCAGATTTCAGACAAAGTACTCCTTCAGTTTCAATAAAGCAGTAGAGTTCTTCTTCTCATATTTCTATCTCATTTTATAATAAGCAATTTGATGTCCTTGTGATTCAATTTGAATCCTTTTATTTTTTGTTGTTGTGAGATTGTGTTCAAAATTGCATAGTTTCAGGTTGTGTGTTGTATTCAGTTTATAGATCTTCATGCAAATTACTGATGAAATTATGTGTCAAATGAGATTGTGAGAATTATTGTGATAGAGAGATTGTTGCGAGTGGTGTTGTTTGAATCTCATAAATTCTGAGATTCCCTAAAAAACACTTAGAATAGGATTCATCTTTTGGAGAACCAACTCACTTTGGAGTTTCCCTTTTCGTATAGATCACCCACATCTAAAAAGGGTTTCCATGTTTCAATAGATAGTTTGATTTCTGAAAAATCTAACAAGGGTGCTATCTGATTGATAACAACAACCACCTAGCTTAGCTATATGTATGGAAATGGATCCTTTTTCATACATTTAGTTAGATTAGCAAGTTACATCCTTTTGAATTATTTTTTTCTGATGTCACAAGTGTACTTTTAGGATTCACAAGTTCATTAGAATCCTTAGTAAAACACAAACATAAAACCTTAAGTCTAGTGTTGTTCAAAATTGAGAGTTCTTTACCATCCACATCACTCATCCTTTCATCATCCATTCACATAATTGGTGCTAAACACCTTAGAGGGTCACTTCGACAAAAAATTGAATCAACTCAAGTGTTTCAACAATACAAATCCCATCACACTACTCTCAAAGTTGATCCAAAATTTATGGTAACAACAAGGTCAAAATACAAGAAAGACATGGAACGAAACCAAAATTTATCTACCATGAGTGATCTAAAGCAACAAGAATTTGATCCAAGAGGTGTCACAACCCCATCACAAAATCCACCTCAAACTTCACAAGAAATAGGGTATGAAGTAGAGGATGTTACCAATAATCCAAATGAACTCACTGCATAGGAACTAATTGAGTACCAACAAGACCTAAAGACACCATATTATCAACATCATGATGAAATTGAACCCAACACAATACATGTTAGCCTTGGCAAAAGAAGGAGCTAAACTCCCTTCCACATTTGACTTGAACACATTAAGGGAACAACATTTGGGAAATGTTACATCTATTCCTCAAACATCTATCACACAACCCTTAGTAAATTTTTTTGTTCAATCTATCACTCAACAATCTTCATCACATGCGTGAAGTCAAACTTTAACTTCTAGGGTGGTTTCATCTAGTATTGTAACTCAACCAGGAACCCAACTTGTTCTCACTCCAAATCTAGGGAACAACACAAATTTGGGTACTCAAAGCATCTCCATTCCAAAAAACCCTCAACATCCAAATATGTCACTTACCATATCCACAACACAAACACGACACCAAAATTTCATGCCCAGCCATATTCTTCAACCACAAAAAATACCCAAAGTGTTCCTAATGTTCAACAAAGTCAAGTGAGTCAAATTGACAAACACCCCAAGTGAACACAATAATGCAAGGTCAATCATAAAAAATACAAGGTAAATTGTTATAAAACCATCCAATTTACCCTCAAAATCAAATGGTTCCACAAGTCCCTCAAATCAACCAAGGAAACACATCAAATCAATTGGTCCCAAATCAAATAAATCAAGGAAATACATTGGTCCCAAATCAAATACATTAAGGAAATACATCCAATCAATTGGTCCCAAATCAAAGTTTACCACTAACATCACAACACCAAGTGGCCTCATATAGAGTGTCTCAACCTTTGGTACCTCAAATGATGCAAAATCAAATGGGGTCTCAAATGTACATTCCTCCATCAGAATCCCAAATTTTGCAAGGATTGATAGCACAAAATCAAGGACAAATTTCACAACAAGGTACCAACATGTACCAAATCAAAATAAAATTTCCATGAATCAAAAATTGATCATACATAAACCACCCCAAAATAAACTCAATCCACCTTCACAAGTCACTCATAACGTGATTCCCAAAAATCCACCACTCATTCCAGAAAATCAAAACATCTCAAGCCAATACATTCAAACAAGTCAATTTGTCCCAAATCAAAATACCATTCCATCATCTCAAGGAAAAAATTATTTGGCTTATAAAAAATCCATTGTGAATCAACAACAACAACAAGCTCAATTGCTAGTGCAAGAACAACAATCTCAATTGCTAGCCCCTGGCAACACCAAGCTCAATTACTAGCGCAACAACAAGAAGCTCAATTACAAGCCCAAAAAAAATCTTAATTGCAAGCACAACAAAAAGCTCAATTACAAGCACAATAATATGCTCAACAAAAACAAGTGCTTGCACACCAACAACAACAACACAAAAGCTCATATTACAACCAAAAACCATATGCAAGTACGCAACAAAATGTCTTGAACCAAAATTCATAAGGAGAATGTACAACACACCACCACCATTATCACCATTCAATTAACAATATCAAAATCCACCATACACACCATATAACACATTCAACACAAACACACCCCGTTATCAAAATCCAACATATAATTCATCTACCATTCCACAATACAACACGTATGCTCCACCACCAAACAATCCTCAAGACAATCTTTCCTCATAAATTAGAACACTTACACAACAAATCTAGGACATCTAAGCGAGGAAAACAAAGAAATCGTATGCACAATGAGACTTGTGTCCATACCCCTTTGATAGAAACATTGCAATGATACCATTCCCGCCCAAATTTGAAATCCCCAAATTTGACAAATACAAAGGGCATGGAAATCCAGAAGATCATATCAGTAAATTTTATGTGGCATGTATGGAAGTAGCATATAATGACTCCTATTTGATGCATCTTTCCTGACATAGTTTGGGAGGCCAAGCAATGGAATGATTTTCACACTTACCTCCTGGAATCCAAAATTTTTAAGAAATAATAGATCAATTTGTGGATCACTTCTACAACCTACACATGGACGTAAGTTTGGAGGAAATATACACTCTAAAATAGAACAAGGGTGAATCATTTGTGAATTTCTTGCAATGATGGAGGCATAGAGCTAGTAAGTGCAAATGGCTAATTCCTGAAAAGTAACAAATAGGGATTATTATTGCCAATGTGGAAATAAATCTATCCTTCCAACTGAAAATGCAATGTGTCTTGTCATACAAAGAGCTCATCCCTAGGGGTCTTAACATTGAAAGATCCCTCATTGTACAAGGAATGACACAAGCATACAAAGATAACCATCCATCATCTAGTTCTAATGACAAGCCCCACGTATGGGCCAAAAAATAAGAACATTACTAATGATGGTGTCATTGATGCAAAAGTGTTTTTTAGTGCTCCAAAACAAACAAACACACAACAAAACATGCAATAGCCAAACACGCAACCACAAAAAAACCAAAAAACAATCAACAATGCCACCACTCAAAGATGACCACACCTAGAAATAATTACCCTCAACGATACAAATACACACCTTTGGGGGATCATATTGAAGTGGTCATGTAAAATTAGTGCAATCCAATCTCATCAGGCTCCCTAATTATCAAAATTACCAAGAACCTTAAGTCAAACTGCCATGGTATAATGAGAAGGATCTTTGTGATTTTCATAAAATCAAGGGACACATAAAAAAATGTTGCATGAAATTGAAAAACATCATTCAAGATCTTATCGACAATGGAGACGTAATTGTGGATCAACAATCAAGAAATCAAGATCTTAAAATATACAAGAACCCGATGCTAGACCATAGCAAGGGAAATGACAATGGTAAATGGAAGGATTACACCAACGTAGGTCATGTTAATAACAATGTGGTAGTATCTTGTGATAATTTTATATCTGCCATCACAATCAAAGGGCCTAGTGTAGAGTGTGGAGTCACCACACGCTAAGGAAAGTAACGTTACCATCCAAGGAGCACCAACATAACCTAGGGCACCACCCTCACTACCAAAGTAAAATACCAATGATTATAGTCTCTTAGACTAATTGAAGAAGACCCTTTCCCAAATCTCCATCTTGGAGTTATTGAAAATATCTCCTGCACATAGGGACATCTTAGAAATGGCTTTGTTAGCTTCTTTCGTACCCAAGAATCTTGATACTAAAAAATTCTAGGCTATGATTGGACACATTACCACTCCTCATATTCTCACCTTTTCTGACCAAGACCTCCTAATGCAACCATCACACAATCATGCATTGCATCTTGAGGTATTCATTCACAAAAAAAAGTCAAAATAGTCTTGATAGATGGAGGTGTTGGTCTTAATATTTGTACCCTTTATCTAATCAAGAACTTGGGTTACTCTAAAGATGTCATTGAAAAGGAAAAAAGTGTTACTATAAGGGCATATGATGATCAAGAATTGGTTTCTCAAGGCACAATCAAACTCCCCATCGAAGTAGGAACCACAATTGTGGAAACTACTTGCCAAATGCTCAACCTTGACCTTCCTTACAATATTATTCTAGGTCATCCCTAGATCCATGCCATGCAAGCCGTGATTTCCACATACCATCAATTTGTTAAATTTCCCTATGAAGATAGAGAAATCATAATCTATGGCGATCTCAAACCATTCTACTATTATAAAAACCTAAAAGAAAAGTACTATACAATCCCACAAGTGCCTAAGAATGATGAAGTTCCAACACCCTCCTCATTCATTGACCCATATTCCCTAGCTTCCGCCTTTGAATCAAAATCACCCATCATGTAGAACATCCCTGATGTGAAAGCAGTGATCAAAGGCAACAGTTGCAAAGACTCTAACTTGAAGAACGATTCTTTTGTACAATTGGAGAGTTTCCTCTTCCTCCTAGATCTCATGGGAAGCCTCAACCTATTGATAAGGTATCGAAGAAAATCAAGGTAGCATCTACCACTTTCACAAAGTGGGAAGATTTGAAAAAATAAGTCATTGATGAGGAGAATGTATCTAAATTGTTATATCAATATAAAAAACCCAAGCCCATTCTTCCAATTGAAGATGACAACAAAGGATCGTAGTTGATGATGGGTTGGGGATACAACAAGAATGAGAAGTTGGGCCAAAAAAAATGGTTTGCTAGAACCTTTTTCTCTTGAGAAATGACCTAAGAATCTTGGTCTTTGATGTTGTTGGTGTAAATAAAGTCTTGTACCTAGTTAATTCATTACTAGGGGACTTATTTACATGTTAAGTTTACTTAGGTCCTAGGAATCTTTCTAGAAGGTGTTAGTTGTCTTTAGTTGTTATCTTATCTTTTGACTTGTAACACATGTGAACCTAGGTAAGTGTGATTAGTTGTGTCATGTCATATGATTAAGACACTTGTCATACTCTTATGACATCTTGTATCTCACTTTGGCTATATAACCAAGGGGTCTTTACTACATTGTACAACACATCACATTGAATCATAATTGATAAAAATACAGTTTATTATTGTTATATTTAAATATTCTCTCTTTGTGCTTTCCATTTGGCCTCAAGATCTTGGTAGGCTATCTCCATAGCCAATTCTAACATGGTATCAAAGCAGGCTGGGTGCCATTGGATAGTCTTTTTCTGAAGAGAGCTGGTAAATCTTGAAAAGTTGAGTATGCTCTTCTCTTACATTGTATGATGATCTAGAGAATCATAAAATATTGATAGAAATACCAGCTTTGGAGGGTTCCTATTTGTGGCTCTTTATTGTAGGTTCATATCCGAGCTTGTTGGTGTAAATCAGAGCTCACCATTGATTTTAGAGGGTCACGTTAGTCGGTTTTTCCTTTAATTTCGTCAAATCAGATATATGAGGCCAAATCTATGAGGGTTTGAAGTTGAAGAGTGGTTGCTAGATCAAGAAGATAGCTACATTTTTGAAGCATTTGGGTCAAATTCGACCTTTCCATCACGTCCAGAAGGGCCAAAAATCCTAAGATCAACTGTTAATTCATCAAAATTGGACACTTTTTCCTAGAGCCATTAGTAAAAAAAATTTCCTCCTCGGTCGTATGAATGCCATCATTACAATGCGGTATGATTTTTTTGAAAAAAAAAAAAAATTTCAGTTGAATTTTTTTTATTTTTTATTTAGAAAAATTACAATTGGGCGGTTAAATTCGTTTGTAAAAGCGTTTTTATAAAAAAATAAAAAAAGGGATTTTTTTTGTTTGTTTATGCGATATGCAGACAACCCGCAACTTGCAGGCATACCTGACGGTGCTACATTCTACCATGCGACACTGATTTACTGGGCCGCGTGGCCCCCACATTGCATAGGTTGCAGAGGCATTGCAAATAGTTTCTCTTGGGTAAGTTAGTGTCCGCATTTCTTATTGACATCACTTTATAAACCGGAGAAAAAATTTAAATCAACATTGAATATTCTTTCAAAATACACCTCAACATATTCTGATTCTAGATTCTACCGACAGGCCTGTGAACGTCAAAATTATTCAGGTGATTTTAGCATATTCTTTGCAAGAGGGAATATTCCTTTTTTGACGGGCCCAAGGATGTCAAATTTAATTGCCTCATTGGATGATGTTAGCAGACATCAGAATGACGTTAGCTCCCTTTTCAAAATTTCTTGCCCCCTCACGGATTGCATTTTCATTTTGATAGCTGATTTTCAAACGACCATAACTTGCTCATTTTGATTCCTTCTTTCGAGCAAGTTTTTTTTTAATTTCGGATAATTTTTTGCGCTCTTCATAGTGGTGCAAT
Source organism: Sequoiadendron giganteum (assembly GCA_007115665.2). Taxonomy (NCBI): domain Eukaryota; kingdom Viridiplantae; phylum Streptophyta; class Pinopsida; order Cupressales; family Cupressaceae; genus Sequoiadendron; species Sequoiadendron giganteum. The sequence goes on from CM021104.1 coordinate 47,507,717, forward strand.
CTATTTTTGGTTTTGGTTTCTATTTTTTCCATAAATTGCAGATTCTCACATGTGTTGTTGCTCTGTCCTCATTTTGGGAACTTTAGGGGCTCATATCTTGCTCCTACAGTAACATTTTTGAGTGATTTTTTTTTTGAAAGTGCATTTTTTTTTTGTAATTTATAGTGGTGTAATAAGGTTGATCTCATCTACTATAAATTTTTTATTTTGATCTTGTGGCCTATTTTTGGCATTTGCATTTACCAAGATCAAAACCACTTTGTTGTTTTTGGCAAGTGGCAACTATAAATGAACTAAGTATAAAGTGCCACAAAGCAGATATTGCTTAGGGGGTTTCATTATTGAGTAATTTGGGGGGTTAATCTTGCAGTGTTTGGTTGCATTATTTTGCTTGGTTTGTGTTCTTGCAATGGGGAAATCTCAAATTGAACTCCTAACTCCATATAATTATGCTACATGGAGAAAATTAGTATGGAATTATCTCATGGGAAAAGGTCTAATAGGATATCTAAAGGAAACCATTTCTCAACCTATTGATGCTAAAGAATTGAAAAGATGGGAGATTGATTGTGAGAAAACACTTGGATGCATATGTTCATTAGTCTCATTTGATTTACAATTTCATGTTGAATCATGCAAAACACCTAATGAGGCTTGGGAGGCTTTTGAAAAATTGTATGGTAAAATAGATAAGATTAGGGGATATTAGATTGATAATGATTTGATGAATCTTGATCCTAAATGTTTTGACCACATCCAAGACTATATCTCCAAATTTAAGCAACTAAGAACATAGTTGAAAGAATGCAACATTGATAAAGAGGATTTATAGTTGATTCTGAATGTGTTATCCAAGCTTGGTCCTAAGTATTCAGTATTTGTTTATGGCTTTCATACCCATCAAATTTCTATTGGAGCATCATATGTTGATCCTAAGTTTGATGAATTTGCAAATCTCCTAATCCAGGAGGAAGATAAGTTAATGAACATGGGTCTAATCAAGTCTTCCAAATATTAGGCATTGTTTGTTAGTTAGGTGAAAGAATCAAAATGAGATAAGAAACAAAAGAAAGCAAAGAATAATCAACATTCAAATCAAGCAAAGAAAAAATCCTCTTCTAAAGGGGAATCATCTAAGAAGGAGAGGCCTACTTATGCATATTACAAGAAGGATGTACATGAAGAAAACTATTGTTATAAGAAGGATATTGATGAGTTGAAACATCTTCTCATAAAGAATCAGATTGATTTTCCTTCTAGAATGTCTGAACCTTCTACTTCTTCTTCAAAATAGTCTAAAAAGGACAAAGGTCAAGCATCTACATTAAAATATAAAGGAAATGCTCTTTGTGCTCTTTCAGGTCATGGATCAAGGAGATGGCTTCTAGATTTAGGAGAATCTCATCATATGGCATCTTCATAGTCTATATTCTCTTCTTTTCAATCTTGTACCATGTCTCCTATCTTGATAGGAAACAATACATACATGAGTGTAATTGGGAAGGGATCTATTAGTTTTGGGTACAATAATTTTTAGGATGTTTTGTGTGTTCCTCATTTGACAAACAATCTTCTTTCCATATATTGGATTACACATGGTGGAGATAGAAAAATTATGGAGTTCACACCTTATTCAGTCATCATTTGAGACTCGGAGAGTAGAGAGATCATTGCTATTGGGATATTTGTTCATTCATCTTGATTGTATACCTTTGCAAATTTTGCTTCTGATGATGACATTGTTCCTTCGACTGTTGATCACATTTCAAGTATGCACCATGATTTAGAGGAGACACTTGGCTTCTTGAACTTGGGAGTAATCACATCAGATCTAGTTCTTGAGTCATGCATTTCATCTCCTCCATCTACTATTGTAGTTGATGATGCTTGTGTTGCTACAAATATGACTTCTTCTAGTTCAAAGCAGTAGGATACTCATAGTCTTTCAGATTTGGATACTTGTGTGATGACTTCTTGACATGTATTTTAGACTTGTTCGTGGAGTCTCATATTGCAGATTTGGGGGACGCCATTGGTAGCATTCATCTTCTCTTTGATGGAGAAGATCCTTCCTTAGTTGTTGTGAGGGAACACCTTAACCCTCTTGTTTAATCTCTACATGATCATTCTTTGTAGTTTAATGTGACTGTGGATCCATTTGGAAAATATTTGGAGAAGGCTTCTTTGTCTTTAGAGGGGATATCTTTGTATTTGGATCATGTTCTACATTCATCTCTACTAGATTCCGATGTGTCCTCTTCAGCAGTGTGGCCTATAATGTCTGTTTGGAGTGTGTTAGCTTTCAACATCGACATGGAGAAACCTGAGAATGTTTAAGAGATATCATACATCATCCATCTTTCTAACATCCTGATATCATCATGGTTTTATTTCTTCCTAAGGGGAGGAACATTGTTCAACAAGATTGGATCATCTTCAACATTCAATGTCGAGCTTCTACCATCATTGTACAGGAGACTCAACATTGAGGGAGGGTTGCATTGTCTCTTTTCTACTTCTCTCTTATGGTGGGCTCTTTTTCCTCACATGGGGTTTTGGTCTTCTCATGCATCATTGAGAGCATTTCTATTTTGTATTTCATCTCTCTTTTGGGGAGGATTTTTGTCCCACTAGGTTTTCTCCTTTTCTCCATTAGTGAGAGATTTCTTTGTCATTTCTTTTGCATTTGTACATGGGTACCTAACATGGCCTAGTATCCGAGACCCATCCTTGCATTTTTTGTTACTTGCATAATAATCTACTACTCCCTAAGTTGCACTTAAGGGGGGGTGTTGGTGTAAATAAAGTCTTGTACCTAGTTAATTCATTACTAGGGGACTTATTTACATGTTAAGTTTACTTAGGTCCTAGGAATCTTTCTAGAAAGTGTTAGTTGTCATTAGTTGTTATCTTTTGACTTGTAACACATGTGAACCTAGGTAAGTGTGATTAGTTGTCTCATGTCATATGATTAAGACACTTTCCATAAACTTACGACATCTTGTATCTCACCTTGGCTATATAACCAATGGGTCTTTAATACATTGTATAACACATCACATTGAATTATAATTGATAAGAATATAGTTTTTTCTTGTCATATTCAAATATTATCTCTTCGTGCTTTCCATTTGGCCTCAAGATCTTGGCAGGCTATCTCCATAGCCAATTCTAATATATGCACCACCAACAAAGTGATCATTCATGGTAAGGGTTCTTCTGTTAAGGGCGTTGAATCTTCCTCTTGGTTACCTACATCACATGATGATACCATCGATGACTTCCCCCTTGATATCACAAACCTATTTGAGGATACTTGTATATTCATGATAACCACTACATCCTTTGCTTCAAATAGCCAAATTACTGAATTAAAACTAGTCTACCCTCAACTTATAAGATGGGACCAATGAGGACCGCCTATTGTGGATTCATTCAAAAATGATGAAGGTATCTCTGAGTTCATGGGACTTCATGACAACATGCCATACATGGATCAAAAAGCGGGTTATGACATTGAAATGGATACACAAGCTTACTATGGAGAAATTCAAGTTTTGTTCATTGAAGTGAAGAAAAATTAAGTGTAGTTGTGGTTTTGTTTTATTTTTTAATGATGACGAGGAAAGATGACTAGAATGTTGTCAAATATGAAAACCCTTTGACTTAATGTATGTATAACTATTTTTTTGCCCCTTTTTATGAACAATTGTTTCCTTTATATAAAAAAACTTATTGGGTGCTGCCACAATAATGGGTTACACTTTCTGGGACATCTCAATTTTTGCCTGAAATCACATATTTTTGGAAAATATAATGATTTAAGACTTTAAACATTCCATTTAAATTATTTTAATTAAAGAGGGTTTGATCAAACCCCCTTGGATGAAACCCCATTAATTTTAAACCATACCTATAATGGAGTCTCCTCTACACCTATCAAAATGCTGATAAAAAACCACTTTCGATTTACCTTTTGGGTGATCAAATGAATTCATTTAAAATTTATGTTTTTTAAGTATGTAGCTTTTATTATAAGCTTCCCAAAAAGTATAATTTTAAATATATTTAATTTGATTATTATATTTATTTTTTACTTCTTGTGAATGTAAGTTTTTCAATGAACATCAAGTTCTTTGTTTCACACATACGAACAAAAAAAGAATAAAATAATTCAAATGCATACAAATTTTTTTATGTGGGCAAAGTACACCTTTGTTGAAATTATAATTACTCTGACTTGAAAAATTAATTAAAAAAAATATTAAGAAAAAATATCCATGCACTAGATATTGGTGTGACTAATTTGTATTTTAAAATTTAGAATTTTATCCTTTCTATAAATTTTTTTATGTGGTCTGAAGTAAACATCAATTTTTAAAATATTGTTTAGTAGAAAAAATAAGTTATTAAAAATTACATAAAAGGATTCACAATTTATTTTTATTTTTTATTTTTTATTAAATATAATTAGAATCTACACACAAAATCTCACAAATCACTACTTTGATTCATCTTCAAATTCTTAATGGTTTAGCTTGCTATAGGTGTAAGAAAGTGAAGATCTGGTGAAAAGTGTTGATTTCAAAGTCAATTGGTGAAAAAGTGTAACCCATTATTCACCCTAATATTAATAGCAAAGATTTTGTTTCTTGAACAATAATGTCTATTATTTCTAGATTAGGATTTAATTAGGCTAAAATTTTGAGTTCAATTATGGTTACTTTTAGTTGTGGTACATGCCAAGGTTCAATTAAAGTTGTGACTTAATTAGGGTTTAGAGTTAATGTTAGAGTTCAATTAGGGTTAGGATTCAGTAAATGGTCAATTAAAATTAGGGTTAGAGTTAGGAATTCATGAGGGATAGGGTTATAATTACATTAGAGTTAGGGTTCAATTTGAGTTTTGGTTTAATAAGGATTAGAGTTTTACTAGGCTAAAAGTTTGAGTTCAATTAGGGTTATTATTCACTTGGGTTAACTAGGGTTAGGGTTAGGATTGGGGATCAAATAGGGTTAGGGTAAGGGTAAGGATACAAGTTCAATTAGGGGTGTGATTTAATTGAATTTCAATTAGGGTTATTCTTAGGGTTATGATCAAGGTTCAATTAATGTTATAATTATTTAGGGTTCAAAGTTAACATTATAGTTCAATTAGGGTTAGGGTCAAATTAGGGTTAAATTTAGATTAGGGTTAAATAATTTAGGGTTAAGGTTAAATTACAAAGAGTGCTATGATTTGTAAATCCTTCCAGATCAACAAGTCATACAATTATAACCACACTTGATATGCTACAATGAGGGATAATTTGTTGGAGGATAATTTTCATAAGTTACATATCAAATAAATAAGTTGTACATTTACTTGAAGCTGATTTGAGTATGTTGGGGTCTTTTAGAAAGATTTATTTATATTTATTTTCTTCTCAAACAGGTGGTTACTAATTCTCATCTAAAAAATAAAAAATATATTGTTTTATGTTGCATGTTTTATTTTTTTATAAATAAATATTTATTCAATATATTTTTATAATATAAAAATTATTAAAAATATTTTTATTGTGTTTTTTATTACGTCGCGAGGCGTAACCTACAGTGGCAGCACGGAGCAAAATGTGAGCGTGTTAACAAAAACAAATATATTAAATAGCTGACAAATATAAATTAAATAAAAATGAAGCGGTGCCCCCCCAAAATATATATATAAATAGAGAGAGGAAGAAGAAAGGAAAAAGTAATTACACATTCACGAGAAAAATTCACGAAGGACAGTTAATAAATTTTACGAATTGTGAGAAGGTGGAATAGTTATTTCCAAAAAATATTTTATGAATTTTGAGAAGGTGCAGTAATTATTTCATAAAAATATTTTACGAATTGTGAAAGGTGCAGCTATTATTTTAGGAAAACCAATTAATAAATTTTACGAATTACAATTTCTCACATCCACAAATATATATTTTACTTTCTATAATTTTTTGTTCTATGATTTGTAAAAAACTAAATTCTAATCTATAAGTTATAAATAAAATTTTACTTATATTTTATTATTTGTTACAATAGAGTTTGCATATATTTTATTTTTCAATTGTTTTTTAAAGATATTTTTTTATTAAGAAAATTAAATTATTAATTATTTATTTTAAATAAATAAGATTTATCAATAAATATGTATTAATTTTGTGATTTTTTTTTTTTATGAAGTTAGTGTATAGTAAAATTTCTCATATTTATAATATTTTTTTACTTTTATATTTTATTTTTAAATAATTGTTTAGGATGCCTCGCCTAAGAATAAATTTTGAAAATGAGAAACAACGATCGAAGAGAATATGCTTGAAATTACATGAGACAACAACGTGAACAAATGAATAATGTACAATGAGAAGAAGCAAGAAATCATCGAAACCAAAATGATAGAGAAAGACGTGTCAAACGTAGGGCAGATATGACAGTTGAAGAGATTGAAGCAGAAATGAGACAACATGTAGATGAGATGAGAATACATCGTGTACGAAAATCTGAAGAGGAGCAATATATATTAAGAAGAAGATTACAAACAAATGAGCATTTAGACCAATTTAATGACATGGAAAGACAACAAATACAAGTACATAATCGTGAATTACTTGAAAGGAATTATGAATCTCATGAGAATACAAAGGGTAAATTTGAAGGAATGAATTCAATTACAATAGATCGTGTGTTACAAACACCAGATAATAGAGTTCAAGATGTAATAAATGTTTTAAGTGAAAATCATGAAGAACATAATAGTTCACAACAGGAGTTAAACTCTCAATTGAGAAGATGAAGACGAATGCGAAGAAGACAAAATGAAAGAGATCTAGGTACATGCAATAATAATAGAAATGTGAAAATTAATTTGAAAGATTTACAAATTATATTTCGACATGGTTTGGATAAAATTGCAGCACCAAGTATGTGTTACATTTGTCAAGAAAGTTACCCTGCAATGAAGGTTGTACGAGTTCCTGAAGGCCCAATTTGCAATAGATGTCGACAAGAGAAACATGAACATCGATTTTTGACATTAAATAATATGAATCCTGGTCCACAACTAGTAGAACTTGCAAACTTAACACAAATTGAGGAAATGTTGATAGCACGTGTAAATCCGATACTTCAAGTCACACATGCAACTGGAGGTCAGTATAAATATAAAGGACATACCATAAGTTTTCCACAAGAAGTAAGAGAAATAGCTAAAATTTTACCACATCGAATAAAAAATTTACCAATTATTATTGTTCGAAGGAAGGACCAACGTGGAATAAATTACAATTTTACAGTCAATAGAGAGAGGGTGTACAAAGCATTGAAATATAAGATAGAACATGATAAGTTCTATAGAGATGTGCAAATTGATGAAAATTCTCTTAGTGAACTCACATGCAATTCAAATGAAAACATTTTTGACAAATTGAACTCTGTTCATATGGAGTTTGATTTAGATGCAAATAAATATGTATTTGTGGGTCTAGTGATAGAGATGGATGAAGGAAACATTATTGAACACACTACATCAATGGCATGAAAACCACCAAATGTTCAAATAGAGATGGAACTAATCCAGGCATGCGTAAATAACCCTAATCTAGATCCTGGATCACTAATTGATTGGCTAGGAATTGGAACATCGCCAATAAATGAGTATGTCACTAAAGGATTACTTGATATGGCTTTTCCAACACTATTTCTAGATGGACGATGTGATTGGCTAGAACCACGAATAAGGAGTGTTCATCTACATGAATTTGTTAAGCATTTATTTTGATATAGAGATCATCGTTTTGGACGACACCCTCGATTTAGATATTATATGATGAATATGATTATGAGACATTGTGGACAAAAATCATCTGCCGTGTTTGTCAAAAAGAGCTTTCAAGACATGCCCACCACAATCAATGAGTTACGACAACATATGGAAAATGTCCCTCACTCACATCTAGCTGATCGTTCGAAAGGAAATAATGCAAAAGGGAATGAAAGAAAAGATTATTGGTCAAGATATGAATGGAAACATAGAGGATCACCACATGTGCATGGATTTATATGGTTAGAGGGAGCACCAAATATAGACAACCTGAATTGGGGAAATGATCATGAAATAAAAAATGCACAAAAATATTTTGATTCTCTTATTCATGCATGGAATCCACGAGGAGATCCACATCAACGAAACATATAGGTATGATTTTACTTCTCAATTATATATTTTTCAAAATATATTATACTTAAAAGTATTGTATGCTAACTAATATAATATGTTTTATCATCAATGATAGGTCCTACAAAACTTTACACAACATCCATGCCTTCGAAATATACAACAATTGAGCCAAATAGACTTGGAACGTGACTACGAAGAGTTACTCAATTGTGTTGAACGCCATACAATATGTAATGCATTGGACTTATAATCCCAAGAAGAGAAGAGATAAAAAATGGAAAGCAAGGACTATCATAGCTATTGTGAGAGTATTTCCAAGATTTACCACCATACCTAGACGTCAATCGAAAAAATGGGTTGACTTTTGTTGTTAAGAATTATTGTTGTACAAGCCATTTCGTATTATACAAAGAGATATCAGACTTGATGAGGCTACAATTGTATCAAATTGGGAGTCACTCAATTATAATCATGGCATTTGGAATGAATGAATGTTAGAGATGAGACTAAAAATTATAATGATTCTGAAGATGAGGATGCTAGACCTAATGATCATAATACAATTGAACATGAGTGGGAGATCATCACAAGACTACACTGCCGACAAATTATGGATGCAATAGAAATAGATATGTTGGGTAGAAGAGATGTTGATAAACAAACTCTATGGAGTACTGAATATCAAGGAGAAGATTACACAAGGACAACAATAAGGTTTATCAACACCATGAAAGATAATGGATAATTTTATTTTTTTCAAACACATGCTAAAGTAAGAGGATTGAAAGAGCGAGACCAAGGCCAGATGAACAACAAATGAACACCCCACATCCACACCCTATCCAACACCCTGTTACGATCCATAGAGGAAGAAAAGTTTGCAAAGAAGAAACCTCTAGCACTGGGATAGAGGTCAATCTGTCTAGAAATAATAGGCTTCCAAGAAACGAAAAACCCACTCATGGAGATCAAGAAGGGAGGGCCACAAGTTGTTAAACTTGCAGACCACACCTTGACACGCATAGAAGTGCTCATTCTCAGTAACCTTAGGCCCACAGACCACCACAGGGGAGGCCTGAGCACAAGGCAAAGGTCAAAGCCTAGCCAAAGCAAGAGGAATTTGGGCATGAGTAACATCAGAAAAGGATTTTCATTTGCAATCACGCACAACTCTAGCAAAGGAAGCAACATGAGGAGAGGGAGGGACCTCCCCCACACAAGCCCACACTTCACTATCCCCAAATAAAGGAGGCACACCAAGAGGAGGAAACACGTCACACAGTGGAAACCCTTGATCTACACAAGGAATACCTGATGAACGCCTAGCAGAGAAGGAGAAGGGCCCTCATAGGCCACCCAACCTCCCATAGTAGCCAATGACACCAAATTTGAGCCCATAAGCTCCACACCATCGCCATTCAAAATCAAATCTACCCGTTGGCTCCCGCCCAACATCGTCATCGCCGTTGCCATAAAAAAATGTTGGATGTTAGCTTCATTATTTTAATTTGTTATTAGATTATTTTTCATATATTATATAATTATGTTTTTAATTATATTTTGATATATAAGAAGTAAATAAATGTTTAGAAAGAATAATATATTTGTTTGATTTGTGTAAAGGAAGGATAGAATAAAAAGTAATTAATAGAGAAAATTTTAATTTTTTTGAAGAGTTCAAAAATTTCTAATTGTATAAGTATTTCCAATAAATTTTTGGATAATATTTTAACTTTGTGGTGAAAAAATGACCTGAAAATTTGTGATTAAAATGTTTATGTTCAGATTCAAAAAATTCACTAGAAATTTGAAAAGTTAAAAATCTTGTATTTTATTTAAGAAAATTAAAATATAATGTATCAAAAGAAAATAATGAATTTGATTGGCTAAAATAGAACATTAGTTAAAATAATTAAAATATAATCTATCAAAAGAAAATAATGAATTTTGATTGGTTGAAAGTAAAACATTTAATCACTAGTTAAAATCTATCCCTTGAGAACTAATAACAAGACAATGTTGATCATTGAAATGTAGTAAAATGAAGAGCAACACATGTCTGATTGAATTAGGGTGAGGCATGAAATGATTGAAATATTGTAATTTGATTTGAATTCTTTTTTAGCATACACTTGTAATTTTTCTCTTAATTAGAAAATATATACTTGAACTTAATTTAAAATATTTATGAATTTGTGATGTACATGTTAGGGTGTTATTAGTCCTCATTTGAATTCCTTTTTAGTAAAAAATTGTAATTTTTTTATTAATTAGAAAATATATGCTTGAATTTAATTTAAAATATTTATGAATTTGTGATGTACATGTTAGGGTGTTATTAGTCCTCATTTGAATTCCTTTTTAGTAAATACTTGTAATTTTTTCATTAATTAGAAAATATATGCTTGAACTTAATTTAAAATATTTATGAATTTGTGATGTACATGTTAGGGTGTTATTAGCCCTCCCTTCCTATGTAATTATTATCATGGGTGTGTGAATTGTTTGTTAAATGAAGTGAGATTTTTCTGATTAATTTTTGTAGAACAATGACACTCAAAAACTCCAACAGCAAAAGAAGTTTAGATTTTTTCCATAAATTCTATTAAAAGTCTATTAATATTAATATAATATTTTTTATTTAATTTAAAATTAAAGACTTTTATAGTCATTTATTTATTTCTTTAGAAATATTTATCTATTTTGACATTCTTTTGCATTTATTACTTATTTTAAAAATAAAAATAATAAGTACTACAAATTTATGTTCTTTGAATTTTATTACTGTTTTTTCCTTATTTTTATTAACTAAAAAGCTTGTTTTGAAAAACCTTTCTCTACCTAAAACCCAACTGTTCCTATCATACCACTAATTTATAGTAGAACAGTCCAGCACATCCTTTAGTTATGATGTCTAGTATATTAGAATTGTAGAATTATCAAATAGCAATGGCGGAGGCTAGGCTCTAGGAAAATTCATGGTTATGACAAATTCACCACCAGTAATTCATCATTGTGGAAAATTCATTGTATTAAAAGTTTACAATTAATTGCTGGTGGTGAATTTTCTTTGAGGTGAATTTATCGAGGTGGTGAATTGTTGACGAATTAATTGCTGGTGGTGGATTTTCCTCTAGATAAATTTGTTGTGGTGATGAATTGTTGACGATAAATTATCTGGTGATGAATTGCCGGCAGTGAATTTTCCTGATGCCGGGGGCTACAAATAAGATACAGAAAATACTACAAATAAGATACATAAAATAGGCAAGTTTTGAGGACTACTTTATGAAATAGTGGGAGGATTGGTATTTGTATAAGTAGCTGATGAAATAGTACGTGGAGAATAGACGGCTATGGTTCAAGATGCTGCAACCACACAGAATCGAAAAAGTTGAGGCCTGTAAATCTAGCAATATCTACCTGCAATTTGAGATATTGTTAAATCTCATCTACACATCTTGTCTCTTTACTATTATATCTCGTTTATATGATGTTTATTGCCTAATATTGCTTTTTAGTTTGTTCTAAGTTGTGGATGATGTGTGAGACCATACCCAGAGTTTCAATCTTTGACTTAAATCTACATTCAATAGCTTCCCTTAAATCAAGGTTAGATTTTCCAGAAGATATGTTTGTCAACATCCCTCTCTGAGCACTAGTTGAAGAGATATATGATAAAAGAGGATCAAAGATGAATCGAAGTCATCAGAGGCTGAAAGAAAAAATACAGGTCCACAATTTCAATATATGCAGTAAATGGAATTCTGAGTTCCATAATTGTGCTTGTTTAATGCTGGTCTTCCCTGTGGCTGCATTTGTAATGGGCTATAGCCTACAATTTTTCTGGAAAGGACAAGCCAATTTAGCTTCTTCTAAGTCTAGGTTTGTAGTGGGATTGAAGTAAAATTAATAGTACAATTTTGAGTTTTTTTGTCAGTGCCACAATGGAAAAAGTAGACAGAACTGTGCCCTTTGGCATTCTCCATCAAACAGAATGGCATGTCTGAAAGAATTAGTCATGTGTTTAGTTGATAAATGTGCACCATGTGTTGAACATTGATTATTACTGAAGCATGACATATAATCGTAGTTATAATGAAATGAATATACTCTTGTTATATTTAGCTATCCAGATATAGTCTGATGAACCAGGCTGCTTAAATGTTGTTGCTTTCTTTATCCCTCTTTTGGAAAGTATTGTCACCATACTCCGGAACTCTCACTATTCTTGGGACAGTCTTGGGAGTAAATAGGTTTTCTGTTAATAAAAATTTAAAAAATGTTGCATTTCTTGAGACTATATAATAAAGAACAATCACACTTATTGCAAGATTTGTTCTGAAAGTGCCACTGTTTATAGGTATGTCTTATCAATTTCATTGGGAGCTGGCCCTGTTCCAGCTCTACTCGTCCCAGAGATATTTGCATCATGTATTTGTCCAAAGTTCATTGCCTTGTTAGCATTGCATAGGATTTTGCACTTCATCTCATTGCATAAAATGAAGTTGAAGTTCCTGTTTGTATCACTATTCTATAAGCATTCAATAAGACAATTTTTTAGACCACAGAAATCGGGTAGCTCTGGTAAAAAAATTTCACGTAATCAATATAATGCTCGTGCACAAAATCGACTGACGCATATCCTCGATTCCATAATTTAAACTGCAGTGCACTTTTTTCACTAACCATAATGCTCGTGTAGAAACAGACTGACACAACAAGCCCTCCGATACCACAATTTGAAACAAAGATTATTACGCCCTTACCTGTGGTACCCATGAGGACACACCAACAAAATGTTATATTACAATGGAGAGAGGCGGCGGCCCTGAAAGATTCCAGAGATATGCGATAAGACAAAGAGAAAGTAGAAAAAATTACTAGGAAACTCTAGTTTGAACATCTCATTCTCAACCAGACCTTGGGTTTCATATTTACAATGCAATTCAGGCGAGTATAGATTTGGTTTATTTAGTTGAGTCTTTTCTGAATCGTCAAATTGGATTTTGTATTCTTGCTTAAAACTTTGCTCCTGTATGGGTTTTATGGGTCATTGGTAGCGACTTAAAAAAAACTGTGAGGCATTCTCTGTGTGGATGGCAGACGTATTCGCATCAGGGATAAACCGCCGTTCGAATACTTTGTCGTAGAAAAGCTGGCACGTTAATCACAATGTGCTGCAGACAAAAAGGGCGGCAGGAACTCTGTATTTGGCGCGCAAATCAGAGGAATTGCTGTTATTTAAACGTGCAATTTCTTGAACATCTGGTAGAAGACAGAGATGGGAATGAAAGCAGAGCCTTTTGTAAGGTTTTCCATAGTGTTAGTTATAATAGCAATATTTGTAGCAGTGGATACAGTTACCAAAGAATCGTGCAATTATGCTCTTTGCCAAACGGACGCGGACTGTGCGAGTGTAGACGGAGTTTGCTGCGACGCTCGCCTTCATTGGTGCGGGATTGGTATTGGCTTCTGCGGTGACAGCAGTGCCTGTTACCATTCAAGCATCCATCCTATCTCTTTTATCTTTTTCTATTCTATGTTTGCAGGGTAAATTACCTATTGTTTGACAAGTTTTAGGAGCCCCTGCATAACAAAACTATTCACTTTTAAGGATCTCTTATCAATGGATACGCTGTTATGCAGATGTTTGGAGGCCTTGTAGCTGGTTTGCTGTTGCTACAGCCTTCAACTTTGTAAGTTTATAGCTGCTGTTCTGTTTCAGCTGTAATTTGTATTTTTTTTTAGCTTTTTTCAATTAAAAAAAAGGTTATAATTAATTTATTGAATATCAATATCAAAGAAGGAATACAATGAAAACAAATTCAGTTTTAGCATATTTTCTAAATAAATAAGTTCTTGATTTTTTCTTGTTTCTGTTTTAACATTTATGGGTATTGCCTTCAAAGCTTAAATTTGACTTTCTACAAGCAACTTTTTTCTATAGTTAGTTTTTTCAACCTTTCATTCATGGGGGTTAAATTTAGAGGAATCAAACCTATGATCATCATGTGTGTTTTTCAATAGTTTGACTATCCAAACAACCTTGAGGATTGCAAGTTTAAGTTTTTATTATTATCATTGATATGACACCAATTTTTAATGGAAGCTAAATTTTCTATATTAAGTATATAAAAAAATCTTTATAAATAATTTCAGTATATTAATTTTATGTTTATTAGAATTTTTTTTTACTTCCATTTTACACAATTTATATTTCTTTATATAAACTATAAAAAAATAAAAATAAATCATAAAGTAAATTTTATATTAAAGGCTATTTGTCAAGTTGATTGGCATTTCAGATACATGTGAGACTATTTAAGGAGAGGAAATGGTGGCAAGGTAAGGCATGCATGCATAATCTCAAAACATTTGTAGTACCCAATTAGGGCCAATAAGAAGCAAGCCATTTTTTCAATCAATTATGATGTATTCATTTTATGTGTATGAACGAATGTGGTCTTAGAACAACAATAGTTTCCTTTGGTAAGCTAGCTTATGTTCTTCTTTACTTTTGTCTCACCAAGATTCTCAAAATCTATATTATCAGTAAGCTCAATAATTACAACTAAGCTTGAATGTGTCTAAATCTTAATTCTATCACTAGAGCCATGACCATGAAATAATATATTAATATCCATTGGGTTCAAACATCATCTTTAGAAGCAAATTATATAATGCTAAGTGATTTCTAGATGGTAGTTGCACATTCCATTCATTGAATGTGAGCAATAATGAATAGTCAAGGTCAAGGAAATTGTGATCATGTAGTAGAGGAAATTTGACATTATTCCAATCACATGGTCTTATTTGGCCATTTGGTAGCTGGGAAACTCAAGGTCCGACACTTGAAATTCTCTGACTTAGACTATACACTTATTTATAGATATAAAGAGTTTATTAACTAGGATTTTCTCATAACTCCAATCTAATGGGTTCTCAAACTTGAATGTGCTTGGTACTTTAGCTACATGTCCCTGTTGTTAGATTAGATTATATATAGGTTTGGGGTTTGAGACATACACAACAACACTATACTTAAACACAACATGTATTAGATGCAGGATTTTATGTAAAGTTTAGTATATCTAGGAGCTTAGTTTTACACCTAGCAAGTGAACAACCACAAGGACTCTAGCAAATAGGAGTTTCCTTATCATAATGGATATATACTGAATTTAGATTTGACTTTATAGATAAATTACATCCAAATTTTTAACCATTCATAAACATGTGTTATGTAGTGCTTTACTCTAGAAAATTAACAACCATGAATACATAAATGACATTGATGGTCAAAATTATCCTTATGACTTCCAAGGATGTGAGGCTCTTTGTATATCCTAATAAATCTAGGGCTCTTGGGCCCAAATTTTTCAAGCTAACTTTCTTGAGGGACTTTATAAATGTGATAAGTCAATTAGGATGTGCCTAACATGACTTTGGGTCAAAACCTAGAGGTAGAAATGTTGAACTCACATGATCCTATGCTAAATAGACATGTCAACCAAAGGATGATTTTGATAAATTAATGGACATAAACTACCTTGAAAAAATCGTGATCTAGGATTATCCTTACAAATGGATGGATAAGATACATGAAGCTATTATATAGATTATACAAAGATAAATAAATTTTAAACTTTGTCATTGAAGCAAGATCTAATTAATTTACATTTTACAAGGGACGTGTATTGTGGGAAAAATAGTTTCATAAAAAAATGTCTTTTGACATGTGACACTTACTTTTGTAGGATATGGTCATATTATTTGACCTTATTAATTAAGATTTTAACACATTCTCTATGCTTGAGATATAATCCATTAAAATTAAGTCAATTATTCCTTAATCAAATTGGATGCTTTTTCTACAACATTTACAAGATAATGCCATCAGTATTCAAGGTTACACTAGACGAGAATACATCAATGCCTTACTAGGAAGATATCAAGACCTTAGATTTAAGATTGGATTCATTGATATTTATCAAGATGTTTGCATGGATACTAAAATAGTCTCTTTTATATAGTTCAACATAGAACTGTCTACTTTGTATAGTTGAACAAGGATTGTCCCCATGGCCACTAAAGTACTATTATAGACTATATTGATTCTATATTGAATCAATTAGACTAGTAAGGATTCAAGAATTCTTACGATGATTAAAGATATGCAAAATATCTAATAAACCAATAAGAATTAAAATTAAACAATTAAAACACCAAAATTCTACATGGGCAAACCTCAAATTGAGTACAATGTGAAGATTTTCTCATTTTGGAATGTGGGTACTCAATTCACAAGCATACCAGCTACATTCCTTGGATATCAAATGAATAGAATATGGAGGGTCAATGAATTCTTATGAAATGATAACTAATGGGTTTGACTATTAGACTTTTAGGAGAATCAAATAAATATATAAGATTCAAAATGGGATCTCAAGTTTGATCCACAATTAGGGAATAATGAGAAGATGCAGAAAGAATTGGATAGTTACACAGTATTATAGGGTAAAAGCAAGAAGTTGGGTCCACGAAGAGGGGAAGTTTTGGCCCAAAAAAATATCGCAAAAAATATGTACGCGTTATTACAAAAATGCATATGCATTATGCTCCGAGTACCCAAGCCTAAAAAATGCGTATGCACTAAAAAACGCGTACGCATTATATAACACATACGTGTTTTATAACACGTACAAGTCATTTATTTAAAAAATTAAATATCTTTTAGAAACGTGTACATGTGTATGTGTATGCATTACAAAACACATACACATTCTTTATTTTCTTGATTATTTAAAAAATTAAATAATTTTTAGAAACGTGTATGTATTTTAAAATGCGTACACGTTTCTAAAAAGTATTTAATTTTTTAAATAATCAAGCAAATAAAGAATGTGTATGTGTTTTGTAATGTGTACACATTTTTAAAAATGCGTATGTATTTTTAAAATTTTGAATCCCTAACCCACATGCTGCCTTGGTTTTAGGCTCGGGAAAGGCTTGGCAACCTGACCCTTAGCCTTTGACCTGCAACTAAAAAACTAAGGTGGGTTCAAGAGACAATGTCCAACTTTGGCAATATGGTTGATGGACTTTTTTTCCGAATCAATCTATAAAATTATAACCCATTAGAGAACATGATGTCTAGTTTTCAAATATTTTTTTAAAAAAAGAGTGGGTTATATTTGTTATTTTTTAATTAATTTCTAAGCAAACTAGTCCATAAACTTGAAATACCAAACTTTTTTTGTTTATTAATAACTTTTTTTTGGTTAATTTTCTTGTAAAAAAAATTATATAGAATCAATCGTCAAAAAATTCTATACAAAATTAAAAAAAAGATTCAAAAATGTTTAGTTTAGGTCCAATTATGTTGTTCGTACACATTGATTTTTAAAAACAACAATTAAGGCCAATAAAAATTCAATTAAAAAAAATATTCAAAAAAAAATTACAAAAAAATATCCTCATCAATCTTCATGTTGTTAGCTATCTTTTCCCAAAAGGAATTAGCAAAATACTTTTATTTGGGTCAAAAAGTGGTGTCCATACATGTGCATGGTATGGTGAAAAAATGACTTTTAAAAATTGGTTTTTGTACATCCCTATCAAAATTCAATTTTTATCATCTGAGTATTTGAATAAATTACATATTTGGAAACTAGATTCAAAATTCTAAATTTCATATTACTGGCATTTTTTAAGATTCATTGTGTAAGTGCCTCAAATTTTCAGTTTAAGTGACAAATTCTGAAAACAACAAAAACACTTCCACTTTTGAGCTTTTTATGGACCCAACTTCTTGCATCAACCCTATAATTCCTATTTAAAATAATAATTATTACTCATTTCAAATAGATTGGGGAGATGCATAAAGTGATTAAGTGAGTGCATGAGAGAATTAAGGTGAGCTGATTGTTTGCAAGGAATAGTTAACTGGTTGCATGGGTGAGTGAATTGGATTAAATTGATGAGTGCGACTAGGAGTATGTATAAGTGATCTAATTATACTAGGGGTATGTCTAAGTGATCTAATTATACTAGGAGTATGCCTGAGTGGATTTCAGGGAATCTTTAATTAGAGATAATTTGGGTGTTACTTTTTGGGTGGTTTAATCTTATAGTTTTGTAAATATCATTTGACAATTTCATCTATTGTAGATCTCCTGTATATTAGGTGCTTGAGATGAAGGTTAAGTGTATTATAGATGTTGATTTGCCTCTAAATCCTTGGTTGGTGATACTCCCAAGAGATATTTCTCTCCAAGTATATTTTAATCTTATTGATTTTTGAATAATATATTGGGAAATTTTTGGACTATGGGATTTTTCTACCAAAAGGGTTCTCCCAACGTAAATCACTATGTTGTTGTATGAATAATATTGATGTTTATTTTTGTTTAGTTTTTGCAACTATTTTAAAGATACGAGAAATCTTTACATAACCCTCCTCTTAAGAATAGTGTAGGATTTTTTTTTGGTACCTTAGCTTCCTTTTAGTAACCCATGAGCATACCTATACATTTCATTTATTACTCTAAGAAGATACCCTTCAAAAGATTTACATTGATTTTACAATTGTTTGGTTGGCCAACTAATTAGAAAAACATCTAAAAATGTACAACATTCATAGGGAGGCACTCAATCAAAGGTTGAATCTTCCTAACTTTATCTATAATGGTTACATTAATTCTTACATACTTGGGATAAACCCAAATCATTACAATAAAAAAATGCAATACTCAAATTTTGAACTGTGAACCCTCTGGTCTTGTTGTGTGATTCTTTTTTTCTATTCCCCTATCTAGTCGAAACTTAATTCCCACTTTCCTCCTAAAAATTAAACTAAAATGAAAATGTACACCTTCTACAGGCTACACAAAATGGGAAACATACAAACTTACCAATTGCCCCTAAAAACCTATAATTTCCTAGAAATATAGGTGATGAATATGTCTGAATGTCAAGGATTTCAATCATTTATACACTTAAAAAAAAACGTACTCACATCCTTATTATACTGGTGGACTATGGGATTCAATCTCCTATCTACAAGTGTTACTTCAGGTATTAGTTATGCTTAGAAAAGGAGGGATGGGTTTTTGTTAAAATAGATGCAAGAAGGTGGGTGACATAATTCACTCAATTCCAATACATTTGGTGCTTACAACACTTTTAAAATCATAATTTAAAATGATATGGGTTGCCATAAGTATTTTCCCTCATCTTACACATTTTGATGCTCTAGGTGATTCTTAGCACTATGGACAATTTTCAAAACACAAACAAGCTCCTTGATGGATGTACTACAAACTTCCCTTGGCCTTTTGACTTTTCCTTACATTTTGATACATTTTGGTGAAACATTAGAATTTTTTCGACACTTGGCATTAACACTTGAACCTTTATTGGAAACCACATGTGGTTTAAAAACCAACTCAAATCTTTACCAAATGAAATTCTTATGTAAGACCCACAAAAATTGTTGACTCATCTATTTCTTCCAATTGCACAAAAAATTTCCATCTTCTATCTTGATAATATTCTTGTGACGCATGAATTATTGGATATCTTTTACTCATGATTGGGGTGATCCCACAATATTGGTTTACAATTTTTGGCCAAACTGGACACTGAACTTATTTTTTCTAACTAAATCTTCACTTTCAGACACTTATAGCGGCTAAACCATGAGGAATTTGAAGATGATGCAAACTAGTGTTTTGTGACATTTTGTCTGTTGATTCTAAATATGTTTTTTTTCAGAATTTTTAGAATCAGATTGCACTTCTTTTTCCATCTCCTTCGAAAACTAGTTTTTTCAGTAAACACCATTTTTAAGGAGTGACACTCACCGCATAACACAATTTTTTTTTCCATGAAGGATGAAATTCTATTTTTTTCGAATTTAGATTTGTAACTACAATATCTAGTGCTTCCAATTAGTTTCATAGTGTTTTATTGAATATTTTTCCTTAGTCAAGTTTCAAAGTCAAACCAATTACAATTTAGACATAGGTGGACCGTATAACACATAACTTTTTTTGTATGTATCGAATTTTTTTTTTTTTGTTGGATCAAGGACTTCAATATCTGGTGCACTCATATTTTTCAAAATAATAATAATTGATAATCGTCTATTTTTCCACATGTGCAGAACAAAGAGCTTGATTTTCGGTGAAAAACCTACATTCACTAGAAATAAAAAATAAATATAATAATAAAATTAAATTGATTTAAAATTATAATTTTTGGGAAGCTTATAATAAGGACTACATAATTACAAAAAATAAATTTTAAATGAATTCATTTCATCCCCAAAAGGTAAATCAAAAGTGGTTTTTATCAGCATTTTGATAGGTGTAAAGGAGACTCTGTTATAAGTATGGTTTACAACTAGTGGGGTTCTATCCAAGGGGGTTTGATCTGAGGTGGTTTGATCAAACCCTCTTCAATCAGAGTCCTTAAAATGGAACGTTTTAAGGCTTAAATCATTATATTTTCTAAAAATATGCGATTTCAACAAAAATCAAAATCTCCCAAAAATTGTAACCAACAGTGTGGGATCACCCATTGATGACCTATAACCTTTTATGTCTCTTTGATAGAATATGCGGCCCACTTATTAAATTTCATGTTCCTCAACCAATAGCACAATAGGATTTTTTTATCTACATCATATTCACCTCATTGTACCAAGATGACATGTGGAGACTCATCAAATTTCATCAACTTTGTAATGTTTCTTTTCTCACTAAGCCTTATGTGTGAAGGGTTCCACTTGGGAAATTAACATCAAGTAAAAGGTAGGAGGAAACAACGGAGAAAGAGAAACATAAACACATAAGCCCACATAAATATCTCATATTGGTTATAAACCACAGGCTAACAAAGCTTAAAACTAAGGGAATTCAAGAAAAATAATAGTAGGTCGGGGTATCAACAAGATCTACATGAGGAGGTAAGGAAGCATCTCACTAAAATGAATAATTAGTTAAGGAGAAAGTATATCAGAGAAAGAGATTCAAAGAATTCAATTTTGGAGAAAAGGTTATGGTCTAGCTTATGAAGGAGAGGTTCCCTATAAGAGCATATAATAAGGTAAAGATAAATAAATTTGGATCTTGCAAGATTTTGAAGAAGAAACTTATCCCAACACTTATTTCAAATAGTGAAGAAATTGAAGAGATCTTGGATAGCCATGTGGAAAGGAGCATAATAAAAATTTAGTATGAAGGATACTTGGTCAAGTAGAAAATAATACTATTGGAGATTCATCAAGGTTATCCAAAGCAGAGGTTCATCATATTGGTCGTTCTCAAAAATTGAAGACATGACAAGATAAATTTTTTAACTACCCTAGGGGTGTCTAATGCAATAGCTTCCAAAGGTGTAAGAGTATCTTGCATCACCAAAAAAATATTTTTATTTATTTATAGTTTGGTTTTGCAAATACCCATGATGCTCATTTTCTTTATAATGTTCTAAAGAATAGTCTAGAACATCCAAATTTACCAAAATGACCAAAAAAAGTAAGGCCTCTATTTTAAGAAAGTATGCATTTGTGCACATATAGATCTAATATTTTAACCAAAGCTCTAAAATTGTAAAATAAAAATTATGGGTGAGTTTCAAGCCAAATTCAAGCTTGGATATGAAGTTATTAAATATTTATGTTTTTAAAAATCCTAGAAAATAATTTTAAAATTGAGTTTTGACGCTTCAAATGATGGAATGAGGCCCCAAAATTTAGGGAAATTGAATTATTTAAAATTTAGGGGTATATAGAGAATTATGAGAACTATAGTTTAGAAATAATAGCTCAATTATGTTCCCATATCAAAAGTAATGAATCCTAGAGTTGATCTATTTTTGGTGATGAGAGTTACACTTTCTAAAAAATGCAAGGAGGCACCTAAGGGTATTTATAGTATATTTATAAAAAAAAATCCAATGTAGGGAAAATATAGTTGAAATGGGTAGATCATGAGAAATTAGGAAGGTGAAAAGACATGATTATATTGGAAACTCTAGAAGAGGAATAAGACTTTGAAAAGGAGAGTATTGAAGTTATAAGGTGTTGTAGTTTGTCAAGGATTGAATTATTTGTTTTTCAATTTTCATGTATGTAATAAGAGATCAGTTGAATCAATGAAATAAATATATATTTGAATGTTTTAAATGTAGATATATGTGGTGTTTTATTTTATCTAACCCTCATCACAACATAAAAAACTAGATCTACAACATCCTAGATTTGTAAGCATATATAAAACCTTAACAATCCTTCAATATTTCCTACAAGACCTTGAATTCAACTATGCACAAAATTGTAGTTATACCATGGGTTCATAATACCAATAAGATGTCTACTCCGACAACCTTTAAATGTAATGTCCCATTTTGACAGTGATTAAAAATATTGAAAAAAAGAATAATCATTTAATATTATTACCTAAAGAGTTCATACTTCCAGATACTGCAATCTTGCTTCCAAGACCATGTTATTTTGGAGGATTCAATATAGGGGGGGGGGGAGCGGGGGGTGAACATTCGGGCACCTATAGTGGCTAAACCATGAGGAATTTGAAGATGATGCAAACTAGAGTCTCATCACATTTTGTGTGTAGATTCTAAAATTTTTGGAATAAGATTGCACTTCTTTTTCCATCTCCCACGAAAACTAGTTTGTTTCAAAAAACAACATTTTAAAAAAGTGACGCTCACCGTATACAACATAATTTGTTTTGTATGAAGGATAAAATTATATTTTTTTTGAATTTAGATTTTTAACTACGATATCTAGCACTTTCATTTGGTCTCATAATTTTTTATTGAATATTTTTTCCTTAATAGAGTTTCAAAGTCAAACCAATTGCAATTCAAACATAGGCGGACTATATACAACATAACTTTTTATGTATCGAAATTCAATTTTTTTTTTTTTAATGGATCAAGGACATCAATACCCAACATGAACATATTTTTTAAAAATTTATTTTGATAATTTTCTATTTTTACACGTGCAAAACAGATAGATTGATTTTCGGTGAAAAACCTATGTTTAATATAACTAAAAAAACACATATATAATAAAACCAAAAAATATTAAAATTATATTCGTGGGATAGCTCATTTAGAGGAATACCATAATCATTTGAAATAAATTTTAAATGAATTCATTTGATCCCCCAAAAGGTAAATCAAAAGTGAGTTTTTATCAGCATTTTGATAGGTGTAAAGGAGACTCATTTATAGGTATGGTTTAAAACTAGTGAGGTTCTATCCAAGGGGGTTTGATCAAACCCTCTTCAACTGGAATCCTTAAAATGGAACTTTTAAAGGCTTAAATCATTATATTTTCTAAAAATATGCGATTTCAGCAAAATTCAGTTTCTCTCAGAAATTGTAAACCAGCTTTTGGGATCACTCGGGGCCGATACAATATTCTAAGTTGATCAATTTTATTCACTCGAAAAATATTACTATCCATCTATTTTATTGATATCAATTAAGTATGACTATTAGCATTATGGGGTGATGTATAAGATGCACTCAACTTCAAAAGGATTTTGATATTTTGGATATTATTCTAAGAGTAGAGAATATCATGCTAGATAATATATTATGTGATTCATCTAAGATTATCACCACATACCCTTTCTGACTATTGCACCACTAACTATAATATAATTATTATGAAGTGAGATGCCATCTATGAGAGTTATCGGGTCTTGTAGCTAGCCGCCATAGCAGATGAATAGAATAGGTGACATGGAGATTCTAATGGTAGTGTTCAAACCACTTGTAAGATTGAAGTCTAAATCTCTTCCATAAGAAATGCATGATTCAAACTTAACATATCATAGGGTAAAAACACAAAGTTGTGTCACACTTTCAGCCAACATATCAACACAACTGCATTTAAGTATTTCTAACAAAAAATCAATTTTGATCAAACATATGATCTAGTAAGATTCATTCTAGCTAAGTTAGATACTTCCACAATTTTTTCAACTAAAATTGTTGGTTAAAAATCTAGGAGCACCACTTTGAGTCTAATTTACCAAAAAAATAAAATTATTTGAAAAACTTGAAGTTTCAATAACTCTTGCTAATGTAAATAACATTTTTTTCAAAAATATAAAAATACCCTTTTGTAGATCCATAAGTGTAGTTTTCAAAAATATATTTATTTTATTAGTTTAATTATTATTTATATTTTATTTTTTATTTATACTAAAAGTAGGTTATCAACAAAAAATATTAGGTTGATTACCATGCCAAGGAAAAATACTAAAACTTAGTAAGAAAATTAAAAAAATATGATGCACTTGATAAAAGAATCTATTTCAAGATGGTATATTTTTTTTTCCATTTTAGATAAATATTTAATACGAAAGTTGACGTCGGATAGAAACAGTTGTTTTTTGATTAACGTAGATTTTAATATTTATTTAAAAATATATATTTATCAAAATTGGAAAAAAATATATCCATGCACTAAAGTTTCAAGTTATAAATACACACAAAAAATTTGAAAGAAAAAAAAAATTTACTATAAAAAGTTTGGCGTCCCATGCAACTTCATTTTAAGCATTTTATCAACAATTAAATTATAGTGCTAATTTATTAAAAACTAGTTTAAAATAATTTTTAATTTTTTAAAAAAATACAAACATAAAATATACTAAAAAATACATATTTTACTAGTTTACATCACTTTAAAATTCAAAATATATGCCACTTTTTAGTGATTCAATTTTAAAAGTTGGATTAGTGTTGGTCATTTCCTTTATAAAGTGTGACACAACTTTATGCTTTTACCCCATACACATCATTATATTTACTTGGTATATTATTATTATTAGAATATTATTTATTTCAAGATTCTTAATTCATATCATAATAATATCAATATAATAGTGTTTATCAGTTCTTCTTAAATAAAACAAAGTATATCATCTTTACTATCTTTAAGGTTATTGGAAAATTTGAAAACTTTACATAAATATTGGATGACAACCTTTGTCAATCTAATGAGAAAAAAATTGTAAATCAATTGATCTAGAGTATTGGTCATTACAGTGGTATTAGAGCAAACGAACCTACCAGCCTTTGGGTGAATGTCAAAAATATTGATTAATCATGACAATAGAAGATATCAAACCATCAACAAAACACGCTATCAAGTAGGTAACAATCCTAGTACTAAATTATAATCAAGGGATGATGTCTAGAACACACTTAAAGTGGTGGAAGAACATTTATCTGAAATATTAGATACCAAACCATTGGCAAAAAGAAAATTAAATATAGGAAAGAGAAATAGCAATCATGGTATTGATGATAGAGCACCAAATGCAAGTGATGAGGTGATAAATAGAACACCCTTGGCAATAAAAGATGAATTCTTCAAAAGAAAAAACCATCTTGTGGGTAAAGATAATAATGAGTGTTTTGATAAAGAACTCTATTGCACTAGGGATGAGATTGAATAACTTAGAAAGAAGAACCAAAAACTTGAGCTACTACTTTAAGAGTCAAATAAATCCATGTAGAGTTAAAACAAGGCCTCGAAGAATGTGAGAAGATAATGTTGATCTAAACATAAAGTTTCAAGAAGAGTGTAGATTGAAGGCCAAAATACAAGAAGAATCTGAAAAGGTGATCATTGATTTGAAAGATCAAATAAAGGAAGCAGAGAAAACAATCATCAATTTGAAAATTCAAATTGAAGAAGAGAAAAGAGTTCAAGAAAGAGGTAAGAATCCAATTGAAAGCAAAGGAATAAAGTTGCGGAAGATTATAATGTGAAATCGTTTCTGTGATGAAAGAATTGGAGAAGACAACCATCAAGTTTGAAAAAAACACTTAAATCCTAGATGACATCATTAATGGGCAAATGTTATCATCAAATAAAATAATCTAATTGTTTATAAAGAAAATCAAACATTCAAGGAAGACTCCAAAGAAACTCTTAAGAAGACAAATGAGGGAAAGACAAAAATCCTCGAAGAAACTTTTAAAAATGAAGGTAACAAGCAGACAAAGACTCCCCCTAAAGTTGACACTATGACAGTTTCAAGAAGTCCTTTCCTTTGAGGCAAGTGCATACATATAGGTTTAGGAGTCCCTTTAATGGCTACTGCTACTCATGCAATCATTTTGGACATAAGTCTAGAGAGTGTAGAACGTAAGTGAGATATAACAATAGGTGGAACAAAAATAGAAATCCTAATGGGAGGACAAGTAGAAACTACAAAAAATATGTTTCTCCATTGAACTATGAGGTTATATGCTATAAATGCAACAACTATGGACATATAGCACGTCATTGAAAAATCATACTGTAGGACCTTCAAGACAAAAAAGAAGATAAAAATACTTGGAAAACATAAGAAAGAACCTACAAAAGTTTGGAAGAGAAAATTAAAGCAAGAGAAGGAAAAACCTATTCAACAACAAACTTCATTACACACACAAGAGGTATCTCCTAGTCCATAAGGAGAAGCACAATTTCAAAGGGAGCTTTAAAGTAGGGCATTATTCTTTAGCCCTAAGGAGAAGATAATTTAAAAGATGAAGTATCACAAAACTTGAAGAGAAGAATCCACTTGTCTAATAGATTGGTATCAAGGAAAAGTAATGAGTTGAAATTTACAAGTGTCATCAATGAGATTGAAGATTGGGAAAGTAGAGAGATGATGCTAAATCTTAAAGAAGTGAAAATTATCTTATATTGATTCACATCAGGAAAAGAGAAGATATTGTTGAAAGGTAGGAATAAGGATCACAAAGATTTAACCTTTCATCATAGCGTGACAAGATATGAAGAAGAAAGTGGTGAAGATGTTTGTAAGAATAAATTTGATAAGATAAATCTCCAAAAGCCTTAACAAGAGGATAAGAATGATCCAAATGAGTATTTTTTGAAGAGTATGTTTGTATATTTACATTTGATATTTTTACACCCCAATTGTATAGTTACTATTTACTATTACTGCATAGGGTAAAAATGGATGTATTGTGAATTCTGGAGATAAATAAAATGTGCTTGTACCTTGTTATCAATATGAATGTTTTCAAATTTGATGATTGTCTCATTTGATGTTACTTTAGTTGATGGTATCCATGGTGAAATACTGCATTTATGTGAATAAAAGGTTATTGAATTGTAATTATTCTAACTTTGGAGATGTTTATGTATACTGCATATGTTATGAACATTTGACTGTCGTGAGCATGTGTTAGTGGATGCAAGTATGTGTTCCATTCCTCCAAGCAGAGGGGAAGTATCACTCGGGAGAAGATCTTGGTTGGGGAACCAGTAAAAGTGAACTATCTAAGCATACACACACAACATTAGAGTGATTGAACCAAGTCAGTTTATGGGTTATAGGTACTTGTCCTCCATAAATTGTATGTTGCATTAGGAGTCTTGTTTACTTCTATATGCTTTTACGGGTGATGTTTATCTATTTGAGTTTCTGAGATCTTTCTTGTGTTATTACGATCATATCATGGATAAGTGGGATGTAGGAAGAAGTATTTTTATATGTATACACATGCGTGTCAATGGGATCTAATGACACATATATGTATATGTATAGATATACCACACTTACACACTTGTCAATATGATGGTAATGTAAATGGATGTAAGTGAATCGAATGTGAACACACACACACACACACACATATATATGTGTATAGTATATACACGTATCCATATGTATATACATATCGATATAAGCGTATGTTGGCAAATGGACATGCTCATATGTATGCATCGATATGGTATACCTATATATACGCACGTACATAGAAGCATATAAATTTATACATACATACATACATACATACATACATACATATATATATATATATATATATAAATAAGTATACATCATGTATAATGTGTTTATTATAATTATTTTTCCTATACGCTTATTGTAGACACATAAAATTGACCTAGGCCTACGAACTCAATTTTCTCATCAATTCCTCTAAACATAATTTGATTATGTCCCTTTGACCAAATTCAACTATTAATTAAATAATGACCAATTATTTAATTAATTCATCTCTTTTATTCTTCTTGACTATTTAAATACGCCACTAATGTCTAAAGTCCTCTTTAAATTGAATAAATTATTAAATTTATTTAATCCACTATTCCCTCTTGATTATTTAAATAAATTAATTTAAATACATCTCTAATATTAAAGTCTCCTCATAATTAAATAAATCCACCACAATTAAATAATTTAAAATTAATTATTTAATTGTCTCATTTTAATTCATTTTCAAATTTAAATAAAAACCATTTATTTAAATTTCTCTCTCTTCAAGTAAATAATTTAATTATTATTTACTACCACATGACTTGATCATTTTGAATTAAATTAAAACATTAAATTCAAAATGGCATTTCCCTCCACAAATTAAGTAATTTCTAAAATGACTTGATTTTCTAACTCATTCTTTTTCTACGTACTAAATCTTATCTCATTGTCACACATATTCTCATTCCTTGATTTAATTTCTTAAATTAAATCTTGTCCACTCATTTTGAAATTTGCCCTAACCCTAATTAAGGGGTTGTTATTTTGAATCTTGACCATTGATTCTAGGGCACTTCTCAATCTTTAATCTCGTCCATTCATCCAAAATTGTATTTTCTATAAAATGGCAATTTTGTCCTCATTTTGGCATCTAGAAAATCTTGAGAACTCTTGCAGATCTTGTATCTTGCATTTGCTACAGTCTTTGTCATTTAGTTAATTAATTTGCATGTAGGATTTAACTTCTCTTGCATAATTATTTGAGTCCTTCAACACTTGTTTAGGAGTAGTCGTAATCTTAGATTACTCATCATAAATATGAGGGCAACCTCATATTTTCAGCAAGTTAGAAGGTGTAATGGAGGTCAGCCATGGAGAATGAAGGACTTGGGTGATATTGTTTCATTCATTTTTCATTTATTTTTTTTCACTCCATTATCTACTTTGGGATTTCATGTTGCATTTAATCTGCTAACAATCTAGGAAAAATACCCTTAGTTACACACACATTTATATATATATATATATATATTTGGATGTATGTTGACTGGATTATGATGTATATATCTATTATATATATTCATTATATGTAAATACATATTAAAATACTATATATATTTATTTATTTATATGAAGGTATTTATATATATATATATATGTATATGATATATATAATTTTTATATATATATATATATTATTAATATATACTTTACATATTGATTTTATATAACTTGAAATTGACTTATTCTTATTTAAAAAGAAGTTGATTTATATAAGGCTTCTTTTGATGTTAAATTTCCATGGCTAATTTTTATCGATATTGGAAATCATTTTGGAAGTCGACTTTGAAACATACACAGTTGTGTAAAGAGGTATGTATCACCAGCCAAGACACATATGATGGAAACATAGCAATACATATAAAATATGTTGGCTTTGACTTGGTCGATATAGAAAATAGAAAAGACGTGGACTAAGTCCAACACATTTATATGGTTCAATCAACTCAACCCATTAAACAGTCAATTTAGGTTATGTTTTGTTGAATTATCATTGATATATTCTTCTCACCTGGGAATCATGCCAACTTACTAGTTTTGACGCCACCTTTATTTTCACTTTCCTATAGATGTCATTTTGGGAGAAATATTTGAATTCTTCATGTGCAAGTTGAAATAGTCTTTTGAATGTTTTCAATAAGAAGTCAATTTCTTAATGGTTAATGTTGATTCTGAGCTTTATCTGTCGCCACCTTTATGTTGAATCATATTGCATGAAATTGGTGTCATTCTTCATGCCTTAACTGTAGGAATTCCAAAATGTTGGTTGCACTATAAATAGTCGCACCATCTCACATGTAACACATTTTGACCCATTCTTGTGTGATCATCATTTGCAATCATTCATAATCATTCTCAAATCTGTATCCTTCTGTGACCATTATTTCCATTCTCCCATTTCACTTGAGAGAGACGTATCATACCAAGAGTATACGTCCTTGGCTATTTATCATATCTGAGTTTTTACCAGTCATTTTCATCTCTTTTATGAGTGAGAAAAGAGTGAGATTTTGTGAGGAAGAGTTGTCTTATTATTTAAGAGAAGTGTGTTATCAAAAAGAGAGAGAGAGGGAGTTGTGTTGGGAAGCTGAATTATGCTGATTTATTGTTGGAGAAGGCTACACTATCATCATTATTTGGGATAACATGCATGGGGATTTCTTCTTCTTATTATTTACAAGGATTTATTGCATTTTCTATACTGCATGAAATGTCTTTTTTGTTTGTGCAATAGAAGTAATTATGATTGTCTTTTGAAAAAGGGAATTGAAGCCTTCTAGCTATTTTTATACTATGATTGTAAGATCTTCATAATAGTCCCGAATGATGCTTATATTAGTTATTATTTTCTAGGCTTGATTGAATGCAAGAGTCACTTGAGGTACACCTAGCTAAGTTATTAAATTAACTAGGAAATCTTGTGTTACTCCTAGGATAGTTAATCTAGTATGGGAGGGAGCTTGTGTATTTACTTGCTATATAGGTTCATTTCAAGTATAATAGTATGTTGTAGGTTAGTCTGGGATGATAGATTATCCATTGAAGGACAATACCTATGCGTAGTGTAAGATAGCCTTAAGTCAAATCGTCCCTGAATAGTGTATGTGATAGATGACTCTTAGTTGTTTACTGAATATAACACTTTGGCCAAAGTAGTGCAATGTCTGAGACTCCACTAAAGATTGTGTAACTATTGAGACTACAGTGTCAGTTCACCATGATCCATTATTATATGCTAGTTCGATATTTTCATATTACAAGGTTCTACTTATGTAGGACACAACACTATGCTTAGTTGGTTTTTGTTATCGATTACTCTACCAATATCTTCATCAAAAGGAAGGGCCATTTATCGAATGATAGATGTGTTGGGGACCGCATTAAGAGTCTATGGTTGGCAGCAAAGCGCCTGAGTGAGGTTTCTCCTCCACAACAATCAAAAAAAGAACCAATATTTGAAAGGAAGGATCATGGACCGTCTTACCACTATTTGTTCTAAAGCTCTATGAGCTATGTATGTATTTGTATGCTTTCATCCATTGATTTATATTTAAAAATAAAAGTAATACATGTTGAAATATGTTTTGTATCTTGATTGGAAATTATCAATAAAAGAAAAGAAATTTTTTATTGCAATGCTTTTGCTACTTGTTTATTTACTCGTTTGGTGTAAAATAAGAATTTTTTACCTTATGGAATGGTTAGTATGTTACATGTGGTATCAAAGCTACCAGGTTTAACTCTGGAACCTATGAGCTCGTCATTTTTCCATCCAACATTATCTAATTATTGTTAAGATGGTGCATCTCAGATTAACGACTCGAAAGTCAGTAATCAGAAATGAGCGCTACCCCAAGGACGAGAAGGAAAAAGAAGCCATCATTAGAACCATAGAGGGAACTGGCTATGATAATGCTATCTGGTTGAGTGACACTAAAAATTTTAGTCACACACTTTCTCAGATTAGTGATGTGAAGATAAAAATGAAGATAGAGGATATGCACAATTACCTAGCAACCATCTCACCAGAAAAGTCAGAGTCACTACCACTTTCCAGGGACATGCCTTCAGAAAAAAGTGTTAGTCCTGCATTCATCTTTAGGGATCCTAGAGTTCTACCACTGGCTAAAGTAATATCAATTTATTCAGGTAAAGAGTCTGAGGGATATGTACCAAGGACACCGCCAGATGAAAAATGGTCTCATGAATAAATGTCTACAAAAAATGTGGACTACATTGTTGATGAACACCATATTTATATTACTTCTCATAAATATGTATCGGATGATAAATCTAAGGGTTATTATCCTTTTTGGGATAGGTACAAATAGATGAGAGATGAGCAGAAAGATAGGGGACAACAACTTTCTCAGTCCGTAGGTTATACTCCTTTAAGTTATGTGTCTGAGAGTGAATATGAAGGATACTCTCCACTTGACTATCTGAATAGTCATTCCATGTAATCGAAAGGATATCAAAATCCCCATGAAACAAATACAATTATGTGTTTATCAAAAGAAGCGTATGCTTAATATTTTATGGAATTCTCGTTTACATGTGAGTGTTTACTTTTATGTTTTCCATAAGACAATTGATAACATAATTTAGGACAACATGGATAAAACATTCAGGTAAAAACCAATCACATAAGCATGGTGGAGACATATTTGAGGACACAAACTAATCCCGGTGCAAGTCAGGAGGATGGACAAGGAACCACTAGTGTGGAGGCTAGGCTTGACCAAATCTTGGCAAGGTTAGCTAATCTTGAACAAGAAAGAGCTAAGGATAGGGTAGAAAAGGAAGTACCCATCAATGAAAAAGAGGGAGAAAATTCTTCCAATGGGTAAGGTGAAAACCATAATCATGAGAAGGAATAATCACCTACACCATCTATTGAAAGGAATAAGAAGATTGTGTCTTCCGAATTGCCAAGGGACATGAAGAAGATAATTCCACCTAAGTTTGATGGTAGTGCTAGAGGTGATGAGGCTGAAGTATGGCTTGTTCAAATGGAAAAGTATTTTGAAATACGAAACTATGATGAGGTTACTAAAGCCGCATGGGGTGCATATCAATTAGCAGGTGAAGCCTCTAACTAGTGGATGAACAAGAAGTTGGAGCTTAAAATTAACTTATGGAAATTAACTTGGGGAGAATTTGTGGAGATTTTCTACAAAAGATGGTTACCAAAACTTTTCTATAACTAGAAACTCTCAAATTTCCAAGGGTTAATGCAAGGTAACATGTCAATCCACGTATATTGGGAGAAGTTTACCCAACTTATGCGCTATGTTTCCATATATCACAAGGATGAGTGTTTCCATATTAGGAAATTCATAATGGGACTAAACAATCAGATTGAAGGGGAAGTGGATATTCATGGTCCAACAACAATGGATTTTGTATATGAAAAAGCAATTAAGTAGAACAAAAACTTAAGGCTGATTCCACTCGAAAAGAAAGAAAAGAGAAAAACAAGGATGTGGAATTTCCTAACAAGATAGCTCCTAAGAAGGAGGAATCTATGAAAAATTTTGCAAGGAAAAAAGGGAAAAGACTCCGCTATAATGGAAAATATTTTAGGGTAGATTGGAAAAGAAATGATTCTAGCATGGGTAATACCAACAAAGCTAATGAGAGTACCGATAAGTCAGGAGAAACCATAGGGAAAAGAGGACCAAATACAAGATGTTTTATATGAAGAGGGGATCACTATGCAAGAGAATGTCCCAATAAAACTTCTGGTTCACAACCATATGGAAACTCATTACCCACCCAACAGGCCATGTTTCAACAAAGGATACATGTTTTTTTGGATGATTGACAGGAAGATTACCAAGTAACACCAGTCAAAACACCATGTATTTTGTTTGGTTTACCTATTTCTATTCTTATTGCTAGTGGTGCAACTGAAAATTTCATCACCTAGAATAGATAAACAATTATCTAGGAAGGCGAGACACATGGAAATGTCTTGGAATGTAGAGTATGCAAACTAGACAAGAGCAAAGGTGGATCAATGTCTATTCAAGGCTAGGATAGAACTACCTAGTTTTACTAATGAAGTTAACCTTTATGTCACACCTCTAGGATTATATGATGTTATCCTAGGGATGAATTGGTTGTGGAAACATAGGGCTATAGTAGATTGCCATGCTAAGATTGTAAAATGCCTAGATGATTTTGGAAATCAACTTAAATTCCAAGGAATACCTAGAGAGCTTAGGATTCGAAAAACTACGACAATGCAAATTACAAGAGCTAAGAAGAAAGGGTGTAAAATATGTGTCGTAAAGATTGAAAAACTTGGGAAGGATAGTGATAATGCTAAGTACCAGAGTTTGCAAGAATTAGAAGATAGAGAAATAGATAAAACTGGAAAATTAGACATGGAGAAGTACCCAATTTGAGGGAATTTTTGGACGTGTTTCTAGAAGAGTTAGTAGGATTTCCTCTGAAAAGAGTATTTGGCTTCTCTATTGATATAGTTTCAGGATCAAAACCTACATCAAAGGTACCATATAGAATGGCAACCACTTAACTTATGGAACTTAAGACACAATTGGACAAATTGTTGTTGAAAGGACTAATAAGACTGAGTGTTTCACCTTGGGGAGTGCCAATTATCTTTGTTAAGAAGGATGGAACATTGGGTTTGTGCATTGACTATCGTATGCTTAACAAAGCTATGGTTAAGAACAAGTATTTGTTGCCATGCATTGACAATCTTTTTGATCAAATGAGAGGTGCCGCTATATTCTCTATGTGTCACCAAAAGGTGTAGATGCTGACACTTTTCACTCATTTGGACCCTTTTCAGCCTCTTTTTACCCCTTTCCAAGCCTTGTGTCGAAGTGTTGTAAGGTGTTGTAAAACAATTTCACACTCTCCTAGGTTTGTCATCACTTAATCAACCCTTTACTATGCTATAATGACCTCTTAATACACATATAAGTCCTATCTTGGTGTGTTTTGTGAGACAATCTCAAAAAAAATTATTAATCACACTTTAATCCCCGAAAAACAATGAAAATTGCCCCGGTGGACTAGGTCACCACCTTGGGCGGCCTAGTCCCATGTGGCATAAATTTTAAAATAAACTTAATTTCTTTCAAGATTCTTGTCTCTAAAACCCTAAGGTCGGCTTGTATGGTGTTATTTCGGGAAAATTAGGGCATAACTTGTATAAATAAGCCTAAAACCCCTAATTTCTCATTATGCACCACTCATTTTCTTCTCTCATCTCCTCACCTCTTCTTCCTATCAAGCTAGCTAGGGTTTGAGTAGTCTAATCCAACAAGACATCTCTCAAGAAGCATCCAAGGGTTGAATCTCCATTTCTGCAACTCAAGATCAACCATCAAGGAAAGGTAACAAATTCGTCACTCCTTAGTTTCATGCTTCAATACATTTACATCTTCATTTGGTTTAATTACTCAAAAGGGGCTTGACCAAGGCAAGTTCCCATACTCTAACAATTAACAAGTTTCCCTCTTTGTGTGATTTGTAGGTCTTTTAGGGAGATTTGGAAAATAACCAAGGTGGAAGACTCTTCAAAAAGTTGTCCAAGCTCTCTAGGGTTGAAAAAATCCTAGTTGAAGCATGGAAGACTTCCACATATCAAATTTTGCATTTTCAGGACCAGACACCTAGAGGAGCAGAAAACACAGACCTAGGGCTCCTGATTCCTTCTTTTGGTTCACGAAAATTTAGAAGAGGACTAGGTTCTTTTGGGTGACCTAGTCGCACTAAAGCTATTTTCCAAATATTTTGGTAGATTTGGATACCCTTTTGGCTGAAACGGGCTCCGAAGCAATTTCCTAGAATTCACCCAACGGAGGACTAGGTCGCCCAACTTGGCACAAGTGTCCCTTTCAGATTCTACATCAGATTCAACATCATTAATAGCCCCTACAAGATTCTAGGTGCACACCTCTTCAATCTTATCCATTTTTGTAATAGTTTGTTAATATTTCTTAGGTGATCTTGTATATACTTGTATATCTCAATGTGTTTTCCAACATAGTTACATTCTCTAGGTTTTGTATTATTAGTTAGCTCCTTTTATTCATTTACAACACTTAAGCACATTCAATCACACACATTCACAAACCCCTTAATCCCCCTTTGAATGAACACCAAGAATATCCATTAGTGTGGAAGGGAGCTCATTTCCTAACATAACTTTTAGGTTAAAATACTTAGAAGCTTATTGGGGAATCCTCTTTTCCTATTGTGCATCATTTTTGGTGGTTCACTCTAAAATAGATTTGAGATCTAGATATCACCAATTGACGGTTTAATATGAAGATATCTTTAAAAATGCATTCAAAACTTGATATGGGCACTATGAGTTCACTGTTTTACCTTTTGGTTTAACAAATGCACCAATAGCATTCATGAACCTAATGAATATTGTGTTCAGGGATTACCTTGAAAAAGTTGTACTATTTTTTCTAGATGACATCTTAATTTATTCTAGAAATGAGGAAGAACATTTCAAGCATTTAGAAATGGTCCTAAAACGTTTGAGAGAGCATAGGTTGTATGGTAAACTTTCCAAGTGTACATTCTTTCAAAAGATGGTATATTATTTAGGTCATGTAATTTCAGAAAAAGGAATTGTGGTAGATCCAACAAAGATCAAAGCAGTAATTGAGTGGCCTGTACCCAAAAATGTGTTGGAAGTAAGAAGTTTCATGGGCTTGGCAGGATATTATAGGAAGTTTTTTGCAAGCTTTTCTAAGATTTATTTTCCAATTACATCTTTACAAAAGAAAGGAAAGGGATTTTGAATGGAATGAGAAGTGTCAAGAAGATTTTGACCTTCTCAAAGAGAAAGTAACCACCGCTTCGATCTTAAAAGTACCAAATCCTTAAGGTAGCTTCACGGTTATCACCGATACATGTAGAGAAGGGTTAGGAGGTGTACTGATGCACGATGGGAAAGTGATTGCTTATGAATCTAGAAAGTTGAAACCATACAAAATGAATTGTGCATTACATGATTTGGAATTGGCAACTATAGTTCATGCATTGCAAATGTGGCGACACTACCTGCTAGGAAAATCCGTTGAGCTGAAAAATGACCATAATGGGTTAAAGTACTGAACCACCAAAAAGGTTAATGCTAACAAGGGAAAGAGGATTCCCCTTACTAGGCCCCTAGGGTTTTTCACCTAAGAGCACTTGGTTTAGGAATGAATCCCTTTCCACTTGTTGATAGGCTCTTTTTGGTGATTACATTCATCAAAGGAAGGGATTGGATGAGGTTGTGTTGTGTGTGAGAAGTGTGGTTAAATGCTGGAAATGAAATGAAACTAAACTTACTATAAAATGTAAATGAAACCAAATGTAAACTAAATGAAAAGTAACTAAATGACCTAAATGTATGCAAACAGAAAGGAAACTGGAAAATGCAGAGATGGTGCACCTGGGAAATCAAACTTGTAGAAGAGGAGCCCCATAATGTTTTGAAATCTACCTGAAATCTGTAAAGGGACACTTACGCCGGAATGGGAAATCTAGTCCTTCTGTCGGGAAATTCTTCCAGATTGGGTTTTGGGAAAATGGGTATCTAGAAATACCAAAACCCCTTTTTAGGCCCAATACAGGAACAAGGTCACCAATGATGGTGACCTAGTCCTCCTGGTACTTTTGGGAGCGTGAAGGTTTGATTTTGTGGGTCCCCACTTGCACTTTCCTTTTCTGTAGATGCTCGTGTCCGAATCTTTAGAAAATAACCTACAACTTGTCCTTTTGCTCCACCTAGGGTTTGATGACTTGAGTTGACTTGAATGGAATGATTATACCCTCTTCAATACTTTATTCCTTGCCAAATATGAGTACAAACTCTAAAGAACATGCAAAGACAAAGAGAATGTTGGGGTTATGGAATAGGGGTTTTCCTAAGTCAAACCCCTTTGAAGGTAACTTAAACCCAAATGAGAAACAATGAAGGGAAAGATGATGGAATGATAAAGCAATGTAAACACTCACCAAACCTTTAGTTGTTGAATTCTGCAACATGAAAGAACCAGCTCCAATGGAGGTTTCTTGAGATGCCTTTGTGCTTGATTACTTGCTTGGGAAGCTTGAGTGCAAGAGTGCTTGAGAAGATGCAAAAAATGATGTTAAGGGGGGGAATGAAGGTGAAAAACCTTATTTATACAAGATATGCCCTAATTTCCCGAAAATATCACATGATAGACCGACACTAGGGTTTTGGAGGCAAATTCCCATTAAGTTTTTTTATTTAATTTTGAATTTTAAGCCAAAAGGGACTAGGTCACGCAAGGTGGCAACCTAGTCCACTTGGGAAAATTCAAGTGGTGGTCAGGAATAAAAAGGTGTTAAATGAATTTTATTAGTCTTGTCTCCCGAAACACACTTAATTTGGGCCTAAAAGTACATTACGGGACTAATTTAACATTGAAAAGGGTTGAATTAGTGATGATAATCCTAGGAAAGTGTGAAAATACTTTACAACTCTTTAAAAAACTTTGGCACAAGGCTTGGAAAGGGGTAAAAATGGGTTATTTAGGTGAATTATGTTGAAAGGGTCTTAGAAAAGTTGGAAGATGTGTTACAACACTTCACAACACCTTTGTAAAACACCGTTAGATTTTTGTTGATTTGAAAGCATTCAAGACTAGACCAAGGAAAAACAAGGCCAAAATGAGTGAAAAAGTGTCAAAGACTACACTTTTTGGTGACACATTTAGCCCCCACTTTAGTGAGAGGATGAACTTGCTTCAAACTCACACTAAAGTAGCCGAATCATGCATGTTGAATAGGATCCAATGTATTCATGCTAGTAAGGTGAGATGGATATGATAAAGATGGATGATCAAGCCCCCAAGATCAAGATCCCATGACAAACTAAACATAAGCATAAAGGATCACACAAGGAGTGATGTGAAAGAGTGGAGAGAGAGAAAAGGTCAGATCAAGATTTGACCATTTGTCCAACTAGTTGTGGATCAGATCTAGGTTGTTTGTCTAAAAGGAAAGGGATGTATTCACTTTGGGTCGATGAGACTTTCAATTGTTTTCTAAGTGAGAATATCGAAAAGGGGTTGAGATACATACACACGGATGGTATGCACTCTCACACACAAAGGTGGCTATGGGGAAAGTTGTGCCACTATTTGGGCTTCCTTCTCAACCATACCAAAGTTATACCTCTTGATAACTTTGATAAGGCACCACAAAAGACAAGGGTGTTGTTCACGAGACAAGCAAATCCTTGGATGCTTAGAACTCATTAACAAGTGCAAGATGGCACCACATGCATGCAAGTTGTGTTATGCAAGGTGGTCATGTATGCACAATGCAAAAGTGCAATATGCAAAATGTAAAATGTAAAATGAAAAAATATAAAAAGAGTGTTCCAAGGAGTCTTATTTAGTTCATGTGAGGTCTTTGACTTAGGGAAAATTGTGTCTAATGTCTCCAAGAGAGGACCTATTGAAGGATAGAAGATTCACACCTTAGTGGATGTAGTGTGTCGCATCAAGCCACTAAGAGGAATGTAATATGCTAAGATAAGTCACTTTTATGAATCCAAGAAAGGTTGTGTCACGTAAAGGAAAAGGGACAAGAAAAGAGCCAAAGGGGGTTGCCTCCAAAATGAAAAACACCAAACACATAAGGGATCTATGGATTTGGGGTTAGTATGTTCATTGCTGCAATGCGTGTTTAGAGAGCATGGAACTATCATCATTCCCCCAAATACATAGAACTAGAAGAAAATATGAAGAGATTGAAAGCAAATAAAAAGAAAGAGTCATTGTGGGTCAACATGGAAGAGACATAGGATGTCTCGATGCTTTGCATTATCCCCAAAAGGACAACAAAATCAAAAAAGGAAAAGACAAAGAAAAAGAGACTTTTTGAGTCAACATGAAGGAGACATTGCAGTCTCAATGCCTTGCATCATCCTCAAATGGAAGGCAAAAAGGAAACAAAAATGACAAGAGGGGTCCATTTGGATCAACATGAAGGAGACA
This sequence comes from Sequoiadendron giganteum, assembly GCA_007115665.2. Taxonomy (NCBI): domain Eukaryota; kingdom Viridiplantae; phylum Streptophyta; class Pinopsida; order Cupressales; family Cupressaceae; genus Sequoiadendron; species Sequoiadendron giganteum. The sequence goes on from CM021104.1 coordinate 47,547,567, forward strand.
TTACGGTCTCAATTCCTTGCATCATCCCCAAATGGAAGGCAAAAAGAAAACAAAAATCAAGAAGAGGGGTCCATTTGGGTCAAAATGAAGGAGACATTTAGGTCTCAATGCCTTGCATCATCCCCAAATGGAAGGAAAAAAGAAAACAAAAAGCGAAAAGATTGCATGACATAGAGAAGAATGAAGATACATATAGAAGAATTTCACAAAGAGAGGGAACATCATGTTGATGGTTAAAATTACACAAACAACATTAAAATAGAATATTTCTACTCTATTTCTCCTGAAAGAGAAAGACAACATGTAGTGGCCTAACTCCCAAGGTCCTGGTAGTTGGTTCTCAACTATCTGATGTCACTCAATTAGTTCATGCAACTGTAATATTCAAGGGGCCTGTGTTGGTAACAAAGGATTCAAACTATGACTCTCTTTATCAAAATAGTTCCTATAAATCAATGGGTTTTAAATAAAAGAAAAAGATAGATCAAAGGGGTAAATCAGCAAGTATGAATTAAATTTATCTAATATCCAGACATATACTTCTAACAATGAATGTTTTCTCAACCGATCACAAAAACCATAGCATGACACAACCCACAGTATAACTGTACCATCATATACATCTTAGGTGCTTAATTCAATTCCACTATTCTCATATCACAAGTATTTCCAAGATTTCAAAACAACACACATTCATTCATCATCAAAACTATAGATCGACAGACTTCAATAACTTTAATTCAATGACAATTTAACAAGATAATCTTTAAACCTGGTTTCTTCTAATGACTTTCATCACATAAGAAACTATCATGCTTCAGCACAATCACTGGCATTCAGGTGGATTATAACTCATTAACCTTATCAAACAACACAATTCAATGTAAACTCCATATTTCATAAACCTGCAATTCTATTAACTGTCAAAAGATCTAGTACAATGTATCTCTGCAAAACTCTCTAAAATTCTATCTCCTAGCACTAGGTAAGCCAATCCAATTCTCAATTAGCTGACCCTTACAATGTGATACCCATCTGGTATTTATAGATATACAAAAGAAGTTCGAACTTCACTTCTATCTTAGGCTTTCCACCTTTTTAGGAACAATCAACTTTCTTGGAAACTCAGATCAACTTTGATCTTGAGTTCTTACATTATGCATTCAGTTTGATCTAACAATAGAAGATAGAAATAGAAGAAAAGAAGTCATGCACCCTTAAGACTGTCAGTGCTACATGCATGCAACATGCAAGGAAGAAGATCATCATACGACATGCAAGGAAGAAGAACATCATGCATGCAAGATTTTATGCATGTGAAGCTGGATCCGCTATGAACTCATCATAACTGGTGAAGACTTGTTGTAGCATATCCATATCTGGCCCATCAATCCAGTCATCTTCAAATTTGATGCGATCCAACTCAACTGCAGCAAACTCTTTCATACTTTTTACTTTGATCAACTCTCTCCCTACAAGCTTTTATTTCTTCTTTGACTTCTACAAGCCGATCTATCACTAAGTCTCCTCCATCATCTTTCTCCTGCATGAGTCCTTGGAATCTTTCATTCCATTTCTCTCTAACCTGACTCAACGGCATGCCATCTTTAGTCATTACATTCACATCTACAATTATAGCCATAACCGCTTCCAACTCTTCCAACTGCTCAGTTAAATTATTAACTGCTTCCTGAATCTCATCCTTATGCTTGCTCAAAAAGCCAGTCCTAAACTTAAGTATGTGAGAAGTCTTTTCTACAAAATCTTTGTTATCATCTTCGAGTATAGATTCTTCTAGAAGAGTAGTTAGAGGCAATGTATTTATCTTCTCTAACTTTTCAACATACTCCTTATACTCTTCTTCTAGTTTTTCAGATGCCTCAATTTATTGATGCATCTCTTTTATTACTCCTTCTACTTCTTTGTAAGTTTCAAACCCTTTTTCCAAAACCTCGCCTACCTCTTGGTTCACTTTGTCTATTCATTTGTCAACCATCTCCGCCTTACCTCTAACCTGCACCAAATCATCAACCTCCTTTTTGCTTAGCAAAATAGGAGTCTCAATTGCTGCAACCTGTTGTGACCTTGGAGAGGAGACACTCTTCAAGAATGAATGTAACTGATCCAATTGAGCCTTAAGCTCATCTTTCTTTTGTTTGTCCTTGATCATTCTTGATTTAGTCGTTGAAGCTACCACATCAATCAGATTCATTTGTTGATTTCTAGTGGGTCTTCCCAAATTAACCGTACTCAATTGATAGTCTGTGAGCTGCATATCCCCTACCTCCTTTTCAGTCATAGGAACGGCACATTCAACAACTATTTCCCCTTTATCTGTGAGTCTGGTAGAATGCAAAACTTTAGCCCTCTTCTTAGGCCTTTCCTATTCAATCTCCTTCATCATGTCCTCCCAATTAAGAGGTTGAGGAGGTGTTTTAGCTCTCTTCTGCAAATTTAATTTCAACCATGTAGGAGCACTAGGAGCAGTCATCATCATGGAAGAAGAAGCAACAACTGTAGAGGATGGTTGAACATTTACCTCAGGTTGAGAATCAACCTTTGCTTTCTCTTGTTGTTCCTACATCACATGCATCTACACCAACTTCTCAGCCTCTTCTCTATCTCTTTGTTCTTGCACTTTCTTGTCTTCTTCTTCTTTTCTCAATCTCTCCTCTTCCATCTGATCCTCCTCTAACTTCTCTTTCTCTAAGGCCTCCTTTTCCAACCGTTTTGCCTCCAAAGCTTTAAGTTTTGCAGCTTCGGCCTCTTCTTCCTTTTGCTTCCTGATTAGCTCTTCGGCCTCTTTTTCCTTTCTTATCCTTTATGATTCTTCCTTTTTTATTCTTTCCATTTCTAAGGCTATGAGTTTCTCTGCCTTTTCCCTTTCTTCTTCAGCTTGCTATTTCTTTATTAACTCTTCAACATCTCTCTCCTTTCTTAGAGCTTCAGCTTCTTGTTCTTTCTGTCGAGCTTCCTCTGCAAGCTTCAGTCTAGCAACCAGGGCTTCCTTTTCCCTTTGGTTTCTTGCTTTCTCCTCCTCGAGATCATGGATCTTCTGTATCAATTCCAGCTTGTCATTTTCTACCTTGACCTTGATCTCATGCTCTCGTAGCCTCATTTTCTCCTCCATTTCATCAGCTGTTGTCCTTGTTTCAATTTCTTTTACCTTTAATTGCTGCTATTGAAGTAGAGCATCAGCTTGTAACTTTGCCTCCATTTCCTTTTGTTTCTCCGTAGTAGCCCTTGCATCAGATTCTGGTAGCATCTTCAAATTGTTTCCATTATTCTTCCTGTGTAAGAATCTGCTCAATAGTATGATCTAGAGGCATGTTTTCTTGCAAGTCCTTCTCTGACAGAGTTTCATCCGAGTCTGTCTCAATTTCTACCAATTCTTCCTCCACTTCTTTTCCTTTAGCAGCTTCAGCCATGGCATAAAGTACTCCTTGAACTTCTTTACTTTTCTTTCTTGTGAGTGGGGCTTGTGCAGATGACTCACCCAATGTGGGCATAGAAACAACAGATTCAATTGGAACATCTCCCTCAGGTGTCTCTTCTTCTTCATCGACTACCTCCAACTTTGTTTCTTCAACATCAGGAGGAAAGAATTCTAATGGTTCCTGGGAAGGTTCCTTTCTTTTAATCCTCTTATACCCTTTACCTTTCTTCAGGATTGGTCCCTGAGGAGCTTGAGTTCTCATCATCAACCATTGCACACTTCTATCCAAGACTGTTCTTCCAATTTTCTTAATATCAATTGTTTCTTCCTCATTCCAGTCTATTGGATCTAAGCTTTTAGTGCCAATATTCAAAGCTTCATATGAGGGATCTAATACAATTCCATCATCCACCAAAGTGTCAGGAATATTTTCTTTAATACCAAGTTCTAACATGAGTGAGACTGATAATCTCTCATAATTCTTCTTCCTCAAGTCATACTCATCCTGCCGATCACACCAAAAATCCTCTAACAAATTAAAATGTCTAGTAAACACTGAAGGTAATAAAGCATACATCTTCTTCTTTGGATCAAAATATTTACGAGCTGTATACAATCCCAATTTCAATTGTATCAACTCATTACAAACCACCTTTGCTCCCTTCAAATGTTGACAATTGTATTCACCCAGTGTCATGGGAAATTTATGGCATCCTGTCTTGTGCTTCATCCCAAATCTAGCATTAACTCCAATGGCTTGATACACAAACTCCATAAGCACTATTCTATTGCTGCAACATCTTGGAAGTAAATGGGGATGACCCTCAAAACCAAACAATCTGAAGTATGTAAATTTGGGGTATTGGATGTACCAACTTCCCCATTCAGAAATGAATGCCATAGCTTCTTGACTTAATCTGTATCCTACATCTCCACTCAACTGGTTGATAACCACATATAAAAATGCATCATTGACTCTTCTGAAGTGAGTCTCAGCAACCTGAAGAGATAATTGATCATAGTGTTCCCATACCTTCCTTTGTCCATCCAAGACTCCCATTATACCTACTTTGTTTAATCCTAGGAAAATCCTCAATCTTGCTGCAGCATAGACTACATATGAAGTCATGAAGAAAGATTTGGTCTGTCTGACCCTTGTGAGCTGATCATGTATGGCATCAAAAACAATCATTGACCAATCAAACTGGTAATCACCCTGAAAGATTACTTGAATAAAATGAAACATCCATTCCTTGAAGTGGAAGGCATCCCTCTTTCCAAACACTCTGAACAACATCAATATCAAATAAAATATCTCCTTCTTGAAATCTGCCCTCTTTGGCTGGTCTGCCAGCTTGCTTAAAGACTTCTTCTCGATGCTTAACCATCTTTTGTTTAAATGAGACTTATTGGAGTCTTTATGCTTACTGTATTTCTCCAATGCCTCTACCTCAGTTAGCTGCACCAAATTCTTGGGATCAGGAACATTAAATATGCTTTGGAACATTTGTGGAGTAAGATCTATAATCACATTATTCTATGAATCCATGCATAATCTTGTAGCTGGATTATAAGTACTGGCCACTGTCAATATCAACTCCGAACACTGAATTGATAAAGGAAACATAGTGATATGTGCAAGACCGGAGTCAACAATCCTTTGTGTTCTCCCTGTCAAGTTTGCTCTTTCTGCAAAGGTCTCTTCATGTAATTCTTGAAAGCTATACTGGCCTAGATTAGTATCTGTGATATCTGACCAGTCTGATTCCACCTTGCTCACCTTCACCACCGGATTCCTATGATCATACCTCAAGGTATAAGGTAACTGTTCTAGTTTCACCTTCTTGATTTTCAGTGTTGTTTTTGATGTTCCAGCCAGTTTATTCCTTCGAGCAGCCTCTCCTGACGTTCCTGACATCTCTCAAATCTCCTCGAACACAAACAAAGCCAAGCCAACTTTCTGAATCGATTCGCACATAATATCCCTTCTCTATCTCGATCAATTTGCTCAAACAAACTCTGCTATTGCTCTTCGCACTCTCAGACTTGTGATAATAACAATAATGATCGGCTTTAACCCTTAATAAAGAAAAATAAGTGAATTTCTACCTACACCAGCAACCACCATTAATGCATTAAAACGCAGTAAAGGCGGAGTTGGAACTGTAAGAGAACAAACACTGGTCTGCAGTGCAACTTTAGTCAAAAAGTCAATGACAAATTGGCGGGGGCGGAACTAAAATGGAAACAGGATCTTAAAATCATAAAATTTCCAAACCTTATTCCCATTCCGACTCCGTGTCTGACAACTAAAACAAAAACAAAAACAAAAACAAAAAGTTAAGTAAAAGACCAACCTAATAAAACAAAACACAAAAACCGAGACAAAACAAACATTAAAAAGGAGCAGAGGCGGGATCGGAATTGAATTTGATTTTACAAATTTGGATAACAACCATCCCAATTCCCACTCCGGCTTCACTTCCGCTAAAGACCAAAAACAAAGGCAAAGAAAAGACCGTCGAGATAGAACCAAAAACAAGCCTCAAAAGAACTTTCAGAACCCAATTCAGCTCCGGTTCTGATTCCGACAGAGAAACCAAAGAAAAACAAAGTATTGGCAAAAGTAGACTCCAAACTTTGTTTCAAAAACAACTAAGTACAAAAGCACAAAGGGGGACCCATTTTGACCAAGGAAAAAGATGGGGTGGTTATGCAAGGCATAACACATCAAACATGAAAATATGAGGAAACATGTCACATAAATGTAAAAAGAAAAGATTAGTAAGGAAAATGTGCGTCACTCAACAAGCAATTCATCTACCTCCCAATCTTGCTCAGTATAGAATTCGGTTGGGCGACTGGCGAGTGATACAACAAAAATCATCGAACAAGCGTCAAGGCCAACGCTTGTCCTAGGAGAATTGTCATGTATGGTCATGGAAGAGGAAAATAGTGAATTCAAAGTGTGGTGTACCTCTTCATCTATCCTAGCATTCTCATCATCATCATCTAAGTTGATGATAATGGTAGGTCTATTGAAAATATCAGTGGTAGCTTGCAAGATTGGTGGTGAGGGAGGTATAGGATCAAGTTGTGGGGGTGGCGGAGGAGGGTCATTAGGCACTATTTCAGGTAAAGGTGGATCATGGTTTTCAATGTTTGCCTCATCACATGATTGGCGAGCAAGAGCACGATGACGCGCCTACGTTCTCTAGCTTCCTTATTTGTTTTTTTTCTTTTGTCAAGTGGTATTGGAAAGGAGCGGGTTGATCCACCATAGGTTGTTTATCGTTCCTAAGGGGAGGAATGGGGGGAACTGCAGCTGGCTCATCCACTTTCTCCTTATTTGTATACACTTGTTTTATGCAAGGGGGTAAGATACAATTGTTGCCATGATCTCTAGGTCTCTTGGAGGATGTGGAGGAGGTTTCAAGTGTGGGTTGATTAGGCATGTCAAAGTCGACTTGCAACATAGCCTCATCAAGGATAGGTGATTCTGAAGTAGATGGGGGTATGTTGCGGAGAGAGAGTCCAAATATTTTATTTGCTTTAAAATTCTGATAGGCAATGAAAAATTAATCTCATCTAGGGGTGATAGGTTCCATTGGCTCAGGCCAGAAGGCTTCCAAAGAAAGTTTTCCTTTGGAGGATAAAGGATTGAAGCCATTATGGTGAACAATGAATATTTCATTGTCAATAGGAAACTTCACACATTTGTGAATAACAAATGGGACCGCGTTCATTGAATGAAGCCATGAGTGGCCTAGTCGCAAATGAAATTGGTCTGATTGTGGGATGATAAATAATGTCACATCTAATGTCTTAGGACCTATCTGTAATGGGAGTGTGATCGATCCAATCGTAGGGCATGCAAAACTATTATGTGTTTTGATCCATGCAGTTGATCTATTATAAACATCTTGAGCAATGTCATGTAATACCAAAAAATCTTTATTGATCATGTTCTCACCACAAGCGGGATCTATGAGTATCCCATTAGTGGGATTATCATAGATTCTACCGGCTATGTAGAGAGGACCATCGGGAAGGTTTTTGAGTAAATCTTGAGATGTAAAGGTAATATCAGAAGATGTTTTGGCATGGCCCTTGCGATGGATGATATCTATCACACCTACCATCTCATCCATAGGGTTGACATGGGTGGCATGCAAAAGAGGATCTGAATCTGCATGTTGTGTGTCAACATTCATAACATTAGTTTGTGAAATTTCGTTAGTTTTAAAAAGGAAACATTATGTTTAGGCATAGGGTTGGTAAAATTCTGTAAGTTTTGGTAGGGGGGTGCCATAGACTTATTTTTGTTATCATTGGTACCAACAATGGATAGTTGACCCAAGTCATTGTTCGACATCATGGTCATTTTTTCGATGAAAAGAGCAGTCAACAGTGGAGTTATAGGATGGAGGTAATGGCTTATTGGGATCAAGTGCATGGACAAGAGGTAAGGATATCATTTTTTGTTGGAGTAATTGGGTCATGGTGTTATGAAGGGTGTATGGTAAAGGTTTAAAGGTGTGTTTGGGATCTCTATAATTGAAAGGCACAATAGATCAGACAATGACCACTTGGTTATTGATGGGTGGAGGGGTTTGGGATGGAGGGTTAAATTATAAAAACCCTTTGGTTTCTTTTCAGAATGGTAGAGAGTTAGGTTGGGTGGAAGTGTCGTACTTTTCAACTCTACTAGAAGGGGATCATGTATCACGACTACTAGTGGAGTTGTGATAATCACAGAGCGCTTGGCAAAAGTGCATGAAGGAAGGAAACTTCATGAGGGTGAGCTTATCTTGGAGAGGTGTTAATAGGTTTCCAATGACCATCTTTTGCAGATGTGTGTCAGGTATCTTGACATCAATTAAGGAATAAAGTGCCTGATAACGAGAGATAAAGTTCGTTATCTTCTCGTTAGTGTCTCGCTTGCATCTCATGAGATCGTCCAAGGTTTTCTTGGGGATCATGTGGACTTGGAAGTGGTTGATGAAAGAATCCACCAATTCATTGAAGGAACTAATGGAATTATTGGGTAAGGATGAAAACCAGTCTAAGGCGACATCTTTGAGGGTCCTAGGAAATAGTTTAGCTAGCAACTTGTCATCAAGAGCAAAGACACTACATAAGGCAGTATAAGCATTAACATGATTAGAAAGGTTTCCCTTCGCTCCGTACTTCTCAAATCCAAGAATTTATATTCCTTATGGTAGAGGGGTGTGTAGGATGTCTAAGGATAATGGATTTCTATGAAAATAGTGAGTAGGTGAACCGTGTTGGCCTTGGTTGATAGTGGAGATTTTTTGTTGCATGGAGGTGACAGTGTGAAAAAGATGTGTGATAAGGGGATTGGTGTAAGTGGTATGAGGTGGAAGGGAAAGTGGAGATGGGGTGAAGGTGGTGGAAGGGGATGTGGAAGGGATGTTAATAGTAGGGATGGTGGAAGAGGTTAAGGAATGTGATGCCACAAGGGAAGTAGGAACACTAGTAGGAATGTTGAGGGAATGTACCACATTACTAATCTGTTGCACGGTTTTTGTCACACTAGGAGATGCATAAGTGTGGATGGAAGCTATGGTTGAGGGGGGAAGAGTGGAAGGTCCTCCTTGGAAAACAATAGGGGTGAGAAAGTGAGATACCTTAGGTGTGGAAGAGGAATTCTTTTGGTAAATTTTTGCTATCTTCTTCATAACACCTAGACCATCATCGAGGTCAAGCAGGTGGTGAAGGCTCTCTATGGCAGGGATGGCAGTGCCAGATATGTTCTCAAGGCTTAGTTCATGTTGAAGTTCATCCAAATCAGCATGGATGTGGACTATCTTTTCATTTGGGATTTCATCAATTTTGTAGTCACCATGTGTGTCTCCTAGGTGCAAAGAGTTACTAAGGATGGTCTCTAAGCCTAGTGTACTATTGTCGATACTAGGAGTAGAAGACTGTGAGATCCCAAGATCTACAACAATGGTGTTGTCGTCGGATGCCATGAGTCTAGAGCTTCGTCTCACAACAATATCAGCAAGAGAACACCAAATGATCATGCAAGGTTTCCTAAGGGTGGGGTGAATACTAATGCAATGTAAACAAAAGAGACTAAACTACTTGTAGCTAAAATTTTGGAACAAAAAACAAAAATGCAGAACTAGAGGATTGAAATGCAGGAAATTCTTGAACAATGCCAAAAATTACAAAGTAATTGGTGCAAGAGGACTAGGTCGCCCAATGTGGCGACTTAGTCCTAGTAGTGTTGTTTTTGCAAATTTTATGAGTTTTTGAGTAGATTTTATGATGTTTATTCCTTTCCAATATAAACACAGAATGTAAATGCAATTTTTTTGTCTTTTGTAATGAAAAATGCAATGCAAAGTGCAATCTAACATGAACTATACACTAAATGATTTTTTTTACAAACCCTAGGATGCAAACAATGCAAATTTTTAATACAATGCAAGATTTTTCCTAAGATGAAAAGCAAAAATCAGAAGATTAACAAGTGGTCTATGGTCTGGTTCACCAAAATGAACCACCAAAAAGGGTTAATGCTAACAAGGGAAAGAGGATTCCCCTTACTAGGCCCCTAGGTTTTTTCACCTAAGGAGCACTTGGTTTAGGAATGACACTCTTTCCACTTTGGTGATATGACACTTTTTGGTGATTTCATTCAAAGGAAGGGATTGGATGAGGTTGTGTTGTGTGTGAGAAGTGTGGTTGAATGCTGGAAATGAAATGAAACTAAACTTACTATAAAATGTAAATGCAACCAAATGTAAACTAAATGACCTAAATGTATACAAACAGAGAGGAAACTGGAAAATGCAGAGATGGTACACTTGGGAAATGAAACATGCAGAAGAGGAGCCTTGAAATGTTCTGAAATCTGCCTGAAATCTGCAAAGGGACACTTACGCCAGAATGGGCAACCTAGTCCTTCTGTCGGTAAATTCTGCCAAATTGGGTTTCGAGAAAAAGGATATCCAAAAATACCAAAACCCTTTTTCAGGCCCAGTACAAGGACGAGGTCACCAATGATGGCGACCTAGTCCTCCTAGTAATTTTGGGAGCCTGAAGGTCTGATTTTTTGGGTCCCCCCTTGCACTTTCCTTTTTTGTAGATGCCCGTGTTTGAATCTTCAGAAAATGACTTGCAACTTGTCCTTTTGATCCACCTAGGGTTTGATGACTTGAATGAAATGATTATATCCTCTTCAATACTTTATTCCTTGCCAAATTTGAGTACAACCTGCAAAGCACATGCAAAGACAAAGAGAATATTGGGGTTATGGAATAGGGGTTTGCCTAAGTCAAACCCCTTTGAAGGTAAATTAAACCCAAATGAGAAACATTGAAAGGAAAGATGATGGAATGATAAAGCAATGTAAACACTCACCAAACCTTTAGTTGTTGAAGTCTACAACATGCAAGAACCAGCTCCAATGGAGGTTGCTTGAGATGCCTTTGTGCTTGATTGCTTGCTTGGGAAGCTTGAGTACAAGAGTGCTTGTGAAGATGAAAAAAATAATTTTAAGGGGGGGGGAATGAAGGTGAAGACCCTTATTTATACAAGATATGCCTTAATTTCCCAAAAATGTCACATGATAGGCCAACACTAGGGTTTTGGAGGCAAATTCCCATTAAGTTTTTTAATTTAATTTTGAATTTTAAGCCAAAAGGGACTAGGTCAGCCAAGGTAGCGACCTAGTCCACTTAGGAAAATTCAAGTGGTGGTCAGGAATAAAAAGGTGTTAAATGAATTTTATTAGTCTTGTCTCCCGAAACACACTTAAGTCAGGCCTAAAAGTACATTAAGGGACTAATTTAACATTAAAAAGGGTTGAATTAGTGATGATAATCCTAGGAAAGTGTGAAAATACTTTACAACACTTTTGCACAAGGCTTAGAAAGGGGTAAAAAGGGGTTATTTAGGTGAATTATGTTGAAAGGGTCTTAGAAAAGTGGGAAGATGTGTTACAACACTTCACAACACCTTTGTAAAACATCGTTAGATTGTTGTTGATTTGCAAGCATTCAAGACTAGACCAAGGCAAAACAAGGCCAAAATCTAAGGGAAGAGGCCAAAATGAGTGAAAAAGTGTCAAAGACTACACTTTTTAGCGACACAAGTACCTTTTTACTTAACCTAATCTGAATGCTAGACAAAGAAGATGGTTAGAGTTAATAGTTGACTATGATTTTAATATCAGTTATATTAAGGGGAAAGAGAATCAGGTTGCCGACGCGTTAAGTTGAAGACGAAAAATTGCTTCCATAGTAGAAATTCAAATCAATTTCAAGGGGAAGTACTCCAAAAGTGTAAAGAGGATGAATATTACTTGCAAGTTAAGCAAGCACTCATAGATAATCCTCAAGATTCCAGGTATGAAGGTTTTCAATTTGAACCTAGTGAAATACTCAAATATAGGGGTAGAATGTATGTACCTGATGTGAAGGAATTGAGAAATCTAGTATGGAAATAAATACATGAAGCACCATATTCCGAACATCCAGGAGTGACGAAAATGATGGCTAATGTAAAACCATTATAATTTTGGAAGGGAATGAAAGGAGATTCCACTAGTTTTGTGGCTAGGTTCCTTGAGTTTCAAAGGGTGAAAGTTGAGCATCATCACCCTGTGGGCTTGTTATACCCACATGACATACTAGATAGTAAATGACAAGTTATAAGTATGGACTTCGTGCAAGGACAACCTATGTCAAGGAATAAGCACAATGCCATACTGGTGGTAGTTGATAAGCTTACAAAAGTGACACATTTTATACTAGGGAACCTAATTGATGGGATTCCTGAAAAGATTATTTCAAATAGAGATGCATGAGTCACTTCTAGGTTTTGGAAAACCTTGTTTTCTGCACTAGGGAATCAGTTAAATATTAGATCGGCATATCATCCAAAAATGGATGGGAAAATGGAAAGGGTAAACCAAGTATTAGAAGACCTACGTAGGATGTATTGCATGGATCAACAATACAAGTGGGAAGATTACTTACTCTCATTCTAATTTTCTTACAATAACTCATATCATTCTGCAATTATGAAGGCTCCTTTCGAAGCCTTGTATGGTTGGAAGTGTTGAAATCCTATAAGTTGGGATAAACTTGAGGATCGAGTAAGTCTTGGGCTAGAAATGTTGGTTGAAATGGATGAGAAAGTTAATATTATTAAGCAAAGGTTAGTAGAAGCTAACAAATAGAAAAAAAAGATACATAGATTCTAAGAGAATGCTGAGTAATTTTTCCCTAGGTGACAAAGTATTGTTGAGAGTGAAACCTCACAAGAGCTCCATTAAATTTGGAAAGTCTTCTAAGTTATCCTCACGTTATGTTGGACCTTTTGAGGTTCTATAGGAAGTGAATCTAGTAGCCTATTGAATCACTTTGCCACCAACTCTTGCCAGAATGCATAATGTCTTCCATATGTCCTACCTTAAAAAGTATATACCAGGGGATAATCATGTAATTGATTAGACTGCTTTACAAGTAAGGGACCCTGGAGTAGTAACTCTCGATCCCATCAAGGTGCTAGGAACACGTAAGCTAAACTTGCATAAGAAAGAGGTCTTGTGGTGAAAATTCCAGTGGGACCAGTATGCAGAAGACTTAGCTACTTGGGAGGACTATGTGAAAATTCAACAAAAATTTCCTAATATTCTTGAAGATTTTGAGAATGTGGAATAATGTAATGTTAGATTGATATGCTTTGAATAATACCTTAGGTCATCGAGGACGATGACTCTTAAGGGGGGGAGTATGTTATTATTTACTATTACTACATAGGGTAAAAATGGATGTAATGTGAATTTTCAAGATGAATAAAATGTGCTTGTACTTTGTTATCAATATGAATATTTTCACATTTGATGTTTGTCACATTTGATGTTACTTCAGTTGATGTTATCCATGATGAAATACTGCATTTATGTGAATAAAAGGTTATTGAATTGTAATTATTCTAACTTTGGAGATGTTTATGTATATTGCATATGTTATGAACATTTGACTGCCATGAGCATGTGTTAGTGGATGCAGGTATGTGTTCTATTCCTCCAAGCAGAAGGGAAGTATCACTCGGGAGAAGATCTTGGTCGGGTAATCAATAAAAGTAAACTATCTGAGCATACACACACCACATTAGAGTGATTGAACTAAGCCAATTTGTGGGTTATAGGTAAGTCATCCATAGCTTGTATGTTGCATTAGGAGTCTTGTTTACTTTTGTATGCATTTGCAGGTGATGTTTATCTATTTGAGTTTCTGAGATCTTTCTTGTGTTATTACGATCATATGGATAAGTGGGATGTAGGAGGAAGTATGTTTATATGTATGCGCATGTGTGTCAATGGGATCTAACGACACGTATATGCATATGTATAAATATACCACACTTATACACTTATCGATATGATGGTAACATAAATAGATGCATTGATATGGTATACCTATATATACGTGTACATTACACACATATACATTTATACATATAAATATATGCATACATCCTGTATAATGTGTTTATTATAATTATTTTTCCTATACACACACACACACACACACACACACACATATATATATCAAATGTATGTTGACTGGCTTACGATGTATTATATATATATATATTTATTATATGTAAATATATATTAAAATATTATATATATATTTAGTTATACATGTACATACATATATATATATATTTATACGAAGGTATTAATATATATATATATATGTATATGATATATACAATATATATAATATTAACATATACTTTACATATTGATTTTATATAACTGGAATTCGACTTATTCTTATTTAAAAAGAAGTCGATTTATAGAAGACTTCTTTTGATGTTAAATGTCCATGAATAATTTGTATCGATGTTGGACATTATTTTGGAAGTCAACTTCAAAACATATGTGGCTGTGTAAAGAGCTATGTATCACCAACCAAGACACGTATGATGGAAATGTAGCAATACGTATAAAATATGTTGGTTTTGACTTGGTCGATATGGGAAATGGAAAAGATGTGGACTAAGTCCAATGCATTTATATGGTTTAGTCGACTCAACCCATAAAACAATCGATTCGGGTTATGTGTCGTTGAATTATCATTGGCATATTCTTCTCACCTGAGAATCGTGCCACCTCTATCTTAACGTTCTTGTAGATGTAATTTCGGTAGAAATATTTGAATACTCCATGTGTAGGTTGAAATAGTCTTTTGAATGCTATCAATAAGAGATTTTATTTGTTAATGGTTAATGTTGAGTTTGAGCTTTATCTGTTGCCACCTTTATGCTAAATCATGTTGCATGAAATTGGTGTCATTCTTCATGCCTTAATTGTAGGAATTCCAAAATGTTGGTTGCATTATAAATAGTCGCACCATCTCACTTGTAACACATTCTGACCCATTCTTGTGTGATCATTATTTACAATCATTCATAATCATTCTCATTTCTATATTCTTGTGTGACTGGTGCATTATTTCCATTCTCCCATTTCACTTGAGAGAGACATATCATACCAAGAGTATATGTCCTTATTTTTTTATCATATTTGAGTTTTTACCAGTCATTTTCATCTCTTTTATGAGTGAGAAAAGAGTGAGATTTTGTGAGGAAGAGTTGTCTTATTATTTGAGAGAAGTGTGTTATCAACGAGAGAGAGAGAGAGAGTTGTGTTGGGAAGCTAAATTAAGCTGAATTACTTTTGGAGAAGGTTGCACTGTTATCATTATTTGGGATAAGCGATAATAGGCATGGGATTTCTTCTTCTTATTATTTACAAGGATTTATTGTGTTTTCTATATTGCATGAAATGTCTTTTCTGTTTGTGCAATAGAATTAATTATGATTATCTTCTGAAAAAGGGAATTGAAGCCTTCTAGTTGTTTTTATACTGTGATTGTAAGATCTCCATAATAGTCTAGAATGATGCTTATATTAGTAATTATTTTCTAGGCTTGATTGAATGCAAGAGTCACTTGAGGTACACCCAACTAAGTTATTAAATTAACTAGGAAAGCTTGTGTTACTCCTAGGATAGTTAATCTAATATGGGAGAGAGCTTGTGTACTTACTTTCTATATAGGTTCATTTCAAGTAGAATAGTATGTTGTAGGTTAGTCTGGGATGATATATTATCCATTGAAGGACAATACCTATGTGTAGTGTAAGATAGCCTTAAGTCAAATCGACGCTAAATAGTGTATGTGGTAGATGACCCTCAGTTGTTTAATGAATATAACACTTTAGAAAAAGTAGTGCAATATCTGAGACTCCGTTAAATATTGTGTGACTATAGAGACTACAATGTTAGTTCACCGTGATCCATTATTACATGCTAGTTCAAGATTTTTGGATTACAAGGCTCTAGTTATGTAGGACACGACACTATGCTTAGTTGGTTGTCATTATCGATTACTCTACCAATCTCTTTTTCAAAGGGAAGGGCTATCTATCAAATGATAGATGTGTGGGGGACCGCATTAAGAGTCCGTGGTTGACAAAAAAGTGCCTGAGTTATGCTTCTCCTCCATAGAAGGTGACAAAAGAACCAAGATTTGAAAAGAATGATCCTGGAACGTCTTACTACTATTTTTTTCTAAAGCTCTATGAGCTATGTATGTATTTATATGCTTTCATCCATTAATACATATTTGAAAATAAAAGGAATACATGTTGAAATGTGTTTTGTATCTTGATTGGAAATTATCAATAAAAGAAAAGAAAAATTTTATTGCAATGCTTTTGCTACTTGTTTATTTACTCATTTGGTGTAAAATAAGAAATTTTTACTTAATGGAAGGGTTAGTACATTACAGAGATTTACACAAAAACACACAAGCATGTGTTGGCAAAAAGAAAAAGAAAGTGATAGTGAAAATTTGGAGGGTTGTTCTTATGTTCAACTTCACACTAAAGGTTTCCCTATTGATGTAATGATTCCATAGAAGACATGGATGGAAGTATAATGAGAATCCCTTCACCATTAATGTCAAATAAGGAGAGTACATCTAGGGAGAGTTATAGAAATAGGAAGAGCTATGCCATTGATTTCAAGAGGAAGAATTATGAAAGGAATCTTCAAAAGAAACTTAAGCATGAAGAAGAGAAAATTGCATCAAGATTCGAGGGAGTTAAGGTATCACATGAGAAATAAAAATCTATTGTGAACATGAAAAAGAAACTAATGGGACAACTAAATAATTTTCTAACTTGTGAAATTCAAGGAGATGATCCAAATTCTCTTGACAACCATATAGAAGATAACTCAAAAGTTGGAGTATGAGAAGAAGACTATTAAAATCATAGTAGTGCAACATCACCATGATGGTTCACTTCTAAAGTTAACTTTGGATCTTGGAATCGTATTGTTTGAGGACAAGCAATTTTTGGGCGGGAGGACTTGTAATGTCCCATCTTGACAGTAGTTAAAAATATTGAAAAGGAAGAATAATCATTTAATATTATTACCTAAAGAGTTCATACTTCCATATATCACAATATTTCTTCCAAGACCATGTTATATTGGAGGATTCAATATAGGGGGGTCGACACAATATTCTAAGCTGATCAATTGTATTCACTCAACAAATATTATTACCCATCTATTTTACTGATATCGATTAAGTATGACTATTAACATTATGGGGCAATGTATATAAGATGCACTTAACTTTAGAAGGATTTAGATATTTTGGCTATTATTCTAAGACTAGAGAATATCAAACCAAATATATTATGTGATTCATCCAAGATGATAGCCACATACCCTTTCTGACTATTGCGATAACTATAACAAAATTATTATGAAGTGAGGCGCCACCTATGAGAGTTGTTGGGTCATGTAGCTAGTTTCCATAGCAAATGAAAAGAATAGGTGACGTGGAGATTTTGACGATAGTTTTCAAACCGATTATAAGATTGAATTCATAATCGATGCACATGAATAGTCTCCAAAATTGAATATAAACAAGGACATCAATTGCATGCACTACAATACAAATACCAACCTAACAATGATAATATGATACGCCACTGTTAACAATATACATCCGTTGTATGGGTGATATCTAGCTTTTAGTTAGCCGCTAAGAATATCTTACACACAACAAGGATATATTATTCCTCGCTGGAAGTAAATGCAACATGCCAATTGTTCAACAAGATAAATTTTCTACTTTTACCTTTCAAGTGAATAATCTAGGTTAATTTCCCAATGCAATAAAAAAATTATTTCAAAGAGAGATTTAATAAGCATTAATAACACAATAATATTTCCAAACATTTTTCTCTTTCATAACAAAGATATTTACATGCTTCCAAGATAGATTACAAATGAAACATACATAGCTTCTCAAAGCTTCCTTCGATAATATCAACAATAGATGTACATTGATCCGAGAAGATTCCCTAAAACCTTGGCTACCAACTGTGGAGGAGAAGCATCACTCAAGCACTTTTCTACCATCCATGGACTCTTATGTGGTCTCCCACCCACCTGCCACATATGGAAAGATGGCCCTACCCTTCAGCGAAGGAGTTGGTTTGAAAATCTCATAACTGTAGACTATTTGAACTCAGTGTTGTGCCCTACATAACTAGAACTTGTATAAATCCTAACCTATATGGAAATCATGGAATAACATGCATAAAAGGTATACAATGAAATTGACAACATAACCAGTGGCACATTACACTTCTTTGGCCAAAGTTTCATATAAAAATTCATCCTAGATCACATACACTTCCCTAGTTCAATTTGTCTCAAGATCATTTGTACACTATGCCTAGGTAATCCCTTCATGAGGTAATCTTTAACCACAGGAACAACCTATCCCCCCTTGTAAATATAAGTATATCTACTACGTAGATTCCTTCTTATAAACTATTCTCAACGTAAGAATTAACTACCCCCAAGAGAAGATATGAACAATCTATAGTTCAAAATTCACAAACAAGTTGATCAAACTTCATAACTATTCAAGTAGCTTCGTATCCTAGTATATAATACTAAAGTATGCAATCACTCCTAGTAAAAATTATGTACAATCAATACTTTACAAACACATTGACAAAGAGAGAATAGATTCTTTTACTTCAAGCATGAAATAACAATCTTTCCCTATACTAAAAAAATCCATGATTTTCACAAAAAAAAACTAAACATTCAATATTTCCCAAATAAAAAAACATAAAGGAATAGACCACATGCCTGTAAACGCTTATTTTCCAATTGACAGACTAGTTCACTACTACGTTCCTTCCAAAATCAGCTTTCCAAGCTTCTCTTAATATTCCAATTCTCCCAAAATCAACTTGCAATAACTCTCTTACTCTATCCTCACAAATACACTCAAATCATAAAATGGATAACTCAAATAAAAAAGTAGCAGAAAACATGAATGAATGGCGTCCAAATGAGTGAAATAGCTCACCTATTTATACAAAAATATGAGACAAGAATGCCTACAGGTTAGCTAAACAAGTTGACACCTCTCAGCAACAAAATTTGACTCGGCTCATTCAAGAAGAAGGTGGCAGTGATTTAAGAAATTACTCGACTCATCTAAACACAAATCAGCCTCTTATTAAGCCAACAATGGTTTGATTGATTCATATACTTGCACATGATTATTAACAACAAATTGACTTGCAACTATAGAATTCTATTTGGTTTATGCAAATTCATAATTTGGCACCACCAAATCAACTCATTCCCTATTAATTTGGTTGTTGCTTTCACTAGTGAGAATAAGTAAAATTCAGGTTTCTGCATTTAAAGTATCAGACTTGGTCTGCGTTTAACTCTCAACACTTTTCAAAAGTGTCAACTCAATAAATGTCGGTATATCAACTCAGCATGCATGTGTTTACATGTTGTTGTTCAAGCTTTGACCCATTCTCTATTTCATGCATCGAGTTCATAATACATGGCATGGTTAAATATACATATGTGTGCATGTTTTATATTACACTTTAATACTTATTCATATATGTGTTATACCATATCAATGCTAATTACTTGAGCGCTTAATAAAGAATATAAACTTATATATATTTGTATATATATATATATATATATGTAGTGTAGAAAATTGTATCCCTTTATGTTTTCACACTTCTTTGGGCCCTCCTTGTTACAATTAGGTTCATTTATACCTTAATTGGTCCTATTTTGCATCTACAAGCCTTATTTAATGCATTTTTCTAAGGATAATCCTGACACATCATAAATGGAAAATCATACTTCAATATTTTTGGTTATGTATTCTAGATCTAGGGATCTGGCTCATACACTACCTTGGGTGTATGGGTCCCACCTAGGTCTTGGGATCCACTTTTAAATGTTGCATTGAACTTAACAATTCTTGGAGTCTATTTCCCAGGTTTAAGCCACTAGGACTCATACGCTCAACCTGGCATATGAGTCCCGCTTTAACTTGGACCTATTTTAATTCAAATTCTTGGTAGGATTTTATTATCCTGGATTTGATGTCATCTTGTAGTGTTGTAATTTCAAGAAATTCGACATAAACAAGTATAAATACAAGGCTATTTCACATAATTTCTAACAAGCAATCTAGTAATATAAGCAATCTTCATGAGAAAAAAATTATGAGATCAAGAGCATTCAAGAGAAAATCATCAAGCATTTGGAGCAGCATTCAAGATTCAAGCATCATGTCAAAGTCTTCATGCATCATGTGTGTTTTTGAGCTAACATTTGTGATGTAGATTTTTATGATTCAAGCAAGCATTCAAAGACATTATCTCATATCAAGATCAAAAGTCAAGATACACATCCATTGGAGCCATTTAACACAATTTTGTAGCCTTTATTTCAAGGGTTTGGTGAGTTTCAACATTGCATTTGTTCATTAATCATTCCTTCATGCTATTTCATTTCATTTCAAGGTTTAATTTTACCAAAATGGGGTTTGACCAAGGCAAACCCCTATTCCCTAACACAACATTTTTTCCCTCTTGATGTGTGATTGCAAATCTATGTGGATTGGAGCTTGAAGATCTTTTGAAGACAAATTTGTTACCTACAAACTAGAATTCAGACTTTTCAGACTTGAAGATTAGACAAGATGGAAGCTACAAAAGATTACTAGAGGCTAAAAAAATATCATTCAAACCCTAATACTGGGACTAAATCACCCCTCTGGGCGTATGAATCCCAGTACAACCCTTTTTCCAATTTTTCGTAGATCCTAAACAGTCACTAGAAGATTCCAGATTCTACCCAAATTCTTGTAGTAAGACTAAATCACCCAGCTTGGTGTATCAGTCCCAGTGAGCTTCAAACAATAGATTTTCAAGGTTGTAGACCTTGTTTTGATTCCATCATTTACCCAGGATCTTTTCTATTTCATTCATGTTTGTCAACTTGATTTAATGCTTTCATGTCTTTAAGTTTCTAGGGTTTAGTGTATTGGAGTTTGCATTTCTCCTTTGAAACTTCTTTTAATGGTGAATCCCTATTTAATCGCACAAGGAAACCACCCCTAATCCTTCCCTCAATTGAGTCACTTGGTTGAGGGATCTCGGTTTCCTAATGAACTAAAGAGTGAAATAGGTCCCCTAAGTTCCATCTCCCAAAAGGTACACACCTATTTCCTTTGGTTCAACATATATATATTATTAAATATATATATTATATATATATATATTATTATATATATTATTATATATATATATAATATATATTATTATATATATGTATATGTATATATATTCATTAACATCGACCACAATAATAAACCATTTAATATCTGAATGCGTATTTCATGCTATCGTATATAAAACATCATTATATGTATATACTTATATACATATGTACATATACATACATGTATTGATATACGTGTATGGGCGTCCCATTATGTCAAATACATGTACACATATGTCAATATGTGTATATAGACATATTATCATATATATGCATTACTTATACAATCATCCACATATATTTACCAACCTATCGATAGTCATATGTACATTTGACGTATATATCCATATACATATATATGTATATTTGTCCATCTAATACCCTCATTCCATTGAGAAATTCGTCGATGAGTATGTGGAGGTATATATACCTTCGTATACTCATGCATGTATTAAGTCATGTACATGGGCTTATCATCGACATGTATATGTATACACATATATACGTTCTATGTATATATGTCTAATCGATTACATCAAGAACATATAAGAAAAGAGCTTTCACCAACCAAGCACTTAACACTAATTCAAACATTATCAAGTGAGATCACATCCTATCTAACACATGAACAAACAATACTATGTTTTGACTTACCAATATCTGAAACAACGACTAGACTTAATGATTCTATATGTGAGTGTGTGAGAGTTCAATTTCTAAGGCTTTGTTAAGGGTTTCCAGACCAAATCCCTCTCTTGAGTGATACCTCCCATCCTTTGGGAGGCTTGATCCCTACATCTGCATCCAACTTAACACATTTGTAATACTAGTTATATGTTCACAATACCATCATTTTCATTTATATAAATCATCATTTGAAATATAAAATTCAATAAACACCCTTTTCACATTTATTTATTCTAAGCTCCAAATGATACAATCAAACAAAGTACATGCATATGATTTCTAATCAAGATTGCAAACAAATTCATATATTCAATATTTTAACCACTCATAGTAATAGTAAATAGGTAAACACACAATGGGGTGTAATAGTAAATGTTGCAAAGGAGTTGCTTTAGGACATTCGCCTATTTTGCAGTCGATAGCCATCAACATGATTATTTAGCTATTGGGTATACTTATGAAATATGGAATTGGTCAAACACCTTTCAAAATAGTAAACAAACCCAATTATTTAATGTAACACTTGAAACATCAATTTAAAACCTTAATCTAGCAGAACCTACAATCTTCTAACAGATCTGGGAAAGTCATGATTTTATGTACTTGTGACAAAAATCTCTTGTCGAGTGTCTTGTTGAGACTCATTCGCCCTAGGGTGAATGGGTCTTTCCAAGATTTTTTGAAAATTAAAACTTCTAATCCTGTAGCTCCTAATCTACTCTTCTAGCTTGTACCTTTCAATCCTCACTTTTAGATCTATACATCCAACAAAAACTATTTTTTTTGGTTTGTTTATATGGGGGTTTTCCTCGATGAAACCCCAAGTTTGGTAATTAAAACTTGATGAAAAATACAGATGGGCGGGTGCATGGAAATGGGTAGCAATTCCGTGGACACCCTCAAAAAAAAAAATTGAAAACCATAACGCGACCGCGTTATAACGCGCTCGCGTTATGTCTCCGTTAAACCTAGGAAAGGTCTCGGTGGCTACAACTACAAACAAATAACGTGAGTGCATTATTAACTATTAAAAGCAAAAAAACAAATGCAAATCTCTCATTTGCATTTTGACTGGTTTTTTTGTTGCACCTGCGGCCAAAAACCCCAGAATATCTTCACCAAGAATCCCTATTTCTTCACAACGATGGCGCCACGACAAGGAGGAGCTATAAGAGGTAAGGATTCTATGGTTTTTGTTTTGAATTTGTTAGTTTTAGGTTGAATTTGATATCTATTTGTTTGAATTTTTAGGAGATGCAAATCAACCTGCAAACCCTCAAAATCCTCAATAGGAAGACCAACCAAATCCTCAAGATAAAAATCAACCACAACATGAACCTCCTCCACCAATCACTCAACCCCCTCCTGGCACTCAACAAAATTTAATGAGTGAAATTAAGAACAACAAAAAACAAATTGAGGATTTGATCAATAGGTTGAGTGATCCAAATGGTTCAACCACAGAAAGAATGACCCTAGAAAATTCATTGAAAGATATGTTAACAAATGTAGAGTCAATTAGCAAACAAATAACTGGATGGGAAGATAGGAGGCAGGCAGCTAGGGACTATTATGCAAATAAACTATCATACAAGGATGTGAAAGATTTAAAAATTACAAAAGGTGATTTGTGCTCATTATTCACCGACCCAGGCACAAATCAAAATCTTACCCTCAATGCGAAGAGGTTTCCTATCCATTGGTGCCACCACCAATAGATGAAGGACCAATTTTATGATAGGTGGTACATGGTCTTCGATTACCCACCGTGCAACAATTGCGAGGTCCCGCAATATTTCCCTAGGAAACTATATAGTGAGTTCATATTGAACAAAATCCCAAATTATTTTGATATGAGGGATTTCCAGGGGAGAAGTGGGGGGTTAGCTCAGGATAGACCTAGTGCACAGTTGGATCCTACGCAGCAAGGTAGATGAGCTCTCGCTAGACCACCTCATGAACACGTTGTTATGCCTTCCATCATGAAGGAAAGTGCTGACATAGAGATATTGCAAGCAATCAGCACTTTGACCCAGAGTGTCATCCATCATACTAAACCTATTCTATAGCACCATCCAAGGGAGTCTTCTAGTGGTGGCCTTCAAACACATGTGTGTCAATCTTGCGGGGCTACTTGTTCACATGACCCCACCGACCCTCAAGAGATTGGTACATAGGATCCGTTTGTAGCTATGGAGATGGAGAGGGCAGCTGACATTTTGCATGAGGCATATGGCATTGATAGTTAGGTAAAAGTTAGTGCATGTGTTCATTGAATTTAATTTATTAAATTTCGATTTTGAAATGCAAGATTAACTAAAAATGTTTTATGATTTTAATAAAATTGCAGGGTCACAGTGTTGAGACTGGATACACCGACCCCCCACCAACCTATTTTTGTAGTACACCTATCGCTAGGGTATGTAACTAGTAAACAATTATAAGTTTATTGCATATTAATGGCATTGTTTTACTAATGGTAATTTAATATGCAGTTTTGGATGTTGAACAGACTAATATTGGAGGTTTTGATGGAACACTTCCCAGTGGTGGTGGATTTACTCAAACCTTCACGCAGGTAATAGAATAAAGAGTTTAACTAATGAATCAAGTACTTAATAGATTTGTGTAGTTTATAAATGCACATCGTTGATTACGTTGAATAATTTGTTGTTTTATTTTTAGTTGTTGCGAGACGATACACCTCTAAATATGACGAGGGCAATGGATATTGGTGTGACGTCTGCTATACAATCCTTGATGGCTCTGACAAAAGAGGTATGAGGCAAATTAGTAAATTTTAATTTACATTTGTTGTTATAGATGTTAGTTAGTGAAAAATCAAACCATTATTGATTCACGTAGATTTTGTCTATTTGTATGGTTTATACAAGGCTTGAGCATGCCTGAGCATGCGCATGAGGATATTTCCCTCGTGGAGAGAGATTGTGAGATGGGTGTAAGTGATTATTTTGTCAAATATATCATTTTTTATAATGTAATTTCTATATATTCATGTCTTTACTTCTTATTGTAACAGTTAAACTTCACCATGAACTAAACCCTAGGAGGAGTAGCAGGAGCACTCCACGAGCACGACAAAAATGAGTGAAAGACCTATCGCCATCCGAGCGAAAAGGAAAGGGAAATATTTTATTTCCTGCGCATGGAGAGCAATGACTTTTGATTCCAGAGTCCTTTGTTGTATGCCTACATGGCAGTTTTGTACATATTTTTTATTGGACATATTTGACATTGTATGCCTAGATGGCATTCTCGTAAGCCTATATGGTTGTTTTGTACATATATTTCATACTTATATCGACATATATTGATGTATGCCTACATGGCTATTTGGTTAATACAAATATCTTTTATCGATGCATGTCCATATTTGCATTCTAAATTGATGGTTCAATAGATATGAGTTACTGCATTCAAGTGTATACTTTACAACTTACATGTATACTTTGTGACTTACGTGCATTTGAGTGTATACTTTGTGGCTTACATGTTTTCATGCATATATCTTGTATTCGTGCATATAATTTGTTTTAATTTGTGTACACTATGTATTCGTGTGTATACTTGTTGAGGCTTACGTGTTTTTGAGTAATTGTACTTCCCTTATTGACATGTACATGTTTGACTTATTCACGTGTATAATTATTAATTGGTTAGCCCTAGCATTGATCTATGTCATCCTCAATGCATGATCTTTGAGATGGAGTAAGTACACCCTCAAGGTCAAAAGGAGTTTCACATGCATTCTTCGTAGGCTCATTTTGGTAGTGAAACCAAAAACCTCTTGCATCATTGAAACAATTTTTTTTTTCCTTTATAGCAAGTCTGAAGCCATTATCATTCTCCATCAGTTCTTCATGTATCCACTCCCCATTAATGGTTGTCTCATGACCTTCATGAAACCAAGCACTTATCTCATTTTTGATAGAATAAATGTATGAAGATTTATCTTCCTCCTTATGAACCATTCATTATCATGAGAGATGGGTTCTTGTGAACCACTACTAATGAATCATGGGTCAATGAGTTTGACTTGTAAAACTACATGATTGAATCTTGATAGCAATATCACAATATTTATATATCTAAATGTGTTATTTCCTTCAACTAAAATTTGTGCTTATACTTATGTGATTGATGTATGTTTGTGTATGGGATCATAGTAATTTCTATTTGATGATGTTATTGTGTCTTTAAGGTTTATTTATTAAAGGGTGCATGAAACAAGTTTTAAATCTTTACAAATCTTTGAATTTTTTAGGTTTTTCTATTTGTCGAGTCTGGGCTCCAAGCCCGAGTCCAAGTCAAAAAATGGCTTGTCAAGTCCGAGGCGAGTCCTAGTCTTGTAACACTGGTGTGAACACATCGAGGAATAATGTATATGTCGATGAAGAGAGAACCCATCCTTGTTTCCAAACAAACCATGGTATAGATATGGTTGGTCGGGATAAAACATCACTCTCCTGGATAGTTCGAACCATAATCTTTCATGGCTACAAACACACCTTCATTATGTGTGTTCTTGATCCTACTGAAGAAATGGTGGAACATGTTGTAGATCAAATATTGCAACCCTAAGTCCACAAGAAGGTTACTTGTCTTGATTTCCACAAATGTTTAAGATGTTCATCCTTCTTGAGTAATGTGAACTATTGATGTTAGCTAGATCTTTGAAACTATCTACAATCATGTGCAATACTATAGAAGCTAGAGCTATATCTAATACTACAAATGACTGCTCAATGGAATCCTGATAGCAATATCACAATTTGACACATTGTAGAAAATGCCTCCTACTTATCAATTGATGAGCTAAAGGGGCTCTATAATGAATGTTTCATAAGGCACAACACTTGCTGAAGGTTTTGTAAATGGGGTTGCAAGCTAAGTGGGCTTAACCTTGGGGAAAAAATTTTGTGGTTAAGCGCTTGAGCTGGAGTATACTGGAATGGGTGACCTCTCAGGAAGGCCTAGTGCCTCACCTCTGTGAGCATCACTTAGATGCAATGAGTGCTAAGTGGGCCATTCAATATCATTTCAAATTTGTTGCTTTAAGCAACTTAAGACTCCTCCAACCTAAGGGATCGATCTGATGGAACATAGCTCGGAGTGATTCCACGTGTTTCGGTGCAAAAGAGGACCATGCCTAGCGTAAACATACCTATTTGAAAGTGTTGGAATAGTCCGCTTCGTCACACAAGTTGCGGAACAAAAGTTGCACCACTTTGCACTACTTGCATTTGATGCTTTTTCCATCAAGTGAAAATCCACCACCATTGGAAAACCACTCTGAGATAGCCGAAATTGAGAGATTTTTTTGTAGACAGGCTCAACGCGAGCCTATAGGATTAGATGAGAAGTTTCTAAGCATCACGACATCTAAGTAATAGCTTGTTGAAGTTTGCAGCCATTTTGCACTTTGGACCCTTAAGGGATCGATCCAGTTGAACGTAGCTCGGAGTGATTCCACATGTTTTAGTGTGAAAAAATACCTATTCGGACACGTTGGAGTAGTTAGTTTGGTCACACGAGTTGCAGAGCGAAAGTTGCACCACTTTGCAACTTTGCACTGCTTGAATTTGACACTTTTTCCATCAAGTGAAAATCCGCTGCCACTAGAAAACCACTCCAAGATAGCCAAAACTGAGAGAGGTTTTTCTAGAGGGGCCCAATACCTTTCTTTAGGATCAAACGAGAAGATTCTAAGTATCACGGTATTCGAGTAATAGCATGCTGAAGTTTGCAACCATTTTGCACTTTGAACCCTTAAGGGATCGTTCCGGTTGAACGTAGCTCGGAGCGATTCCACATGTTTCAGTGTGAAAAAAGACCATTCCTAACATAAAAATACCTATTCAAACATGTTGGAGCAATTAGTTTGGTCACACGAGTTGCAGAGCGAAAGTTGCACCACTTTGCAACTTTGCACTGCTTGAATTTAACACTTTTTCCATCAAGTGAAAATCGGCCGCCATGAGAAAACAACTCCAAGATAGCCAAAAAAGAGAGAGGTTTTTCTAGAGGGGCCCAACACCTTTCTGTAGGATCAGACGAGAAGTTTCTAAGTGTCACAGTATCCGAGTAATAACATGCTAAAGTTTGCAGCCATTTTACACTTTGGACCCTTAAGGGATCGATCTGGTTGAACATAGCTCAGAGAAATTCTACGTGTTTCGGTGCAAAAAAAGACCATTCCTAGTGTAAAAATACCTATTCGGATGCATTGGAGCAGTTAGTTTGGTAACACGAGTTGCAAAGCGAAATTTGCACCACTTTGCACCTTTGCACTGCTTGAATTTGACACTTTTTCCATCAAGTGAAAATTCGTCGCCACTAGAAAACCACTCCAAGATAGCCAAAAATGAGAGAGGTTTTTCTAGAGGGGCCCAATGCCTTTCTATAGGATTAGACGAGAATTTTCTAAGTGTCACGGTATCCGAGTACTAGCATGTTGAAGTTTGCAGCCATTTTGCACTTTGGACCCTTAAGGGATCGATCCGGTGGAACATAGCTCGGAGCGATTCCATGTGTTTTGGTGTGAAAGAGGACCATGCCTAGTGTAAACATACCTATTTGGACGTGTTGGAACAGTCCGCTTGGTCACACGAGTTGCAAAGCGAAAGTTGCACCACTTTGCAACTTTGCACAGCTTGAATTTGACACTTTTTCCATCAAGTGAAAATCTGCCACCACGAGAAAACCACTCCAAGATAACCAAAACCAAGAGAGGTTTCTCTATATGGGTCCAATGCCTTTCTGTAGGATTAGATGAGAAGTTTCTAAGTGTCACGATATCCAAGTAATAGCATGATGAAGTTTGCAGATATTTTGCACTTTGGACCCTTAAGGGATCGATCCGGTGGAACATAGCTCAGAGTGATTCCACGTGTTTTGATGTGAAAGAGGACCATGCCTAGTGTAAAAATACATATTCAAACATTTTGGAATAGTCCACTTAGTCACACAAGTTGCAGAATGGAAGTTGCACCACTTTACAACTTTACACTCCTTGCATTTGATGCTTTTTCCATCAAGTGAAAATCCACCGCCACGAGAAAACCACTCCAAGATAGCCAAAACCGAGAGAGGTTTTTCTAGAGGGGATTAGATGAGAAGTTTCTAAGTGTCACGGTATCCGAGTAATAGCATGCTGAAGTTTGCAGCCATTTTGCACTTTGGACCCTAGGATCGATCCGGTCGAACGTAGCTCAGAGCGATTCCACGTGTTTCAGTGTGAAAAAAGACCATTCCTAGCATAAAAATACCTATTCGGACGCATTGGAGCAGTTAGTTTGGTCACACGAGTTGCAGAGCGAAATTTGCACCACTTTGCAACTTTGCATTGCTTGAATTTGACACTTTTTCCATCAAGTGAAAATTCGCCGCCACAAGAAAACCACTCCAAGATAGCCAAAACTGAGAGAGGTTTTTCTAGAAGGGCCCAATTCCTTTTTGTAGGATCAGATGAGAAGTTTCTAAGTGTCACGATATCTAAGTACTAGCATGCTGAAGTTTGCAACCATTTTACACTTTGGACCCTTAAGGGATTGATCTGGTGGAACATAGCTCGGAGCGATTCCACGTGTTTCAGTGCGAAAGAGGACCATGCCTAACGTAAAAATACCTATTCGAATGTGGTGGAATAGTCTGCTTGGTCACACAAATTGTAGAACGGAAGTTGTACCACTTTACAACTTTGCACTGCTTGCATTTGATGCTTTTTCCATCAAGTGGAAATTCACTACCACGAGAAAACCATTCCAAGATAGCCAAAACTGAGAGAGGTTTTTCTAGAGGGGCCCAACACCTTTCTGTAGGATTAGACAAGAATTTTCTAAGTGTCATGGTATCCGAGTAATAGCATGCTGAAGTTTGCAGCCATTTTGCACTTTGGACCCTTAAGGGATCAATCCGGTTGAACGTAGCTCGGAGCGATTCCACGGGTTTCAGTGCGAAAAAAAACCATGCCTAGCGTAAACATACCTATTCAGACACGTTGGAGCAGTTAGTTTGGTCACATGAGTTGTAGAGCGAAAGTTGCACCACTTTGCAACTTTGCATTGCTTGAATTTGACACTTTTTCCACCAAGTGAAAATCTGCCGCCATGCGAAAACCACTCCAAGATAGCCAAAACCGAGAGAGGTTTTTCTAGAGGGGCCAAATGCCTTTCTATAGGACCAGATGAGAAGTTTCTAAGTGTCATGGTATCTGAGTACTAGCATGTTGAAGTTTGCAGCCATTTTGCACTTTGGACCCTTAAGGGATCGATCCGGTGGAACATAGCTCGAAGCGATTCTACGTGTTTCGGTGCAAAAGAGGACCATGCCTAGTGTAAAAATACCTATTTCGACGTGTTGGAACAGTCCGCTTGGTCACATGAGTTGCAGAAAAATGTGTACAAATTGTTTACATGACCTTTATATGACCTTTTTCACATTGTTTACATTTCAAAATTCAAAGTTTGCAAATTTTCCTACTCAAGGCATTTATAGAACAAGGTGCTACTACACCAAACATGAAATCAAACCTTACAATATTTGAGTATATCTCATTATGTAATTAAATCTTATTACAATGCCTTTGGCACTTCGTTCTCTGAGATCTTTTACAATGTCACTCATACATTCAAGATTCTCTTTAAATGTCTACATCATAGGTGCTCATCATGAGGTTAACTTCAAATGAGTAACTTGAGATTCCCTCGCTAAGCTTCACATGCTCTCTTATAATGGCTTGAAATCAAAATTGAGATTTTTCAAAATCATCAAAATAAGTATGTTGCATTGCTTTTTTGGCTGAGATTTTTGATAATGGCTCTTAAATCAGCATTTTCTGCAACGAAAGATCAATCAACCCTTAGTAGTTTACTTACAAATACGCAAAGTAAAAGAGAAAAAGAAAGAACATCCAAAATGGAAATGAAATAAAAATAGATGGAAGGCACTTACAGATGTTGCATGTAGGCATCAAAATAAGGATGTTGCATTGCTTTTTTGGTTGACATTCTCTTGGATGGCTCATATATTTGCATTTTTTGCAAGGGGACACCAATCACTATAAAAGAAGATGATAGCATTGGCACAAAACAAATTAATGTGCATACAAGGATAAATTAATAAGAACCAATGTGCATATACTTACAAATTAATCCAACGAATCATCTGGGTCTTCTCTACTCTTTATTGTGTCAAGTATTGCCTCATGGTCAGACCCACAAACCTTCCATAATGTCTTGTTCAAAGGTCTACCCCCATATTTGGTCAACTGAACATTGGATGCCACAACAAGGTTCGAGTAATGAAGAATCTTACGATGCATGTCAAAGTCCTGAAATAGCCAATGTTTAACACTTGAATGTGGGTACCTTCTAAGCCATGTTCCAGTAACCACAACTGAGCCTATAGGGTATTCGATGTTTTCTCCATCTATAACTGGGGCCTTCAATTTATTTTTGGTCTCAACACAAGTGATAGTTTGTTCCCTCTTCATTGTCTTCATCTGCAATAACTGCATAAACATGCCCTGCATTGATATGTGCAAAAAATCTCTTAAAATTTGTCGACATTACGAATACAGTACAAAGTAAGATCTAAAGATATGGAATTTCAACAACTAAGAAAGTAGATATATCACCTCATTGAACTAAATCTAATATGTGGTCAAAGTCAAACGATGATTCTATCTGTGTCAGTTCCAATGTCGTCGGAGGGCAATACGTGTGAAGTGGGCTAAGATAGCTTGTGAACCATTTGTCAACCCACTTCCTTGACTCACAATCATTCCAGTCTTGCATTGTACATGAAGAACAAAAGCATGCCATCTTTCATGTATCGATACTCCATGAACCTGCATTTGATCTAAGGAAAGAGTGTACCTCACTCAATCCTATTAGTGTACAAAATTCTTCATATGGTGCAATGTTAGTATCATCCATCAACCAAAAAAATCTATGAACTGAAGACGTACCTTCATTACCTGGACCCATCAAAGCATTACACCAATCGACGATTGATTTTGCATCTGTCAACTTTGCACTGTCTTTATACTTTAACTCTTCTCGTGCTAATGCTCTTTTCACACATGCTTCTACACCATCATGCTCCCCCTTTCATGTTCGGCCTCATTATAGTTCCACATATGTTGAACACCTGTAATGACATGCATCCTAAACAACTAGTAGAACATGCATGAGTTCTTGAACTGTGCTGCACAGTTATCAGACCATATTATATGTTGATCATATTCTATGCCCCTCTGAGCCAAACCACTGTAGAACATTTGGAAGCAACCTTGCATGAACTCTAGAGAATGTGTGCGATCATCACTAATGTAAAAGTGGTACTCCCTCAATACCTTCCTTTGCTCATCTATACTATCAGATGCATGAATGAATGCTATGTGTACAAATATCGAAACTTGTGTGGAGTTGTAATACTGTGACTGCACCTCATGTTGTGGTTGTAGAGTGTAGTTCTCTGCAAATTCAACCACGGATACTATGCTTCCAACTGGAAAGGTGTCCTTTCATAGCTTAAACTGCGTGTCCAACCATCGGGCTCTATGGGCATGCATTACATACTCAGACAGTATACTCTGACGAAATGTGGTCATAAATTTGTACACTGGAATCTTCTCAATAACCAAATCACACCTTTTTGCTTGAGACCTATCTTTTGTAGCATATGCCACTGTTTTATACTTCCCGAACTCTACTAGTTTATATCCCACCTCATCTGTGCTTTCCATATGTTGACATACTGGCATACGCTGGAAGCCACCGCAATGCTCGCATGAACCATCCAAGCATGTTGTCCTATAGAATATTTGGCCATCCTCTATTTCACATAAAAAATTTGATAAGAACTCTCTTGAAGATTTTGGCGGGGTTTCTATGCCACAATCCTGCAAAACATTGTTAGTATGCAAATCTAAACATATAGAACGATAAACATCATAATGGTTAGAAAACTCAATATGTAGTCTAAAACAACAAGTAGTGCGTGTGTGATTTATCTTGACATAAAAAGGTTTAAGAATTTCAAAAAATCTTTGAGAAATACTAATTTGAGGATAATCATTTTCAAATTTCCAAAATAATTGGGTTTGAGTCATATCCAAAAAATGTTTTGGATATGGCTCACGATTCCGACTACTGATTCTCCTTCTTACCACATCCCTTTGATTCAGAGATGGCCTTGTGTTATTCTTCCAATACTCTTCAATTAGTGTTCTCAAGGCTTGGAAAACTTCTTTATCTTTTCATGACAGTCTCCCCGAGAATGCCCATAATTCATTTGTATCATTGCCCTCAATTCTTTGTTGCCTTTGAATGACTCTTGATAAAAAAATTCTACTAATTCTCATTTGTTCACTAGTCTTTTTAATTAGACGTGCTCTCTTTGTTTGATAGCTTACAAAAGTCGATGTAATGACACATTGGGTGACATTACTATGCTTTGAGTGTGAGGTCTTATCCACACTCTCATAAGCATCCATTAGATTCTTCACAATAGTGTCTTCACTCGATGCATTCGATGTTCTCAACCCAAGAGTCTTCATGATGTTCCTATACTTTACACCCCGCATCATTTCAACAAATAGTTGACATCTTGCAGTCTCATTTAGCCTTTCAAAGAATCGTTCCCAAATCTTATCAGCATGTCTTCTACAAGTGTGTCTTGAAATCTTACCTTCCATGTGTTGCAAAATCTCATCATCAATATTAATCAAATACTTTGGCATTCTATGCAAAATTCTAGGTGGTGTTCTCCTAGGTACATACATCTCAACATTAGGAATTTCATCAATATTTAATTGAGGTGGGCTAGATTGCGTACCTTCGATCGAGGGTAGAGAAGAAGACATACCTTGAGGTTCACATGGGGATGATGCAATACCTTCTTTTTCAATTCCGAGTGATGATGTACTCTCAACTTGAGATGTGTTGGATGGTGTCCAACAATATTCACTTGCGGTACATGGTGTCCCTTCATATTCACTTGCATTAGATGGTGTCTATCCATATTCACTTGTGCTAGATGGTGTCCCTCCATATTCACTTGTGCTTAATGGTGTCCCTTCATATTCACATGTCGTAGAGGGTGTGTCTCCAAATACGGAATCTGAATCTATCTTATGACGATGCTTTCACATTCATGCCCGTTGTGCTGCCAATTCCCGTTCTCTTTTTGACGATTGAGATTCCTCTACAATCGGGTTGTTTTCATCAATCATTTCCAATTTCTTATTTTCACGATATGTCACCACCCGAACTCTCTCCTTTTCTTTCAAGGTTTCATTCTCTTCGTCTATTAGTTTCCTCTTTGCTTTTTCTTCGGCATGGCGGATAATTTTATCTATACCATGGTAATGAGACAAATATTAGTTCCTAAAATATGTATCCATTCAAGTTAATTGAAAAATATATTTCATTGAAGGATTCATTTTAATAATTCTTACAATCATCGTGTACAAAATTTAACAATAGGATGGGGTTCTTAGCTCAAACAAGCACTTTTCCATGAGAATTTGAGGAACCGAGGAGTGATTTTGAAAAAGTGTTTTCCATGAGAATTTGAGGAACCGAGGAGTGATTTTGAAAAAGTGTTGAAGGAGTGGTCTATGTAATGAACTTTTGACCTTATGTTGGGTATTTTCAAGATGTTTGATGCTTTGGAATGGTTTGGGAAGGCCCGGGTATAGGAGTTTCTATAAACCCTCCCTCTTTGCATTGAAAAATGGGGGGTTTTGTATTGGAAGCCTAGTTGAGCGGGTAAGGTCCTAAGACCTAGAAATTATCTTGTTTTGAGACCTAATTAAAGACTTTTTTTGGGTTTGGAAGTCTGGTGTGAAGATCTAAGGGTAGTTCCTTTGTAAAATTGGCCTACTAGGAGGCCTAAAATAGTGAAAAGGTCAGTTTTCTTAAAGTTGTCCCAAAGGAGTCATGTGATGGGAGTCATGTGATGGGTTAAGGTATGTCTTGCAACTCTGAAATTGGTGCTACAATCATTCTTTTATTTTCTTGGTGTTTTGGAAAGTTTTGGAGTTAAGGGCCCAATACTAGTTTTGCACAGTAACTAGATTCCAAGGGTGAAATGTGGGAAATAATGTTTCTGTTTGTTGTCCAGCTTGGAGGAGTGTTGGGATTGGTCCATTATGCCTTTTTAATCTTCTTAGATGCCTCTTGAATGAAAGTTGACATCTTCAATGGTTTTGGGTCCTCTAACTCTGCATCAAAAATGAGTATCACAGTTTGAAGTGTGTGCATAGTTTGGGAGATACATGTAACAGTTTGCAGATGCTTGGCTACTAGTAATGTGGATAGTGAACAAAGGAACTAAGTTTGTGTGTAAGGGAAGACTTCTGAAAGGTTTCATTTTTGTTGTACTAACTTAAACAAAGATTTAGTAAGCAAATAATGGTTTGGTTGTGCCTTAAGAATTATAGTTTGTGTTTGTAAACAATGGTGCCATTATGGAAGATTTAAGACAAATTGTGAATGAAATAATCATTGATTGATGTTTTGAGGAACCTAGTTGATTGTAATTAGTTATTTTCAAGATTTTCAAGGTGTTTTGAATGTCCTTAAGGAATTGGGAACTCTTAATGCTAATTTGAGTATACGAATCAAATGTTTTGTGAAGGGAAATATAGTTGAATAAGTGTGTCAAGAAAGGTGTTGATTTCTTCCTTT
>CM021104.1:47583208-47970994 GCA_007115665.2 Sequoiadendron giganteum
TAATCTCTCAACCCCTATAGCCTCTACCCTATATATTGGACCCTCAACCCTAATCCCTCGACCCTATACCTTAAACCCTCAATCTTCAACCCTCAACCCTTAAACCCTCTACCCTTTACCCTATACATTAAACACTCAACCCTCAATTCTCAACCCTCAACCCTTAATCCCTCAACCCTCAATCCTTAAACCCTAAACCCTCTACCCCTTACATTGGACCCTGAACCTAATCTTTCAACCATATACCCTCAAAACTATACCCTAAACCCTCTACCCTCAACCAAGTAAACCCTTAACCCTAAACCCTTAACCCCAAACCCTTCAACCCTAAACGCTTAAACCTTAAACCTTCTACCCTATACCCTCAACCAAATACCCTCTACCATCAAACCTATTCCATCAACCCTCAAACCTTAAACCCTAATACCCTAGAAACCATCAACCCTATAGGTCCTCCATCCTAATCCCTCAACCCTATACCCTCAACCCCTATCACTTTCTCTCTATCTATACATCTCACCTCTCCCTCCTTCCCTCCCTCCCACCTTCTCTAATTGTCTCTATCTATCATCTCCCTCTTTCTGCGTACCTCTTGTTCAATCAATCCCTACCACCCTCTCTCGCTCCCTCTATCCATCTCTCTTTATGTCCCTCCCACTCCATCCCACTCTCTCCCACTACCTCTCTCTCCCTCTCTCTCATGTCTCTTCCTCCCACCCCCTCTCTCTCTAAGGTCTCTCCCTCTGGCAACCTACCTAGGTAACTCTCTCTTTGTCTCTCTCCCCTCTCTCTATCTATCCCTCCAACCCTACCTAGATAAGTCCCTCTCACTCCACCCCCCTCTTTCTCTACCTCTATCAGGTCACTCCCTCTCACACCCTCTCCCTCTCTCAGGTCTCTCACTCACACTCCCTCTCTCTCACACTCCCTCTCACTACCTATCTCTCAAGTCTCTCCCTCTCACCCCCCTCACACTCTCAAGTCTCTCCCTCTCACACTCTCAAGTCTCTCCCTTTCGCACCCTACCTACATAACTCTCTCTTTCTCTTGTCTCTCTCTCTCCCTCTCCCTCAATTCTCTCTCTCCCCCCCCCCTCTCTCTCTCTCCCTCTCCCTCAATTCTCTCTCTCCCACCCCCCTCTCTCTTTCTACCTCCCTCTATCCCTCCCACCCTACCTAGCTAAGTCCCCCTCAATCCAACCCCTTCTCTCCCACTCCCTCTCACTTCAACCCCCTCTCCATCTCTCCAAAAATTGTAGGGGTAGCACGGCCAAAATTTTATTTTCAGGATATGTCCACTTCGCAAATTAGTAAAAAATCAAATATTCATTAAAAAATTATCAAAAAAATCGTGCATCAACTACATACTGTTAGCTAACTTCTGACCGTTGCAATTTTAAAAATACTAAAAAAAAGTTCACCGTATGAGGGTCGTACAAGAGTTGCTATGTTATGTTTTTCTGGCAAAAACAACACTAATTTGTGTACGTCCCTCGTTTGAACCCCTTAATCTCAACCATTTTCAAAATAAATTAGTAGTTTATAAAGTAGACTCAAAGCACTTGAATCCTTCTTTTTGTTCCATCTCAAAATTTTGAGTCTAAGTATCCTCAATTTCACGTCCAAGGTCAGTATTTCCTGATTTCAGAAAAAAGCTGTCCACTTAAGTCCCTTTTTTGGGAACCATCTTGGTGCACTTACCCAGATCTAGAATCTGAAAGTGTGTGTGATCCCTAATATTAAGTATGTCTAAGATTGTTAAGAGCTAACATGCAAAGAAACCATATTCAAGTGTGTTAGAATAAGATCCCTAAATGAACTTGAATGATGAACACAAGACCTAGATAGGGAGAAGTTGAATCCCCTAATAGATCAAAAATATGATTATACCTTACTTTAGGTGGCTAGTATAATGAAGATAGAATATGGGATCACTAGGAAACAAGTTATTAGATCAAGGTAAATGACCAGTTCCATGTCCAAAAACCTAGAATCCATCATGATTTGCCATAGGCATCAATCCTCAATCATGAGCAATGATTGATCAATATTCACAAAATGAGCTTGAAGACCTACAAAAACAATTGAAATTTTGCTCCAAGACTTCAAATTTGTTTGCTTGAATTTTCTCCTTGACCTTGAATGCAAATATTGTGAATAAATTCTTGACCTCTTTCTCAACCTAGTGTAAACTGGTGAAAAGACTAGGCTTTATAGGCTTCCTTTCTAATTTCCTGATTATTAGATCCCAAAAGCTGACTCTTAAAACTTGAATGAATTTAAGATGCCACCAAAAACATGTTTAAAATTTGAATTTGTGATCTTAAAGGGGACCCACTCGCCCTAAATTGTTAGGATTTAGTAATTTCGGGGCATTAAATTAATTAAATGTATTTGTTCAATGTCTTTTGTAATGTTGAAAAATAATTAAAATAGGCCTTGGGATGCATAATAAAGGGGTTTAGGGGCCTATTTATGAAGGATAAAATGCATAGAATTGAGGTCACTAAAACAGGTCCAAATTAAGTGTGAAATTGTACTCACTTAAAAGGAGTACAATTTTCTACACTACAATCCATTAAATATACCATATAGAGTCATGATATTATTAGTAATCTTTTATCCATATGTCTGTACAATTCATCCAACCATTGCTCCATGAAATAAAATATATAGTTTAATTCCTCTACGATTGAAGCATCCTCCTATGAAATCATGGCAAGGGAAGAAATAGAAATATTTAAGGACTTGCGGGGACCAACAAAGTTTTTTTATGTAAGAAATGATTTATCTTGAAACTAAATTTTCAATTCCTTCTTAGTCTTGTAGCCCTTCTCCATCTTAGAGATAATGGTGGTGACACTTGTTTGCATGCCTTCAATCTCAAAATTTCACATTTTTACCAATTTTACGCTTAAGGTCCCATAATTAGATATATATAAATCCCTTTCACCATTATCTACCATTGGTATGAACACCTCTATAATCCTATACCCTTGCACATCTATGAATATGGAAGAGATGATTCTATCTTTCTTGCTTGGAGGAAGCTTTTCAACCATAGTAATAATTATGAAATAGTTTTCTAAGGTTTTTTTAACCCTCTTTCTCATTTTAATAATAGTATATAACCATATGGGAACCATATCCAAGTATGAACCATCATATTTGGAAGTTTTCTCTTGTTCCTAATTGTCTTGTGTAACTTTCCCCTATGATTGTAAAGGAAGAGGGAAAAAATAGAGATAAAATTGAGAATGAGTTTTCTCAAAGGATAGAGTGGGAGAGGGATCCTTAAGAGAAAGTATTTTAATATATTTTTCTTTCATAAGTATTGTTATGGGAATCACCACTTTATATAGAAGGACCTCTTATGTGGGAAAAGGTAGATTTCACATTCTTAAATAGACAAAGAAATGGGAGAAGTGTAGGAGATGGAAGGGGAGATGAAATAGGAGATTATGTGTGAACATGAGGGGGAGGTTGGATGGGCATGTGCACTATAGTTTGGATAGGATTTTGGGTAGTAGTTTGAGTAGGAACTTGAGAAGTTTATTCTTCTTGAGTGATTTCAAAGCACTCTCCAACCATGAAGATAATCTTCAGCCCATTAGACTCCTTATGAGAGTTTTTCTCTATTTTCTTTTACTCCTCTTGGGTGAAATTTTAAAGCTATGACACATTATTATAAACAAAATGACCAACACTATTTTAACTTTTTTTAACTTGAATCAATAGAAAGTGACATGTGTTTTACATTTTGAAATTATATAAACCAATGAAATAAAAAAAATTAAGAAAATAGTGTATTATATGTTTATATTTATTTTAATAAAAAATTATTTGAATGTATTATTTTGTTAAATTAACACAATAATTTAGTTGTTCATAAAATTCCTTAAAATGAAGTTAAGTGAGACATCACTTTTTATATAGTAAATTTATTGTCTTCTCCTTTAATCCTTTTTCTTGTATTTATAACTCTAAACTTTAGTGCATGAAATTTTTTTTGCATTTCAATAAATATATATTTTAAATAAGTCTCAAAAGTTTTGTGTACTAAAAATACAGCTATTTTGATGGGATGTAGCTTTTCATCTTAACTATTTAACCAAAATAGAAAATGATTCTATCATCTTATCTTGACATATAATTTATCTTATAGTGCATGATATTTTATTAAAACTTTTTAAATAAAAATATCTTTGAACGCCACGAATTTGGAAGGGTTATGTTCTCTAGGTCAACCCACTTGAGTAGACCAACATTATAGTTGTATAAATGATTAAAGACGACAATCTATAATCATGATGCAAATTAAGGTTCCTATTATTGCATCAAATCAAAAGATTGCTTGGACAATATTTTGAATGCATAAGATTTTCATGACTTAGAAATGATAAGTTAATGCACATTAAATGCCTTGAATTATTGGAATATATAGTAGTAAATTACATTAAATATTTGCCTAGTCAACTCATGGAAAAATGAAATGGGTAGGAATAATCAGCTTTTGAATTTGAATTTTAAGGATCCATTTAACATTATGTTAGATTACTCTACACTGTACGATTGACCTAAGACAATCAAATGCAAATGGAAGATCAACAATGAATACCAAACATAAGAACACATTGAATATCAAATATATATAAAAATAGACAAATACAAAATAAGAGAGAATCGTATGTACAAAAATAAATATAAATAAAGAAAAGAATAAGTTGAAGAATGAGCCTAATTCATTCAACATTAGAGTATATTAAATCATTCCATCAAAATAGATCCTCAACTAGGGGAGTGGATCTAGTAGTTGAGCACCCTAACTTTGTGCTTCTCAAAATGCTACTTGGATATTTCAAATCTCTCTCAATTATTTACAACTTGCTTGACAAGTCCTCTATTTATAACTAAGGTTTGAAGGCCACGTCATCAAATATGGTGCTATATCAACATACATTTTGTTGAAGTGTCCAAAAATTACTAAAAAAATCTAGACCGATAATTATACACTAAGTCATGTTTCATTAGTGCGTTGATGTGGCATCACATGATTTGTTGCTTCTTAGATCTAAAGAATACATTTCATTCAATTATAAGTACTCATCCACAACACTAATAACTTTAAAAGTCACAACTATTGATACAATATTGTTAAAAACATTGAACATTAAATCAACAAATACTATAAAAATATTGAAACATGCTCAACTGCATATCCTTTACCCTAAATAAGAATTAACATGAATACCCAAATTTCACAATTACACATATATAAACAAATCCAAAAAAAAAAAGAATAGTAACGTTGATTGCGATTCGCCATGGCCCATGATATACAAGCTCAAATCCATTTGATTCATATGTTTTAACTTTTTTCCACTGAAAAGATGCGTCGCGGAGGTAAACGGCTGCTCATATTTTTTATAGTAAAATAGCCGGCACGTTAATCACAACGAGACGCAGACAAAAAGGGCGGCAAGAACTCTGTGTTTAGCGTGCAAATCAGAGGAATGGCTGTTATTTAAACGTCCAGTCTCTTCAATATTTGGTACAAGTCAGACATCGGAAGGAAAGCAGCAACTGTTAAGCTTTTTGTAAGGTTTTCCATAACCCTAATTATAATAGCAATGTTTGCAGCAGTGGAGACAGTTGCCACAGATAAGTGCGATTATACTCAATGCCAAACGGACTCGGACTGTGCAAGTGTAGGCGGTGTTTGCTGCAACGCTAAGCTTAGTTGGTGCGGGATTGGTTTTGGCTTCTGCGGTGACTCTTCTGCCTGTTATTAAACCAATCTTATAACATGGGACGCTCCATCCTATCTCTTTTATCTTTTCTTTTCTATGTTCGCAGGGTATATTTGTATTACAAAACTGTTGTCCACTTATAGGCTCTCTGTTGGAATATAACACTCCAACATAAAACATGTAGAAGTGTTCAGTGTTCAAATTGTTATCTGTTAAGTTCAGTGTGTTGTTATTAGATCAGTTCGATGTCAAACAGCTACAGTTAGCTGTCGATAGTTTTAGTTTGCTGTCAACTGTATTATCATAATTATAAGTTGTTAAATTTTTTTCTTATAAATATGTAATCCCTGTTTAATGATTATGATGCAGAGTGTTTAATTGTTGTTGTTCATTATATTTCTAAATCTGTTTTTATATTTTTAATACTGTGGATCCATGAGTACAAAAGTTATACTCAATGCTTTTGAGTAAACCCAGGTTTTAATACTGTGGATCCGTGAGTACAAAAGTTATACTCAATGCTTTTGAGTAAACCCAGGTTTTAGCATATAAATTTTTAGTGAAGTGTATGATGGAAAATTTACAAATAA
This sequence comes from Sequoiadendron giganteum, assembly GCA_007115665.2. Lineage (NCBI taxonomy): Eukaryota > Viridiplantae > Streptophyta > Pinopsida > Cupressales > Cupressaceae > Sequoiadendron > Sequoiadendron giganteum. The sequence continues at coordinate 47,589,548 of CM021104.1, forward strand.
TTTTAGTTTATTACTTTTGTTTTTATTAGATCGTTATTTTTTACTTTTACAGTTTTTTTTTTTTTATATGAAATTTAAAAGTGAACAAAAAATCTTGTTGTAGAGTAAATTTTATATTGAAGATTATTTGTTGATTTGAATCATGTTGAGATGCATGTGGTATTATTGAATGAGAGGAAATGGTACAAGGTAAGACATGCAAGCATAATCTCAAGGCATTTGTAGCACCCAATTCAGATGAATAGAAAATAAACCAATTTTTTAAATCAATTAGACTTTGTGGATTTTATATAATGTGAAAGAATATGGTCTTACAAAAATAATTTCCTTTGGTAAGTTAATCTAAGTTCTTCCTTACTTTTGTGTTTCTAGAATCCTCAAATCTATATTATCATTAAGCTCAATAATCGCAAACTAAGCTTGAATGTTTCCAAATCTTAATTCTATAACTGGAGACATGACCATGAAATGAGATATCAATTCTAATTAGGTTTAAGCATTATACATCATCTTTAGATGGAGATGGTATAATACTAAGTGTTTGCAAGAGGGAAGGTGCATATTCCATTCAATAAATGCCTAAAGTAATGGATAGTCAAGATCAAGGTACTCATGATCATGTGGTGAAAAAGTGGCATTATGTCAAACACATTATCTTTATTTGGCCAAGGCACATGGACATAAAAATAATTTTAGGTATTTTTTAGTAGGTACAAAGCCAAATATTAGACTTTAGAGGTTGGAGAGAACTCATACTCATGTCGATGGTCAAAGCATCAAACTTCAAAGTTAACTAGGAATTCAAGCCAAAAAAGTGAGGCATAATGGAGAAATTCTGAAAGGGGAACCCCAAAAAAGGACAAAGAATGAAGATCTTAGAATCAAGGTATCAAGGTGACCTTATGATTGATATTGAGATAAGAAAAGGCCAAAAACCTAACTCTAAAAGGATGTTATGAAGGAATCAACAAAATTTAAGACTTTTGAGTTGAAAAGAAATTAGAACTGGGAAAATATTGAAGTAGGAGTTATAATTTGGGGGAGTATGGAATGAGGTAGTTTGAAAATGGATGGCCCAATCCTCAAGCCTAGTAGACCTAAATAAAATTGAAGCATAATAAGATGACATCATGATGTCAATAGTTAACTCAAAAATGGATGACATCAACGTCGTACAAATATGATGTTAAGAAGTATGGATCAATTCACAACTCCAACAAAAGAGTTATTTTAACATTGGGTAATTAGAGTAACAAGGTTTAGATATGGGCGCGACGAGCAAGAAAACGATTTTGAACGTTGATCTGGGCGCGGCTGCATTCGACAACAGGCTTGGCCTGGGTGTGTCTGGCCCGGATGTAGTCCCATCTGGGGGGGTGTTTCTAGTGGGGACCCTCCCACTGGTTGCCCTTAGTTTTCTAGTGGATCTTTTGGAATGTACAACATGCCTTCCTCCTGGTGTTGTCCCTCCTAAGGTGACTACTACTTCGTATGTTGTTGTGTTTGTGGATTCTATTCCTGGGGTAGATCTTCCTCCTCCTACTGGGGTTTCTTTTGGATAAGTGAAATATTTTTATGAGTCTGCTAAGGTGGGTGCTCGGCCCTCTGCTTTGGCTCATCGACCTTTGCCCTATGCTTGGGATTCTCCTCTGGTGGTTTATGGTTTTGAGGTCATTGAGAATGAGGTTTATTATTTGGCGCAAGGTGTGGTCTAGAAGTTTAATGGCATGTGGCCTTCCCTCCCCGATATCCATTCTTGGGTATCTAACTCCTGGAAGTCGTTGGTCTCTAGAGAGATCGAGCTCTACCCTAGTGCTAGGGGGTTTTTTATTGCTACTTTTGCTTCCTCTACAGAGAGAAACTATGTGTTTGATAGGGGATGGATGTGGGGTGTTCATTCTCTGTCCATCAGGCCTTAGTCTCGCTCTTTCAATCCCCTTATGGAGCCGTTGAACACCAGACCAGTCTGGTTCCGTCTGTCGAATCTCTCCCTCCAGTTTTGGGAGGAATCATGTTATGAAGTTATTGGAAACACCATTGGATGCTTCTTAATGGTGGACTCTACAACTAGGGAGCTTGGACATACTACGGTTGCTCGGTTGTTAGTCGATTTGGACATCTCCAAACCTCTCCATGGTGATGTGGTCTTGTTGGTGGAGAACAGACCTTGCAAGCAGCTCTTGGACTATGAGGGTCTCCCCTTCCAGTGTAGGAGTTATTTTTTGGTGGGTCACTTGGCCTCTGCTTTCCCTCTTTCCCGTCGCAAGGGCACTATGACTTGGTGGAAGGACGCTCTCTCGAACCATCTCACTATGGGTTCTACTCCTTCGGGAGTTCCTTCAGTTAGTTCCTCTTTGGAGGCTGACCCCCCTATGACTTCCCACGACCCTCTTTCGGTTATCCCTTCCGCAGAACCTTCTATTATCTTTGTTCTATCATAAGCCCTCTACTGTTGATGTTCAGTCAAAACCTACATTTGTTTTTGTTGGTCCTCTATCTGCTCCTATCTTTCCTGCTTCATTGTTGACTCCCTCGCTACATGGTGGCTCCTCTCCCAAGGAGGTTGATGTGGATCCGCTCACCTCGCCTCATTCTTTGGTTCTCGATTTTGAGCCTTCCTAGTCAGTTGTGTTGCGGAAGAAGGGTCTCCCCAAAGCCATTGCCTCTTCACGGCCTTGGATTCGGGGAGTAAGTTTAGAACCCTCTATCTCGGGGGTTGCCTAATCTTTTTGGTTGTTCTACAGCTATCAGTCAGTTATTTTTGTTTGTTCTTCTAGTTCAAGTTTTATTTGAACTATGTTTTCCTTTGGCCCTTTGGTCTTTTTGTGTAAAGGGTACAGCACCCTGTAAATGTTGCTTATCTTTTCAAAAAAACAAGGTTTAGAGGGAAGTGATATTCAAGGATAGGAAAGTTCAAAGGCTTGGAACTAAAATAACTTAAGGAAAATGATTAGACTTTGAGTTTGTAGGGGAAAGATGGAAATGCCATGATGTTTAAGGGATGCTTGAAACTGTGGATTCCAAAATCTTAGAAACATTTGGATTACAATAGATCAAACATTTGTAGTTTAAAAGGGAGCAAGACGAGAGGATGACCAAATCCAAAATCCTAGTAAGTAAAAGGATTGATTGCAATAATTTTTTGGGGTTCAGAAATTGGGAAGGTCTTGGAACTAATACAAATGGAAGATCAAACCTAGCACTTCATCAACAATAAAAAATTTAGGGCACCAAGAAACTTCCAGACTTTGATAACTAGGATGACAACTATGATAAGTCCAAAGTTTGATAAAACCCATATTCAGACAAATTTTACAAAGGTTTACATTAGATTGTTGAGATGAGGTAGAAGGTTATGCTATAAGGATGAAGCCTAACAACCAGATGGACAAAGGGAAATGAATATGGTAGAGATGGCAACCTATAAAACTTAAGGAAATTACCCAAATGGGTTAAACAATTTGGATTTTTTCGAACTTTTAGCGATATTGAAGCATAATCAAGATACAAGTAAAAACACTAAGTAGATTCTGGAAGCAACTTGATAGAGGACATGAACTATCTCAAGTCAAAGTTAAAAAAAAATGGAACTATGTTTTTGAGTTCAATCCTTACTCTTCTTCTTTCCTTCATATTATTGATGTTCCTTTTGTTGAAAATGAAGGTAAAACTTTAGTAAACATGTAGCTTAAAATTTGTAAATCCTGTGTAACTGTACATTCAATTTTATTATTCTTTTCCATAATCTCTTGTGTATGATTAATCTTGAATTAGATCAATTTCAATGTTGTAGAAAGTAGACAGAAGATTGTAGAAGAAATATAAGAAAAAATAGAAAGGACACAATATGTACATGGAGAAACCCTTTCGGGGAAAAACTCCACCAGAATTGGTCTTGCTTGTATTATTTAAACTTTGATAATATTATAATGACATTGATTCAATTCTCCTTGATATGCTTCCTTTGTTCTTTAAAAAATCTTCTTCACAACCTGCAATATTTTCTCACACAACTCTCTCATACAATTGCTGCAATAATAGATAATATTCTTGTTTACAAACTCATAAGAGTTATCAAATATATAATCACAAATCCTCTTGATAAAATCCACACCTAGGGTTGTCAAGTTGAGTTCTCATATGCATGCACAAGTCAAACAAGAGTCTCCCTCAAAGTTGGCACCCAACACTGAATTGTTAACCTCGTAGTTGTCAAAAATATAAATTTCAAGCTCATCCTCAAAGTAGGTGCCCAAACTGCGTCCCACCTAATTGATCATTGAAAATATCTTTTCCATGCAATATTTTTAACTCAAAGATGCCAACTTGGATGCCCAAGGTGGGCCCAAGTTAATCTTTGTTAACTAAAACATGTATCTGTCACCGAACTTAACTGAACTTAACTGAACCTCACCAACATCAATCCCTAATGTATAGGAACTCAACATGCATAAATCAAAATCCCTATTTTGTAGGACATTTTGAAGTGTACTCAATTCACCAACCAGTTAACTAAACCAAGCTGGATCCCACCTCCCATGTGGGCACCCATGTGCTCCTATTTTGTAGGAGCTCTCCCAAGGCATCCTCTCATGCTCCTATTATTTAGGAATAGCTACAAATGTCAAATTAAATGTTTATTTCATTCCAAATTAATCTCTTCCTAATCCTAGTGTTGTGGAACACATTCCAATAATTTAGGAGATACATGAAATATGTTTACAATGGAATTAAATGACATCCTATTCCCAACATTCTCCCACTTGACATTATACATTACAATTTTTCTAAACAAGGAATCATTATTATAAATCAAGTATAGGACTCAAGACCAACTAATCAATCCATGCCGACTTCAAATGCAACCTGCATAATCATGAAGCTCCAAGCAAATGATTAATACTCAAAACCAAGAGAACTTATCTATAGGAACTAATTTCATAAGATAATCTGCAGCATTAATTAAAGTTTCAACTTTCTCAATTAATACCTTCCCACTCTCAACCATTTCTCACACAAAGTGATACTAAACATCAACATGTTTAGTACGAGCATGATACATAGGATTTTTGGCTAAACAAATAGCACTCTGACTATCACATTCAAGTCTAATTTTCTTGCAATTAAAACCAATACCTTTCCCAAGTCTTTGTAACCAAACTGCCTCTTTGGAGGCAAGTGAAACCACTGATTGTGTTGAACTCACATCCAAGCAAGGTGTAGGCTTCTCGGTCTTTACTATTGAAAAATGTTTTCTTACTAACCATCTCCTCCAAGGAGATCACATGCATCATACCATACATAAACATCCTAGTCTCAAGAGAACAAGTACTATGCCAAACTCTAAACTCGTATCAATATTAGACCATGACATAATAGAAACCACTCTAAACCAAGAAAAAAAATATCCCCAAACACATGAACATAACCTTACCAATGATGCATCCGCGTCACTGCCAACAACTCCCACTGAACTATGGTACAAGCTACACATGGCATCATGACTACCACCCTCTTCATGAAGATCACTCTCTAACATCAAGCAAAGAGTCATCACTAACATTTTTACATGAATTTATCAATGCATGATTACCGTCATCTAAGGATTCCTTTGTAGAAGAATCAGAACTCTTTTTCTTGTTCTTACAATCCTTCTTCACATGCCCCGATTTCCCACAATTCCAACACTTTACCTTACTTCTTCCTTCTGAATTACCCTTCCCTTCATTGTCACCCTTAGGCTCCTTTTTCTCAGGCCTACCTTTTACAAACAAGGCATCTTGGATTTCCTTTTAAGACATTCTCCTCATCTCTTCTGATAGGAGAGTAGGAATTATATAGTCCATCTTCAAATCTGCACCACTACCACTGATAGCAACAATTAGATTTTCCCAAGACTTTGGTAAAGAACAAAGTAACAAAATGAATTTATCTTCATCTTCTAGCTTTACCTCTATAGATGTTAACTAACTTAGAATCAAATTAAAAGCATTCAAATGATTTGCAACAAAATCATCATTTTTCATCTTTAAAGAATATAACTATCTTTTCAGATACAACTTATTAGTAAGACTTTTGGTTTGATAGATATCACCTATTCTCTTCCACAGCTTATATGTGGTAGTTTCATCTGAAACATTCAAGAGAACAACATCAACAAGACATAATTGTATGGTCCCTCTTGCCTTCTTATCAATCTTAGCCCAATCCTCATTTGACATCGTTGTAGGTGACTTTGTCTCATTTCCAACAACTAAGTACTGATCTCTCTCTTCAACGAGATCTTCCATTTTTAGTTTCCACATCTCATACCTTGATCCATTGAACCTTTCAATATCTAAATGAGAAGTAGAACCCATTGCAACACACTATTTTTTCAAATCACCAATTGACACAATATTAAAAGCTCCCACTATAGCCAAAAAACCTTCAAACTTTTAAGAGAAAGGCATCCCAAACTCTACCCAACCATTAGCTTTAGTATAAAATGTTGAAAATGAAGATATGTTTAGAATGCAATTAAATGGCATCAGGTTCCCAATAGGGATAACTTTAGTGGTGAATCTTTGCCAATTGGCGAATTCTAGGAATCTGGCAATTCGAATTTGGTGAATTTACCGTATCCGCAGGGTGTTCAAATCGCCAGGATTTCATGAACTATCGGTCCAATGCATGTCCATTCGCAAGCAGTTGTTTTTTACGAGGCATGTTTAGGCAATAAATTCGCCATAACAGACTACGCGTTTCCAATGGACCGATTAATATTTTCGCCTGGAATTCCGGGGAGCATGTCATAAAACACCAACGTATTCGCCAATACTATTAATACGACATTATATGAGGACCCATTTCGCCAATTAAAATTTACAAATAGTTGCTTGTGAATACCCATTTCGCCAATTAAAATTTACAAATAGTTGCTTGTGAATACCCATTTCGCCAAATAAAATTTATAAGTAGTTGCTTATGAGGACCTATTTCGCCTTGAAATTTCCAAGGTATCGTTGTATAAGCACGCGGGATTCACCAAATTTTTAACATACTATTTCAAAATCCTACGTAATTCGCCAAATATGGATTGATATAAATACAATTGAAACTGTTATTTTTTCTTACACATTTTGTTCCGTTCTGAGGTCTACTTCTCAATTCAGAAGTCAGCGAAACCCGAAAACGAAGACTCAAAGGTGAGTGATCATTTCTTCATACTATTATTAGTTATTAGACTATTAGTTATAATAATAAGATTTATTTATCTATTTTCCATTCTTGCTTCAGTCTTAAACATAATTTTAAGTAGGGAATGGGATCTATATTCTCTGTCAGTCTGTCCTTCTTAAACAAGAAGATATTTTTTTCAAGATTTTATTCGAAGTGAGATCAATATGTCGAGCAGCAAGGGTAAGACTCCTGAGCAAGTGGGTAATGAAGAGACTGGGAGGCCATCAAAACGCCCAAAATGGGGAGGTACCATACAGTCTTACTTTGGAATTGGCAAAGCTTCTAATGCATCAGATCAAGGTGGAGCTACACCATCAACTCTTCCACCAAATATTATTGAAGATGGAGATACATCATCAACTCTTTTGCCACAGGAAGGTCAAGGTGAGATTGTCATTGTGTTAAATCAAAATGTATCAAATGAGGATGGAAATACCGCAGAAGATGTTCCAAGGGATACCTAGATAGCCAGAATGAGATAATTGATTTGGATGAGGATGATGTTGGTAGCAAGAAAAGAAAAGGCAAAGCAAAATTGGGGTGCAAGTGGGAAATGACAAAGAATTTTCAAATTGGTTGGTTGTCGCAGTACCCATTCCTTGAACTAGTGGGGGTATCAAATGAAAATGATATTGAAAGGGCAACAGAGGTCAGATGTAAGATTTGTAGTTAAAAATGTGGAAGAGACAAGATGATGCAGCTAAAGCTTGACACTATAGAAAAGCATATCGGCAAAGTTTATGAAAAATAAATCATAGACGAAAAGGAACAATCAGTCGTACGATGGAAATCAAAGGAAGAATGTCTTCATGTTAAGTATGCCATATATTATGGAGAGAATAACCATAGAATGTCGAAGATTAAAAAATGTGAAGGTACACTTGAGGCTCATTTTGGAAAATCCATGGCAGTAGCAAATCTGTCAAAAACTGTTTAGATGAGTGTTATTTTTCATATTTTTTCCAGGGGGCGTCCTATGACAGACTACCTAGAATATTTTGATTTATTATCTTATTTGAGTGTTCCCCAGTTTCCCTTCTCACATTGGTCAGTAAACGCTAGATGGGAATGGGTGAATTGTCTTGCTACAGTGGAAAAGCAAGATTTAAAGGAGAAAGTTAAAAGAGTCAAATTTCATTGCATTATCTTTAGTTGAAGTTACTGCGGTAGACAATACTTCTTGGTTTTGTATGCATGTATACTATAGAACAACATGTTCGCCAAGCTCATCTTCTTTGTGTTCATAAAATGAAGGACAGTTCAAAATCGCAAAATCTATTTGGACTAGTCAAGAAATCTTTGAATGAAATTGCAGGTATGGATGAGTTGACAATTACCAAAAAGTTGGTGTGTGTAGGAGCTGATGGAGCTCCAGTGATGCAAGGTCAAAGGAGTGGTCTTTGCAAAAATTTACAAACTACTTGTGCACCATACATGCTTGGCATTCACTGCATGGCCCACATAATGAATTTAGCATTTAAAATTGTAAGCAAGTTTCCAACAGTATCAAAAGTTGAAAATCTAGTTCGTGAGATCCACGCATACTTTTGCCGAAGTCCCAAATGTTTCCTTGAATTTCAACATTTTGATGAGGGAATAACACTTGGAAACAAGCTTCTCAAAGATTTCGATACCAAATGGATCTCCCTGTATGGACCAACGCAACGAGTTCTTTCATAATATCAATCCTTGATTGGGGTGATGTACGAGCATCGCAACACAGTAGACAAAGTTCCTGACCTCTTACATAGGTTAAGCAATATAGAGACACTCTTGACTTTAGCTAGTCTTCTCCCCATGCTAGATGAGATGAACAATCTTGTGAAGAAAGCCCAAGATAGAACTATGTATATTTATGAATATGCCAATCTACGTAAACTTACATGCTTGGCCCTCGATCATCTATATCTAGATCTAACACAAGAAGGCGCAAATTATTTGATGTGGCAGAAAATTACTGATTTGAATAATCCTGATAATTATTTACAGTTTAATGCAAGCAGGCACTTATGTATTTGTGTACGTGGATATGAGATACCAATGTACCATTGTAAGATAGCCAGGCGCTCTAGAAAATAAGTACCTATTAACGAGGAATATTTTAACAACATTGTTAAATCTATTAGTGATAATTTGAAGGAAATTGCAAAATCTCTTTCCTTAGAGATTCATGAAATATTCCTTCGACATGAAATACTTGAAGCTATGGGTATTGTGTATCCTCAATTTTGGGTAAACCGAGATAACCCAAAATATTTTCATGATCAAGTAAAAATCATGATCGAATAGTTTTCGAAAAAGGTAACATACAATGAGCAGACAATAGAAGGAATTTTAAATGAAAATAAGCCTAGAAAGCAATGTTGGATTTTTTCAATAGCTATGAGGGAGCAGTATAAATCCATGGGCAAGGAGAAGGCCTTTGAACCAGGATCGATAAAAAAGGTTTGGACAAGCTTAGGTCAGAGTGAAATATTGCGTGGGTTGATGTCAGAATATTTCAAACTTGCTTATTTATGTCAAACAATGATATTGGGGTCAATGGAGGATGAGAGAGTTTTCAGTACATTGGAGTTTTTGAAATCAAATTCAAGAAACAAACTAGACAAGAATTTAGAAAATTGCTTGAGGATGAAAGGAACTGCGTATAATGTCAAAAACATTCATTTTGAAAGGGCACTCGCAATCTGGAGGTCCACATGTGAAAGAAGAGGGGTCGGGTTGTGCAACACAGGCTCTCCAATTCCAAGAGCCACCGGTATTGGTGGTCATACTAGTGGTAGTGGCAATAGGCCTGGGACAGATCAAGATGACAATGATATTTAAATTGACACAAATCAAACAATGAATGTTGAATTTGAGACACAGGCCGAAGAAAGTGCAAAGCAGTCTCTGAATCAAGATGACTATTTTACTTTATCTAAAGATGAGCATCGGTTTGAGGACCCTGACTCTGTTTGGGAAATGGAAGAGAATTAGTAGGTTTTAGGTATTTTTATTTCACTTCTTGAATCAGTTTCCATTGTTCCAAAGTCCAAATTGTAGTTGATGATATTTTATATTCTATTAAATGAAAATTGTGAATCATTGCACTTCAAGTTCATGATATCTTATTTTATATTTCACTCAAGCACTGCATGAATCATATTCCAAATAGTAGTTGATGATTTTTTTTATTGTATTTAAATAAATTGTGAATCATTGCACTTCAAGTTCAGGATATTTTATTTTATATTGCACTCCAAGTCTCCATGATATTTTATATTATATTGCACTTCATGAATCATATGCCAAAGGCCCAAAGTCAAACTATAGTTGATGATATTTTATAAATTATATAAAATTTAATACCATCGTCCTAACAATGCTTACGTATTTACTAATTTTCTTTCAAGTGTTCAACTGTTGTGGATTCATATGCTTATAAGTTATTAACTTATTTGGCTATTTCCAAAGTGGTTGTTTATGTTATTCAAATTGAGTGTGTGGAAGTACATTTAATTTTTTAGTACATTGAATTTGAATTCTTCAGGAATAGGGGCTATGAGCAATGGTGTTTAAGATTTATTTATGGACATGATCATTGATCTAGTAGTCATGTGGTCCAAAAAATGGATCCTGTCACACAAATCTCTACAATTTGTGCTAATCATAAAATCAAATGTAGTGTATTTTTGCAGTATGTGGGTCCTGGGATGTGGGTGAGGTGTAAGTTGGTGGATACTGATCAAGATTTTTAGTCAAAACATAACAGAAGCTAACAAAATAACAATTCAACATCCATAACTTAGAAATGAACAAAATAACCCTTGATCATTTTATTAAAAATAATGATATGTTTATACAATGGAGAGACATGAGTTCACAATGAGTAATTTCCATTCAGATGCTAGTATTGTCTTGAAACATCAAACTCTAATGAGTTTAAAACCTACTACTGAATGACACAAAATATAAAATAGCATTTTCACTAAAACAACAGGCCCTTTACAATTCACTCTGCAACTTTACTTAGACTCGACCTAAAATTATCCAACCTGCTAACCCATATTTATGGCCTTGAAATCCTTCTTATAGAGAGTGAAGGAGCAAACAAGCATTGGGCCAGAAATACACATGTCACTGGTCACTTGGAGTCTTGGACCCCCTATGATATTTCAAAAATTTGTTACAACAACTGAGTCCCTTGAGAATCTTCTTGTTCTCCCATTTGCTGAAAAATGGCTGATGCACTGGCCAGCCGCCAAACCTCAAGAAACTTGTGCCAAAATTGTCATCAAGACACAACCAAAATCTGTTATAACTATAACTGTTGAGTTCTTAACCGCTAGTAGTCAACTCTATCCTATTCTTCCTTAGTTAAATATTTGTCCACCCATCTCTGATATTCTTCATTTTTTGGCCAATCAAAATTCACCACCTCATTCACCTTAGCACTGTAAGGTGTGTATTTTACTACTACCTAATTTGCCTCTCTTTCAAAAGACTCCAAAAATGTACTGGTATTAATGATCTTATCCATACAAGTTACCAGCAAATCATAGTCTGAGTCATCACAAACCAATTTGATTTGTGCATTGATAACTTCATCCGCTCTATCCTACCATTGTTGCAGTGATCTAACATTTCCTTGTGCATCTATTATGTCTGGTAAAGATGTATCACTCCAATCATCAAAACTCTTTACCAATTCCTTAATCTTACTACTCAAATCATCTGGTAAGGCTTGAAAACCTTGAAGTGACTTTACCAAAATTTGAGTGGGCCTTAATGATTGGGGCCTCTTATCTGCATCAAATCTAGAGGCCTTATACATAATATCTAGGTCATTGGCCCTAGGGATCCACTTCTTAGCTACGAGCAAAACTATTTCCTAATCCTTAGTAATATTTTTTATTGCATCCAAGAATAAAGAATACAAAGAATATAATGATGGTAATATACCATCAAACCTCTCATTTAGGTGCCTCAAAATTGTATCAACAACTTCATTTTGCTTGGAAACTGCTCCCTCCTCACTTGCTTTTAAAGCTGCCTATAACTATGTAATCTTATTTAGCATCTGCTTCTTAGTGGGATCCACAGAGTATTCAATCTCTTCTTCAACTGGCTCTAATGTAGGACTGAGATCAGGAGTTTGGATGGGGGATCCCGAAGCACTTGAAGACTCCCCCACTTGTATATACTTCAACCTATCTACCTTAGTTTGCAGCTCAACATTCCTTTGTTGCATCCTACTGTACTCTCCAATTATAATTCAAGCTTTATTTTTCAGCTTCTTCTCTCTCAACTGTCTTCTGGGCCAATTTCGCAACATTTACAGTCAAATTTGTAGCTTATGTAGTTGAAGTTTCAGAATCTCTCTTGATTATTAACCCTCCATGTAGGTTTGGGCAAATATCAGTAACATTTGGCTTTCTGCCCTGGGGTGCCAATGCCCAAATTGCCAGGGTCTAAAACTCCTCACTAAAGGCAGAATCTTGTAGTGTTGCCTTGACCTCTTCCTCAATGTTCTGCATGGGATGCTTGGACTTTAAAATAGCATTGAATGCTACTGCATCTGCTATGTCCCACTCAGGAAAAATTAGAACACCAACTTGAGTCACTAATTTCCTTGCCTCCTCAGGAGTGATGCTTTTGAATTCCTCCATCAATTCAGCATTTATCTTATCATCATTCTCTTGAATAGACCTATTAGGCCTTAATTCTCTTCTTGCATTTTTCTTGGTATTCTTCTAATTTCATCCTCCACACCAGTTGCAAGAAAACTGAAGTTTTCACAAATGCATCATCATCCAAGAATGCCTTGCATGCATCCATTCTGGCATCTTGCACACATTGGCCCTTCACATCCACATCAAACAATACTAACTGAGTTGATCTAGGAGGGCAAGGAATACCAACCTACATGACTTGATCTGTGACAATTATTTCATCCATCAAAGTCTCTTGTGCTTCCTGAACTCTTTGCCTCTTAGGGCTTGGCTTTGATGGTGGTAATGCAAGATCATCTTGTGGTGGTGAATCCAAATCAATGATCTTTATTCCTCCAGGTGCTGTGATCTTCGGACCTAGTTGTGTCGATGTCTTCATTATTTTTTTTCCTTTCTTACCTTCTTCCTCATCATCACTATTTTCATTCCTCTTTCTCTTATAAAGAGGCCAATTCACTGTGGGTTGATAAGTTGGCCTTATTTCTGTAGGCCTCACCTTTGGTCTTTGTATGCCAAAATCTAATTCCAAGTTGACCTTCTTGGTCATCAAAGCACCCATGATCTCTCTAAATTTTTCCATCAAGAAGTCAATTTTCTTGTGGAATGGGGTGAATTCCATTAATGGATCATATTTGGGATCCATTTTATGCACTATAGCCAATAGCTTCTCATATGCAATCCATTTTTCTTTATTCAATTCCTGTGTGTTTAAATCAAATTCATTCCTTATTAGGTCCTCAGGAAAATTGATCTCATGTGCAAACCTGCCACCTTTAATCTATTGCCTAAAAAGGGCAAAGAAACCCTCAGGGTCATGCTGCCGCCTGAAACCACACCTCAAATTAAAATCATCAAAAAAACTTCCAAAGTGGACCCATCCTCCCTTGGAGAAAACAAAATCAGACACAACGGTATAATACGGGAAAATAGTCTCTTTTTCCTTCCCTGTCAGGTTGTCCTCATGAATACAACCTATCTGCCACATGACCTTAGCAAACCCCATTCTTGATGGCACATTGAATGGGAGGATATGTGGGGCTCCTTGGAAACCATACACCCTTAGAACAGTGTTGACTGGGTACAAGATGATGTCACCCCAGTTGTGACAAACTTTAAAATCAGGCTTCCTCCCCTTTGGTCTAAGAAAGTCATGTAAATCCTCAGGGAATCTAAGCACATTTACTATCAACCGAGCCCTGAGTTTGGAAGCAAAGCAATTGTCAAATTGCACAAAACTGGCACTTCCTCTATTGTATGATAGATCTGCAGTCTAGACCTACACCGGTAACCTTTCTCCATTTACTTCCTGCCTCAAGTCCATTTTCTCTCCTGGAAATGGAGTGGATGGATGCAAATGGGGAGGAGGAATGGAATGGAAATGGAGGGACGAAAGGACGGAATGGAAATGGGATGAAAGATGGACGAATGGAATGGACGGAATGGATGGAATGGATGGAATGGACGGAGGACCGGACGGGAGGAAGGAGCCGGACGGACAGGATGAGCATGGACGGGATGGAAAGAGGACAGGACAGGAATGGAATGGAGGACCATGGACGGAGGGATGGACGGAATGGATGGACGGAATGGATGGAGGAATGGAAAGGATGGATGGAATGGAATGGATGGAATGGAATGGACAGGAATGGAATGGAAGGATGGAATGGAAATGGAATGGATGGATGGATGGATGGAGGACAGAAATGGACGGAGGACGGACGATGGATGGAATGGACGATGGACCGGACGGACGGAATGGAAGGAATGGAAGGATGGACGGATGGAATGGAATGGAGGATGGACAGTGGATGGAAGGAATGGACGGAAATGGACATGGAAGGAAATGAAAGGATGGACGGACAATGGATGGAAGGATGGACGGAAAAGATGGATGGACATGGATGGAAGGATGAGACGGACGGATGGATCGGGACCGGATGGAAGGATGGATGGATGGAAATGGATGGACGGAATGGATGGATGGACAGGATGGATGGAAGGAAACAAGGATGGATGGAAATGGATGGAAGGAAGGATGGAATGGAATGGATGGAGGAATGCTATTTTGACCTCATCCCAAGAATCCTTGTTTCTCAAGTTTTCAATCAAGGGTTTACTTTGATGTTGAATTCTATTTGCAGCATTCCTATTGGCCACAATCATTGATTTAATGATGTCACATGGATCATACTGCCAGTTACAGATAGCATCAAAGTCAAAAAAATTCAAAAGATTATGTGCCACACTAAATGATTTTCTCTCGAATGTGAACCCTCCACATGAAAAAGGTAAAGAAGGAAATAAGGTCTTCTTTTGCTAACTGAGAAAGTGTAGTTCATCAGCACTCTACACTTGCTTTACATATTCCAATGCAAAAACTCTTTTTGTCACATGTATTGGAAGTTTGTATTGTTGTACTCCCGATCCATAAAATCTTAGCACAGTATATTCTTCCATTAAGTACCAATCAGCCAATTGTATTTATTTTCCTAGTTGCATGCAGTTTCTACATGACATAGGCAATCTAGGCAATTGGAGTATTTATAATTACTTGATGCAATGGACCCAAAAATTAGTCTACAAAATGACTGTAGTTCCTTCGAGAATTATGCATCCTTATCTCAGTGGTCCATTCATATACTAGAGCCATTTTATTTTCCTCTACATTACTATAGGGCTGAATTTGAAGCTTGTTGGTCTGAAACATTCCTCTAAATTTGAATAGAAAAAGATAGCACAAGTAGGTTGTGAACCTAAATGTCTTCGTGGAACCTGCTTTAATCATTAAAAATTGTTTATGCATGGATTCTACAATGTGTTGAGTATAGTTATATTTGACATGTTCATCAGCATAATGGATATTATATACCATTTCAAGGAGGCTTGCACCCACTTCCGAATTGTTATCCAGACCGAGGCAAAATGCTAGCATGAAAATAGTATCCTGAACCCATGGTTTAAAAATATCCAAATTATAAGGAGGCTTATGATCACCTTTCAATTTGTTTCTATCCTTAACTATTTTATTTAAGAAATCATTTTTCAACCTTTCTTCCACTGCTTCATAATCACTAGCAAGCTTTTCTAGGTCAATGTGATGGTTTCCAAATTCTTCGGTTGTAAACCCCAACACTTCTCCAAGTTCTTCTACATTAATGGATAACAATTCTTCTTGGTTATCTTTATTAACAATTGCTCTTTTCTTATCATCATAATTTTTGGCACAAACCATGATAAATTTTGGGCAAGGGAAAACTTCATGTAACATCATATGCCCTAATCCAGTTACCCACGGTGCACTGATACTATCAACTTTTGTTTGCTTTGCAGCCTTATTCTAAGATAAAAATCTAAGTTCTGAGGTACGCCTACCATAGATTTCAAGATCATAAATATCATGGTACCCATCGGTGAAACCTGGGGTTTTAAGCAATTCTGCATAATGCATTTTTTTATCAGACATTGCTCTAGTGGTACTAGTGGTAGACATGCTTATACAAATGTGAAGTTGTGAAATTTAAATTCCCTAATAAGTAATACCTATTAGTCCTCCTTCATTTTAATGAATTCTTGAGTCTCTAAAGTCTAAAACCAAACTTCAAACTTTGATAAAATAAGATTTTAAGAAATGTCAAACGATGAAACATAGCCGCAGGAATTCTTTCACTTACCCAAATTTTGAGTCCCGATGCTTGAAAGTTGGAATGGCCTTGTTGGAAGTGGAACTGTGGAATCCAAAATAGGGTGGTGCACTACAATGAGCAATCTGAAGATTGAAGACTTTAAAAATCACTATACAATTTCAAAGTGCAAAGTGTTTTAAATTCTTTTTTTCTCATAATTGGAACGTTAAAGTGAATGACACATCTTAGGAGTTAGGTCTACAAGACTACAAGTTGAAAATTCTTAACCGTTGATCTTTCTAAATTTAACGGTTATAGGGTGAGGTTTAAGTTGGGAAGCCCATCGCTCTGTGCATTTCATTACGGAATGCAACTACAACCATACATCAAATGTTCATCCAACGGTTGAAACTTGAGTAATTTATGATATTAACTTTAGTCTTTAAAGTTTAAAAATAAACATTAATCACTTGACAGTTGACACTTAGCAGTACAAAGTGCTTTAAATGCTTTGTTTCTCGAAATTGGAACACTAAAGTGAATGACACATCTTAGGTCTACAAGTTGCAAATTCTTCACCGTTGATCTTTCTAAATCTAACGGTTATAGGATGATTCTAGAGGTTTAAGTTGGGAAGCCCATCGCTTTGTGCATGTCATTGCGGAATGCAACTACAACCATAGATCAAATGTTCACCCAACAGTTGAAACTTGAGTAATTTATGATATTAACTTTAAAAATAAACATTAATCACTTGACAGTTTACAACAGGCCTGGAATTTGATGGTCTATTAAATATTTGACCGTTTTTTCAATTTTAGACCGTATATTATAGCTATAAAATTTATTAGACCGTATAGTTTGACTAGCTATATTTTTATTAAACCGTAAAAAATTATTATGTAGTATTTTAATTTATAATATATATCATTTTATAATTTTTATTATAAAAAAAAATAGAATATAAATTTTTTGAATATTTTTAATATGAATTTAGAAACTTTCAACTTTTTTTATAATAGCTATCATTTTTATATTAATATATGTGATTTATAATATTATTATAAAAATATATATTAATTTAGAATCTTTTCAAAATAAAACATAATTATTTTTAATTTTTAGAATATATTTAACAAGATTTATTTTTAATACGATTTTAGAAACTTTTTGTTAATTGTTAATTATAACAGTAGCTTTTTATATTTATCACTAATAATTATCATTGTTTTCTAATTTTTCAAGATATTGCATTTATAAAAGATTTTATATAAAAATTCGTAAATTAAACAATTTTTTTGACAGGCATTTAAATGACCAAACCGTCATAAAAAATTTATATTGATTGTTTGCTATTGTCATAATCTTAACCATTGATCTTTCTAAATCTAACGGTTATAGGGTGATTCTGGAGGTTTAAGTTGGGAAGCCCATCGCTTTGTGCATTTCATTACAAAATGCAACTACAACCATACATCAAATGTTCATCCAATGGTTGAACTTGAAACTTGAGTAATTTACTAATTTATGATATTAACTTAAAAAAATTAACATGACAAATGTGTTTTAAAGTCAATACCATATGCATCGGCCTGACAATGATTTATCGGTGGAACCCCCATCACAGCCCCGTCGATGGCCCGAAGGAAGACTCATAACTCAGAAGGTGTGCTTCCCGATATACCGATAGAGTCAACAAAAGTAAGCACGTCGTTGTAACACATGAACATCGGTGGAATGAATGATTGCATTCCCCCGATGGCCTGATATAACCATGAATTATAAAGTGCATATTGCATAAAGTATATTACTTAATTTCTCAAAAGAAAAAAATTGATTTGAATATATTAAATTATTAACAGACACTGAAGTTCCAAACTCAGAAAACAACTCCTTACTCTTAAGCGTAAATGAATAACGAAGATTCAAGGAATCAAGAATAACACAACACAACCATTTATTTTATTGCAACTGAATTTCAATGTCACATTATTACATAATATTTTTATAAACGAGTAGCACTGTAGCTCATTACAATGGATTACAAATTGATTCCAATTTCCAAGATTTTGCTACTAAAAAACTTACTACAAATGTAACTTTAAAAATAAATGCATGATTCCAAGCATCTACTGGTGACAACGTAATACAAATGTGGCTCTGAAAATAAATTTAGGATTCCAAGCTTCTATTGGTGGTTTTTCCAACCATGCTGGGGAAAGGGGGTTCTAATCAGTCCTGGGGAAATGGAAGTCGTGAAGATACAAAATGTACTTATCCCCTTTGAGAACCATAGCCATGTTGGGGAAATGGGAGGTGTTAGAATATAGGAGGAGAAGCAAATATGCTTCTATCTTTTACTTGCAGCCTTGATGCATTGGGATAGCACTTATCTCCACTAGAGCTCCTCATCCTGGTTCAAAACCCATCTGAAAATTCAGGTTAACCAAATCAACTTCTTTCCAATTCCACCCATTCTGAACTTGAAGGAAATTCATCTTTTATTGATTACTCTATAACTACATAACTGTAGGTAGGAGAATTTACAGTATCCCCAATACTGCATCATCTTCTTCGTGAATCTTTATTAACCCTAGAAAATAAAAACCCTTATGGCACTATCTACTATTCACTGAATCACTATCCCTATTTATGGGCCACTAGTACCGCTACCAACCTGTATAATTAAAATATTTAATTTGATTGACGTCTGGCTACATGCCAACTTGAACTGTACCTCAAGTTGACAAGTTGTCAAAATCACTCAAAGTTCAAACAATATGAAATCATTACAAATCTTGTTTCATTAAAGCTATGATTTTTCCAAGAAATTGCTTTGGATGTTCATATCACTAATCACATATGGCATTAATCATTGTTGCCTGCACTAGCAATATGACAACCACACTTTCTTCAAAAAGAATGAGAATTTCAATAAAATCAAATGTACAATGTCGAGGCATTGAAAAGATAGAATGAATGATGAGCTATGAGCCTCAATCTTGCCACATGTCTGCATCTAACAGTTATAGTGTTATTCCGGAGGTTTCAAATCGCAAGCCTAGTGCTTGAGATTTACTTCTGGAATGCAACTACAGTCATCCATCGAACATTCATCAAACGGCCCCTATGATTTTTCCTTGGCATATCTATTTATTTCGCCACAAGATTTTTTTACTATTTTGGCATTCTTTTTAATTCGCCAATGAAAATGTATTTTTTGCTTTGAAAAGAGGTTTTAATCGCCAATGGAAAAAAAATTCTAGTTTGAAAAATAGTTTTAATCGCCAATGAAAACTATTTTATTCGATTAAAAAAATTTGCAATTCGCCAAGATTCTCCACGAACTTCTGGGGATTATAAAAGATTCGCCAAGTGGGATTTTCTTTTCCCGTAAAACAAAAAAAATCGCCAATAAAATTAATATTTTCCATCGGGAAGTATACCGGATTCGCCAAGATTTTACACCTGCGCCGAGGGGGGGGTTTCTTAAAGTTTTCCCTGATTCACAACACCTTTATCTTTTGAACCCTCTCAAAAAGTTCAAGAAAACATGTACTTTCAAAAATCACTCCCTTCTCTTTGATTTATTTGCAAGTCAAGGAGTTCAAGAATTCTAAACTTTCCAACACTCTTTTTCTATTCCCCTCATATTAATTTCATGTATTTAACCTCTCCTTGAACCTATTGGAGGTTCAAGCTTAGATGAATTTCCAATAGTATAAGGGAAACAATAGAGAAAGCATAAGAAATACTTTGATAGGTAAAATATTATCAAAAAATAATTTATTGGTTATTAAGGGAAAGCTAACACATATTAATTATAGAACAAGGGTGATTATACCCAAATATACAAATTTGGGGCCCTACAAATCTTGGCTCTAATATTCTTGATGAGTCTGGTATTTTTTCTTGTTAATTATGTTTATTTCCTATTTCCTCAAAAAAAACCTCAAATATTACTAAACTTTATGACTAATATTTAAATCATAAAGCACTAAACTTTATAAATGATAATTTGATAAATATTTCCATGTTTAGATGGTTATTTTTGGAATATGATAGTGTATTATAATAAGTATGGTAATTTTAGCATATAAGTGTCTTGGAGAATCTAACCCCTCATGAAGCAATGGTAGCAAACAACACGTAGCCAAAGGACTATCTTAAACCCATAGTTATAGGACCAACCATTCATAGTTTAAGGATCAAACAACTATAGCCAAGGAAGTAGGATGTCTCATAGTCAATGGAGCTAGAACATGTAGATATAACTTCAACCATCAAAAATAATAAATTATATCATAGAAAACGAGAAAGAACTATGTCATTTTTCTATACATGTTTGTAATTTTGCTTCTCCAATTAAAAATGGATAATTATGTTACGACTATATTTCTTGAATATTCTTATTTATGTTTTCAAAATAAAATAATCCTCTTCCTATTTATTGGGAATGAGTTGACATCTATAATTTAGGTTATTAGTATTCCTTGTTAATGACAATTACAATTAGCTAGTCAAAAATAAGTCTATATATTAAAGGATTTGTAAAACAAAACATTGGAAATTTCTCTAGAATTTGTATCATTTTGTGAGCAATAACTAAAAGAAATTCACTATCCTTTTTTGTCAATTAAATGTGAGTGAATGAAGGATAGAAATATTGATTGATGATTTGTGAAGTAGAAGAGTGTAGAAACCCAAGCAAGGGTGCACATGAGGTAACACTGTGACTCTATTGTTTGCATTCATATTTAGTTATTTAAATATAATTAAGTTTATATTAGTATTTATTTGTTAGTTATTTTTAATTGTAACCCATAAAAATTGTTGATTAGTGTTATCAAAAAAACTTGTAGCACTAGTATTAACCTATAGCAATAGCTATAAATTAACTATTATAGATTTTCTAATTCTTTAATATGAGTTTATTTGTCAATAAGAAAGTTCAATTTCTATACTAAAATACTTAGGAAACCTACAAAAACCTTTAATTCATACGCATGTAGTATCAACGTCATCCAAGAAGATATGTACTTGGTCTGGCATTATAAATGTAACCCTCAAAATTTGTATTCATTTGATAAATGATATTTTGATGTGTTGAGTTGAATGCATGAGTTAGTTTCACTATACTTATTAAATAATAAAGGGATCATGCATTTTTTGGTGTTTTTGCTGGGGAGGTGTCAATATTTAAAGAGTCTCTAGGTCTTTGAATACTCTTTTCCTACTTTCCTAGCATATAAATAATATTTCCAGCAACTATGACTATTATATATCACACCAAGTACTAAATTATCTACTAACATTATGGAGGGAAGGTGGAAATTATCTCACAATTATTGCATGTAAAGGAGAAGAGATCCACTAGGGATATTTCTTCTAGTTAATAGCTCTCACAAAGATATATGTGTACCAGTGGGAGAACTTGAAAGAGGTTAGAAAAGTGAACCCCTTATTATTGAAGCACATCCTCCTTAAGCTAACTTAGCAATTACTTAAATTCAATGGTACAAAAAACCATTTTCTCAAGATACTCCTTTAGACCACAACCAAAACTTGCACCCTATAATGAGAGATGTACCAATAGAAGACCCACCTAAAATGACTGCAACTTTCTAATTTCCCATTTTTTATCAAGGACATGATGCCATAAAGAATGTTCGTCCCTTTTCACTTCCTAATTTTTATGGCCTGGTTATAAAATACCCTATGTTCTTGTCCAAACTCAACATCCTCTATAGAAGCTATAACTATACCATAGATACACACTTATTGCAATTATTCCCAGATACACTCAAGGATTCTACCTTGAGGTGGTTTATGAGATTAGGAAGAAATGCAATGACTAATTGGCAAACCATGCTGAAGTTTTTCCTTAAGAAATACAATGACTATTGTAGAGAAGGAGATATGAGATAATATGATATCTTTCAAATGACATGGAGGGAGAATGAGCCTTTAGAAGATTACATAGAGATATTCCTACAAAAATATTAACAAAATAGGCTATCCCAAGACTCCCTCAAAATTATATTCTCAAGGGGATTCAATGAAGAATTCCTAGATTCTCTATATTTAATTGGAGGAGAAAGCATATCTTAGGTCACATGAGAAGAATTTTTCCAATTTCTTAGGAACTATTCATGCTCCACCATAAAAAATACATGAAGCTTACAATCAATGACTACCAAGATAGCTACAAGTGTTTCTATAATGGAGCTCATCAACCTATTGAAGGACATGAAGCAAGATATAATTTATCATGGTGACTCAATAGGATGCCCTACATGCAAAGAAAAATCATTAAGAAGCAAAGGTAGCATTAGCAGAATAATACCACCATAATAACCTAGATTGCAAATGCAAAAGGTTGGTTGTTGAAAATAATGTGAAAATAAGCTGAAATATTAACTTTTGTATGTGAATTGAAATCTGAAACTAATATTACAAAACCAGATTATATGTATATGATTGCACATTCATCACCATAAAAAAATCAGCAAATAAATATGACACCAAATTTATGTGGAGAAACCCTTTTGATAAAAAAATTCCACATGAGAAAAGAGGGAAAGTATATTATGTATCCTCACAAGAGAGATGCACAACAATACACTTTCTTTCTCAACTCCTACAACCTAAATGCTTCCATACACCTACAAATAACACAAGATAAAACTACCATCTCATGGCTCCAATATATAGAACTTGTGAGAGGCAAAATTGCAATGGTAAACTGAAACAAGAGATGCCAAAACCAATTGAAAAAAACCATGCCTCTTACTTGGAAGACAAAGAGTCATGATTATATATAAAATAAAATACACAAGGCTCCAACATGGGCACCTAACCCATATCCTCTCCATCTTCTTCCTTCAGGGTGTTCTAGTGATTGTTTAACTTTCAGATGGAGAACCAATGGATACATGTTTCCCTCAAAAATTGGGAGCCCCACTCAAGACCTTTCACATTTCTAATGTGGATGTCTAGTATGGAGAATATTTCCTCTAGTGATGTGTAAGCTCCACCAAAATTTAATTTTCTCTTGAAAATATAATTACAATAGCCAATATTAAATTAATTTCTCTCATGTCCCCTACGACACTTTCCAAGAAATATGGAGACATAAAAATCATATAGGCTTGCAAGGTTAATGTCACCTAACCTAACATTCTCTAGCTTGGAATTATACATTACAATTATATCCATGATATAAAAATAATAAATCAAGTATAGTGATCAAGGCTCATGAACTTCCTACATCGAGAGAACTTATCCACATGGTCATTGACTTCATAAGAGAATCTAAAATATTATCCAAAGTAACAACCTTATCAATCAAGACCTTACCATTATCAACTATTTCTCATACAAAGTTATACTAAACATCAACATGCATAGTGTGAGCATGATACATAGGATTTTTAGCCAAAAAATAACACTTTGACTGTTACATCCAATCCTCACTATCCTACAATCAAAACTAATGTCATTACCAAGTCTCTATAACCATATCGCCTCCTTAGAGGCACGTGTAGCAGCCATATACTCTACTTCTGTGGTGAATAATTCAACTATAGGCTAACTCTTACTCATCCAGCTCACTACACCTCCAAAAAAAGTAAATACATGGTTAGTAGTGGACCTTCAAATATCTAAGTCACCTACCCAATATGCATCAAAAAACCCTTGTATATACAATGAATTGACCATATTTTTAGTACCATGGAAAACAAAACAATAATTTTAAGTACGACACAAATATCTAAACACCCTCTTAACAAAATTTCAATGCTCTTTACCAGGTTAGACATAAACCTTCTTAGAACTCCCACAACTTGGGCTATATCTAGTCTAGTGTAAACTATTGCATACATTAAACTACTAACACTAGCATAAGGAACCCTAGGCATATCCTTAAAATCATCATCAAAATTAGGACACATATCCAAGCTCAACTTGGTACCAGCTGGAGTTGGAATATTAACTACCTTACAATCATGCATGTTAAACCTTCATAAAATTGTATCAACATACTTACTCTGACTTATCCAAAGCTTTCTATGATCCCAAGCTCTGTTGATTTTCATCCCAAGATTATATTTTGCAGCCCCAAACTCCTTCATATCAAATGTACCAGAAATTTGTGTCTTGATCTCCCTAATCATTACCTTGTTGTTCCCATGATAACATATCATAAACATACAAGAAAATAATTAAAATTTGATCATCATTAGTCTTACTATAAACACAATGATCCTCCTCCCTCCTACGAAAACTGAAATTCAATCCAAAAGTATCAAACTTATGGTACCACATCCTAGGTGACTATTTCATACCAAACAAAGATCTCTTCAACCTACAAACTAATTATTATTTTCCTTTCACAACAAATCGTCAAGTTGTCACATAC
This sequence comes from Sequoiadendron giganteum, assembly GCA_007115665.2. Classification (NCBI taxonomy): domain Eukaryota; kingdom Viridiplantae; phylum Streptophyta; class Pinopsida; order Cupressales; family Cupressaceae; genus Sequoiadendron; species Sequoiadendron giganteum. Next base: position 47,614,528 of record CM021104.1, read on the forward strand.
AAGTTTCCTTCTCAAGATTTCCATGCAAGAAATTATTTTTAACATCCATTTTCTCTATCTTAAAATCATAGGCAATGGAAATAGATAATAGGAATCTAATAGAAGTGAATTTAATAATAAGAGAGAATTTTTTGCCAAAATCAACTCCCTCTCTCTAGGAGTAGCCCTTGGCCACTATTCTATCCTTGTACCACTCTAACTGATTGTTTGCATCAAAATTATTTTTAAATACTCACTTGCAATCAATAGGCTTCCTTCCTTTCGGAAAACTAATAATATCTTAGGTGTCACAACTATACAAATCCATCATCTCTTCCTTCATGGCCTACAACCAAGACTCACTTTCCTTCAAAGAGAGAGTCTTCCTAAAAGATATAGGTTCCTTATCAGTACTCAACAAATAAAATACACAAATACATAATGATAATCTTATGGGATAGAACTATCAACTAGATTTCATTTCATTATGGACCTCCTCAAGGTAAGATTAATGGGCTCTACTTGTTCTTCTTCTTTTGTGTGTTCATCTTTCGCATCCTCTTAACTATCTGAACCCTCTTCTTCTTCTCTATCCTTAGATCCATCTAATTTTTCTTCCACATGTGCATCTTCTTTCTTCTCAATCTTTGTCTCGAAGTGCACTTTGTTTGTCTTATCTTTCTCACTTGGTTTTTCTTCTCCTAAGTAAGCTCTATATTCCTTGAAAATCATATCTCTAGAAAATATTATTTTACGAGTTAGATTATTCCAAATCTTGTAACCTTTTATATTCTTACCATAATCAACAAAGATGCATTTATGTGCTTTTGGATCCAAATTAGATCACTTATTTTGAGGAACATGAAAAAAATCCTCACAACCAAAGACCCTTAAGTGTAAAATAGAAGGCCTTCTACCTATCCACACTTCATAACTTGGAGTTTTATCAACAAGAGTTGAACAAGGAGATCTTTTAACCAATAAAAATCAGTACCAACCGCTTTTTCCCAAAATAATTTATCAATCTTATCACCACTTAACCTACTCCTAGATCTTTCCATTAGGGCTTGGTTCATTCTTTATGCTACCCCATTTTTTTGGGGAGTATAAGGAGTTTTATTTTTCTAAACAATACCTACATGCTTACAAAATTCATCAAATTCTTTGGAACAATATTCACCCCCATTCCCAGACCTCAACACTTTTATCTTATAATCTATTTTATTTTCAACTAAATCCTTAAATTCTTTAAACTTAGTGAAAAATTTAGATTTAGAATGCGTAAAATAAATCCAAGTGTATCTTGAGACATCATCAATGAAAGAGACATAATACTAATATTTACCCAAAGAGTCAATATCCACTAGTCCACATACATCTGAATGAATGATCTCTAATCATCTATTTGCCTTATTATTTCCACTATAAAATGATGATCTATTTTGTTTACCTAACATACAATTTTCACAAAAATATTTTTTACCAAAAAATTAATCAGAAATACCATCAACCACATTTTTGTTTAGAATAGTCTTAATTCCTTTTTCAGCTATGTGACCCAATCTATGATGCCACTACATACAAGTATTTTTAGTTTTAGTTACATTGGAAGAGTTACATAAAGTAGAGGCATTTAGCCTAAAAAAACTCCCTATATGAGACTATTTAGCTATCACCAAACTCCCTCTTACCCAGCTACAACCAAACTTATGAAATGTCGCATGCATTCTAGAATCATTCAACTTGGACATTGAAATTAAATTTCTTGCAAAAAATTATCAAGAGCTTTAATCTTCTCATCACTAAAGCATAGTGTTACCTTTCCCTTACCAAAAATCCTCTTTTTGTTGTTATCGCCAAGGAAAACATCTCCCCTATCATATTCTTTGTAATTAGTAAACCATTCCTTATGAAGATTCATGCGGTAGGAGCAACCTGAATCAATAAGCCAAGCAGCATCATTGATAGTGTTAGCTAAAATAGGAAATTTTCATGGGCGAATCAAAATTATTTTTCTTATTCCTACATTCCTTCTCCACATGCCCTCTTTTACGAAAATTCTAACACTTTACTTTTTTCGGTGGTTTTATAATGTCCTTTAGACTTATCCCTTTTATTATCCCCTTTAGGCCATTTCACTTTTGACCTACCCCACACATGCAAGGCATCTTGGGAGCCAACATTCATGGACTTTCTCCTTATCTCCTTTGAAAGAAGTATGGAGATTATGGAGTCCATCTTTGGTTTTGCATTACCACTACTTATGGAAATAATTAGATTTTCCCAAGATTCAAGCAAAGAACAAAGAAACAAGATACATTTATCTTCATCTTATATTTTAACATCTATGGATGTAAGCTAACTTATAATTAGTCTAGTGTTGGAAATTGTCACCCTTAACAATTTTACACTATGTTTTTCCCCCCTAAATTTTTCAAGCCTAATTGACCCCCTAATGTCCTAAAATTATGGATTCTAGAAGCCCATTTGTACCATTTTTCAATAAAATGCAAGCATTGAATATATGCATCCAACTCATGTGGTGTTCCCGACATTCACTGTCCTGGAAGTTTGGGCAAGGACCCATACACCTTTGGGTGTATGGTTCCCTCTTCTTAGACAGGACCTATTTTTGGACATGTTGTTGGTGGTATTTTAACATTTAGAATTCAAATTTCAAGTGTCAGCTTGTGAGAGCTAATTTTCTAAAAATTGAATAAATGTCTATATATACCTAGTCATTTCACCATTTGAAACTAGAAGGATATTTTATGAGCAATATTTATTGTCAAGAGAAACATTTCAAAGCTTTATATTAGCAATTCAATATCCAATCATCATGTCAAATTTTATGTGATTTCATGTGTTATGTTATCATGGTTTTGTGAAAGCTAACCCTTGTTGTAGGTCTCCAAAGCATTCAAGAAAATCAAGCAAGCAAGATCAAGACCTTGGAGTGATGTGTATGACTTCAGTCCTTCAAATAATTCATTGAAGGATGGTGAGTTATATCACTTTGTGATTTCATCGTTCCTTACTATTCATTTATTCATTTTATCATTGGCATTGACATTGTGGAAGTGGAAACACTTACATAAGGTTTGATTGAGGCAAGCCCCTAAAATGGCCCAATATTTCCTCTCTTTGTGAATGTGTAGATCTTGATTTGAAGAGGATTGAAGAGGTATTGTTTCATTTATCATCATACATATTATCAAGCCACGGAAACTCGGTTATAGAATTATTCGACAACATTCTAGAAACTTTGCAAGTGGAAACAGAAGTCTTAGATCTATCACTAGAAAACCCCAAAATTTGAGTAGGACACCCTTATAAGGAATCAAACACCCTTCAAGGGTAACTATGTCCATCTATAGTAGCTAAAAAAATCTTTTTTGGGTTGGTACATATCACTTTGCACTCCCAGCATCCACCTACAAATTACTATTTTTATTTGTTAGTTGTCAAGATCTTGCAATTTATACATTAGGGCACATAGTCTAATTAAGTTAATCATTCCAAATCATTTCCAATCCATTCCCATCCTCAATTAGATCAAGTTTTATTGGATCACCTTCATGGTTGTAAATAAATCTAATCACCTTGTTGATCTACATCTTAAGTAACTTGAAAAAAGACCTCTTACATCCTAAGTTCTTTGTGTTTACAACCCAGAATCCCTTTTTTCTAAGTTTCAAATGGATTAAAATTATTTAAATTATTCACAATAGATTCACCATCTTTTATTTTTAAATAATATAAACGTCTTGTGAGATATAACTTGTTAGACAAACTTTTGGTTTGATATATATCACCTATCCCATTCCACAACTTATATGTGATGTCTTCAGTGGAGACATTCAAAATAATGAAATTTGTAAGACACAGCCAAATGGCTCCTCATGCCTTGTCTAAATTTTATAATGTTCATCAAACATTGCAAATGGTATAATTTCTTGTAAAACAAACAACCACTAATCTCTCACTTTAAGGAGATCCTCCATCTTTAATTTCCCAATCTTGTATCCCATTCCATTAAAAATTTTAATATCCTGGTGAGAGGTGGAATCTATAGTATATAATATTCTTCACAAAATTGTAAACCACAAAAACAAAATCTCTCACTACATCCAAAAAACCTCCAACACCTTGTTGGATGCTAAGGTTGTGTTGCTGATATGTGGTTGTCATTGATGCCAACACTATTAGCATTGATGATTCTGAAGGTTGTATATGTCAAGAAGATTGAGAAAATTGTAATAAATATATTACAAGCAGACAGTGAAGTTGAGAAGGTCAGAGTGATGGCAAGTTTTTTACGTTCTTAATCAAAAGGAACACACTAAAGGGTTTGTTGTTGAGCTATCTAGTATGTTGTCTGAAATTTTCAGTGGTACACATTAAGATTGAAGAAATTTATAAAGTGTTGTGTTTCTACAATTATTCTATTACTGTAGCAAGTGTTTCCAAGAAGAAGAGAATGCAATACTAGTGAATTGAATTGTTGCATATGTCCCTGATATGTTCAATGATATTTCTAGATCATGCTCTATTAGTGTGGTATGTTCACATTGATCGATGTGTTCGTGATTGAATATTTTCCTTGTGTGTTTAAGTTTTTCATGTTCTTGGCCGACATGATGGTAGTAGCGTGTTGTGGATCCTTAGGGATTAATATTTTATTGTTTTTCATATTCAAGGATGTTGATTTAGGTCCTCACTATGTTGTGACCAAATTTTGTTGGCTCGCATTAATATTTATTCATGTATTGAGGATGACAGTTTGTAATTCATTCATTATTTTATGGCCAACAGAGTAGTTGATGAAAATCCATGTAGCAGATATATAAGAATGATTATTTCTTCATTTTGATAGATGTGTGAGGTGTGTATGCTCGGTGGAAGAGTGTGTGTATGTGTAGAGTGCAAGATTTGAGTGAATAAAGATTAGATCATCTAAATGCAAAGCAGAGTGTGAAGAAGTTTGAGTGAAGTATATTTGTGCCTAACTGAAACTATAATCAGGCTTATGAAGAAGCTAATTTCTCAATTCATATTCATCACATGGATTTAATCTGATTATCTTATGTAAGGCAGAGATCCTTCCCTTAGAGCAGTGTGCCTGAATGCAAGTGCATTCTTTATTAATTCTTCATTATATTTTAACAGGGTATAATCTTGTGGACTAACATCCACTGTGGTTTTTCCCCTAACAGGGTTTCCACGTATAAAAGTCTTGGTGTTCATGTGTTTCTAATGTATTGTTGATTTATGCTTGCACTGTTAATTATCATATTTGAGATTAAAGGTTGATCAAGTTTGAATAAGTTTATTTTTTGCAACAACTGATTCACCCCCCCTCTCAGTTGTCTATCCTTATTTTTCCAACACACCTAAGAGAAAGGTGTCTCCTTCTAAACAAAACGGTTGGCTTTGATACCAAATGTTGAAAACAAGGTGAAACTAAGTTGTGATATTAACTTATGTACATGTGAATTCAAATCTGAAAATAATATTACCAAAACATATTATATGTATATGATTGCATATTCATCACCATAGAAAAATAAGAAAAAAAATATGACACCAAATTTATGAGGAGAAACCCTTTCGAGAAAAATCTCCACATGACAAAAAAGGGAAAGAATATTATTTATCTTCACAAGAGAGATACACCACAATACACTCCCTTTTTTATCTCCTATAACTCAGATGCTTCCATACACCTGCAAATAACACAAGATAAAACTACCATCTCATGGCTCCAATATATAGAGCTTGTGGGAGGCAAAACCGCAATGGTAAACCAAAACAAGAGGTGTGAAAATCACTTGAAAAATCCCATTCCCCTTTCTTGGAAGACTAAGATTCATGATAATTGTAGAGGAGAAAATTTTCTCCCCTTGTGTAAATTCCCCTTTTGCATCCCTCCACCTTAGAAAATCCCCAAATGCAAAATTCCACATCACCCATCTACCTTGTATCCACTTGGGGCTTGTCTTTTATGTTGGTGAGGGAATTTTGTCAAGGATGTGAGCATGGTGCATGGATGTCTATGCAACACATTGTTATCCTTGACATATTCTTTCCTTTGGAGTCCATAGGGACATTACGTTCTACATTGGGCATGAAGCGTAATGCCTTTGTGTAGACAAGATGGCTCAAAAACAGCTCTTTCCCTCTCAGTTTGATCGTCAAATTTATCCATTTGAAATTCATTCATACTTATATGATCTCTTGAGCATTCAACTTCATTCTCTTAGTGATTCACAACATTTTCCTTAAGCAATTCCATCCATCTTGTTGCACTTTTTCCACCATTGGAGTTGTGACTTGGTGTCTCGAGGGACTACTTCTTCATTGTTGTGGTAGCATAGACCTTACCAAGCTTGCATTCTCCTATGCATTCTTGAGGGCACCTCTATTTAGATGGTGATATTGCTTCTTGATTTACGTAGCATAATGTTGTTGTAATTGTTCAGTATTCCTTTCCATCATTTCCTTTATCGCATTTTCTATCTCGCGGCTTTCTTGGTTGTCTATAGAGGTGGAAACACCAAAGCAGGGGTATGACTGAGGAAAACCCCTATAGAGACCCAACATTTTTCCCCTCTTGGCTATGTGTAGGTGTATGTGTGCATGGAGCATGTAGGCAAGCTAGACCCTCAATGAGTTGGATTTCGTCACCCTATTTTTCATTATCCCCTTTATCATATTTATAGTTATTTCTCATACTTATCATTTTGTTTAGTTTATTAAAACTCATTAGCTAGACCGTTAGTATTCTTTCTGGTGTTTTGTACTGTATTTTTCACTTTTTGGTTGTACAGATTCTAGCAACATGTCACGTTGTCATCCTTGACCCATGCTATCATCCTCGGGTAGAGAGTTGGTTGAGGTGCAATTCGAATTCAAAAAACCGTCTCGTCTAGTATCATCTAAGTATTTGGATCAATAGAGTGACAGAAGCACTTGAGAGTGATCTTCATTCTTTATCCTTGACCTAAACACCTACTTGGCTTGAGGTAAGATAGGGCAGCCCTCTGCTCTCGGTCCTCCATGACCTGGAGCCTTGGTGTGGTTAGTCCCCCTACCTTACAATAATATATTAAATAAAATTCACATGGCTCCAACATGGGTGCCTAACCAATATATTTTTTATCTTCTTCCTTCAAGATGATCCAATGACTATTCAACTTCCAAATGGAGAACCAACGGACACATGTTTCCCTCCAAAATTGGGCCCCCTACTCAAGACCTTTCACATTCACAATGTGAACTCCTAGGAGGGATAATTATACTCTAGTGATGTGTAACCTCCACAAAAATTAAATTTACTCTTGAAAATATAATTACAATATGCCAATGTTAAATGAATTTCTCTCATGTCCCCTATGAAAATTTCCAAGAAGCATGGAGACATAAAAATGGCATGGATTTGAAAGGTTAATGTCACATAACCTAATAATGGTGATTATTGGAAAAAAACATGAACGAATAAAATTTAAATGGTCAAACATTTTACCTAGCAAACAAAATCCATGATAGCAAAGGAAAGGTACCCCTCAATATCCCTTATCTTATAATGCTCCATTTTCAAATTAATTTGAAAATATGCCTCCTTGGTAGAATCAACCCCTTTAAAACTAGTCTTGAATTGAATGCCACTTGCATAGACACACCCATAAGGAATATGTCCCCAATAGCCATTCAATCCCAAATCCATAACTAGAAATAGTACACACCCCAAATTGCATGGTAGTAATAGTGGTGGGGGAATCAACCTTGGCCTAATTCTAATGTTGATTACCTATAACAATCATAGTCCTTACCCCAACAACAAGCCATTTTACCAAATAATTTTATCTTTGCTCCTAATCCACCCAAAGAAATAAAACTATCAACCCAACTTGCACCAAATCTTAACAACAAGCATATTCAATAGGTCTATGCTAATGACACCCTTCAATATCCAACTTACGTAATTAAGACAACAATGTGCAACTTCACTCAATAAAATGCTCTCCACCTGTACATCTACACTAATCATAGAACTTCCTTCAAAGGATCCTTCCAACAATTCTCATCTATAGATAAGTAATAAGAACTATCATCTTGAGTAGGAGGATATCATTATTAAAGAACCCCTATTTCTTGAGAGATTGGACACCAAAAAATACAAAATTGAGCCTAAATTTGATTTCTTTGTGTTGTTTAATTTTTTTGTGAAAAAATCCCATTGTTTCAAGTCATTAGGGATGTCCCTATCTATACCAAAATTTTAAGGTATTTATGTTTAAACAAATAGCGCATAAAATTAAGAACCCATAAATTATAGGAGTTTATGGTGAACTCATCAACACCCTAGGATTGTCTACAAGACAATGACTTTCACAAGAGAGAAATGGCAGAAATATCATGTTATGATTAGGGATGCAAGAATTCCAAAATGAATATGACAATGTACATATGATGCCTTGCTTATATAGGCAAGGTGAGGGATAGGATTAGACAAGATCGTGACAAGTGTCTTAATCATATCATATGAGACAACTAATTCATAACAACCTAGGGCACAAGTATTAAATAAATGCCAACTAGATAAGTGACAACTAATGCTTAACTAGAAAGATTACTTCCTAGGACTTAAGTGGACTTAACAATGTAAATAGGACCTAAATAGGCCAAACACCTATTTACACCAACACCTGCCTTTAAGTACAACTTAGGGAGTACTTATGCCAATGATACAAATATGGGTCCCATCTATGAGGTTGTGTTAGGTACCCATGTACAAATGTAAATGCAATCTCTCACAAATGGAGAAAAGGAGAAAACCTAGTAGGACAAAACTCTTCCCCAAAAGAGATTAAATAAAAAATTATCTCAATGATATATGAGAAGGAAAAAACCCAATTTGAAGAAAAAGAACACCCATAAGAGAGAGATGAAGAAGAGACTATTTAGCCCCCCCTCAATGAAAAGATCTATCACAAATCTAATCAGTCGCCTTCCATATGAAGGATGACAAGAGAGACCATACAACCCCGCCATAATGAGATAACCTATTGCAAAGAATGATGCAGGCACATCCAATGGTGTAAGGGCAATCTCGCATCACCCAAAAAAACAATTCCTTTCTTTTAGCTTTTTGTAGATGTTTTTGCATTTCTGGATACCCTTTTTGTCGAATAAGAATTTTCAACTTTCAAAACTGCTTTTCTGCTTTTTATGGTCAAACTGTTATTTTTAGTAGGTATGAATTTGAAAGCATGAGGAGGAAAAAATTATGGGAAGCTTCAAGACAAAAAAATAGACACTTGGTGAAAGAATCGGGCCAAGATCATTCCTGGTTTGAAAGTTATTCAAGTTTTAGTTTCCCAAAATTGCCTTGAAAACTCTTCTGAGTCCAATTTGAGGCACTAAACAGTCTCATACGGGCCAATAATTGTTAGATTAATAGAGCGGGTTCTTAGCACGTTCTACACTCTGAGACCTTTCCACGGTTCAAAAGGTTTGCCAAACGGAGTCCTAGATCAAAAGTTATGGCTTTTGGAAGTTGGTTAATTTTTGGAAAATTGCCAATTTTTGAATTATGACTCAATTTCTGAATTTCAAATTTCAAATTTTGGTGCCCAACCGCCTATAGTAAAATTTCAAATTTTAGTTTTGGCTCCAAGCTGGAAAAAGGCTATTTAGAACTCATTTTGGAAATTCTAGGGTATTGGGGGAAAAGAGAAAATTGTATTGGGAAAAAGGGGATTTCCTTTTTAGAAGCAGTAAAGTTGCATGTATTGCAGCTTGTGACGATTTAATCCTTTGGAATGTAATTTATCTGTAATGAGAGAATATTGCAAAAAAATAAATAGTAATTCTACTTTTGTCTCTATTGTGTTCCTTTCTGAGTCTTAGGTCGTGATCCTCATCAAGTGGTATTAGAGTGAGTTGTTCCCAAGCGTGTGGACATATCGTCAATTGTGAGGCAATTCGCACCAAGACTGTGGTTTTGGGTTCGAGGACAAGATGCCTCTAATAGTGATGTGTGGTAGGGATGGTGGTGCTAGAAATGTTGGTGGGAGGAATGCTTTGGCAAACGATGGTTTCAAAGCTCTCCAAAGACAGGTCAATGCATTGCAGGAAGAGTTGAGAAGAGGACTTAGCCTGGGAAGAAGGGTGAGGATAAAGAAGAGGTTAAAGATTCAGATGAGGATGAGATAGGAGAAGTAAAAGATCGACATCAAGATAGTCTATTAAGGGCCATTTCTAAGATAGGAAAGAGACCCAGAATTGAAATTCCCAATTATTCTGAAAATCTGAACTCGGAAGAGCTAATCAATTGGATTAACAAGATGGAGGAATATTTTGAGAACAAAGAGATAAAGGATCCAGATCGGGTCAAGTTTGCAAAAAAAAATTGAAGGGACACGCCAATATCTAGTGGAAAGAGGTCCAGCTAGAAAGAAATAGGAGAGGAAAGGGAAAGATCACCAAATGGGATCGTATGGTTGATAAACTAAAGAAGCAATTCATTCCAATGGACTACGAGTTGGATTTGTTAAAGAAGTTGCAAGGGTTGAAGCAAGGAAGCAAGTCCATGAAGGATTATATAGAATATTTTCACAAAATGATTATCATAACATGCCATGTAGAGGCCAACAAGGAGAAAGTGGCATGTTACCTTAATGGGTTAAGGCCAAGTACTCAAGAGGAGCTAAGCCTGGTCAAAATGACCACCATTGAGGATGCATATCAATTCACTTTGAAGGTTGAAGAGAAGTTGAATAAGAGGTTTGATGGAAAGAAAAAAGGATGAGGAGGTCAAGGCAGAAGGGGTGGTGGAAGATCCTTTGGGAATCGAAATGAGGATCAAAAGTAAAATGAAGATGTGGGTACCAGTCGAAATCAAAAGAATGATAGTTCCTACCATCCTCATGATCAAAAAAATGGTGAACAAAGAGGAAGAGGAAGATCTAGACAAGGATCCAAGAGAGGTGGTTTTAGAGGAACCTATTTCCAGTGTGGTGAAGAAGGGCATCGAGCCTATGAATGTATGCAACACCAAGGAAGGACAAACAGAAGACCAGAAGGTCATGCAAGAGTTGCACATGCACATGAGGAAGCTCAGTCTGAGCATTATGATGATGTTGAAAGGGGAGAAACCCTAGTTTTTAGGAGAATCTTGTTGAATGAGGAGAAGGAACTAGACCAGAGGAGAAGTTTATTTTGTACAAGGTGCAAATATGAGGATAAATGTTGTGACATCATTATTGATAGTGGAAGCATTGATAATCTGGTATTAAAAGAGATGGTCACGAAGTTGAAGTTGAAGAGGGAAATGCATCCACATCCATACCAGATTTCCTGGTTGTAGAAGGACCAGAAAGTTCTAGTCAATGAGAAATGCCTATTGAAATTCAAGATTCGCAATTACTGTGATGAGGTACTATGTGATATCATCCTCATGGATGCATGTCACATATTGTTGGTGAGGTCGTGATTGTTTGATAGATGTGTTGTACATGATGTCCATGCTAACACCTATTCCCTGACAAAGGATGGAGTCCGCCATAAATTGAAACCCCTGAAGGAGGTGGAAGAAAAATTATGCAGTAGTACTAGAATTTGTTTTGTTGATGAAAGAAAATTTTTGGAAGGCATGAAACATGAACGCGTGTGTTATGCTTTAATTCCTAGACCAGATAGAGAGGAAAATAAAGAGGTGCCAATAGAAGTTTCAAGTTTGTTGGATGAATTTCAATAAATCGTATTTGATAATGTACCTAAAGGTTTATCACTAGTAAGGAAGATCGGTCATCAAATTGACTTGATCCCTTGATCTATGTTGTCAAATAAGGCAACTCATAGAATGATCCTTGTAGAGAATGAAGAGTTGAACAAACAAGTTCAGGAGTTGTTAAAAAAAGGATTGATTTAGGAGAGCCTGAGTCCATGTGCAGTACCTGCAGTACTAGCACCAAAGAAGGATGGGGAATGGAGGATGTCTAAAGACTTTAGGGCCATAAACAAAATAACAATCAAGTACACATTTCCCCTACCAAGGATGGATGACCTCATGGACTATTTGACTGGAGCTCAATACTTCACTAGATCTGTATTAGAGAGGGTGATGAATGGAATACCGCCTTTAAAACCAAATAAGGCTTGTATGAGTGGTTAGTCATGCCTTTTGGGCTAACCAATGCACTGAGCACATTCATGCGGCTCATGAACGAGGTATTGAAATAATTTCTGAGAAAAAAAATTAGTGTATTTAGATGATATTATGATTTTTAGTAAGACACTAGAGGAGAATTTGATGCATATTCATAGATTCTTTGAGAAGTTAAGGGAGGATAAATTGTTAATCATTGGAAGAAGTTTAGTTTTGTGAAGAGGGAGTTAGTGTACTTGGGGTTTGTTAACTTGACTGAAGGTCTTAAAATGGACCCAGAGAAGGTGAAGGCTATTCTAGAATGGCCTACCCCAAGAACTACTATTGAGGTGAGATCTTTCCATGGTTTGGCTAGCTTTTACAGAAATTTCGTTAGAAACTTTATTAGTATTTGTGCACACCTGGCTAAAACAATGAGAGGAGATAGAAAAGAGTTCAAGTGGAGCATATGAGTAGCGAAAAAATTTGACATGTTGAAGAAGGTAACAGAGCAACTTGTTTTACCCTTTCCAGATTTTAATAAGGTGTTTCAGTTGGATTGTGATGCTAGTGGTAATTCCATTGGAGTTGTTTTGAGCTAAGAAGGTAAGCCCATTGCATATTCAGTGAAAATTTAAATGATGCTAGGAAAAGGTATTTTGTGTATGATCAAGAATTCTATGCAATAGTTCAGGCATTAAAGAAATGGAGGCATTATTTGTTACCAAATGAATTTTTTTGTATACTAATCATCAAGCATTACAGTACTTGAACAGTCAGGGAAAATTGAATCAAAGACATTTGAAATGGGTAGAATTTTTGCAGAGTTATACTACTACTTTGAAGCATAGGAGTGGGAGGTCTAACAGATTTGTAGATGCCTTGAGTAGGAGGCAAACATTGTTGACAAAAATGTGGATCGAGGTGGTTGGATTCAACGAACTCAAGACCTTGTATCCTGAAGATCTTGATTTTGCAAAAGCTTGGAAGGACTGCAAGGAGCCTGCTACATTAGATAGGACAAAATGGTTAGATTTTATAATCCAAGATGGCATGTTGTTCAGGGGAAGCCAATTGTGTATTTCGAGGAGTTCCATGAGGGAGAACTTGATCAAGGAGAAGCACAGTGGAGGAATGGCAGAAAACTTTGGTTATGATAATATCAACATCATTAGTAGTGAACATTATTATTGAACTCAATTATCATAGGATGTGAAGAAATTTTTGCATAGTTGCAAAGTATGCCAAATGGCTAAAGGAGTGAGCCAAAACATAGGGTTTTATCAACCATTACCTGTACCAAAGAGGTCGTGGGAAGATATAAGTATGGACTTCGTTCTTGGTTTACTAAGGACACAAAGAGGAAATGACTCAGTATTTGTGGTGGTTGACAGGTTTTCAAAGATGGCACATTTCATCCCATGCCAAAAGACCCATGATGTTGTCCACATTGCAGATTTATTCTTTAGAGAGGTGGTAAGACTACATGGTCTACCAAAAATTATAGTTTCAGATCATGTCACCAGATATTTTGGGTACTTTTAGAGGACCTTGTGGAAGAAATTGAGTACAAAGTTGAAGTTCAATTTTGCACACCGTCCAGAGACTGATGGACAGGTTGAGGTAGTGAATAGGAGTATGGGTAATCTACTGAGATTCTTGGTAGGAGATAAACCCAAGGGATGGGACCTAATCTTACCCTAGGCAGAATTTGCTTACAACAATTTTGTGAACAAGAGCATTGGTAGATCACCTTTCTAGATTGTGTATGGAGGTAGTCCCAAGACCGCTCCAAAATTGAGGAAGATGGACCAAGAGAAGAAGACAAGTGTTGAAGCCAAAAACTTTGTAGAGAACATCAAGAACCTACATGAAGAGGTAAGGGAACACATTAATAAGATGAATATGTAGTATAAGGCTAAGGAAAATCAAAAGAGGAGCTATAAGGAGATCCAAATTGGTGAAGTTATGGTCCACTTGAGGAAAGAGAGGTTTCCAGTGGGAACCTACAACAAGTTGGAGATTTGAAAGTTTGGTCCTTATAGGATTTTGAAGAAACATGATTCAAGGAATGCATATGAGGTAGGTTTTCCAAATGGAGTCAATATTTCCCCTATGTTCAATGTTTCAGATTTGACAGAGTATCATGAAGGTGGCACTGAGGATGGACCGGCAATGGAACAATGTGGCATTCCTGCACCTAATTCAGAGAGGGATGAAATTGAAGCAATCCTAGATAGTCATGTGGGAAGGAGTACCAAAAATCGGCAATATGAAGAATATATGGTGAAGTGGAGAGGAAGGCCTATGAAAGATTAATCCTGGCTATCTAAGGCAGAGGTTGACCATTTGGGTTTTCCTCAACCATCTGAGACGTGACGGGGTCACTTCTCAAATTTTCCTGGGTGTTTGATGCAAGAGCATCCAGTGGTGTAAGGGAAATCTCGCATCACCAAAAAATATTTTTCCTTTCTTTTAGATTTTTGTAGTTTTTTTTACATTTTTGGATACCCTTTTCGTCGAATAAGAATTTCCAACTTTCAAAGTTGTTTTTCTGCTTTTTCTGGTCAAACTATTATTTTTAGCAAGTATGAATTTGAAGGCATGAGGAGGAAAAAATTTATGGGAAGCTTCAAGACAGAAAAATAGTCACTTTGGTGAAAGAATCAGGCTAAGATCATTCCCGGTCTGAAAGTTATTCAAGTTTTAGTTTCCCAAAATTGTCTTGAAAACACTTATGAGTCCAGTCTAAGGCACTAAACGGTCCCATATAGACCCATAAATAATTTTAACCAATGGAGTGGGTTCTTAGCACATTCTACACTCTGAGACCTTTCCAATGATTCAAACGGTTCATCAAACAGAGTCCTGGAACAAAAGTTATGGCTTCCAGAAGTTGGTCAATTTTTGGAAAATTGCCAATTTTCGAATTAGGAATCAATTTCTTAATTTCAAATTTCAAATTTTGGCGCCCAATTGCCTACAATGAAATTTCAAATTGTATTATTGGCTCCAAGCCAGAAAAAGGCTATTTAGGACTCATTTTGGAAATTCTAGAGTATTGGGGGAAAAGAGAAAATTGTATTGGGAAAAAGGGGATTTGCTTTTTAGAAGCAGTAAAGTTGCATGTATTGCAGCTTGTGAGGATTTAATCCTCTAGAATGTAATTTCCCTGTAATGAGAGCATATTAAAAATAAATAGATAACTAGTAATTCTTCTTTTGTCTCTATTGTGTGCTTTTATAAGTCTCAGGTCGTGATCCTCATCAAAGAAGCATTGGAAGCACACTTGTGGAGTAAAACTGAAATCCTTAATTAGGCAAGCAAGGGAAGATAACTCTAATGCTAGAAATCCTAGAATCTTTTTGGAGAAATCAAGGAAGACACTATAAAGAAATGGCAGACTTGATGCCAAGGAGCACCTTGAAAACTCTCAAACTAGCACAACCCAAGAATTTGTGAAGCAAAAGTTGATTAACAAATGATCAAAAACTAAAATGAAGTGCAAAGACCAAAATTTCACCCTCCCAACTATCAAAATATCCAAGTAATCTCCAGAACACCCTTTGGGGAAAAAATGAAATAACAATATACCTAAGATAGATACAGAAAAAAGTACATGGATATCAATGTAGAGCTCCTTAATACCTTTCTGATGTTGCAAGACTTGTGAAAAATTGGAGATCATGGCAAAAATTTATAAGCTTGAAAGCCATTTAAAACAAGATCTAATTTCAATCGGCAACAAATGCCACTAAACATAAAAAAATTGAAAAACCACTTGTTCTAAGTTAGAAAATTCACAATGCTAACTTTCTGACAATATTTCATTGCAAAAAAAAAATTGGATCAAAATTTATGAGCTTAGAAGTAGAAAATTATGATTTGACTTTGACTGAGAATAAACGAACCGGTAGAAAAATCTAATGATGAGACCTACACCAATGGAAAGTATGTGGAACCAACTTTTTGATGATATCTTGTTTGCTCGATTTTGACATCGTATTCATAAGTTATGGCCGAAAAAATTCTCTTTTAGGCCAAATGGGGGCTAGGAGTGGGGCAAAGGATGTTTGTATGAATGATGTCATGTTGACATCAGCAAATATTTTCAGAATATTCCTAGTTTTTTGAAAAAAAATCAATCAATTACAAAATAATTTTTCAACAAAATATTATTTGTGGGTTGTGAAATATGTTGAGGATTGGTCAACAACTACAAAATCTAGTAGAAAAAATTTGTTGGTGTCGATAAAGATCTTGTCAATGGTTGAGCCACTGTCGAGCTCCCACAAAGGTCACTAGGAGGTCGATTATCCTATAGTCAACAGGTGATCGACGCTATGGTCAATGACGGTAATCGCCATCGATTAGGAGAGGGTCATGTTGCTTGATTTGACCATGGAAATATAGAATTTTTCATTGGTTCCAACATAGGAGTGGGACCCCTTGTGCATTGTTTTTTTTTTAATAATTTTGATTTTTTTACCTATATGTGCGACTAAGAGAAAGATTAATGGCATCATGGATTGTATGACCAATACGTCCTGTATGGATCTGTATAGTCATACAGATTTCTATGCATAGAATTTTTACACCAAAAAAATATATTTTTGCAATTTCTTTGATTTTGATGAAATGACAAGCAATCGTAGGGTTTTTGGTCATTTTGGACTCAACAATGATGCCCATTTTGCTCCAAGATGAGCTTATTTTTTACTCAAGGCTAAATCCCTTAGAATTTGAACCAAAAGTCACAAATCTAGTGCTCTAGTACCATGTTAGAGTTGATAAAGAATACCACAACTTCCAAAAATCACCTACAAACAATTATCTTATCACAAAGAAGAGATCAAAGAAACCAATGTGTTATGCAACCAAGAGAGAATGATTGATCCAAAAAATCAATTATAAGTGCAATGAGTTTACAAATGAATGCTTATATAAGCAAAAGTGCAAACCTTAGATGAGGATTTGATTAGATTGTGATAAGTGTCATAATCCTATGCAATGAGACAACTTGACCTATAAATAGCTCAATCTAATAATAAAAAGAACTCCCAAGTTTAGCTTAAGTGTAATAGAGTAATAAGGGACCTAATAATTAGTTAATGTCTAATTAATCATTAGGTGATTACCTATTTACTCCAACAGAAAGTAGATCTACTACCAGACCCCCTCCATAAACTACAACACCTACTAGTTGAGATAAATGCTCTTTATTTGGCTCATCTAACTAGCATGAAAATATCTTTAAATTTAGACTCAAATTAATGTGTTAATGCATTATTAGTGTGATGATGGGGATTTAATTTTGATGTTGAGACTTGTTGGTGTGTGTTTTGAATACGCCACCATACATAGAATATTATGCCCAAGGACACTTTATCCTCTCTTGAAAAGTAATTGCAAATACCTAGAAGGTAATACAATAACTCCAATGTTTCTTTTGGTCAGGTCATGACATATGGACAAGGTCAGTGGGCGTTGTGATTTGCTGGTAATCACAAGGGGACTTACATAAAATTCATTTTATGAGTTTGAGGACTTAGATAGTTTTATCATTGAAGCTCTTTAGATGGGTGTTTCAGTTTTTCCAAAAAAAAAAGGCAAAAGGATAAGGGTTTAGAAATCTAAACTACGCCTAAGAACTCAAGAGACGGCAGCAACTAGATAAAATAGGGTAACCACACTTTGTTTCACCTCCTTTGGACAACTACGCAAAGTGGGTGCAATCTTCAACGAAAGTGATAATAATTTTCATGTTTGAATTGAAAACAAACAGAAGTTAAGCATCCACAAATAAATGGCACAGACTAACTTTACACATCAAATGCAAATCATCCATTTGACAAAAGTATGAGCTAAATTTTATCTACCACTGCTATCAAATCTATCATCCACTTAACAAAAATATAAATGAAATACTAATCTAATTCTACTCTAAGTGTTGAAGGAGAAATATTAAAACCTTGCACACTACTTGAAAATAAAAGTGGTTCTTAGCAAATCATGCACAAGAGCTTTTATAAACGGAAATAGTTTTGTCACAACAATCTTATACAACTCACTTCACAAATTGTAAATGAGAGTAATCAAGTTTATATAGAGTTCATGAATTTGAATAAACGGCTCAGATTAAAAATGAGCCAACGGCCAAGATCAAAACAAATAAACCCTAATTAGGGTTTCCCAAAATGACTTCAGTGAACTGAGAGTTGGCAGGGTGATGTGGCGCTTTGGAGCAATTTTCAAGAAATTACATCCCGATCCTCCCGCGTTGTCGTGTGTTCGATGAATCTAGACACGATCAAGGCAAATTCATCCATGGTGACCTGGGGAAGCATTCTGATCCTGAATTCCAGTCCGTCCACACTCTCGGCGCATCTAGCAAAGGTATCGTCCCACTCTGGCTTGGTTTTCTCAAAAGACTCTCGGATGCTTAAGAAGTTCGCCAATTTGGCCCAGTCCTGCTTCAAAATAGGTCCTGTGATGGCAAAGATGCCTTCTTGGACCTTCCCTTTCAAAACCTCTAACTGCAGGTCATTCTCTCGTAGAGCCTCCTTATCCAGGATATCGGCGATCATGTTGAGAAGTTTGGCCTAAACTTCTTTGACCTATTCTTCCAGTCTGATACCATCAACCTTCACCCTCTCCAAGACTTCGCCTCGTTCCGTCAAGGCCCAATACCAAGTGTGGAAGTCATAGGCTACTCCTGCTGCAATAAAACCTCCGTCTATCAGTTCTTGCTTAGGAACTCCTTCAAGAATCCTAAGGCAAGGGATTATTCTATCCTGCACATTTGGAAGGCTCTCCCATACTTCAGCCAAAGCGGCTAGCCTAGAAAGTAGGGCAGTGGCCTAGCCATAAACCAGAGTCAACCTCTCTATGAATGCCTCAGCTTCAGTCCCCTTCACTGTTATCCATTCTCTGGCTTCCCGGACTGTGACCATGTTTTCTTCTATCTCTTTAACGACCTCCTGTGAAGAGTTGGGGAGTAGAGGAGCTATCGTGTTATCCTGATCAAGTGGCTTGATCAAGTGTTGAATATACTCCTTTAGGTGCTCAATTTCTAACTGGCACTCTTTCCTCTTGGCTACCTCTTTTGCCAACCTTGACTTGATAGTGGACACAGAATTGTCCAAGTCTTCAATTTCTTGGCCCTTCGTGGTTGGACCCAAGTCAATGGTTGTGATGGCATAATCTTGTGGGGCCATGTCCTATTGTGGCCTGTCCACTGTAGGCACTACGATCTGTACTATCCTGTTGTCGGCTTCATCTCTCTGTATGCTCGAGAATTTCTTTGATGGCTTCTTAACTGCAGTCTGCGTAAGTCTGGCCAAGAAGTCAGCAGTGTCATCCTCTTTTCGCTCCTCCACTGGCGCTTGTACTTTTAGCCTCTCCCTTAGCCAATCCGGGATCGTCAGCTGCTCTATGCCTTCATCCTCCGGCCTGTCTTCTCTATTAGGAACGTCCAGAATTCCCCTAAGGGCTGAAATCATTCCTTCCTGGAAATCCTCATTTTGGGTGTCCACATTTTCATCATCGGACTCCAATATTTCTATGCCCGTGGGAGATGGTGGCGCATCATTGTTCGGCTGAGGTTCCATATTACCTTCAGGAATCGGAGAAGGATCCCTTATGTCGGCCAGTGAAGCATCTACAGTAGCCAACATCTCTTCAATATTTCTCGATGCGGCAGATCGTGAAGGCTTTAGTTTCGCCTACTTCTGAACTGGCTCCTTACCCACAACTATCTCCTTCCTTTTCTTGGAAGTGGTGGCCTCTATCATCTCCACGCCCTGGGATGCGTCTGCATTGGAAGAATAGGATTCTGCCTCACTCAACATATCATAAGTCAAGGTTATCCTTTTTCGCCTGAGTTCCTGAATCTGTTGATCAACCCACCACTATGTATACTTGATGACAGGTCTCATCAAAGTATTTAAATCGGCGTGCTCGGGTTCTGACCACTTGACCACCAACAAAGGCAAGTTCTCATCAAGGTGCGGTTGTACCTGTTGTCCATCTTCCTCCAACTGATCCGGCACTCGACAAAGTTTTGTTGTTCTGATCAAAATGACCGGCAGTTTGGACCACATCTTTCGCCTAACTTCAAACTCGTCCGCAGCATCCACCCAAAAATCTTCCAGTTCAACCCTATGCTTGTACCTCCTTCCATCCATCGTCTTAATGTGATGATGCGGGTCAAAGTGGCTCCTAGATGGATAGGTAGCAAAAGGATAATGCTGAATCTCGAGCCTGGCACTATCTGCTGCCTGCGATGATGGACAAGACTCTAGCATGTTCCCTATAAAGAAGGGAAAGGTTACTACCGCCTTTTGCTTTGTCCGTTGGAGGCCTTGAAATTCCTCTAGTTGCCTTAGTACTTCCAACAGGACCATCTTATTAGTTGGGAAGATGGGAAAACGATATGGACTCCCGGTGAATCCCTGGATTCTGATGTAAGTATATCAGGGATACTGGATAAACCAAGACCCATATTTGCCAATCAGCTTTTTGGCCTCAGGAGTCAGTCGTTGATGCGTCCCTCCCTGGAGTATTCTTGTGATATACATAAGGAAGGCATCATGAGCTCGCCGGAAGTGCGCCTTTTCTTTCAACTGCAATTGTGGATAGCAGTTGTATGCCTTCAGCTCATTTGATCCACTGCCGACCGTGCCTTTGCATATCAAGCCTACATACTTGTAAGTCCTAGCCAACATGTAGATGACATAAGAACTCATATAAAACGTTTCAGTTTTCTCTAAGTTGACAAGCTGCTCATGGAGGTTGTTGCTAATCATTCGTGACCAGTTAAACATCTTTACGTCCTTTGTGAAGTCCTCACTAAAATAGTACATCCATGGCTCGAATGGCACCCCTAAAGGACTGCCGACTATTCTGTTCAGCAAG
Organism: Sequoiadendron giganteum; assembly: GCA_007115665.2. NCBI lineage: Eukaryota > Viridiplantae > Streptophyta > Pinopsida > Cupressales > Cupressaceae > Sequoiadendron > Sequoiadendron giganteum. Next base: position 47,635,574 of record CM021104.1, read on the forward strand.
ATAATGATGTCTCTGTAGTCCTCCTTGAAGTTTGTACGCATCAACTTCTTGGGCATTTTCTTGACCGATGGCCTAGGCTTGTCCAGCCATGACTTGTTGATGTTGGCAGCACAAAGGTCAGGCTGCTCATCATACAATCTATGGGCGTCTTCCTTAGTTTTATAAGTGGTCTTAGGATACGAAGGAATCCCAAAGGCCTCTTGTATGGCCAACTCTCCCAGATGTGCCAATATTCTCCCGTCAGGCGCCACAATTTGTCTCAACTCAGCATTATAATGAAGCGCACACTCCACCATCAATTCAGCACATTCAAGCGCAGGCGAAAATTCGACAGCTTGAAAGATTCCATTTCTTACCATTCTCCTGGCTGCAAGCATGGGTAAAGGCCCATTGTGCCCATATACTCTTCTCTTGAATTCATCGAGGTCTATATGACCAAGATTGGTGTCTGAGATGTTCTTCCATTTTGATTTTATTTTAGTCTTTGGCTGTGATCCCTTGTTCGCGAACTTCATTTGTGCTTGCCTGGACGTCTCTTCTTGATCGACTGTCAACCTGCAAGTACAAAAACACTTAACATTAATATAAGAACTTTTTAAAATCAAATTACTCCGGGGTGTAGTTTGGACAAAATCGCACTTTCAGCTTATTAAATTAAAATTTCTATCAAAAAGCAAGCTGAAAGTAATCAAATTCGCCCATCTATGGATGAAACTCGTGCCGGAAAGAAAGTAGAAGATAGAAACGAGGTACAAACACATTGTCGATTAATTTCCAAACCTCAAAAATCATGTTCTGGCTATAAATGAATTTAAAAATTCTGAAAATCCGCCAGAGGAAGTGCGCCAAAGCTGGGAAGTACGATTTTCAGCAAAGAAATAACTTATTTCTCTCTAAAAATCACGCCTGTCAACAAGAAATTGCTTCCTAAGAAAGTAGAAGATAGAAACGAGGTACAAACACATTGTCGATTAATTTTCGAACCTCAAAAATCATGTTTTGGCTGCAAATGAATTTAAAAATTCTGAAAATCTGCCAGAGGAAGTGCGCCAAAGCGGGGAAGTACGATTTTCAGTAAAGAAATAACTTATTTCTCTCTAAAAATCATGCCTGTCAACAAGAAATTGCTTCCTTGATTCTCATAGCAACGTTACTTGCACTAAATTTTTTAAGGAATTGCTTTCTTTTCTTTGATTTTCTTCCAATTTTAGAAACGTTTTTCTTCTCAGATTGGCAAGTTTCTAATTTCACTTTTAGTCATTGAGGCAGGTTTCCAATTTTCATCTATGTGTCACCTCTGTTTGAGATTTTCGAATGTCTTAAAAAATTGCCTAAGTGTTGGAGAAAATATCAAAAGATATTAAATTAATTGTTTAAATTTAATTTTCCAACATACTTTAACTTTTCGAATCATGGCAATTTTAAATTTACCTAAGGTAGAATAATTTAATCTTCCAAATAATCTCCAAACTTTGAATTTTTTTAATTAAAATTCCCTAAGTGTTGGGAAATAATTAAAAAATATTAAAATATTTAAAATTCCAACCCGTTTAACCTTGACACATGGCTAAGTTTGTTTGTCCGAGGCAAAATATCTCTTTTCAAATTGTCTGCCTAGCCAAAATGTGCTCAATAGTTCATCTGCCAAATTTCAACTCTCTAGGCGGAGTTCTGACCCCTCTGGACATTTTTATTTAGCCAAACGATTCATCTTCTGGGTTGGGCGAACTTGGAGATCTCTGCCACTTTGCCATTTTCTATTAGTGCCTTAGGAATTTTTCCAAGTTGAGAGGGGCAGACTTCATGGTTGCTCTTCCAAACACTCTTCATTTTATGCCAAAGAATTTCATTCCGTTGTGTTGAGGAGTGATTTTTGTGCCGGCCAAACCTCTTCTTCCTTTGGACATTTTTCCGTTTTTCATGCCTTAGAAAAATTTACCTTTCAAAGTTGGACGAATTTCTCATAATTCCTTGCAAATGGCTTATATTATCCCCCATTTGTCTAAGGCGGACTTCACACTTTCCTTGCCATGGCGAGTTTTATTCTTGCCTTGTCCAATGGCGGGCTTCACTTATAATTGGCCGTTTTAATTCAACATAAGGCGACTTTCCTTGCAATTTCACCCTTTTCCAAACATCTTGGAGCGGACCCCTTCATATTTCCTCCCTTCTCCAAACTTCTTGGGGCGGACTTCACATGCCTCTTGCCATTTTCCTTTAGGCTGGGCGGACTTGCTAGCCTTCATGCCTTTGACTTTTTGGGTGGACTTTGACCATTTCATGCCAAGGGCGGACTTGGCTTCACCTTTGCCATGGGTGGACTTGGCCTTGTCATGCGCCATCCACCTCTCTCCTTGGGCAGACTTCATGCTTTCCATGCCAAGGGCGGACTTGGCTTCTTTCTTGCCATGGTGGACTTGGAGACCTCCATGCCATGGGCGGACTTCACACTTGGCTCGCCAATGGCTACCTTTGGCATGCCAAAGGTAGGGCGGACTTCATATGTTTCATGTTGTTCCTTCCTTGAGGGCGCCATCTTCAGACTTAGCCATTTTTCCAAACCTTCTGTCATTTTCTTCTTTGATTTTCATGATTTCTGGAGGTGTGTCATCTTCATGCTCTGTGGGATCCAAAAATAGAAGCTTTTCCCCAAAATAGAAACTTTCCAAAAATAGAAAAAGCAAAAAGCATCCCTAAAAAATAGGAACTCCAAAATGGCCTAAAAATGCCAAAAAGCAAAAAAGCAAAAAGCAAAAAAGCAGAATCCCTAAAAAATAGGAAGTGTCAGAATTGACCGAAAGCAATGGTGTTCCTCGTCTACTGGGTCTTCTAAGCATTCCCATGACGTTTAAGCATTCAAACGAGTTCAAAATTTCAATTTGGCCGAACTGACTCTCAAAACCTTATTCAAATTTAGGACTCTAAACTGGCGATTCAGAGGGCGACATCAAAACTTAGGGGTCCCCATTTGCAATGGGGCGATGTGTGAAATAGGTCACAACAAGACTCTAGATTGAATGGGGAAAATAATCACCTTTTTGGTTGATTGGTTGCATGTTCAAAACTTGGTACAAGAGTGTGAAAATGTGGAATGCATGTTATCTACATTTTTTTGAGGCAACTACCTACCTATTACAATATTTAGTCATACATTGTTAAAAACACAAAGAAAAATATATTTCTTTGTGAACCAAAACTTCATGGAAACAATGAAGCCACATATTTTTCTTTTACATGCAATAATATTTTTTTCATATGAAATAAAAGGTTGCTAGAAAGGAAATTAATATATGATGATTTATCATCCAAAAATAAAATAGTTTGTTATAAAATTATTAAAAAAAAATTGTGAAATGTAGAATAAAAAATGCCAATTAAAATAAAATGGGTTTCTTGGTTTGATAACCCTAAAGGCCATGAATCTAGCTTTAGATGTAAATTTGGTTGGGGTATGTGAAGAAAACAATAGGCTAGAAAGCCAGGTGATCAGAGGGAAGCATATTAGTGAAGAATTTATAATGTTATTCAAATAGAGCCTCTGTTAAATAGTTTATCATATGGAATCTTCTTAGAATAAGTAAACTTAAGATATAATTTAAGGAAAGGTGACAAGGCTTTTTTTAAGATAGTACTTGAATAGGGCTAGCCCCTATGGATCAAAATGAAGATCTTGTTGATCTAAAGGGTTATATAAAAATGAATTGGGATGACAAGTTTAATACACATTTCATTTATCTTAAAAGAAGATGATAATAGATTCATGTAGGATGGCCATTTCATTTTGATTGAGATAAAATTTTAGATTTCAAAAGTATTTTGAATGGAAATATCCATTTAAGAGCGGAAAAGCATGATTAGCTTATATGGGATAAGGCTAAACCAAGGGACACTTCAATCAAAGATTTTTTTGAAGAATTCTTTTGAAAGGCTAAATTGGAAGGTAAGCAATTTGTAGCCAAGAATGTGTAGCTTAAGCATAGACTCCCAAAGGCAATTATTTTCTATCATTAGCAATTTTAAGTAAGAAAGTGATCTATGATGCTTTCACCCATAGAGAACTCCATTAGCCTTCAATTCAAGAACAACTCAAAATATCATGTTGATCATCTATTTCTAAATTGCAAGTTGGCATGGGAGAATTAGGCAACATTCTTTAGTAAAATAGAATCAAAATGGACTAGTGTAGAATCATCAAGGAAAATGATACTAGTGTAACCAACAAGGCCTTGCAATGTGATTTTAGAGGCCATATTGAACACAAGTCCAATGATTTTATATAATTTTGAATCTATGCTTAGAAAGAAACTCAAAAAAAATTAAGGATCAAAATCTAGCATTTGAGAATATGAGGGAAAATAAAATTAAAAAACTATGATTAGCTAGTGCTTAAAAGGCTTGTTCAACTACTCGATCTATTTGAAGAAGAGGAAATTCTACAAGGATAGAAGTTGATTAAAATACTTGATAATGGGTCTAGTGGTAAGATGCTAAAAAATCCTTAGGATGTGATGCAATCAAGTATAGGGAGTTTAAATGAGTGGTGGTCATCCCCTTGCAATAACACCACATGACCTCAACACTAGACACTTTCCTAGACTTATGTATACACACTTTCTGTGACCACAACTTTATTTAAAATTACATATACAAGATCAACTTACTAATTTATTTTTATTTCTAGTGGCAACCCACATGACCAATAATGCTGATTTTATTTCTAATTTTAGAGTTGGAAACACAAAAGAACAAGATTTATGACTCAATTCTAGTTTTGAAATGTAAAATAAAAGATAACCAATGTTGGTTTACTTCTGATTTAGAAATACAAACACAAGACAACAATTGTAGACATTAAATCTACTTTTTGGACACCATGACATGGAGAAAAATGTTGCTTTGTATTGATCAAATGAGGAAACAATTACTTATAGTCCTCAAGAAAATTTGATTGAAGCCCCCTTTACAAATCAGCCCAAACACAACCTACAAGAAAAAAACACCACAATCACACACCTCAAATCAGCTCTTGAGCTCCAAATCTTGCAACAAGGAGACACTCTCACTCTTTCTTCTTCACCTATAGAAAACAACATGGAAGCTAACCTTCTTCAATCCCAAATAACTGAATTTAAGCTTGTCCTCCAAGAGTGGGACCAAAATCTAAAAGGTTCACAAATTGGTCAATGGTAACTCCTTTGTATCTCCTCCAATGTGGCACCATTCTCCAAGAAAGGTCCAAGCAAGAATCAAGAAAGTCAAAACATAACTCCTTACACCTAGATGCCTCATTCAATAACCAAAGGCTTGCAAAGGGTGTTGCACATGCAAAGGAATGCACAACAAGCAAAGTGGCCCACCATCTAAAGTGCCCTTGTGGAATTATGCCTCTTAAACTTTCTTGGGCACCATGAACAAGTGTATAAGCATCAAGCAAGGCCCTCCCAAGATTATCATCAAATGGAACATGCAAAATAAGAGGAAAAATAACATGAATTTGAATATTTGAAGAAGGGTTGTATTTTGCACCTACCAAATCCAAAACAAAATTAGCATTTTGGCATGATTTTGAATAATTAATTTCCAAGGTTCTCATGCATCAAGATGTGTTGAAGGAACTACTAGCATGATTAAGTTCAAATTCAATGGAGCTTTGGAAAAGAAATCCAAAATAGCAAATTAGGGGGAGATATTTAAAGATAATGATAAATAAGCTTGTTAATGTTTTTAGTAATACTTGAGGCTAAATAGTAATAGAAATATAGAAGCAATAGTTGTCTTAGAAAGAAAAGGACTCACTTAGTACAAGGGTCAACAAAGAAATTAAGAGGCAAGGGACTCAACACTAATTACCAATGCAACAAAAAAAATGATAATGAAACAAGTAGTAAAATAAACAATATAAGTCCAAAAATTAAAATAGAAATTGAATATTTCAAGGTCTTATACCAACATTTAAGGACAAATAAAGTATTTGCCTAGCCTAGCAACTAATTAGAGGTAGAAAAGTGGGGCACCATAGTTTATACTCATCCTTTACCTCCATGGCATTAAAGCTAATATCAAAAAACTACACAATAGCTATTCATTAAAATTGTATACTCGAGATCAAAAGAGGAAAGATTTTAGTAGGCAAAAAATTATCTTCATTTGCACTTTAGTGTTTTTACATATTTGAATCAAATTGAAGAGAATTATAAAATAAGAAATATAATGATGGATAAACGATGAGATCCACAATCTTTTATATTTGCTTTCTTTCTGTAGGAGTATTCATGAAGTTGAAAGGTCTATATTTCTTTGTGATTGGTAAATGTTGTCCTTAAATTTTGCTTTTGAAATTCATATATTTTTATTTTGCTAAATTGGTTAGCATGAACTAAGAGTTGGTGTCTCAACTAAAAAAATTCTCAAGTCTAAGATTCTTTGGCTCTACAAACCTTTAATAGAAAAAGAAAAGTAAATGGTAAGTATTGAACATCCATATGATATGATTTATCTATAAATAGCTAGAAGTCAACAAGATAACTACCTCTAACGAGTTATTGTGATATCCCAACCCTCTCATTCACAAGACATGTGACGTGGATCTACATCTTTTTTGCATTGATGACCATTTAGTTTTATTTTTCTTTAGCCAAAGGCATGGGGATAGGTGTATAGCACTAATTTCTCTCTAACTCTAGCTTTTTACTATCTTTAGGAACTAATAATGTGTTTGGGAAGTACCTATTGTTGTAAAATTACCATATAGAGATTTATAAAATCATGCAATGGTCATGTTATCAATTATTATATATTGACTATTGATAACATTGTGCAATAACATCAATTTCCCATCTTAGCCTCTACCTTTGGTTTTCATTTGCTCCTTATTTTACTTGGGACATTGCCCTCTTGTATAGCTATCAGTATTTGTTATTTGAATTACACATTTACTATTTATTCAATAAGTTTTACCTCCCTTAGTTTGCTTTCATTGTTTTTGCATGTGACTTCTTAGTCACTTTTTCAACCCTTAATGTTCCTTTCACCTTTATAATATGTTGTTATTTCAATATTCTAATCATTTGTATCTACTCTCTTTTTCATTATTTATTTCCTTTCACTTTTATATCTTGCATTTAGATGTTCCTTTTAACTTAATAATATGTTGTTATTTCAATATTTTAATCATTTGTATCTACTCTCTTTTTCATTACTTTTTTCCTTTCACTTTTATACCTTGCATTTAGATATTTTCATACCTTCTAGTCATTTTACCCTAGTTGTTTCTCTCTTGCTACTAGTTTATACTTTCAATCATTTGGGAACATTAACATAATATTTTTCTCCTCTTTTAGAACAATACATAATTTTGAGTTCCATTGATCTTCTTTGCTATGGTGTAAATGTTAAAATAAGTTATTTCCCTCTTTTTATTCCCTAATTATAAACAAGGATATCTAATACACAATTGAGAATAAGTTCATTTTGAAATATCTATTTGTTGAACTTGAGAAAAAAAACATTATGAACCCCATGTGAATGGTAACCTTATTGAACACCCAATAGAAATAGTGGGTCATACTGATACATGTTTTTGGATTAATTAAAGTGGGGGAACTTCAATAGCTTTTGTAATTCAAGGGCTCTTACATACTATGCTTGATCTTAAAGCCCCATCTCAACCATATACCCGACACAATGGAACCTTGCAACCATACATGTAAGGGAACATACTACATTTGTATTGATTTGCAATGCCATATAATATAGGGCTTTGAAGAGAGTACATCAAGGCATGGAGATGATTAAATTTTTGTTATCTCGTGCTATTATAAAAATATTTTTCAATTAGTTGTTGATCATGACTCAAAAAGTGAATTTTGCTACAACTGATTTCAACAAGATGCTTAAAGTTTACATTAAGTCACATGGTTCATGTTCTAGAACAACACATCAATGACAAAGAATAAGTATACTTGTGCTTCACAAAAACAACCTCAAATAACTTGAAAAATAAGAAATTGATTTTCTTGCAATTTAACCCTAGGACAACACATCAATAACAAAGAATAAGTATGCTTGTGCTTCACAAAAACAGCCTCAAACAACTTGAAAAATAAGAAATTAATTTTCTTACAATTTAACCCTAGAACAACACATCAATAATAAAGAATAAGTATACTTGTGCTTCACAAAAACAACCTCAAATAACTTGAAAAATAAGAAATTGATTTTCTTACAATTTAACTCAACAAAAATACATAAAAAATCCACCCAATGGATATCAAAATGAACATATCAATTCATATTCAATAGTCTAAATCATTAAAGTGGAATGCAACCATCAATTCATATTCAATAGTCTACATCATTGGAGTGGAATGCAACCATCAAATTCGATATCGTTTGTCTAATTAATCTGATGGTCAACTTGAAGTGAAGGATAACTCAGTATCCAAGTTTGCAGAGTAATAATATTCTTGACGATTTATGAAAAAAATAAAAAAAAAATCAGCAAAGTTTTGACTTGGATTGATATATTTCTAAGTAGATTGAAACTTTTTATCATAGACTACCAATAGAGAAAAGTATTTAACTATGATAGTGGTTGATTTCTAATTACTATATTTAAAACGTTTTCTAAGCATTCTCAATGGAACAATGTATTAAATGGGCCTTGAGTATTTCCTTTAATGTTCCCAAAACCTTGGGGATAGCTTGCACCAAAAGTAAATTTTAAGTTCAGTGTGATTCTTAGAACTATGCATAAATTTTAAAACAACTTAAACATGACACATTTGACAACAATAAGATTAAACGAAAGATCATATCACAATATAAAATAGCACATGTGATGCATTCAAAAGAGACACCAAATATGCTATAAGAATAAGTTAAATTAGAAGTAACTTGTCCGGTCCTCCTTGAGATTCACCTCCAAGACAGAGTTCCCTTGCTTACCAATTCTTTGTGGCAAATGTCAAACCTCAAGATTTGAAATGGAATGAATGATAGGATACATTTATTTTAATAGCATCCACCGAGATAACTGCCGCATGGACTTTGCTGTCATCCAAAACTTAAAATAACTTCCTTGCCCTAGAAAAAACCTCATATCTATTAGCAATTTAGCATACTCTTTTCTGGCTATAATACATGACAGTAGGACATGGCTGTCATGAGTGAAGGCCACGACATTAGCATGGATATCTTATATGTTAATTTTTTAAGAGTTATTCAACACTATTTTTGCATAAAGGAACAACTAGCTCACATGCAAGGGTGATATGTATGAAGTAAACTTGGTGTCTGAACAAGACTTCGCTTGTATATCATACCCTTGTCAAAACTCAAGACAATGACATCGCATGGGGAAAACGATTGAAGATGGCTATGCAAAAACTATCAAAGTCCTTATAGCTTTACTTCAATTTGGCTAACAACTGTTTGCTGCTGGAGAACGAACTCTGCCTCAAGCCTTGAAATGCCCTCCTCAGATTTACATATGATCATTAGCCGATTATTCTGTAAGGAAACTGCAGAAGTACAAGCTCTAAGGCATGTCCTTTTCTTCTTTTCACATTGACTCCTTTTCCCATTAATGAAAAAAGTAAGCAAGAACGATTCATATATGCAAGAGTTATGCTGCATGAATTGTTTGTGTAAAGTACAGATGGCTGAGGGGCAAGGATGAGATGTGTGGAAGCATGGTAGCATCTACTTTTCCAACTTATCTAGTCATAGTTTCCCATCAAAAGTGTCTTAGGAGTTATAGCATTAATTAAAACCTCCCTCAACAATAATTCAAATATTCTTGAAGCACCATACAATATATACCATGAATATAGTTAAAATATGTTTTGAACCATAAATTATTGACTTCAGTACTCTAGTTGGGAAAAATTATTTTATTGTTAATTATAAGGTAAATAATGTTCTTCTGTATGTTACCAGTATGTTAATCTTGATGTTATGCTAATCAAAAAAAAAATTGTGTTAAGAGATACTATAGGTCTAACAGAATATATCCAAACTAACCAAAAAGAGTAGACCCTAACAATAAACAACATTAGACCATTTTAAGCATCTTAAGATGTTTATGACAAACAGTTTGCCCTATTTTCAAATTTCTAAGAATGAAATGGTTTTAAGAGATTTTGGGCTTCCGCAGTCCATAACTACTAGAAAATGCTTCTGGAGAGAACCATGATAAAACTCTGAAAAACATAAAAAAATTGGATCAAACTATGTGATCCATCATCAGAATATGACATAGAAATCCCTTTGACTGCAATTTAGGTAAGCGTGATTTGTTGAGTAATATTGATGTTCAGTTTGAGAATTACTATTAGTATAGTCAATCAAAATCACAGTCAAAATTAGAAGAGTTTGTTTGATCGAGGAACTATGAAGTTAAGATATTGGTATTGGGTCCTCCTTGTAAATACATATTTGTGCATATTGTTGCAATGTAGAAATAGATGTACATTGTGCCTTGTTGTGCCAATTTTATGGTAGACCGCTTATTCAATATGAAGCCATTTTTATTGCTTGAAGGAAAGCTCAACTGCCTCTGCCATCCATCCATCCTCTGTGATAAATCTGCTGTGAATTTCACAGCACTTATATGCTCTGGAAGGGACAGTCTCCAGTTTGAGAGAAAGTTTCTCCACGACTTGAAAACTTCAGCAAGTTCTTTGCCCTCGAGTGTCTCTGCTTTTTGAAGGTCTTTTTTATATAGAAGAAATATGACATTTCCATCAGTATTGACCATGTTGCGAATACAATGGACTCCTCTTATACCGCCCTCAGCATGGTCACCTTTAAATAATAACAGAAATTCAGGCTCAAATGTAGGCTTGACAATACCCAGATCTTTGAGCTTCAGTGAATATTCATAGACAGTAAAGAGCTTATAGAGATGCCTCGGTCTCAGTCGATCCATGCTAGATATGTCAAGGTATTGGGGAGGATGGTTTCCAAAATTTTTTACAGGCTGAGGAGGAGTGAGATGAGGAGGAATGTACTTGCAATGGCCATCTCGTCTTGTTGTATGCAGCTTCCAGGCAGACCAATCATTGTCGTCATCCATGATAACTCTCTGTCCTGTTTTCTTATATATGATTTCTTCTATGTCAACCTCATTGCATTGTACCCATATATAGTCATCTGTAGAGTTTCCATCCTCGCTGATTACACTTGAAATGAATATACGCTCTCCTACATTTGGAAATGGTGGAAGGCTTTGCCACTTAAGCATCCCTCTCCCTAAATCAAGCATGTTGATTTTGTACATATATTCCTGATCAACAGAATGAGGAGTGAAAGCATATACACACTGGTCACTTAAGAAAAACCTGACGAATTTATAAGCAATGCCAGGAGGAAGAGGAAGCCTTCTCAGAATCCCATCTTGATATATGTGCAGTGCAAGGGTGTTGCCATTTCCCATTCTCGGGGTCTGGGCATATAAGATGACTGAATTTTTCAGAGCATCTGGCTGGTACTGAGAAGTTGTATACTGGGAATTGCGGAGAGCATAAGCCCATGCTCGACTCAAGGTCATCAACAATGGTTTCATGTACCAGCGCATGGAAGCCATTAGAGGGCCCAGGGTGATCTCATTTGGAAATTCTGGGATCAAATCTGCAACTCAATACAATGCCATTCGTAATTTAATTTCATGATCTTAAAAACTTATATGAAATGAGAACTACTTGAACAAAGTAAAACCATGGGGCTACAATATCATCCCTACCACCGTTTGTATGCCAAATGAAAAAAAAAAAAAAACATGCATCAGTCTGGTTTCCAGATAAAAGACAAATCCTTTAACTTTAAACTAAACAGGCACATATACTACTTTTCTTTGGTTTCTGTTTTGGTTGCTCATGAAAAAAATTATAAAAGATCAGCTAAACTACCAAGATTGGCTGCTGTTTCATCGATTGTGGCTCTTCTGAAATTTGGCTTTGTGTGTTTCTGACTTGACCGTGGATTCCTCAATAGCTTTTCCACTTTTCTGAGCAATCTGAAACTACGGAATCCTCAATGGCTTTTACTATACAAGAGTTTTTGGAAGCAAGCACATAACATTTACTTGCCTGATAGTGCTCAAGGCAGGGTTCTACGGAGGAGGCTAGGACTTGTACTGCCTAGGCATCAAATAGAAATAGTTTTACCTTGTCCCAAACTCATTTGATGAAAAATGAATCCCCTTCTATATCCAGCATATTAAAATTCTTGAATAAGGTCAATTTCATTCCAGAAATTAAAGCGATAACTTCTGCTATGAAGCAGAGGGGCACCTTTACCCCTGTGATTGCTAAAGATACCTCTCACACCAGCCAGCCCGAGGTTCCCCTTATAAGCCCTGTTAAAATTCAAATTGACTCTACCTTAACTAAGGTGTAATCCATCCCATCATATCCCTGGTGATGTAATAAATTCAAGCCCCATTGACGGTAGGGAAAAGTGGAAAGGACTGTGAGAGTGGGAGAGGAATGTGAAGGATGGTAGATGGCAATCTCCATATATTTGGGACCTTGGAGGAAATAAATTCTGATATGGCTACTTCCAATTTGATCAGGAACTCAACAGGTCTAAAACTTAATTCTTGAATATGCAACCGTTCATGTTGGTTCCGGAATATGCAGGTATTCATCTCATTCCAAATATACCAGGTCGTAAAGGAAGGAGAGGCCCTGCTGAAAGCTTTGACCTGATTATATTTAGCTATCAACCATTTTTCCTAGATAAGATTGTATTGTTTAAAGTTTAAATCATAGCAGCGAAAATTGTTTGGGAAAAAAATGGCAAACCAAAAGTATAGGATTTTTTGAAAAACGGATTTAAGAAAAAAAAATTATAAAAAATTGAAGAAAAATAGACAAAAACTATTTTTTTTTAAATTTAGGGACATTTCCATAACATAGAGATATAGAGAGCAAATAAATAGAGAGTTTAACACATGAATTGTAGAAAATAGGATTTTGTGGTTTATATTCATATCACTGATTACATTGCATTGGACAAAGCATACTTCATAGTGCATAAATAATAACTAGATGGTTACAGTTGATAAAATTTCAATTACAATATAGTTTGTACAAAGTCAACCTATAAACTAAGTACAAAGTTCCAAAAAATCAAACGTAACCAATGACTCTTGCTACTACAAATACAGCTATGCTAGAGGGCTGCAGGTCCTGTTGATGAAGCTCCTGATTTAGAGCTTCACCTAAGTCGTCCAACCTCATGATATCCAAGTTAGCCACTAGGATCTCAAAATCCTCAAGCTCAAGGAAGTCATTAAACAGACAGTTTTCCTTTGTTGAGTAGACATCATAAATTTCAAAATGGGAATCATCTGGTTCATATTTGTGATTTAACAGTACTTGCAATATCTAGAACAATGTCAAAGAGAACTATATGAGGAGTGTCAAAGGGAAATTATATGACAAAAGAAGCAATTGCAAAGTTCAATTTAATAGGTTTTGAATCAAATAGCTCAAGATAGGGTAATAGAAAATGCTTTTGAATCAAAATCTTAAATCTCAAAAGACCATTAATGATATTGAAATGTTCTCATTGATAACAACTTTAGCAGATTTGTAAAAGAGTAAAAGGAGTGTCAAATATTTTTCCATTAGATAATAAAGACCTGCTAGTACAAAAGAAGAGAGCAACTATTTGTGTATAAGACTTAAGTGGATGATAGAGTTAAAAACATTGATGGACTTTGACTTGATAATTTGAAAGATTATAGGTGCAAGTTTCAATGAAAAATCAAAGCACGAGGAACATTCCTTTTCAATGGGACAGTTGTTGCTGAAATCTATCTGGATTCTGGATCGTTAAAGAGAAAATATATGAGGCCTACTTTGGGAGGGATTAAGATAAGCCCACAAGACTAGGGCATGAATTCTCTCAAGGCATGTATTAGTTTGCCTGATACCTATTTAACATGCATGGAATGCTACACGATATATGTTTAAAGCATTCTTGCACTGCTATTGTACTCCTTGCAGGGCTTCTGAACCTCCATGTATATGATACTATGACGACCCTAAATGGAATGTAGTTCCTTAACAAGTGCAAAGCATGATTTAAGCAATGAGTTTCACCAATTAACAAAGCATTAAGCTTGCAAACTATATAGGAAATTTAAATATAACCAAAACAATCCTTCATTCTGATATAAGATACTGCTACAGTTTATTCTTTTCAGCACTACAAGCTGATTTTTATCTTTCTGATAGGAACCATTCTGCTTCCGGTTCCACAATATCTATATACTATTATGTATATACTTATGCTTCCCACTTGATTATACAATTGTCACTACACTACCCTCTTATTAAAACTTGATGGTCAGTGTCAAATTGAAGCTCCAAATTAACACACTTTGTTAGCATCTAAAAAGGAAAATTGTCCCAACCTAACCTTGATAATCTAAACAACCACCTTTGTATTATTGTTAACAATTGAAATGTTAAATTCTTTTGAATAGTTAGGATCACAATAATTCAAAGAAAACAAGCCTCTTTAGGTTGATTTCAAGCCAATCGAGTTCCGTTTCAATTTAGCCTAGCTTTCTATATTGACTTTTGGCAAGTATTTTTATAAGGTTCAGATATGTTAAAAAATAAGATAGAAGCCTTACTTAGTATTACTGTATTTATGATATTGTCTACTATTTCCCACTAAATTATGTCTTTGGATTTATATACATCAAAAGCATTACTACGAGCCTAAGGCAAATGATAGTAGTGTGGAATATAGAGAAAAAAGCACACATCTCTTATCCATTCCATGTTAATGTCCTTAACATCAAACGTAGAAGCATACCAAAGAACGTGTCTCTATTTTAATGTCCTTAACATCTATAAGAAATATACGTCCATTCAAGGTTGCCTACCTGCAATTTGCCTCAGCAACCTGATGAAATCTGGCGAATCTTTGATGGTGAACCACATCCCAGCGGCTAGCGCTCAGTTATGTGCTAAAAATCAACAAAAAAACCCAATTAAAAAGCGATTTCGCATGGTTACGGTTTCACGATGGGTTGGTTGGCAATTTTTTTGCAATTTTTACATGACTTTTTCGCAATTTTTGTGCATTTTTTTCACAATTTAAACCCTTGAAAATTACGGCTGATTAAATCAGGATTTATTGGGGGAAAAATCCTTTAGGCTGAAAATTTTTTAAAAATCAGGATTTTTGCGACTCTTTTGAGGATTTATGCTTCTATGGTTTAAACCCATGTTATATCAGAGAAAAGTGAGTTTCTAAACAACCCCTCATCTTATCCACAAATTTTATTCAAAATGTCTTATTGCGAAAAGCTTAGATCCAAAAAAATTAGTTGACAATTTCTTCACCTCTGTTACAAAGGCCGTACATGGAGTATCGGCCAATTCCAATTCTCGTTTGTGTATTTCCTATTGGCTAAAAGAAAGGCATTTTTGTTTTGGGCAAGCCTGCCTTGACACAGATGTTGCAAAATTAGGGACACGGACAGGTTTCTTGATCTTCATCGCCTTGATCCACGATTCGTGGACATTAGAGTTCCCTGGATTGTACTTGATACAAGCAGAGTGCAAGGGTATCGTCATTCCCACTTGGTTTTCGGCATGGACATTATAAATCTCATGGATTGCGCTTGATATGCACTGTGCAAGGATGTCAAGGATGGAGTCATTCCTGGATGAAGTATGGGCAAAGAAACCAGCTGAATTTTTTAAGGCATTGGGTTCGTAAAAAGAAGTTGCATATTGGGTACTCTTGAAATAAAAACCTAAATTAAATTCAAGATCAATATCAGTCAGGACCAAGCTAAATCTCATTTGGAAATAGACGTATAAAATTCCGCAATACCATCTTATACAATTTCATAATTCATCTGATGGCGCTGCAAATTATTTTTAAAAAAATAAGGTGAAGAAAGTAATCCCTAGGGTTATTTATACAAAACCCTGATACTCCTAGCATGCCAAATGAAAGAAAGAAAAAGAAAAAAAAAAACCTCATCATCAATGTGGGTAATGTCCCAAACAAAAGAAACGACAAAACCTATAAGTTAAATACCCTGCGCTGGCTACTTTGAGTCATTTTCTGTTTTGAATGCTCTTGAAATTAAAAGGATAAAATTTCAGATACAATACCAAAATTGCCTGTTGTTTTATCAGTTGACAGTAATTCTGACCCATGTGATATTTGTCTTTGAGTGTTTTTGTCTCTCTCATTCTTTTGCTTCTTTATTGAGCAGCCTGAACTTGTGCTTTCCTCCATGGCTTTAAATTTACAATCACCAGCTTTTGGCAGTAAATCAGCTAAATCTAATCATTCGATGGCAAACGAGAGCAACTATTCCTAGCTCTACTTCAAAAGCTGCGTTTAAGGTCTACCCCAGCTTGTCATATTAGGAGGTTGGTTTTTTTTTTAACTGACACTTTCTATTAGGTAGATTCACAAATTTATCCGATTTGAATTGTCTATAGTCATTGATGATATTTTTCTATAACAATAAATGCAATTCAAATTTTAGGTTTTATTTCGCCTTTACTCTAGACCACATCTCAAACATTAAATCGTACATACATTATTAGAAAATTGAAGGCTTGCAATGGTGAAATTTGCATATTTATGAAAATTTTCATTTAATTTAGTTTCTATTTTGAGAGTGGATTTATGTATTTATATTAACAAATTTTACAATTTTGTGTGAAACTAGCTTCATTTATTTAATCTCTATTTAACTTTGTTTACACTTATGTTTATATTATGACCTTACTTTATTCATTCATATATATTCTCTTAAACATTTCATTATATCCCTTATATCTATATATTCATTTCATGTTCAAACTTTAACACTTTATTATATTTGGTCATTCTTGTAGGTGTCAAGTCAATCCAGCATTTATAGATCTGACCTTTGATTCTCTAAATTCAAGTTTAAATTTTGTTTACTCCCACTCATTTCACTAGTCCTTGTGAGTTGACTGAACACATGTTTACAAATTATCGTCATGTCCTTATAATTAATAGTATTCAATTACATTGATTTCATATTCTCTCATATTATTCCTCATCCATAAGCATCATTCAAATATCATTTACATTTCAAGGAAGAAGCATGCTAGGAACACCTCACTTGGAGCACCTACAAAGAATCTGAATTCGCATTGCATCATACTAGGACATCTACACAATTGCTTATTGTCTTCAATCTTAGCATGAACCTAAAATAGTATTTTTTGGGGTTGATCTAAGAGAACATACACCCTAGTGATCCAACAACCCTCTAAAGATATTCTTTAATATCAATGAATTCAATGAGCTAAAGAGTAGAAGTGCATATTACAAGATCAAATTCATGCATCAAAAGATAGATTGTGCCTACAAAAATGTTATAAACTTGTAGACTAGACATAGATAGAGTGCATCCACTTTTAGTCTCAAGAGTCAAATTTCAATGCCACTTCAATTTCATTCTTCTTCATCAAAGTTAGAGCTAAGTACACCTATCTATTGGATTTAATTTCCTAAATTTAGCATTTATTATGAATTAAACACACGTATAGCTTTGATTTATTGATCTAGGTTAATTTAAGCCTATGTGTATGCATCTTATTAGATTAATCTAAATTAGTTTATTTTCCCTTACACTTTTTGTGAACCTAACCAATCATGTGCCATCATAGGGTTTTACTTTATGGTTTATACCTTCACTATTTTAAGGTTTTTAAATTTTTTTTTTCTTTATTCCATTATCTTATTTCAAATATTGATAGACTTTGTGTGATTTTCATTACTATACATTCTCTTTTAGGAATTAATATTCATTATTTATTATTTTTTCTCAATCTACACACACTTGGTTGCACTACTAGGGTTTCATTTTTAAATCTAACATATATTTTTAGTTCTTTAATCTAAAAGTACATTTTTGAGCTTTATTTTCCTATCTTTTGTTTAAACCACAAGACACTCATGCTCTTAATTTTCCATTGAGAAGGAATCCTTGTTTAAACCCTAATATGGCTAGGTCTAATCCAATGAGAGTAGGATTTATCATGATGATTGTATTGAGAACAATGAAGAGGATAAACAAGATTATGATTATGTGGCTTACCTTACCAACTATATTTTTCCAAACAAGATTATTAGTTTGGTTAATGTTGAAATCCAACACAATTAACCAATAAGATTGACAATTTATTCATCAACACTCCATTTAGATTAGATATTTTACAAGTCATGTTAGTGCTAAAATTACTTCATCTAGTATGGCTAATACATCTACCTCTTCCCCCTCCTCTACCATTGATCCATCTTCTACCATTTCTCCCTCTACTACCACTACTCATTCCCATAGTGATAAGTTCTTACCTCCACTAGTGTCCCACCACATAGTGTCTTTCCTTTTTCCACCTCCCAACCTTTGTATGGTCTTCACCCTAATTGCACTCCCCTCAAGATAGCTACCTCTTATATGATATAGTATATCTTTATGCATATTTCATCTACCACTACCTAACCTATCACCACCCCTCTTAGTTGAGCCACTCTTATATTTGGCACTCCATCCCATACTACATCTATCCCTTATTTTATTTCTTCACACATGCCCTTGCATACCTTTCATTATATTTCCTCCACTATGTGTCTTTCCCAACCTATCACCCCCTTCATCCCTCTTACTTCTCATACCCATTCTTTTAAACACTATAGTGGCTCCCAACTTCCACTAGCCACCCTTCCATCTTCCTCACTAGATCTACACTAACTCAAAAGAGAGATCAAGTAGAAAAAAGATTGAATTCAAGACTAAATGGAACGTATGGTAAGGAATTTAAGAATTTCTAGACATAAACCATTAACATATGAGATTGTTATGTGTCCTCTCCCAATGGAATTTGTGGCACCATGGTTTTCAATATATATAAGGATGATCCCACAATAATGGGTTACACTTTTTGGCCAAACTTGACATTCAAATCAACATTTTTCACCAAATCTTCACTTTCTTACACCTATAGTAGCTAAACCATTAAGAATTTGAAGATGAATCAAACTAGTGATTTGTGATATTTTGTGTGTAGATTATAATTATATATTTTTTAAATAAATTGTGAATCTTTTAATTGAATTTTTAATAACGTATTTTTTCTACTAAGCAACATTTTTAAAAAGTGATGTTTACTTCGAACCACATAAATTTTTTTATAGAAAGGCTATGATTCTAATTTTTTAAATATAGATTTTTCACACCAATATCTAGTGCATGGATATTTTTTTATAATTTTTTGTTACATTTTTTTAATTAATTTTCCAAGTCAAAGTAATTATAATTTGGACAAAGGTGTACTTTGAACCACATAATTTTTTTGTATTCTTTGAATTAACTTATTCTTTTTGTTGTTGGAATAAGGACATCAATACCTAGTGCACATGTATTTTTAAAATAATCTCTATTTTCCTATTTTTTTCATATTCGTGAAACAAAAAACTTGATGTTCATTGAAAAACCTACATGAACACAAGAAATAAAAAATTAATATAATAATTAAATTAATATATATTTAAAATTATATTTTTTGGGAAGCTTATAATAAGGGCTACATACTTACAAAACATAAATTTTAAATGAATTCATTTGATCACCCAAAAGGTAAGTCAAAAGTGGCTTTTTTATTAGTATTTTGATAGGTGTAGAGGAGACTTCATTACAGGTATGGTTTAAAACTAATGAGGTTCTATCCAAGGGGGTTTGATCAAGCCCTTTTTAATTTAAATCATTTAAATGGAACCTTTAAAGGCTTAAACATTATATTTTCCAAAAATATGTGATTTCAGACAAAAATCAAGATGTCCCAGAAAGTGTAACCCATTATTGTGGCAGCACCCATAATGGAAAAGATGGCGTAACCACACTTTTGAGATTTGTTATAGCAAAATATGTAGATGTCTTGTATGAGGATAAGCTATTAAAAGAATTATGTTCATGGATATTGAAATATTATTCTATTGAGTGGTTATTTTTACTTACTAAAGGACTTATCACACATTTGATGATTTGAAAAAAACAATTCTAAAGAAATTCAAAGTTAATATGAGCCTTAGAACAATTTTTTATCTATTTATATGTTTCAAAGGACAAATGAACACATTAGTATATTTGTAAAATTGAAGTCCTTTTGTTCTAAGATGATCACTCCCATAAATGATTTTTAATTACAAATTAATTTTATAAAGGGACTACTTAAACTTGTTCTTGAGACAATATTTATCTAAATAATATTGCATATTTCAAGGATTTATATGCACATGTATGAACCATTGAATCTAAACTATCAAGAATAAATATTAAGTATGATTCATCACATCAAAATAGATCATCATACCCCTTAGCATCAAAAGTTAAATAACAAGTTTTAAAGGGTAATGACAAGAAAGAAAATGTCCAACTTGTTGCTACTACTTCCACCTTTCTATCATTTAGACCAAATACACCAACCATAAATAAAGTAGTGTTAAAGCCCTAATACACCAACCATATTAATACACTATCAAATGTAGATCCCTATATAAGTTCATCAACAAGCACCCAAGCAAACACTATCTTATCTCCTGGGTGATCCCACAATATTGGTTTACAATTTTTGGCCAAATTGGACACTAAAAAAAAAATTCTAACTAAATTTTCACTTTTGGGCACCTATAGCGGCTAAACCATGAGGAATTTGAAGATGATGCAAACTAGTGAATTGTGATATTTTGTCTGTAGATTCTAAATATATTATTTTCAAAAAAATTGGAATCAGATTGTGCTTCTTTTTCCATCTCCTTTGAAAACTAGTTGTTTTCAGCAGACATCATGTTTAAGGAGTGACACTCATTGTATATGTAACATAAAAAAAATTCCATGAAGGATTTAAAATTATAATTCTTTTGAATTTAGATTTGCAACTCCGATATCTAGTGCTTCCAATTGGTCTCATAGTTTTTTATTGAATATTTTTTCGTTAATCAAGTTTTGAAGTCAAACCAATTACAATTTAAACATAGGCGGACCGTATACAACGTAATTTTTTTTGTATGTATCAAAATTTAATTTATTTATTTTGTTGGATCAAGGACTTCATATATGGTGCACTCATATTTTTCAAAAAAAAAATTGATAATATACTATTTTTCCACATGTGCAGAACAAAGAGATTGATTTTCGGTGAAAAACCTGGGTTTAATAAAACTAAAAAAAAAATACATAATAAAACCAAAACATATTAAAATCATATTCATTGGATAGCTCGTTCTGAGGAATACCATCAACCAGTTGGGTCTATGAAGTCTCCTCCATTTTCATCCTCAACCCGAGCTTCGAAGCGCAAAATTATGGGCTTTTTTGGTGCCTGAGGGGGAAAAGGAGGGTTCGAGTGAACCCCCTCTCCACAAGCCCTCACTTTTGGCTTTTTGCTAGGAATGGTGGGCCCCATCATTAAATGGGTTCACTCGAACCCGGGTTCTAGTGAACACTATTTTGGTTCGCTCAAACCAAATAGTTCATTCGAACCCCTAAAAGTAATTTTTTTTGCATGGGGTCATTTTTTTCAACTTTTCCTTCCTCGCTCAAATTGTAAACCACTTTTGTGGGTTTACCCTCCATGTCTATGACCATATTTTTAAACCCTAGCATAAGGAATTTATCAATATTGTTAGCTAACAACATGACACTGATGACCACCATTAATACTAAAGGTACTTGATGTACCTATCTCACACATGCATCAATGTTGAGGCCCATCCCCTACATAGGCATGCACCCTCTCCTTAAAAATGACTAAAGAGATCCCTACATGTTTGTTGCTCACTGATATATCTACTCCCTATGGAGATCAATATTCATAAATCCTTTCATGTCACCATCATCTCCCACATTAGGAGCTTAAACATTGTGTTGGCTTGGTTTTTCTTGTCAATTGTTCAAATTTTCAAACCTTTCAAAATGATGTGTTAGATCCTTCTCAGGTGTTCAAGCATATAAATTGTGTTCTTGATCAAATTGTGAATCTCCTTTTATGCCTAATGTCACTTTGTGTTATATTATTTTTCAAAGTAATTCAAGTGTGTTTCGTTGATGTCAAAATTGGTTTCAATTAATTCAACACAACAACATATTGGTTGGAGTTTGAAATCGAGTGCAATGGTGAAAAGTGGAAAATTTGACAAAAATAATTAAATTTAAAAATCGATGAAAGATGGTACAATTTCCTTCAATGGGAATATTCCTATGGGTATTTTGGTCAATGTGGCCAATTAATACTTCAATTTTCTACATGTAGGATTACAAGAAAATTAAATTTGCATTTTTAGAGGAGCTAGGAAAATTTCTCTTATTGGGTTTTATCATATCAGTATTTTGGACAATCTAGTAAAAATTTAGGTAAATATGTGAAACCAATCAAAAGTTATTAAATTTTCTTTATTGGTAGGCTCGTGAAGTAAATTGGCTTTCAATGGTTGTGTTGATGGCTTTTTCATATTGTCCTCGATTCAATATTTTTGAATCATAAAACAACATTTTGTTGATACTCAATCATAAAGGAGATGTGCAGATGCAGTGGCACAGTTTGGCCTCTCGTTTATTGATTACTTATTTTAATTAGATAAATAATTAAAAGCATAAAGTGGGAAGTTAAAATTGAAGCTGTCTAAACTCACAACCCAAAATCTTAAGTTAGAAAAATAGGTTGTAAGTTTGCATAACTCAAACTCACAACCCAAAATCTTAAATTAGGAAAGTAAGTTGTGAGTTCGCATTATTAGAACTCACAACCCAAAACCTTAAGTTAGAAAAATAAATTGTGACTTTGTATAACCAATTTTTAGTTATTCCTACTCTATGGGAAAAACTATTAATAGTTTTTAAAGAAGCGAAGTTGCATTAAAACAAAACTTCACGTATGGTTTTATTCTCCCCTAATTTTAGTATTTTGTGGAGAAAACTAAAGGTAATATGAAGTTCACATATGCAAAAGGCAGTTTGTGATTGATTTGCATATTTAAAACTTCTTCTCTATGCCTATACCATTCACGGATGCAGGTTGTATGAAAAAGAGGCATTTGTTATCAAACATGTAGCTAATGGGAGTTTTAGCCAAGCCACGCCATGTGAGAAGGAGCTCAAACTGATTTGAAAATCATGGTTTATATTTCGTAATGGTGATGATGCACACCAATATACTCCAGATCAGCGCATGCATTAGTTTCATGAAATCTCTAGATTGCAGACTATGTTCAAAGGAACTTGAGGGGAAACTCTCGTTAAAGAATGGTGAAGTATTTGAGCTCACAGTTTATATTTACCTTATTAATGGAAAGCCTCATATAATAATAATATATGCAAATGTATGAACTGCAAATGGAGAGTTTTGTTTGCATACTGAGTATGAAACCAAGATATGTAAATGATTGTGGGCAGTTTTTGAAAGGATTTGCAGCCTCAAGCAATAACATTATTATCTAGTATCTTCCATACTCATAACATATCCCCAAGCCCGTGTCATGTGCATGCATAAAATGAATTTATTGAAAAGGCTCAATAAAATGCATATTAACAGGTGTAAAGGTGATTTCCACAACTTGTATGGACATCCTCCATGTAGTTGGGCTTAACCAGCACACTCTAAGCTTTGACAGTTTAGACGTGTGTTGTGGAGCCCTCTTTTTTCCTTTCATCTGTTCATGTTTAAATTTTATCAACAACAGAATGGTAAATAGACACAACGAAAGAAAAGAGAAGGGTCCCACAACACACGTCTGATCAAAGCTTAGAGTGTGTTGGTTAAACCCAACCCTCAAGGAGATGCCATTGAATGGAGCAAATATATTGCAGAATTTACACAAAATGCTCTATTGAGCAGCCTTTAGAAACTTTAATATAAATGTGACATGCAGGTGTAAGATTAAAGTCTGTATTTTAAATAGGATTTAGTGATATTGACAAGGTTTTAATCTCAATATTCACATGCGTTTGTAACACTAATCCTTGCCAAAGGGTGTATCAACTATTTTTGCTTCTTAATCTAGTTGGAATGGGGTGAAAATGCATACAAAGCATAGAAGAACAAATAAGGCATGTTAATGTCATCTCATGCAATGGATGATAGCAAGATATACACAAAATGGATTAGTGAAAATATTTTAGAAACTTTCGGACAAATGCATGGAACAAAGTTGAAGGCAAAATTGGCAATGTTTACACCTATGTTGTGAAGAGAGCTTTTGAAATCATCTGCATTTATCTGCCAAAGTGAAGCATCCAAAATAATTTTTTCAAGGATTTAGTTGTGAGCATTTTACAAGTGCATGCAATTTGGAAGTGCGAGTTATTTTGAGAACATCACAGTAAGGTACAGAATTAGATATTCTAAGAGAATCCAATCATATTTGCATGTGAATCTTGAAAAATGCATGTGAAATAACACAAAACTATCTAACTACATGTCAAGAAAGAGATTCATCCATGAGATGTTTTCTAGATTTAAGAGTTCTCAAGAAGCTACCATTGAAATATTTGAAAGCTAGGTGTTTGTGAATTGTTTCAATAATCTGTATTTCTTACGCCCTAAAAAACAATCTTTGCTCATATTCATGATGTACGTCATGAAATTTATATGGTGAATTAAATAGTTGTATAGTGTTTGTAGAAGTAAAAAAAAATTACAAGTGAATTGATCGGGTGACATCATCATGGTCCAAAATTATGAAGTAAAACTATTAAGGGTACGAGTTCACATCAGTTTTGGAAAGCACGCTTCCTGAACTCATAGACAATCAACCAGGCCATATCACCTTGTTGGAATTCTAGAAAACCATAGAGGAGGAGAAGAGTCGCCTATCTTAGAGAGTCTTTGAAAGTGGACTAGCTCATGCCACCAACTTTCCAATATTACCTTAATTCTCAAACTTGGTTTTAAAATGCATGAAGTGTTACAACTGAGAAACAAGAGAGATTAAAATTGTCAATGATAAGCTTGTGGCTAAGTTGGATAGTGTTTCAATTGAGATTATTTTTAGGTTACTTCTCAAGGACCAATTTTCTAACATTGATAAAGAGATTATAGAAATACACTTTTCCAAAAGGAATTATGAATGCCTCAATACTATAGGGAGCAATTGGCTTCAGGTTCTAAAAGGAGGAAAGTCCCAATTGCCTAAGATTCTGCAAAGAACAATCTTCATCAATGAAGTTTCAAATATCATTATTTTGCTTCACAAATTGATGGGGAACAAATATTTAAAGGATTTTGAAAAATGGATGTTCTTGTTCATAATCATCATGTATGTGCAGGAATTCAATTTATCAATTGGGGAGGGGATAACCAGTGATAATATTCACAATCAATTGACTTGATTCAAAGAGAATCAATACTTTTATATGACATCTTATCTCTTCTATTCAATTTCCCACATGAAGACATGCCAAGTGTTGATGCCAAAGGATTATTTGACAACAACGCTCAAATTTATAACTATTATATATATAGATTCAGTTGGATTAGTGTCATAAACATTCCATGAGAGTGAATGATGAATTCACTATCATGACAGTCAGGATGCTTCAAGGGAATTAAAAACTCAAGATTTTGTTAGAAGCAACCATTCTCATCAAGAAGTATGCTAGCTATTTTATCCAATTCTCAAAGTTCCCTTACATTTGAGTAGGTGGATTTGATGGATTTCCCTACAAAATTCCAAGATATGTAGATGATAATCTCATCCCAATTGAGCTATGCAAAAAACTTGGAGCAATCAATAGAGGATGTAAGGAGTTGAGGAAATTAGGAATTATATTCCAAATCGATCTCAAGAATTATTAGTGTAAATCTTCTTCTAATGCTCAAAAAATGAGCATTGAATAGCAAAGTTGAACATGTACTTTTACACTATAAGAGTCTCATTTGATAGTAAAAACTATGTTAGAGACAACTTGGATTTTGGTCTAGGTTTTTATCATGTCCCTGAAATTAAATTTTTTTGGGAAGACTGTGAGGATGATTATGAAGTTCACAAAAGAGATTGGATTGTTGAAAATTGAGTTTATTTCTTAGTTTAATATTTTGTAAAACTTTAATATTTCTTATCTAAATATGCTTTTCTTTTGCTACAGATTATTTATGGGTGATTATCTCATTAATCCATTTTACTATTTGTAGAATGTAGACAGAAGTTGATAGAAGAAGTAGACAGGATATTAGAAAGACTACACAAGCATATAACGTGCAAAAACCCTTTCGGGAAAAAACTCCACCAAGAATTAATCTATTATTCAATCTTTGAAGTAGATTACAATAGTTCCAATTCTTGCTCGATAATTCCTCTTTTTCCTTCACCAAAACTTATTCACAACCTGCAATAAAACTGATAATAACTCTCTTCAACCCTCTTGAGATAAATAGGCTTTAATCAACATTGTAAACTCCAAATGAGTTACAATAACAATGCTCAATCCCTATCCCTAAAAGGTACGCCTATCTCTTGCAAGTAGAATTTTATCATGAAGAACAATGTCAAATCATCTCCTTCATCCATTTGGGCATCCCAAACTGAAGTCATAACTCAACCTTTATTTCGTAAATATCTTCAAAGCTTATCCTCAAAGTTGGTGCCCAAAAGAGGGCCCCACTTAACTCAACCATCTGAAATATCTTGACATGCAAAGGAGTTAATTCCAAGAAGTCAACTTGGGCACCCAAGATGGGTCCAAGTCAATTCTTGTTAACCGAAACATTTCTCAATGCCATTCATGCAAGAATGGTTATCCCCTGTTAACTAAAGGTATTCCCTGTTATTTATCATGCAACTCAAGTCATTAGCCATGCATTCCAAGTTAACTAAAGTCAACTAACATTCAACTAAAACTAATTGAAGATAACTGAACTAAACTGAACTAAACTAAACTAAACTAAACTAAACTGAACTTCAACTGAACTTCAAACCCTATTTTATAGGTACTCAACATGCATAAATCAAAATCCCTATTTTGTAGGAACCTAGGATGCATTCTTGAAGTATACTCAATTCACCAACTAGTCAACTGAACTCAAGGTGAGTGTCACCTCCCATGTGTGCACCCATGTGCTCCTATTTTATAGGAGCTAACTCCCAAGCGTCCCCACATGCTTTTATCATTTAGAATTAATTAAAAAATTCCATTAACATTGATTATTTCATCAAATATTATTCTCTTCCTAATCCTAGTGTTGTTGAACACATTCCAAGGACTTAGGATATACATGAAATAAATAATGTTTAGGATTACAATTAAATGGAATCCTATTTCCAACATTCTCCCACTTGACATTATACATTGCAATTATTATAAACAAGGAATCATTATTATAAATCAAGTACAGGACTCAAGGCCAATGGCCTTCCTACACCACGAGAACTTATCTATAGGA
This sequence comes from Sequoiadendron giganteum, assembly GCA_007115665.2. NCBI lineage: Eukaryota > Viridiplantae > Streptophyta > Pinopsida > Cupressales > Cupressaceae > Sequoiadendron > Sequoiadendron giganteum. The sequence continues at coordinate 47,663,032 of CM021104.1, forward strand.
ACTAGCTTTGTAAGATAATCTGCAGCATTAATCAAAGTGTCGACTTTTTCAATTAATACTTTTCCACTTTCAACCATTTCTCACACAAAGTGATACTGAACATCTACATGTTTAGTACGAGCATGATACATAGGATTTTTGGCTAAACAAATAGCACTCTGACTATCACATTCAAGCCTAACTTGCTTGCAATTAAAACCAATACCTTTCCCAAGTCTCTGTAACCAAACTGCCTCTTTAGAGGCTTGTGTGGCAGCCATATACTATGCTTTTGTGGTGGACAAAGAAACTCTAGGCTGCCTCTTACTCATCCAACTAACCACAGCTCCAAAAAAAGTGTACACATAACCACTTGTCGACCTTCGACTGTCCAGATCTCCTACCCAATTTGAATCAACCAAATCTTGTATGTCCAATGATCTATGCATAATATCAATGTCATTAGAACCATGATAAACTAAACAGTAATCATAATTCCCTCATAAATATCTAAACACCCTCTTAACATAAGTTCAGTGTTCTTTACCAGGGTTAGATATAAACCTACTAAGAACTCCCACTGCTTGGGCTATATCTGGTCTCGTACAGACCATTGCATACATTACACTACCAATTGCACTAGCATACAGAATTTTAGACATTTCCTCATAATCAAAATTAGATTTAGGACTCATGTCTACACTTAACTTCGTGCCAACTGGTAAAGGAATATTAACCGATTTACTGTCCTGCATGTTAACCGTTTCAAATAGTATCAACATAATTGCTTTGACTTAAGCAAAGCTTTCTATTACCTCTATCTCTACTGATCTCCATACCAAGGATATATTTTGCAAGCCCTAGATCTTTCATCTCAAATGTGCTTGAGAGTTGTGCTTTCAATTCTTTTCTCACTACCTTGTTGTTACCAATAAATAACTTGTCATCAACATATAAGATAATAATTAAAATCCGATCATCAATTATTTTTATGTAAACACAATGATCTTCCTCACTCCTAACATAACCAAGTTTCAATGCGAAAGCATCAAACTTCCGGTACCACATTTTGGGTGACTGTTTCAATCCATATAAAGATCTCTTTAACCTACAAACCAATTCTTATTTTCCTTTTACAACAAAACCATCAAGTTGCTTCATATAAATCTCCTCATCAAGATTCCCATGCAAAAACGTAGTTTTCACATCCATTTGCTCAATTTCTAACTTATAAGCAATAGTAATTGACAAAAATAATCTAACATAAGTAAGTTTAGCAACAGGAGAGAAGATTTCATTAAACTCAACTCCCTCTCTCTGGGAGTAGCCCTTGGCTACTAATCTATCCTTGTAACTTTCGAGATTACCATCTGCTCCAATCTTCTTTTTAAAGATCCATTTACAACCAATGGCATTTCTTCCTTTGGGCAAACTCTCAAGATCCCATGTGTCACAAGTTTATAAGGATTCCATTTCCTCATGCATAGCTTGTGACCAAAGCTTGTGTCCGTCTGAAGACAAAGCTTCCTTGTAAGAATTGGGTTCATCATTAGTACTCATTAAAGCAAAAATAATTAGGTGGTCTATACCTATCAATGGGATTTTGTTGTCTTGTGGATCTTCTCAGAGGGGTTTCTACTTGTTCCTCAATATGCTCATCTTGAGCATCTATTTCAAAAGAACTCTCTAAAGTCTCCTCTTCCAATCCATCCAATTGTTCTTCAACATGTGCATCTTCTTGCTTCTTATTATTTTCCTCAAAATGCACTGTTAGAGAAGTATCCTTCTCCTTTGGTTGTTCTTCTCTTGAATAAGCTCTAAACTCCCTGAAAATCACATCTCTAGATAAAGAAACTTTTCGTGTTAGTGGATTCCAAAGCTTGTAACCTTTTACATTTTCACCATAACCTATGAATATGCATTTATGTGCTTTAGGATCGAATTTAGATCACTTTTCTTGAGGCACATGAACAAAATCCTCACAACCAAAGATCCTTAAATGTGCAACACTAGGCTTCTTTCCTAACCATATTTCATAAGAAGTTTTATCTTCAATAGATGAACTAGGGGATCTATTGATTAAATAGCAAGAAGTACATACCACCTCATCCCATAGGGACCGATCTAGCTTAGCACTACTTAACATACTCCTAGCTCTTTCCATTAAGGTTCAGTTCATCCTTTCTGCTACTCCATTTTGTTGAGGTGTATATGGAGTGGTTTTTTGTCTCACTATTATTGCATGCTTACAATAGTCATCAAATTCCCTAGAATAATACTCGCCACCATTATCTAATCTCAACACTTTTATCTTATGATCTGATTTTTTCTCAACCAAAGCCTTAAATTCCTTAAACTTATTATACACATCAAATTTTCTATGCATAAAATATATCCAAGTGTATCTTGAGACATCATCAATAAATGTGACATAGTATCTAGATTTTCGAATAGAGTCAATATCCACAGGGCCCATTACATCTGAGTGAATAATCTCTTATAATATTTTAGCTCTATTTGTACCACTAGGAAATTTAGATCTAGATTGCTTTCCAAACACACAGTGCTCACAAAAGTAATTTTTGCCAATATTATAATTAGGAATACCGTCAACCAAATTTTTATTAAGAATGGTCCTAAGACCTTTTTCACCTATATGACCCAATCTATGGTGTCATAACATACATTTATTTTTAGCTTCAGTTACATTGGATAAAATATTTACATTGGAGGTATTCAGCTTAAACAAAGTGCCAATCTAAGATTAGCAACCACCATATTCCCTTTCACCAATCTGCAACCACCTTTGTCAAATGTCACATGCATTCTAGAATCATTGAACTTAGAGACAAAAAGAAGATTTCTAGCAAGTCTTGGAATATGTAAAACATCATTAAGGATCTTAACCCTACCATCACTGAAACACAATTTTACCTCTCCTTTGCCAACAACCTTTGTTGTATTGTTATCTCCAAAGAAGACATCCCCTCCATCATATGTAGTATGCTTAGTGAACCACTCCTTTCTAGGAGTCATATGATAGGAGAAACGTGAATCAATAAGCTAAGAGTTATCAACAACAATATTAGAAGAAATGACTGGTGCATCATTACTGTCATCAGTGGATTTGTCTGTAGAAGCATCAGAAACCTTTTTCTTACTCTTACAATCCTTTTTAATATGTCCAAGTTTTCCACAATTCCAGAACTTTACCTTACTCTTACCAGGGGTTTTTGACCGTCCTTTGGACTTACCCTTTCCTGTCTTGTTTGCCTTAGATTCCTTCTCTTTAGGCCTACCTCTTACAAACAAGGAATCTTGGGAGCCAGTTTTAGACTTCCTCCTCATCTCCTCTGATAGGAGAGTTGGAATGATATTGTCCATCTTTGGATTTGCACCATTACCACTGATTGCAACAATTAGATTTTCCCAAGAATCTGGTAAAGAGAAAAGTAATCAAATGCATTTATCCTCATCTTCTAGCTTTACATCTACAGATGCTAACTGACTGATAATCAAATTAAAAGAATTTAAGTGTTGTGCTACTAAATCACCATCTTTCATTTTTAATGAATACAACTGCCTTTTCAGATACAACTTATTTGTGAGACTTTTAGTTTGATAAATATCCCCTATTCTCTTCCACAATTTATATGCAGTATTTTCTTCTAAAACATTCAAGAGAACAACATCAACAAGACATAATCTAATTGGTCCACTTGCCTTCTTACTAACTTAGCCCAATCCTCATCTGAAATACTTGTAGGTGTCTTGATCTAATTATTAATAGCTAACCACTGATCTCTTTCTTCAAGAAGATCTTCCATTTTTAATTTCCACATTTCATAGTTAGATCCATTGAACCTTTCAATATCTAAATGAGAATTCATTGTAACAAAACTTATTTCCAAAATCAGCAAATAACCAAAATAATAAAAGCTCCCACTAAGCCAATAAATCCTTCAATCTTTAAGAGAAAGGCGTTCCAATACTCTACCCAACCTCAGCTTTGATACCAAATCTTGAAAATTGAGCTGATTTCTTAGCTTAATACTTTGTAAAACTTTAATATTGCTGATCTAAATATGCTTTTCCTTTGTTACAAATTCTTTGTGGGTGATTATCTCATTAATCCATTTTATTGTTTGTAGAATGTAGAAAAAAGTTTATAGAAGAAGTAGACATGATATTAGAAAGATTACACAAGCATATAACATGGAGAAACCCTTTCGGGAAAAAAATCCACCAAGAATTAATCTATTATTCAATCTTTGAAGTAGATTACAATAGCTCCAATTCTTGCTTGAGAATGCCTCTTTTGCCTTCACCAAAACTTCTTCACAACTTGCAATAAAATTGATAATAACTCTCTTCAACTTGCTTGAGATAAATAGGCTTTGTACACATCTAAAAATGGTCATGGTTATTCAAACTGCTAATTAATTAAATATGAATTATTTAATTAATATTATAAAGTCATCTACATATAAATAAATTTAATTATTTATTTGTATTGTTCATTTTTCTAATTCTTCTAGTTTAATTAATTAAATAAGTTTATTTAATTATTGTTGTTTTCCTCTTAATTAAACTAAATAAATTTTATAATTTATTTATTTAATTATCATTTCGTTTCTAAAGTTTGAATGTTTAAATTCAAAACAATGGAATATTTTGATTGCATCCCATATTTAAATATTATATATTTAAATATCTTTTTCACCCCACTTAATTAAATATTGTAAAATATTTAATTACCTTTCTTTTTCATTTCCCACATAATTATATATTAATTATGGAAACTTCTATTTGCACATGTCACAAGAAATTAAATAAATTTATTTATTTAATTGAGCAATTATCCTCAAACTTCAACCAATTTTCATAAATGAAGATAAATGCCATGTTTGTCTCCATTTTTGAATGAGGATGGTCTTGTGGGTTGAAAACATTCTTCCACTTTCCTCTCAACCCTCCACCTTTCTCTCAACCTCTTCATCTCTCACCGTTTATCTTCACAAGATTGAATGTCAACCGTCAATCTCCGCCAACTAGATTCTTGCCTTTCGAAAATCTATAAATACAATCATTTGGTAAGTAGATTTCATCCTAGATTTCATGCATAGTTACTATAGTTGCATTCGAACCAACATATCAGCATTATAGCAATAATCATAGCATTAGCATCTTAAGTTCATTTCATTGCTTAAATCATTAGCAATGGACATGCATTTTCAATCAATCTCATTCTCCTAAGTTGTCATTTCAACAAGTTGTTGCATACACAACTGAGAGCCAACATCTTTAATCAAATCCTTGGATATAGAGGATAATGGGACGAATTTGAAGAAGTTGTTGTCATTAGAGTTTTCATTTATGTTTTCTAATTAGTTTTCTTTCAATCTAATGTCTCATTGGTGTGTTAGTTTACATTTTAATTGATCCACATATTCTAACAACACATTTTTGGTGCCCACCGTGGGGCATCCCCCTATTTTAATCTTTTTTATTGCAGAATTTTCTGACAGGTGATGGACTGGAGTTGCACTTTGGCGCATGTGAGTTTTTTTCGATGCATAGACGAACTATTTCAGCGTATCCCCGTATTGTTTGAACGCATCTATGGACTGTTTCAGCGCATCCATGGACTGTTTCGGTGCATAGATGACTTGTTTTCACGCATATCAAATTGATATTTTAGCGCATTTAGCAACTGTTTTGGTGCATTGAGGCCTGTCTTAGCACATACAGGGGATTTGTAAAAAGAAATTTTGATTCCGACGCCATCCGCGGATAGAATTTTTCACTTCAATTTTTAAATAAAATGAAGCAACCCTAGGATATAAATTGAAAATCTGGAATTTACCAACCCTAGGATAGAAATTTAAAATCTAGAATTTATCAATCCTAGGATAGTCACCAAACGTCATTTCATGCTGGTTAAAATGAATCCAATGTTTGTTGTGAAGAAAAATCTTCACTTAGCATAGAAAATTATCAATTTGGATTTAAAACTCAACCACTTATTTGTTTTGATTATGGGGTAATAGGTATATGCTCTCCCCTTTACTGGGTGATCAGAACACTAGACTTACCTATTTCATTTTATGTATTTCAATAGTTATTAAATCCTTTAGAAGGCCTGTCGTAGTGGGAAAAAGTACTCACCCTATGGGAACAACCTAAGTGGGAACAACCAAAGTCAGGTTTTCCGACCCACTATAATCAAAAGTGAATTTTGGGGAAACCCATATTCAACGGAAGTGAGCAAGATAACCATCCCCAAAATATTTGTTCTAAAGATTGGGAGGTCTCCTAAGGGAGTTTATCTATTGTCACACCAAATGAAAACCTTTACTATGAACCATAGTGTAGAAATCCAACTGTGTCAGTATCCAAACATCATTTCAAACACAGTGCAAGGGGAGGGAAGAATCTTCCCCGAAGACACTCACCATATAATTGTCATGGATTGTTTGCTCAAGGGATTCAGTATACACTTCCGTCACCTTGAGTACACACCTGGAAAAGACAAAAACACGGGCTCCCTCTAGGGGGTGACACGGTTGTGTGAGTCGACATGATTTTAAGATGTAGGTTGTGGATGTTATGATGACCTATTTGACAAACTAAGAGTGAGTCTACTTGAAGTGCTTATCTTGTTCAATACCTATGAAAATCTCAAGAACATACACTTTGTTTAGCTTTTATAATTAACAAAACAACTGTCTGATACTATATGCCGTGTTTTTCACATTTAAATCAGATTAAGATCATCCGAAAAATATCAAACTGTCCAGACATGTCTGTCTCATAAGTTTAAACGGATATTTTAGCGCATTCCTAGTCTGTTTCGGCGTATAGCCGATCTATTCCAACGCATCTGTGCTCTATCCCAACACATCTATGCTCTGTTTCGGCGCATCGCTGCTCTGTTTCGGTGCATTGCTTCTCTATTTTGGTGTATCACTGCTCTGTTTCGGTGCATCGCTGCTCTGTTTTGGTGAATAGGTAGTTTGTTTTGGCACATTCATGCTTTGTTTCGGCGCATGTTTTTTCCGAACCTAGGTATTTTTTTCTGACATTCAGAAATCAGTCATCTCAGTCTAGTCTTTTCCATGCTCAGATTTTGGAAGTCTGCAACTTTTGCCAAGAAGTCTCTAGAAAGGAAGATTAGAAAGCCAAAAAAATCTCTCGGTGAGAAGAATTTATTGAAGAAGAGGAAACTTCTATACCAAAGTCGAAAGGTCTTTCTTGAACACAGGACCTTTATTCACCAATATCACAACTATGTTAGAGGTTTCACTAACAATTATGTTGTAGAAACTTTATACTCATGAGCCTTCTTTCAAAGAAGAGCCCTTTCTCAAAGGCACAACCATAGTCAGCGTATTCGTTCTTCTTATATTCCCCAACCTGCAATACGTACGCTACTCATCCCAATCAAATTCTGCAATAGAGAACTCAAGCACATTAGGCATTTATCACAATCCATCTTTTTACAAAGCTACGATCAAAACCTCACAAAGTGCAAAATCATCTTTATTTTTTATCTTTGGTTTAATTCCCGCAAACAGGATTTTCATCCTTTCAATCAAGGAATCACGAGCTAAAGATTAAAAATCTTTTAAGTCATAGAATCTTCATTCTATCATGACTTTCATATCCATCAAAATTGCACTATTTCATTCTTTTGATCAGAGTTAGTAGAAATTGGGCAAAGTTTATGCTTGTTGTCACGAGATCTCGAAAGCACATAGAAAAAGATGAAAGAGAAAGTATAGTAAGCAAAATGGGTGATAATAGTGAGAGGAAAGAGAACCCCTTTCATAATTCTGAAAATACTGAAGAGATAACGGAAGAAAAGCTCCAAGAAGCAGAGCAGGATCCCCAATTCCATACTCTTATGGAAATGATTTTAGAATGAAACAAGGAAATATATTTCCTTTCATTAGCTAATCAAGGAGCTAAGTTACCTACCGATTTTGATACAAAAGAGATTAAAGAGAATCCTAAAACTCCTCCTAATGATTTTAGTGCCCTTACTCAACAAATAAAAGAATTACAAGGGAAAATAAAAGAAATGCAAGGGGGTACAACAAAGAAGTATGTTTTGGATGACATATGTCCTTATCCATTTGATAGGATTCTTCAAATGATTCATTTTCTAAAACATTATGAAATCCCTAAATTTGATAGGTATAATGGGAAAACTGGCCCCATTGAACATGTGAGGGATTTCCGAAATATGAGCTTATAATTCTCTCATGAAGATACCTACTTAATGCGATTGTTTCCACAAAGTCTGGGTGGACAATCCATGGAGTGGCTTTCAAAGATCACTCCCCCCATCAAAACCTTTGAGGAGTTAATAAACAAATTTATATCACAATACTCCTACAACATCCAACATCAGATAACCATGCTTGATCTTTGTAAGGTGAAACAAAAAGCAGGGGAATCTTTCACTACATTTTTGCAAAGGTGGAGAAGGGTGTTTGCTAGATACTCTCGCCCTGTTCCTAAAATAGAAAAGATGGAGATCTTTATCGATAGTCTGAATCAAGAAATGAGTTACAGACTAAACCTTCACTGTCCTCAATCATTTGAAAAATTGATTGAAAATGCGATTACTATTGAAGGTGCTTTATTCAAGTGTGGGATTCTTAAAATTGATAAAGAGGGTTCAAATTCGTACAACAACAACAACAACCATAGTAACAACAATGACAAGTCACGACTTTGGACTTAAAATAAAAATGTTGTGAATGATGGGGTAGTAGATGCTAACAACGTAAATGTGAAGCATACCGTCCTTAATGTATCAAGTGTTCAACATAGCAGTAATGTTGGAAATTTTAGCACCCAAGGCAATGTTTCCAATCAAGGGAATGTGACTAATAATCATGGAAATAATTATGGAAATAATCAAAATTTAAATGTGCCCAGATCTTCATATTTTTTGAATCGACGGAGTTTTACTCCCTTGGGCCAATCTTTGGAATTTATTCTCAAAGAACTATTGAATCAAAATGCTATTACATTGCCACCACAAAGAGACTATGAGCCTTGAGTTAAACCACCATCGTGGAATGACTCACACTTTTATGATTATCATAGGTGTAAAGGTCATAAGATAAACAATTGCCAAGGGTTAAAGAATATTGTTCAAGATTTGATTGATAACCATACCATTACGGTTGAGGGACATAATGTCAATAATGACCATCAAGAATTCAAGGATCCTCTCCCCAATTATTAAAAAGGGGAATCTTCGGGTGACAAAGGCAAGAATGTTAATTATGTTCACAACACCATTATCAATCATATTTATACTAACGATCAGCAAATCAATGTTATTTGAATCAAAGGTAAGCAAGAATATCGAGAGGTCAATGCTACGACAAGGGGACAAGCCAAAATCATTGTAAAAGGAAGCTCATCTAAAGTGAAAATTCCCCCTCCAAGTCAATACGATTTGGTTGATCAACTACGAAAAACATCAGCCCAAATTTCTATCTTGGAGCTCTTAAAATTGTCACCTATGCATAAGGACATTCTGGAAAAGGCACTTGTTGATACAATTGTATCCCCTGATCTAGATATCAGTAAATTTCAAGCCATGGTGGGACACTTGTCCTCATCTGCATGTTTATCCTTTAACGAAAAGGATGACTCATCCATAACCCATTCGCATACTTCATCACTCTACTTAGAGGTCATGGTTCATAAAGCTCGCATTAGACGTGTCCTAATAGATGGGGGAGTCGAATTAAACATTTGTACTTTAAAGTTGGTCCTAGCTTTGGGATATTCAGAAGAATCTATAGATCCACGAAGAAATATTACAATCAAGGCATATGATGATGAGGAAAGAACTTCCAAAGGCCTTATCATGTTACCAATCAGAGTGGGACCTGTTGTGACGAATACCTTTTGTCAGGTTCTAGATCAGGATCTAACTTATAACATACTCTTGGGTCATCCATGGATCCATGACATGCAAGTTGTTCCATCTACTTATCATCAATGCTTGAAGTTTCCATATGATGGATAGGAAGTAACAATACCTGTTGATCACATTAGCAGTCAAACTTGCTCTAACCTAAGAACAACTTAGGACACACTCATCCTACATAATAGAGAGGCCTTGGCCATCTCTACCTTCAAGTACAATGAACAAACAAGAGAAATGATAAGTAATTTTGGAACCAAGCTAAAATTGAAAGATAATGGAGTGGGAGAATATTCTTTATCTCTCTCTAATTTACCCATATCTCCAAGATCCCATGGTCAACCATCAACATCCATGCAGCAGGCTACGAAAACTTTAGCCTCAGCTTCAGTTCCCATCACCAAGTTTAATGGGATATTTATTAAATAAAATGAATTGGAAGATAGAGCTATCCTTGATTGGCTCTATAAAGATGAAGAAGAGTCGGTACAACATGTCAAGTTACCCACAAAAGAATATGGAAAAGGTTATGCGATCATGCAGCAAATGGGTTATAAAGGAAATGGCCCTATAGGTAAAAGAAAAGAGGGTATTGTTGAACCTATACAATTGAAAACAATGCACTCAAAGGATAAGACTGGGTTAGGATATGGTGAAGATACAAAGGAGGAAGTGTTGGAGTTGAGAAGATACAACACCACAGAAGCCCAAAGATCTCTGCAAGCAAATAACCTGTTACAAGGAGAAGCAAAGAGAAGCAACAAAGGAAATGCTCAAGAATGTGGAGCAATGTATTCACCTAAAAATGTAAAATGAATAATGATACAAAAGATAGTTTTCAACTAAATATAGATGAAAACCCTAAAAAAGGAAAACCCTAGGCTTGCACAATAATAATTAATAAAGTAATTAATTATTATGCACCTAATGTTAGCTTAAGTGAAAAAGAGGTAAAAGGGAACTTTACGTAATTTAACAAATATTCTTTAATTAATAAAGTAAATGTCCAATTACTCTAACACCCCCCCTTAAGATAAACATAGGGAGAAGCTAAAACCTAGAAGAAGCTACTGAAAGCAAAAGCAATGGGTCTCGGCGACAAGGCCAGATTAGGTACCCAAGTACAAAGAAATCTCTATGAAACGGAGAAAAGGAGAAAAACCAGTGGGAAAAACTCCTCTCCAAAAAGAGATAGAACAATATGCTGAAAGAAACATGAAGGAAGGAAGGCCTCATAAAGACCCCCCAAGGACAACTTCCTTCACCCCAAGCATAGAGCACAACTAAAGATAGCGTGGAGATGCAAAAGGTTTCGTGAAGATGTCTGCAACCTGCTCGGCAGTGGGAATATACTCCAAGATGAGAGAACCATCCTGAATCAACTGTTTGATGAAATGCATATGAAGCTCAATGTGCTTCGTCTGCTGATGCTCCACCGGGTTGCGCAAAATGTGTATAGCACTCTGATTGTCACACCAAAGAATAGTGGGACTATCAAGAGGAAAACCAAACTCAGTCATCAACTGACAAAGCCATAAAATCTCCTGACTAGCGAGCACAACAGCTTGATACTCAGCCTCTGTAGATGATAATGCATGAGCAGTCTACTTCTTCCACGACCATGTGATAGGACCAGAGCCAAGACAAAAAACAAAGCCAGAAGTGGACTTCCGATCATTGACATCACCAGCCCAATCTAAGATAGTGTAGCCAACAATGTGAGGATCCCCTAATGTGTAGCGAATGCCATATGAAGTGGTGCCCTGAATGTACCTCAAAATACGCTTGGCAACTTGCCAATGACTCATGAGGATCATGTGAGAATCGAGAGACAAGACCAACCGCAAAGGAAAGATCAAGACGAGTGTGAGTCAGGTGCAACAAACTGCCATCCAACTGCCTGTAAAGTGTAGAATCTACTGAAGGAGTGGGGCAATTAGTAGTCAAAACAACCCCTGACTGAAAAGGTGTGGGGGCAGGCTTGCAATCAAGCATGCCAAAGCGCTGAAGCATATCAAGAGAATACTTCTGCTGGTAAATGGAGATCCCCTCTGAAGACTAAATCACCTTAAGACCAAGAAAATAGTGCAAAAGGCCAAGATCTGTCATCTCAAACTGCTCCATCAAGGCTAGCTGAGAATTCTGAATCATAGAGGATGAGCTACCTATGATGAGAAGATCATCAACATATAGCACAAGAATCAGGATCTCACCCTCAAGATGTTGAATATAGACCCAGTGATCAGAATGACAGCGAGTGAAACCAATGGAGGGCAAAAAAGAATCCATCTTCTCATACCAAGCCCGAGGGGCCTGTTTGAGACCATATAATGAACGCTGAAGTCTGCAAACCAAAGAAGCATCATGAACAAATCCCTGAGGTTGCTCCATATAGATCTCCTCCTGTAGGTCACCATGTAAGAAGGCACACTTCACATCCATCTGAAAAATGAGCCATCCTCTAGAAGCTGCAAGTGATAGTACAAAATGAATAGAATTCATCTTAGCGACAGGGGAAAATGTCTCGGAGTAATCAATACCCTCAACCTGTGAGAAACCCTTCGCAACAAGACGTGCTTTGTACTTATCAATAGAACCATCAGCAGCATACTTGGTGCGATACAACCATCGGCACCGAACCATCTTTTTTCCCTTAAAAAGAGGACAGAGATCCCATGTACTATTCCTCATCAAAGAAGAATACTCCTCCTCCATAGCACTATCCCACTCAGGGTGACCTGTTGCCTCTGAAAATCTCTGAGAATCCTCTGAAAGAGCATGAGTCAAAAGACTAGAACTCGTAGTATGAGAACGAGTGCGACGAGTGTCTGAAGGATCACCGACCATAGATCCTGCTGCCTCAATAGTAAAGCGAGCCCATTTGGGCCTCTGAGGTGGAGCAAGTGGAGGTGGAGATGGGCGATCATCAATATCCTCATCAGAATCATCCTCAAAATAATCCTGAAGAGTTGTAGTGGGTGGAGTAGGTAGTGAAGTGGACACTGGAGATAGGGTATCAACTGGAGGAAGGCGCTCATCAAACTAAACATCCCATCGAAATAGGACCTCTTTGGAATTAGGATCAAACAACCTGTACACCTTAACATCCTCATAGTAGCCGACAAAAATGAGGGGTCGACTCTTCCGCTCCATAGCTCTCCTCTGAGCATCAGGAATAAAAGCCCATGCCTCACTACCAAATACTCGAAATGATGAAATATCAGGCTTGTCATGAGACCAAGCCTCCTCAGGAGTCATATGTCGAATCGCCTTGTGAGGCATCTGATTCTGAATATAGTTGGCACAATTGATTGCCTTAGCCCAAAAAGATGAATCCATGGACCTAGACTGAATCATACAATTAGCCATCTCCCGTAAAGTCCTGTTCTTTCACTCAGCGATACCATTCTGCTGAGGGGTGTAGGGAACATAAAAATGATGCTGTAAACCATGCTCAGTGCAAAAATCTCTGAAAGCCTGATTCACATACTCCCCCCCATTATCTGTATGTATCCGCCAGATAGAGAGACCAGAATGCTTCTCTACAAATGTCTTGAAGACACGAAAGGAATCAAAGACATCAAACTTGTACTTAAGAAAGTACAACCATGTGTTTCTGGAGAAGTCATCAATGAATGTGAGTACATACTTGGCCCCTGAAAAAGAAGGAGTGGGAAATGACATGAGGTCACTATGAATCAACTCCAAGGGTGCCAAAGCACGAGTGGTACTTCCCTTCGGAAAGGGATCCTTGTGATGCTTGCCAAGCACACAACCATGACAAACACCGTCAGTGCAGGAAATCTATGGAAGACCAAGAACAAGTGACTGTGTACTCATCTGCTGAAGATATCTGTAATTGACATGGCCCAAATTCCCATGCCAAAGCTGACTCACCGAATTTGCATGTGCTATAAGAGATGAACCTGTACCCTCAGAAGGTGCAAATCCATCAAATCTATAAAGACGAGATGCAGTATCAACACTAGCAATAGCCACAACCAAATCAGAATTATGGAGGTCCCGAATAACCACATCATGTGGTGAGAACTCAACTGTCGTACCAGAGCCAGTGTGGCAAATCTGATAAACGGACAAGAGGTTTGTCGAGATGTCAAGAACAACCAAAACATCCTGTAGAGTGCCCCCATCCAAAGAGACAGAACCTGAACCCAAGATGAAAAGTTGTGAAGAGTCACCCACTGCAATCTGTGAAGTACCACAAGAGGCAAGAGAAGTGACCAACTGCTGAGTGTGAGTCATATGGTGAGAAGCACCAGAGTCTAAAATCCAAGTGGACCCATTGGTTGATGCTCTAGCAGTGAGAGCATGACCTTTCCCTATGGTGGAGGAAGAAGAAGATTGAAGTGAGGAGATATGTTGCTGTTGCATGGCATCCTTTAAAGCCTCTAATCGTTTTCAACACCTGGAAACTGGATGACCTTGCTTGCCACAGAAACTGCAAGTGTCTCCTGATTTCTCCTTAGTCTTGGAGGAAGACTCACCAGACTTCAAAGATTTCTCATGTTTTGGATTAAATGGTGGTTTAGAATCAAAATTAGGAGGCGATTTGGAGGAATGCTCACTACCTGCAAAATCTTTCTTGGGCCTCAGTTTCTGCTTTTGTTTCCCCTTCGGTGACTGAGCAACCAATGCTTTGCTCTTTGAACCTGAGAGCATATCCATCTGAGAAAGGTGAGACTGTTCCCGAGACAAACGCTCACAAAACAAATCAAAGGTAGGCATGGTAAAACTGGCACCCAAACCATCCATGGTGGAGTAGAAGGAGGAAGCAAATATTTGAAATGGACCACGAAGCTTCGAAAAAATCAAATAAATGCACTTTGTGTCTATCTTGTTCTTTCTACAACCCTGTAAAATAGTGCAGATAGTTTTGAACTTGTTCAAAAAATCCTCAATAGTGGGAAATGAATCAAGTAATAATGAAGTCGGCTCTGCCTCAATCTGTAATGTGCATAACTCATTAATGGCCCCAAAAAGTGTCTCAAAATTCAGACACATGGCTCGAGGAGTGAGCAAAGCATCAAGGTGAAACAAAAGACTGTCTGAAACATGCATGCATAACAAACCCATAGCCTCATCCATCTTATTCCTGTGTTGCATAATCTCAAAAGGACACTGCAACTAAGGCTAAACCTCATCTAAACAAGACCATAACCCTCATGACCTGAGTAGCCTCATCATGTGAGACTTCCAAGTGTGATAGTTATGTGATGTGAGTAGCTCAACTGAAGAGTCTGCCATGAAACCCTGCACCTGTACCTGCTTGTGTTTTTTATTATTATGTGATCTTTCAGAATAGACAGAAGATGTAGAAGGGTTTGTATTTTTGAGAGTTTTGGTGTTCTGGTTTTCTAATATAAATGACATAAAGCAAGAGAAAAACACCCCCCACAAAAGATAAACCCAAACCCTAGTACAAACTGAGAAGAAGGAAGCAATGCATAAAAAAAAAACACTTCAAAACAAATTCTCATGTACCTAGTGAAAATTCTGATAAAATAGATCACATCACTGAATAGAACATGTTGAGAGCTTTCCAACGCCTATTCAAGTTTGAAAAATGGAGTCCGTTTGCACCTTCTATGACCCCGAAAGTGAAGAAAGAAGACCTCACTTTGACTGGTAAAAAATATCTAGACTGGTAAAAAACTTATAAAATTACCTACACCATCAGATCGGTGCCGAAACCATCTTTCCAACACTTCTTCTTGTTCGAAAAACGAAGCTAAAATGCTCGAGTTATGCCCGATTTCGTGAGAGAGCAAAAAAAATGCCCTATTAGACCCCTTTAGCACCTGGGGGCTAAAAAAAATGGCCCCTGGTCACCTGGGCGGACCAGGGGGCTAGGGCGGAAGACCCGCAGTCACCCATGTGACCGAGCGGTGGGGTTGTTAAGCCCACGGGGGCTGGAGGGGCAGACTCGAGTCGGCGAGCCTTCAGACAGTGTTGGGGAGCTCGGAGCGGAGCCCCGCGAGCTCGGACAAAGTCGTTCGAAGTCGGCGAGGTGAGCGCGTGGGCGGAGCGGGCTCAGCGGAGCCGGGGTCGGCCAAGGCGAGTTGAGCACGGCGAGGTCGGGAACCGGGCGGAGCGCGGAGGCAGATGGCCGAGCTCAACGGCGGTGTCGACAGTGGAGCGGGGCGACGCTGTAGATGTCGATGGTGAAGCGATGGCCGACGGGCGACGCTAAAGAATTAATAAAAACCGCAGGTTTTTTTTTTTCTGAGGGGGTCGTACGGCCAAACCCTTAAAAAAAATTTGCAACCCTGGTTGACTGTGGCCAAAATCGACGATTTGACAATCGATTTAGGGGTTTTTGGGCGCTACGAATCCAGTGGCACTGTCCGTTTGAGCCCAAAGTGAGCCAAAAATTCAGAGTATGCTAAATCCACAAGAAGAAACCTTAGAACCTTAGATTTGCTTCCAATGCAAAAATATCAAAACAAGAACAAGCATCTGCAAATCTGAAGCTCTGATACCATGTTGGAGTTGAGAAGATACAACTCCATAGAAGCCCAAAGATCTTTGCAAGCAAATAACCTGTTACAAGGAGAAGCAAAGAGAAGCAAAAAAAGAAATGCTCAAGAATGTGGAGAAATGTATTCACCTGAATATGTAAAATGAATAATGATACAAAAGATAGTTTTCAACTACATATAGATGAAAACCCTAAAAAAGGAAAACCCTAGGCTTGCACAATAATAATTAATAAAGTAATTAATTATTATGCACCTAATGTTAGCTTAAGTGAAAAAGAGGTAAAAAGGAACTTTACATAATTAAACAAATATTGTTTAATTAATAAAGTAAATGTCCAATTACTCTAACAGGAAGGAGTACAAAGAATGTCTAAAGAGGAGTTAGCTGAAACAATCCTAAGAATTCAAGCAAATAATTCTGACACTGACTCCAATGAATATGAATGGGATGACTTCTCTGATGATACATTCATCTCTGAGAAAAGGGTGGATGTTATACACAAATTCACACCCGCATTCTTACAAGGGGAAAGCTCAAGGCCTCCGCTTGATTACGTTCTACAAAGTGATCATGACTCAAGTGAGACCGATTCGATTCAAAGTGAGACAAATCATCCACAGGAGGATACCATCCTAGACCTCTCCCATAATGACGTTAACAATAGTATCATGACTCTAACGTCCAATGACCTTACTCATCCTAATGATCCATTTCCTTTGGTCTATCCCGAACTCATTGATTGGGAACAAATCACACCCATTGATGTCCCAACTTTTCCTAATGACGAAACCATCATAAACTTTCTTTGTTCATCCCAATTGGAAACAAGTTCCACCAAGGAATCACAGGATCAGAGTTTTCAATAGGAAAGTGCCAAGTTTCTCAGCTATGAAATAAATAACATAAAAGAAAGATCTAATGGTGAAAACCTAACAAAGGAAGTATCAGATCAAGAAAAGAGAAAAATAAAAAGCGTATCCAATGGTGAAAACCTTTCAAAGGCACTAGAGGATGGGAAACTTGACACTCTCCCAGAAAATTACCAGGAAAGGTCTTTTGTTCTAATATAAGCAACAAAGGCACTCAACATAGGTACTACAAAAAATCCCAAAGTCTTGCAATTGGCTGCATCTCTAATAGAAGGGGAAATACCAGGATTCACAAAATTTCCCAAAAACAATAAAATCAATTTTGCATGGTCCTACGTAGACATGCCTGGATTAGATCCAGATCTCATCATGCATCATCTATCTATCATGTCGGGGTTAAAACCTGTAAAACATAAACTCAAAAAAATGCATCCACATGTTGCATTATTGGTTAAAGAGGAATTAAAGAAGCTTTTAGATGTCAGATTCATTTGGTCTATTGACTATGTGGAATGGATCTCCAATATAGTACATGTTTCAAAGCCAGATGGAAGGATTAGTAGCTGTATAGATTTCAGGGTTTTGAACAAGGCATGTCCTAAAGATGACTTCCCCTTGCCAAACATAGATATGATTGTTGATTTGACGGTTGGACATGCGATGTACTCATTAATGGATGGATTTTCAAGATACAACCAAATAAATATTGCACCAGAGGATCAGGATAAAACAATGTTCACATGTCCTTGGGGTACCTATTGCTAGAACGTAATGCCATTTGGGTTGAAAAACGCAGGAGCTACATACCAACGTGCAATGACAATGATTTTTCATGATATGATGCATACATTCGTGGAGGATTACGTTGATGATCTCCTTGCCAAGCTAGAGAAGGACACATAGATATCTTATCTAAAATTTTCAAAAGAATGGAACAATTCAAAGTGAGATTTAATCCAAAGAAATGTGTCTTTGGAGTGAAATCTAGAAAGTTGCTAGGTTACATTGTATCATAAAAGGGAATTGAGGTGGATCCAGATAAGGTACAAGCAATTCTTGATATGCCACCACCAAGGAACATTAGTCAGCTACGCTCTTTGTAGGGACGGTTACAATCCATTCGAAGATTCATTTCTCAATTGGCGGATAAAAGTTTACCATTTACACATCTCTTATATAAGAATGTTCCATTTAAATGGGAGGACAAATGTGAAGCAGCGTTTGATCAGATAAAGCAATATCTAATGAATCCACCAGTATTAATTCCACCAATGCAAGGTGCCCCTCTTATATTGTATATTTCTGCCAGAAAAGTGTATTTAGGAGCATTATTGGCACAAGAAGACAACTCAAGAAAGGAGAGAGCAATTTATTATATCAGTCGAACCTTGAAAAGTCATGAGATAAATTACACATTCATTCAAAAAGCTTGCTTAGTAGTGGTGTTCACTTCTCAAAAGTTACAACAGTACATGCTAACTCATACAGTAAAGCTTGTGGCTAAGATTGACCCACTCAAATATCTTCTAAGTAAGGCAACCTTAACTGGCAGGTTGGCCAAATGGGTTATGATCCTAAGCAAATTTGATATTCATTATGTGGATCAGAAATCTATTAAGGGACAGGTAATTGCAGATTAGTTAGCAGAAGCACCAATACCTGCAGAACACCTAATAAATATTGATTTTCCTTATGCCAATGTATTCACAACAGTTATCAAGCAGTCATGGGCACTCTACTTTGATGGTTCCTACACTCAACATGGTTCAGGAGCAGGGATTCTTTTTATTACACCTCAAGGACATACGATTCCAAAATTTTATCGGCAAATGTTTCCTTGCACAAACAACATAGTTGAGTATGAGGCGTTACTAATTGGCATGAGAATTACAGTAGACTGGAAAATCACAAAACTTCAAGTTTTTGGTGATTCACAACTTGTTATAAATCAAACCAATGATGAATAACACACTAAGGATGACAAGTTGATACTTTACAAAAAGATGGTGGACGATTTTAAGAAATACTTTGTTGATATCAAGTTCATATAGATTCCACGTATTGATAATAAAGTAGCAGGTGCAATGGCTACAATCGCCTCTCTACTCCAATTGACAGAGAATCAAACACAGTACGATTTCCTGGTGGAAAATTTGTTTTCTCCCGCCTATGACAATCCAGAAACTCAAATCGTTTGCCATTTAACCAGTTCCGATTCTCCCTTGTATGGTCAAATTTACACTTGCCTGATTCTCCCTTGTATGGCCAAATTTACACTTACCTGAAAGATTTTATTTTACCTTTAGACTTGTCTAGGAATTAGAAAAGAAGTTTCATCCATCAATCCTCCCGTTACACCTTAATTGTTGACGTCTTATACCAGTGTGGTTTGGATGGTACCCTCCTTAGATGTCTCGAACGCGATGAATCTGAAAAGGCCTTACAAGAGGTACATGGTGGAATTTGTGGGACACACTCAAGTGGATTAACCTTAGCAAAGAAACTTGTGAGATTAGGTTACTATTGGCCGACCATGGAGAAGGAATCATTCATCTTTGTGAAGAAATGTGCAAAATGTCAGATTCATGGGAATCTCATTCATGCTCCTACTCAGGAATTACAACCCTTCACCACAACATGGCCTTTTGCTCAGTGGGGATTGGATCTGGTTGGCAAGATACACCTGTCATCTTGAAATGGACATAAGTTCATCATTACAACGACTGAGTATTTCGCTAAATGGATTGAAGTTGTTCCCCTAACAACTGTTACTGGCAAACAAATCTCTTCATTTATTTTGAACTATATCATCTGTCGATATGGTATTCCCAACTCCATTATCACAGACAATGGAAGACCCTTTAAAAATCAGGATGTTGATGAGCTATGTGAAAGATTTCGCATCCAACACAGGTTCTCTACACCTTACTATCCACAAGGGAATGGTCAAGTTGAAGCTTCAAACAAAATAATTCTAAAGATTTTGAAGAAAATAGTGAATGAAGCAGGTCGTGATTGGCATGTCCAATTAAATCCAACATTATGGGCATACAAAACAAGTATTCACACACCAATAGGTGCTACTCCCTATGCTTTGGTCTATGGAGCAGAAGCTATTTTACCACTAGAAGTTGAGATTCCCTCACTTCGAGTATCACTAAAGGGGTTAATCAATGATGAAGACTACATAATATCAAGGCTGGAAGAGTTGGAACTGCTTGACGAACGGCGTCAAACTGTAGTTAATCATTTGAAGGGATATCAACAAGTTATGTCCCGCAGCTACAATCATAGAGTCAAACTACGAACTTTTTAATTGGGTGATTTGGTTCTCAAAGAGCAGGATTGGGAAAAGAAAGGCAAGTTTGAACCTAATTGGTTGGGCCCTTTCATTATCATTGCAGCATATGGATCGGGGGCATATCAATTGTCAACAGAAGAAGGGGGCCTATTTGAAGATCCAACCAACATCATTAATCTAAATAAATTTTATGCCTGAAAATACAAAAAAATCAAAAAGAGAAAAAATACAAAAAAATAAAAAAAAATCAAAATCAAAAATAAAAATAAATAATAACAAAAAAAATCATAAAATCAAGAAAAAGTGCAATAAAAACAAATGGTGAAAACCTGGAAAACAGGCATTGTTTGTGATTTTGTTGGCTCTCTCATCTATCGGGATTCATTCTGCATATCCATCTTTCATCGACATTACATACATGCCTAGCCATGACATTTGCATCATGTGTCACAACACCTCCTTGAAACAACAAGGATCTCATCATGGCTTGATGATTAGGGTTATCCTTAGCAGTAGTTGTATACAAAAGGAGTCAAAGTACAGGGTCACTAAGGGGAGGGGCAATTCGCTTCTTGGAGCTTTCTAGCAGGCAATTGGCAACATGTGTCAAGAATTAGAATATTGGAAACAACAAAATTGTCCAATTAAACTGAACTTACATGACTATTTTGACAGATAATTGAAACAAATTGGATGATCTTAATCTAAATAAAATGAATGATAAACTTAAAGCATAAGTTGCAATTGTTGTTTTGATATTTGATATCATATCTTTGGAGTGATTCAATGATGTATTGAACTAGAATCACAATGAAGAAATATGATTTTTCTTTGTCTATTATTTGTAAACTAATCATTATTATTGTGCAAATTTTTCATGGGACATGCTCTACAATGTATCATTGATGACATTTTGAAATTTGCATAAGAAAATGGTTAACTTTTGTTTGTTTATGCAAACAATACTCAGGTCATCTTGGTTCAATTATACCTTGATGCTTGTATTAACTTGCTATATCAAACATCATGAAAGCAGTACTCAAGTCATCATTGGTTACCCTTTGATGCTTGTACTAACTTTCAACATATCAAAAGGCTCAATGATGAAAATCAAGCACACCATGAAATGACAAAAAAGAGAATGGTTCATTACTACATTCTAGGACTGCATAATTCATTTGCATTTTGGGGGCTATTTAAAAAGATTTTTGAGGGATTGGTCAAATTCTTGTATATCTTTTCAAAAAAAAATTGAGTACAACTGGACATTTATTACATCTCATTCCATTATCATTCATATCCTTTCACCAACACTCATTTAGGGTATCATTATTATTTGCATTTACATTTTGCATCATCATTTCATTATTGTTATCATTTTAGTTCATCATATTCATATCATGTGCATAAGTCATTCATTCATTGATAATTCATCTCATATTACATCATTTTCATAAAAAATTACATTTACATTTTGATTCACATCATATCACATACATATACATTTATAATAAGATTGCATCCATATCATTAATTTCCAATCATCATTTAAGTTGTCATTTTCATATCATATTGTTTCATCCTTATCATTATTTTACCAATTCATATCATTATCATTTTATCATGTGCATATCATTCATTACATATTAACCATCTCATTACATATTACGTTTTATATAATCATTTCACTTCATATAACTTAGGTCTCATTCATTTGGTTTACATCATATCATTTTCATATCGAACATATCATCTCATTAAAAGCATTCACCATTGCATCATTACATCTAGCATTCATTTCATTCCTTACATACATTATAAAAATAAATTATTTTGATTACATCATATATCATCATGTTAAAATCATTTCATCCTGCATTATCATACATAATATAAAATAAAATCATTTACATCATCATACATCAAGAAAATCATACACGACATAGCATATAGAAAATAAAATGCATACATAAATCATCCATAACACATGCATAATCAAATCACCACTGCATCTCATAAATCTCATCAAAAAAAATGTCCAGGAGTACAAGGATATCAAATTTTTCAACAAGATATATCAAATACAATAAATAAATGTGTCAAATATTTCATCACTGAGGGGCATCTGGTCAGGGCACATGACTGCTACTATCTCCTGAGGTAGTAGGTCTCGCAGGATCTCTACTCCCTGAGGCTCTGATCTCTCATCTAGCTGGCTGACCCATACTCCTGGTAGCACTCCTGGAGTGACTGTGTGAGTGGGTCTGAGACTGAATACCTAACTATGTGAAGGCAATCCTCCTCTCAGGTGGTATTGCCTCGAAGTATCTCATCCTGTAATACTCGGCCTCCCGAGCAGTCTCCAAACCCTCTGCCACAACCTCCCCAATGGAGGTGCTCTCGACTAATCTGAGGAGTCTCTCAACTACCCCCTCAGCTTGTATACACCTCTCTCAAAAGCTATCTCACTCTATCGTAAGTTGAGCTATCTATGGGTCAGGAGGTGATGGTTATGCAACCTGTGCTTGCAGTTGATTGATCGTCACCTGTGCCTATGCTAACTGACTCTGAAGAGTCTGAACCTTTGCCTGCAAGGTATCAATCTATCCTTGTGAGGGAGCCTTGATAATGATCCGTGGAGCCGAAGTACTCGGCTGATCCACTACTCTCGATGTCTGGGGTCTCGTACTAAAAGGTATATCAAAGAAAAACCTCTGCCCTCCACTCCCACCACCTCCATCATCCCCTTCATCATCGCTATCCCCTGATTCATCTAACTCCTCCTCCTCCATCTCCTCATCCTCCTCATCCACATCCATGGCTACCCCCACCTATATCCTCGGCCTGTGCCCCTGCCTCTACTGGTACTTGTGCCTATGCCTGATCCTGTGGCTGCCTAATTACTGCCCGTGCCTATGGCTAATGTCATGCTCGTTGTATCGCCGGTCCTCCCAATAATGGAGCAGGCTCCTTTGGATTGGTAAATCTAGGAAAGGGATGTGTGTAAAAATATGTGGCATACTCATATGTCATCCCTACATCTGTAACCCTCTGGATGTATAGCCTAAAAATCTGGCTATAGGTCTAGATACTCTGCTTTGGCAACCTCGATGAAGATCGTGGTATAGATGGGAAAGCATACATGATCCCCATGCATATCTATTCTGGTGGAGAAGCATATCCTCCAGGATCCTACCCCAACCAACTGATATTCCCTTTGCCCTACGATCAGGACAAAGGAAACCACCGATGAATCATGCTAACAATGAAGGCAGTGGGGCATAGCTCTCCACCATCTCCTTCCAGGGAATCTCATATCTGGAGACATGAGGATCCTGGAAGACTCGTCTCAAAGCATTAGTCCCTCCAATCTCCTTGTGATCATAGATCACAAGCTCACCAACTACATGAATACCTAGGATCTTGTACACATCCTCTGGAGTCGCGGTAATCTCTCCTGTGGGCAAATGAAAGGTGTTATGCTCACTATGCCACCTCTCAACTAACGTAGTCAACAACACCCAGTTGACCCGATACTACGGGATCCTCTCAACCTTCCACCTTTCTCTCAACCTCTTCATCTCTCACCGTTCATCTTCACAAGATTGAATTTCAACCGTCGATTTTCGCCAATTGGATTCTTGCCTTTCGAAAATCTATAAATATAGTCATTTGGTAAGTAGATTTCATCCTATATTTCATGCATAGTTACTATAGTTGCATTCAAACCAGCATATCAGCATTGCATTAGCATCTTAAGTTCATTTCATAGCTTAAATCATTAGCAATGGACATGCATTTTCAATCAATCTCATTCTCCTAAGTTGTCATTTCAACAAGCTGTTGCATACATAACTGAGAGCCAGCATCTTTAATCAAATCCTTGGAGATAGAGGACAATGGGACGAATTTGAAGAAGCTGCTATCATTAGAGTTTGCATTTATGTTTTCTAATTAGTTTTATTTCAATCTAATGTCTCATTGGTGTGTTAGTTTACATTTTAATTGATCCACTTATTCTAACAACACAGGCTTTAATCAACATTGTAAAATTCAAATGAGTTACAATAACAATTCTAAAGCCCTATCCCTAAAAGGTATGCCTATCTCTTGCAAGTAGAGTTCTACCATGAAGAACAATGTCAAATCATCTCCTTCATCCATTTGGGTGTCCCAAACTAAAGTCATAACTCAACTTTTATTCTGTAAATATCTTCAAAGCTTATCCTCAAATTTGGCACCCAAACGAGGGCCCTACTTAACTCATCCATCTGAAATATCTTGACATGCAAAGGAGTTAATTCCAAAAAGTCAACTCGGGCGCCTAAGATGGGTCCAAGTCAATTCTTGTTAACTGAAAAATTTCTCAACACCATTCATGCAAGAATGGTTATCCCCTATTAACTAAAGGTATTCCATGTTATCTGTCATGCAACTTAAGTCATTAGCCATGCATTCCAAGTTAACTAAAGTCAACTAGCATTCAACTAAAACTAACTGAAGCTAACTAAACCATAACTGAACTGAATTGAACTAAACTTCAATTGAACTTCAACTAAACTTCAACTGAACTTCAACTGAACTTCAACTAAACTTCAACTAAACTTCAAACCCTATTTTATAGGTACTCAACATGCATAAATCAAAATCCCTATTTTGTAGGAACCTGGGATGCATTTTTGAAGTATACTCAATTCACCAACCATTTAACTGAACTCAAGGTGAGTGTCACCTCCCATGTGTGCACCCATGTGCTCCTATTTTGTAGGAGCTAACTCCAAGGTATCCCCACATTCTTTTATCATTTAGAATTAATTACAAATGTCAATTAACATGATTATTTCATCAAATATTATTCTCTTCCTAATCCTAGTGTTGTTGAACACATTCCAAGGACTTAGGAGATACATGAAATAAATAATGTTTAGGATTGCAATTAAATGGCATCCTATTTCCAACATGGATGGGATTCACTTTGAAGCAGATCAAGGACTTTAGGTTTGCTTGGAGTTTGATAGGGAATAAAGATGATGAAACAGATTTGGTGGATCCCATATACTTTGAAAAGTTTCAGATGCAACCTCTACCACCTATTTCTTGGGCAAAAGAAGAAGTCAAATGCATTGAAGATAGAATTGGTCTTATCCTTAGGAGATTAGATTATTGTTTTAGGTAAAAATTCATCAAAACCATAGCTATGAGGCCTTTAGGAAAGGATGATTTGTTAAGGAGAAAAAGTGACAAACAAGTAACTTCTTCTTCTCTTTCCCAACCTTCCACTATGATCTCTAATTCTCAAAAAAAAATATAAGGAGGTGGAGATGATGAAGATCCCTCTAAGAAGATCGATCTCAAAAGAATCTATGGGGATGATCTGAATATTAGAAAGAAAAGATCAAAGTTAAAGGAAATGGCATTGAATACTATACTAAAAGAGATTGAAGAGAGAATTAAAACACAACTATACCGGAAGAGTAAATAGATCCTCAAGCTTCTCTTGGTGGAAAAAATTAAAACACAACTATTTGTCCTTTTGCTCTCATTATTTCTCCACACCATGGCAAGTCTAATGATCCTCATGTTATATAACCTTTAGCCTTGTTGAATGTCAACGTGATTTTAGTAAATACTTATTTTCTAGTTATGTCCAATCCACCTACATATTTTAATCTATTGATTTTAGGTGTCCCAAGTTCTTCACAGGGTCCTACTACTTTGTGGTTTCAATAGAGCTTGGAAAAGAAGAGGAGTGTTGCTCAGTTAGTAATTCTAGAGTTTGATATTATTGCTAATCTAATCCAAATGTATACCAAAGCAAGGAAGACTAAATTCGAGTCAAGATTGGAAATTGACTCTTCTTTAGGGAATATGCACGTTGAACTAGCTCAGCCAATTTCAAACAAAAATATGGATGAAGCTGATCTGAAAGTGATTTTAATATCACTAAGCTAGATCTTGTCCCTTCTATAAATCTAGGTGATATTCACACTTTTCAAGTGTTCATGGCCAAATTGATTCAAAGGACAAAAAAGGAAAAAAGGATGAAAGATCAGTTCAAGCAACAAGTGTAAATTTTGACCTCATATCTCAGGTTCAAAATGGATACATCTGCCTTGCACATAGATTTGACCCTGCTTCTATAATTCCTATTTCTTAAGGAATCATTGAGAAATAAATCATAAAGGGTGTGCAAAAATATCAATCATATGGGAAGGTAATAAAAAGGTGGTCTTATGTCATCTTGATTAAATGAGGTCTTATGTCAATTTTTGGTGTCTAGAGTCTTTTTTGTCACCTAATAAGTTCTTAATAGACCATTTTTAATGTTTTAGAGCACGATGTGGAGTCTTTGAGGGTCAAAATTGCAAAAATTGCAAAATCTTGTAAATGTTGTCATGAAAAGATGTAAAATGGTAAGATTGTGGAAGTCCAACGGTCAACGACGGCAAGAAGTCAGTTTGAGTTGATTTTTTTAGTGGATTCTTGATGTATGTAGTTGTTATATTCCTTTGGGATTGGAGGGAAGGTCATTGTTGAAGTTTTGGTTGAAGAAAATTAATAAGAAGCTCTTAAATCTCATTGTTTTTCCATAAATTATGTTGCTCTCTTGATTTTTACAACCCATATAGTTAGAATTTGATTCAAAATTGTATTAAATTTAGTGGAGGATTGAAGTAGCTTCGTTTTGGTTCAATTTTGAAGAGTTTTCATTAAGATTTGTGGTTTTTATAAGCTTTTTATTACAAGTGGGTTAAGAACCTTGTTTTAAGGGTTTGAAGGCACTAAAAATGGATTGAACACCCATTCCACCGTTAGATATCTTTGTTGCTTGGTGGAATGGGTGAGTTAGGGTAGGATTAGAAGTCTATGGAATTTTTTTGAGTAGGGAGGGTGTTTAGATGAGTTTTTTTTTTTTTTGCCCTAGGTGAGTTTCCTTGAGTTTTTGCTTGGAAAATGATGGCTAAGTATAGGATTTTGGTGAAATTGAATTGTTGGAGGTTGGGAGATGATTTTATAAGCATTTTCAGGCATATGGTAATGTGTTTGAGGCTTTTTTAAGGTGAGATTGGTTTGGGAGCATTGAATTTCAATCAACCCTCTTGAAACTTGTCAAAAGTGAGGGTTTTGGGAATAGGTGACTTGGTGAGCATTTCCCCTAAGAAATGTGGTTGATTTTATCTATTTTTATCTTGGTAATGATAATTAAATAGTTATTTAAGGTTGGAAGCATGCTTATATTGGTGATGCTTTGTAAAAGTGACCTAATTGACCAAGGAGTGTAGTGTAGCAACATTGTTTTAGAGGTGTTGGTCCAAAGTGACCTATTGAGCTTTTGAGATATGTTTTTGAAGGCCTTAAAGGGTGTTTGAAAAGGTGAATGGTTTTGGATTTTATGAATTATTTTACAAGATAGGTTCAATAAACTAGGTTTGCAGATCTACAAGGGAAATTGAGTGATTCGGTGAGAAATCAATGAGTTAAGGTTTTAAGTAATTGAAAGGTTGTTGAAATCAGTTGGAATTGTGTAGATTTGGAGTTTTCCTCCCTGCTCTGCATCACTTGGCCCTTCTATAAATTTAGGTGATATTCACAATTTTCAGGTGTTCATGGCCAAATGGATTCAAAGGATGAAAAAGGAAAAATAGATGAAAGATCGGTTTAAGCAACAAGTGCAAATTTTGACCTCATATCTCAGGTTCAAAATGGATACATCTACCTTGCACATAGATTTAGTCCCCGCTTCTACAATTCCTATTTCTAAAGGAAACATTGAGAAATAATTCATAAAGGGTGTGCAAAAATATTAATCATATGGGAAGGTAATAAAAAGGTGGGTACATCAAATGAAACTGGATTCTTTGAACTTCAACAAGAAAATTAAAGATGTTATTGATAAAGTGAGTGTTCAAGAAGAAGAGATCACCAAAGAGATAAAAATAATAAGAGAGGAAGAAGCAATATGGCAAGGAATTCTAAAATATCTCCACAAGATGAATGAAATGAGAATTGATGATTTGATCACTAAAAGATTTTTTAAAAATATTGAGGAGAATAGATTTGACATATGGTTTTGGAGTGTGGAATGGAAGCTCATAAAAATTGGTTAAATTATGACAAAGCAAGACAATATTTTGGTGACTTGTGAATAAATAAAGATAAAACCTCAAAATGACTTCCTATTGCTCAAAATTGATACAATGGAAGAAGGTGGAATTCAAGATTTGGATATTCAAGTGATTAAGAATAAATTTGAAGATATGATCAATGATGAATTATTCAATGGATAAGCTTTTAGTGTGAATGAAATGGATAAATTAAGTAGAATTTCTACCACTCTAAGTATGTGTGATGGTCATCCACTTGATTATTGCCAAAATTTGGAGGAGATTCAAAAAATTCATGAGAATTGGAAATTGATAATGAGCAATGTGATTGTTCCTATGAGAAAGCTCCTAGCTCTTGAAAGTTGTCACTTTTTAGAATTTTTAGAGAAAATTCTTCTCATGAAAACAAAAGCAACTTGCAGCCTACAAGACTTCTATAGAAGGCATCAGAGCTAATTTAAATGGAAGAGAAGTAGTTTCTCAATAACTCCAATTGCACATGTGCCTATTAGGTTTCTAAGTGTTTGGTAAATTATTGTCTTAATGTTGTCTTTTTGTAAAAGTGCCCTTTGTATCTCATAATTATGATATGTTAGAAAATAAACCTTTTTTGTGTGAAAATTGAGAAGTTCTAACTTAATAAAGTTAATTGTTTTATTTCTCTCAAATATTGTAAAAAGGTAGTTACTCGAGTAGTTATAAGTTGGTTATGAGTTAGTTACCGAGTAAAGCCTATATATGCAAGGCTTATGTTATTGTAAAGGGACTTTTGACATTTTCATAAGTTTGTATAAGGGGATTTTTGGAATTGTACAATTCAATAAATAAATAGAAGGCATTCTTGAAGGTGCATCCATGGTGTTTTCTATGCGTTAATCATTAATTTTTTCGTATGTTAATTTAGTGATAACCTTTGTGATCTTATATCCTTTTATGAATGCTAATGGTCAATATTTCATGAACCCCATTTGGGACATTTTTATTTCTTGGTATCTTGATTTGAATATGTTACCATTTTGAAAATCTAGAATTCATTATGAAGCTCATATGCATAGTATATGATCTTGGTAATAAAATTATTTACGTTTATTTTCATTTCTATTTAAAAATCTAGATAAGATCATACAAGGGAGCTTCCCCTCTCAAATATAGAGGAAGATTTTTGTTTCATAAGCAATCTCTCCAATTATAGGAGTGTTATTGCCACATATCATTTCAAGTGTCAATCTACTTACCAACATGTTGACATATCTAAGTGTTGTGTTTCTTAGGTGGAGTCATCAATAAGGCCTTGTCTTCCCTAATCTCTAATATTTGTTCCAAGTAGATCAATCTCAATCACTCCACATAATCTCTAATAATCTCAAGGAACAAATATTATGGACTATTATAATATCTCAATATGGACTACCTCTCCTAAGCCACCACCACGAGAAATATCTCCACATATGCACACACACTCTTTCCAACTTATTGTAAAACCTAACCTACCATTAAACCCATTCTTTTATTAAAACCTAAATTATCCTTGTGATTCCCATGAACCTATGCCACTACTTGTGGGTTTACATCATAAATCACTACTTGCACCATTTAATGCACTTATACCACCCTAACGCTTTTCTACACCATTAGTATGTGGCATATGTTATTTTCATGCATGCATGCACTAATGAAGCCTTGGTGCATACACAATCCATTCCTTTTCACCCTCATAAGTGACCCTAAAACCATATAAAAATGTTTTAAAACATAGGAAAACATCTTTATTTTCTTAATTCTTTGATATCCTTGAGACTAAGTTTGCATGATACAATAAAGGAAAGGTCCACTCTTAGTTATGAATTACTAAAAAAAATACAAGTGAGTCATTACAAATAAATTCATTTACAAATGGCGGGCCTATTTGGGGTGGCCTCAAGTGGTTGTGTGGGGCTTTTTTATCCATTTGCTGTAGGTTTTGTACTTTGGCTGTTTGTTGTTCCTTCATCTGATTACATAAGGAGTGTTGGGATCTTTATGTCATGGCTTCTCTATTGCATTATTTGTTTTGTGTTGGGGTTTGGTGTGGTGGTTTGAGGAAGGGAGAGATTTTTTTTCTCAAACACTTTGGGATTGCTTGGTGGTGCGAGGGTTTCCTATAAGTGGTGATTTTTCAAGACTGGACTTTGCTATTCAACATCGAACTTTTCATGCAAAGGGTTTGGAGCACTTGAAAAAAAAATTGTCTAGGGAAGGCTCTTCATCTTTGAGAGACCCACCCAGGATTAGGAAAGTGAATGGGTGTTTGGAGAGAATCTAGGACCGACTTGTATTGGTGATTCAACTAGAGATGATTGCAGATGATATCAATTACTAGAGAAATCATGTTCTCATTTATAAATTTATGGGGTTTCGTATTTCGTTTCCAACTCTAGAATCTTGGGCTCGGTGGATGTGGAACCCGAAAGGAGATATGGAGATATAACAATTGTTTTTTGGTTGTGTTCTCATGTGTGGTTGATCGCAATAGGGATTTTTAAGGAGGCCCTTATTTTTATAATCAAGTTGGCCTCCTCATCAAACCATAGCATGTGGGTTTCAACTCGATGGAGGAGTTTCCATTAAGGGTCCTTGTCTAGTTTTGTCTTCCTCAAATTCCTCTTGAGTTTTGGGGGAGTGATGTTTTGCATATGATTGTGCTTCTACTTGGAAAACTAGTTGGCCCAACTCAACAAACCTTGGATAAAAAGGTATTCGAGCATATGCCTGAATCTGTGTTGAAATTGATTTGAATAACCCTTTTTCTAAATTCTATATAATTTTTCCTAGGATCCTCTTCCTAGATCCAGCAACTTGATTATGAAACTCTTCCATTTAGATGTTAAATTTGTCATAAGTACGAACATCTACAAAGGAAATGTCCTCAGTTTAATCAAGCAAATATTGTTGCACTAATGTTCCTTCTAACTCAGTGCCCAAGAATGATAAAGGGATGACCCTTTTGGTTGAGGAGGCTATGATAAGGAAGGCTTTATCCTGGTTAAGTCTCATAATAAGGGAAGGGATTGAAGAGAACCCTCAAAGATAGACATAATGATGATTTCTTTAATAAATTTGATGCTTTGGAGAACCTTGTTCAAGAGGAGGGGATTATGGTTAAGATGCACTCTAATATGGGGGCCTTGGGTGGAGCTTCGGTAGAAATTGGTGAGAAGGGTAATTAGAACTTGCCTTTGGAGAAAGTGCAGGATGGTTAGATGGATATAGATCTTCCTTCTCAACTTCAAATTGCCATTGTTTTAGGCAAGTATTTGGCTTTGGAGGTGGTTGGTGCCTTAACAAATCCTGTTCCTTCTTAGGTGAAGGAGTCTCCATATTATGAGAAATTTAGTGGGGTTGTGCATGCCTTGGATTTGTAGCAAAAGACCCTCAAAAAGGGACCTCTAGAGAAATATTCTAAGTGGGGCATAAGAAAGACTACGAGAAGGTTAAATTAATGGGTGAGATGTTAGTCGATTTCGGTTTGGTGAAAACCTTAGATGCCCAGTTCTCTCAACCTCATAAATAATAGTTATCTCATGAAATGTAAAGGGTATGAATAACATCCCTAGACAAAATACTATTTGGGATATGATCATGACTCATTCTCTAGATCTTGTTTTTATTCAAGAGACTAAATTAACTATCGATGCTATGTTGGATAAATTGCCTAGGATCTAGAACCATGGATGTTGTCAGTGTGTTGGGGTAGTTGGCAGCTCTGGTGGGGTGGCTTGTTTGTGGGATCCAAGGAAGGTTTTTCCCCTATGGTGGATCTCCAGTCGATCCTCTCTTTCTATGGTGGTTTTTTGCTTGGAAGAAAAAAGAGGGGGATAGCTATGCTAGATTGTTCTGCTTCTCTCCTACAAGACAACATTGAATTTTTGAATATAATTGATGTGAAACTAAATAATGGAATATTCACTTGGAATGATAGAAGAATTGGGGAGGAATTTATTTTAGAGAGGTTGGAAAGATTCCTTGTTTCTTGTTATTGGGTTGGTGATAGGTGGGCTTCCAGCTTTGAGATCTTGAATTGGCATGGCTCTGATCACTTTTCGATTAATCTCTCAATTGCTTCTTTTAGAGCCTCTAGGAATCATTCTTTTAAGTTTCAACTGAAATCTTGCTTTTGGCATGGCTATGTATTCCTTTACTAAGAGGTTACAGTATGTGAAGTAAAGGCTAAAGAAGAATAGATAGTGTTTTGGTAACCTTCACTTTAAAATAATGGAATCTCAAGCTCAGTTGGATTCTATCACTCGAAAAATACGGGATCATGGCCTAGTTGGTGTTGAGGTCATGAGGAGGAAATTACTTCTAAGGAACTAAAATAATGGGAGCTACGTGAGGAGATTTTTTGGAAAAAAAAGTCTCGTATTGACTGGCTTCAAGAAGGGAATAAGAATATTGCCTTCTTTCATCACTTTGTGGCTACTAGAAGGACTAGAAATCTCATTACTTCTCTAGTGTCTTCGGAGGGAACTCTTCTTTCTTCTCTAGGGAAGATTTCTAGGGAGGCCTCTTATTTCTTCGTAACTATGTTCACTAAATATTCTCCTCTTGCGAGTGAGGAGGAAAACTCTATTTTGGCTTGTATTCCCTCTCTAGTTTCCATCTAGATGAATTGTGCGCTTCTTCAGCCCATTTCTTTGCAAGAGTTAGAGATAATAATTGTGTTCCAAATTAAAAAAGGGAAAGCTCCAAGTCCTAATGGTTTTCCAATTGAAATTTTTCAAGAGTTCTGGGAGATAATCAAACTGGATCTCTTGGAGGTGGTTCAGGAGTCGTGAGAGAATAAACAAATGCTAAAATCCATGAACTCCACCCTTTTGGATCTTATTGATAAAAGGGAGGGGGCTAACTCTTTGGACCAGTTTAGACCCATTACTCTTTGCAACGTGCTCTACAAAATTATAACCAAACTGATTATGGAAAGGGTTAAGCCTTGGCTCAACTCTTTGATATTCAAAGATCAAGGTGGATTTTTTACTAGAAGACAAATTAGATGGGATAGTCATTTCTGCTAAGTTCATTCATTATATGGCGACCTCTAAGGAGAAGGTTATGTTTATTAAGTTGGATATGGAAAAAGTGTATGACAGAGTCAAATGGGATTATAGAAAGTTATCTCGACCTTTGGATTTGGCAATGAGTGGGTTAACTAGATCATGAGTTGTGTAACATTGACCTCCTTTGTGGTTCTTATCAATGATGATCCATTGAAATTATTTGGAGCCTCTAGAGGTCTATGATAAGGGGATCCTTTGTCTCCCTATTTTTTTATTATTATGGTTGAGTGGTTGGGAAGATTTATCAAATCTCATATTATATAAGGATTGATTTAGGGTTGGAATTGGGGTAATAGTTTGCCAGCTGCATTCTCACCTGCAATTTGTTGATGATATGAATTTGATGAGAATGGCTAGAATAAATGGGGCAGTGAATTTAAGAACTTTAGGCATTTACTTGGTTGCCTCTAGTAAGAGGATTAATGAAGATAAGTATTCGATTTTTTTCTTCAACACTCCTCAGCTTATCCAAAGTAGGATTGCTCGAATTCTATGATTCCAAATTGGCTCTTTCCCTCTTATATATCTTGGGGCTCCCCTCTCTGTGGGTTCTTAGCTTAGACGATGTTCGCATGAGGTTTTGGACAAGTTTCATAAGTGGGTAATTCATTGGACTTTTAGATGGCTTTCATTTGTGGGGAGAGTGACCCTTTTGAAGTCCATTATTTAGGCTCTTCCTCTTTACAAGTGCTTTGTGTAGGTTGCTCCTATGATTTTTGTTAAGGATTTTGATGCTCTTTCTCACCAATTTCTTTAGGCTAGTAATTTTCACTCTTCAAAGTGGAGTTTGGTTAAGTGGGAGTCTATTTGTTAGCCGAAATAGGAGGGTGGTCTCGGGCTTAAGTCGATGGGGGTGAATGGCCAAGTTTTAGCCGCCAACTTATATTGGCAATGGTGCACTTGTCAGGATTAGGTTTGGGCCAAAATTCTTAATTATAAGTATCTCCATGGGGTGAAAATTCCTTTGATGTGCCTCGTTATGGTCTTCTTAGGAAGGGGTCTATGATTTGGGATACACTCAAGAGAGGGGAAAAGTTCATCAAGGAGGGTTTAATAGATCTACAATAAGGGATCTAAGGTCTTTTCTAACATGATTCTTGGAATGGCCACCCCCTATCATATCTTTATATCCCTATTTACAGGCTCTCTGTGATAGCATGCTTTCTACTGGGTGGTGTAAAGTGGAGGATTTAAAGACTAGTCAAGTCTTGGGGTAGGTGGAGGTGTCTCACTCGAAGGAGCCACATGAGTGGCCATCGAGAGGCATTGAGGAATCTCATCAAGATCTTGTTGAGATTTTGGTTGGTAGAATGTGTAATTCCCCCAAGGGGACTTTGACTTGGGGCCTTGATGCGAAGGGAAAATTTGCAATTGCCTCGGGGTACTTGGAGTTGGATGGGCAGTTGTATGGGAGGATTGGTGTTCCTTGGTGGAAGTAGGTATGGAATAAGATTTCTTGGCCCAAATGCAGTTTTTTCCTATGGCTGGTGGTCAAAAAAGTTATGAGTTGACATAAATGTCAACTTTTAAAAATAGTGTTTACTATTAAAAAATTATGTAAAAAAATCATAATTTATTTCTGATTTTTTTTAAATATATATATTTAGAATCTGCACACAAATCCTTACATATCACTATTTCATGTCATCTTCAAATTATTAATGATTTAGTTTATATTGGTTTCATAAAGTGAAAATTTTGTGAAAAATGTTGATTTCAAATGTCCTACTTTGACCAAAAAGTGGGACACGGTATTGTGGGTTGACCATACAACTAATTCTCTAATCTCTTAGTTGTGTGTTATATATTTTGAGTGTTTGGATAATAAATGTTGATTGACATATGTGAGCACTTTTTTTATCATTATGTTGTTCTTATATGTTTTATGGGTGTAACAATACAATGTGAGAATCTTAATATTTATTCCAATATAAAAATTCTATTATTTATGTGGCTACCCTCATGAAGTTATTTTATTCTCATTCCTTCTAGAATCTAAATCTATTTTGTTTAATTTATTTTACTAGATATTTTTAAATAATAAAAATAAAGATTCTAAATATTTATTTCTAGTGAAAGATGTTAAAATATAATAGAAACACAAAGTTTAATACCATCAAAGGCTCAACATTAAAAATTTCACTACCATCTATAACATTGAAACTAAACATATAAAATCAACAAAAGGAATCACAGATCCCTAAGGCCTAGATATATCACTACTCAATATCATTTGTAATAATGAAACCATAAATAGATAAATAAATAGGAGGAATCTTATATTCAAAGAATAAAAAAAAACTATCATTTCCCTTCCACTTATTTTCTAATGCATATGGTTGTCTATGGCTCGCTAAAAATGGAATTCTAGGTAAAAACTAAGTACTAGTCATAGAAGAAATGAAAGAAAAGAATCCAAAATAGAATCCTTCAAGGAACTTAAATATTCAAGAATGAGTCAATAAAATTTGAGAGGAAGAAAAATGTGTAAAAGAATGGTTTAGAGTTTTAGTTATATTTATGTGAACTCAAATTTAGTGGATCCTATCAAATTGTAAAATAGTGGAGGAAAAATTTGGTGAATCTTGCTTAATTGTTAAATAGTTGATGTAAATGTTGGTCAATTAGGACCATGATATAAAACATGGGTGATGATTTAAAGTTCATTAAGTTCATAATGTCAGTGTGGATTTATAATGGTAATGACAAAATTGGTTCTCATATAAGGTAGAATTTTAATGGTATCGCTGAATATGTCAATTAATTAAAACATGTCCCCAAAATTCCAAGCAATTTCCTGGTAAAAATGTGTAGTATACTATGTCAAAAATATTATTGTATAAATGCCTTTTAAATATCTTCAAGGAAATTTAACTCCTATTGGATTGATAAATCAAAAATTCTCAACAATTTTGGGTTCTAACTATTTCATTATATTTTGCCAAAATTAGTTTGGCTTATTCAAACTATTTGTTAGTTGCAAAATTTTATCGCTAAAAATATAATAATAAAAAACTAAAGAATATATGAACTAACAACACATTTCACAAATACCTATATTGGTCACATCCATACCAAATTAAAATACTTTAGTTGAATGATCAAACCAGGTGTTCAAGTAACAAATTATTGATGAGAACATTGGTGTTGGAAAAAAAATCCAGATAACTACTTACACAAGTGCTTAGTTAATTTTCCAATAGTGGCATGGTGTGATGGTTAAGTTTTTAAGTTGTTATTATTGCCATCAAGGTTAAAACCCCATGGGGTGCAATTGTAGAGAATTTATATTGGGGATGAGGTACCCTATTTGTGACCTCACTGGTTCATAACTCCAAGTCAAAAGCGTTTACCTCTCTTAATAAAAAAAAGTGCTTAGTTAATTTGAATAAAAAGTCTTCATGGAACTAATTTCCAAACAACTTCTCTTCTTTCCATTGATATACCTTCACATCAACTGTAAGTATTTTATCTTTAATAAAATCCTCTACTTTAATCATGAAGCACTGATGGATCTCATCATACATTATTTTCCAAGACATAATTCTAAGCAACACAAAATCTCAAAGGTTAGAATAATGAAATCAAGATGTTAATTATTATACCTATTCACAATGTTTATACATTTATTAAGGTTAACACATTGTTTTAGATTTTGTATGTTGGCTTATAATCATAAGTCTCACTCAAAGCATGAGAAGAGTTCATTACCTTTGTTAAAAAATTATGTGCTAAATATAAGAATGAGAACAAATAACTATAAATCAAAGATTAAACATTCACAACAATATTAAAATCATTATAAGAAAATAAAACAAGCATTTTTAAGCTAAAATAAACTATATTCATAGAACTTGAATTATTTGTATCAAATACGTGCTACTCTAAATTACATCTACCAAAATTATTGATGATTATGTATACAAAGAAAAACTATATAGGTGCATTTTACCCCATTTCTCAAATTTGAATGCACAAGTTATCATGTATAAAGCAATACATGATATAATCATTTGTTAAAGTTACATTCAAGGATATATTGCATATGAATACACATGTCAAATTGAACTTGCTACAAATGTATAAAAGTAAGGGAATGTCTTATA
Source organism: Sequoiadendron giganteum (assembly GCA_007115665.2). Classification (NCBI taxonomy): domain Eukaryota; kingdom Viridiplantae; phylum Streptophyta; class Pinopsida; order Cupressales; family Cupressaceae; genus Sequoiadendron; species Sequoiadendron giganteum. Next base: position 47,700,941 of record CM021104.1, read on the forward strand.
ATGGTGTCAATAATAAACACAAATTTTAGGATAATTTATAGGTGATTCACATGCAGTATACTTGTTTCTAGATTAGATACTAATTATTTATTGATATCTAAAATCAATGCAAGTGTATGTCTATTTATACATGAACATAACACCAAATCATATATATTTATACATATTCATCATGGGCCTAAGTGTAAGATTGGTCTAGGCTAAAAAAATATATTTTAATTTTGAACTTAAGAAGATTAGGACCATGAGTGTGATGGTAACCTTTCACATGTAGACATGACCTAGGTCAAATAGTTAGGTTTGATTAATTCTTGAAAGGATTAGATGATACATTAATATAAAAATGATAACTATAATTAGTAAAGCAAATCAATAGACTAGATTACCATGCACATAAGAATATGTATAATAAATTAGAATAGGGATAGGTGCAAACAAGACTAGATATTTAGACCCAATATTGCACAAAAAAATCACCATTTGTAGCTATGTAAAAAAAATGATAAATTATGGGTAGGGTCCACTCTCATTATATTGATAAAATAGGTATACAAAAACTATTGAACAATTTTGTATGAAGAGTTTATATAGGGCTATCATAATAGTATCCACAATAGCCTATCCCCATAGATCCATACAAAAAATTCCCCATATTCTATGACATTCCAAAAAAACAAAAAAACTAATGAAACACAAAAGAGGTCATAAAGAATGCCAATAGTGGCATGGTGTGATGGTTAAGTTGTTGTTTTGTTATTCTTGCCATCAAGGTTCAAACCCCATTAGGGTGTAATTGTTAAGAACTTATATTGGGGACAAGGTCCCCCATTTGTGACCTCAACAGTTCACAACTCCGGGTCAAAAGCGTTTACCCCTCTTAATAAAAAAGAGAGATCATAAAGAATAAGGATACCATCCTCACAAAACATTTTAATTTTTATCTTGTGTGATAATAATCTTGCTGGTATAGCAAAAAATGAATACATTACATGTTGACCACCCATTTATGGGATTAACCTTGTGTTAAATAGACAATCAACAATATAAAAACTTACCACTACTAGAAGCATGCATAGCATGAAATTATTAATCAAACATTACTATCAACACCTCCTCCAATCCTATGCCACCTATGTTAATCACAACTAGTATTTTGAAGTGTGACACTCATATTAGGGCCTTAAAGAAAAAAATCACCTTTTCCATGCTTCTCAAATGCACCACCTAAGACATAATCTTGAGGGGATCCCATTAGTCCACCAAATCCATTCTCAATTTAAATTTCTAGTGTTGTGTGCAAGGTGTAATTCCACACATTCCACTTTTTTTTACTAGAAAATGAAACATATCTAGTAGCTTTATATAGATAACCATACTATTACTAGTATTAGGCTTGGATACACTCGCCGCTAGATTCACATAATCTAGGAATATCTCCAATTTTTCTTTATAAGTTAGCTTGATTAAAGCATTGTGAGCACCTTAACCATCATCATGTCCTTGATGTGGGATTGCAAATTTGTCATGAATTTCATCATAATGTATGTATTCGCCCTTTCTAGTTCATTCCCCCTCATATAATCTTCACCTAGGAAAATGGATATGGTAGGGTAGATGATATTTGAGTAGTAGGGAAAAATACTTCCTAGCTAATTCCTTATAATAATAATTTTGAATTCCATCTCCCATTTTTTTGCATGTAGTTTCATAACATCCATACCAAGTCTTGATAGGAGGGTGAGGGAATAAATGAAAATTTAAGAAACATAACACATGACCACCAAAATGCACCTTCAAATAAATTGTTCACACATTTGGGTGGTTAGGAAGCCACATTAATTTCCTACTCAAGTAATTATTGATCATAATTATTATTCAGTAGGAACCAAATGATCTTGTGTCAATATTCTAATCACTTCACATCATCATTAATATTCATCAAAAAAATTATATGTATTTTGTGAAGAACTAATGTTTGGTATTATATGAAACAATGTTATCCTTCTCAACATCTTTTGTGTAATTTGATATTCTATCAACCATCTTGTTTACTTCTCTATAGAAATGTTTGCATTCATGTAGCTTGAGAATAAAGCCAAAAAAAATCCATATACCTTGAGGGATATTACCATCAAGTCCCATTTGATAATGATATTTGAAACCTTACACTTCACTACAAAAGAAAGACCCAAAATTAAGGCCTAGGACTAAACATTGTTATTTGTCCCTAGAGAGAATTTTTTGGAGGCTACATAGAACAATCATCCATTAAACTCTTTGATTAGGAATTTAGTGCTAGAAGGGAAAGTCTTACCTTAAAAAACTCCATAAAGATTTATCTTTAGAGAAGAAATTTGAGGGCCTTCTCATTAATTATGGACATGTTACCTAGAGGAGAATGAACTCCCTACACCCTATAATATTTTTATTGATTCCATGCTATTGAATGTTTGAATTATTTTTCACTAGTTTTTCAATAATGGATTCTATGTAAGAATATTTTCAAGGATTTCTTAGTAGCTCCCCAAAAACTAAAAATTATTCATAAATCAAAGGTATTTAGACTTCAATATAATTTTTTATGTATTGTCTTTATATACAAGGCATATAGAACCACATGGTGCTAATGATAATCATTTGGTTAATGTGTTTTGGCTCATACATAATTTTAATATATAATTTATGGGTGGATGCTATTAGATTTGATGGAGCGTTAGATATTATAAGGAATTAATCTTTTCCTCAAGATTCTTGACCAATTCACTTATGTATGATCATGGAACTTGACAATTATTTGGGTGTATTGCAAGTCATGGATAAGCCAAGGCTTATCCCAAATCTTCCCTTATGTAATTTGTAAATAGTTCCATGAATGATTGATGTAATACATCAACTTAACATAAACTTGTCTCATGTTGTGGCTTTCCCTTGTGCACTCAACCTTGTGCACAAATGAGACTATAATATAATGGCTTTGTGCACATTTATGCAAGCATCAATTCTTCTTATTTTGTATGATTCTAATCAAGGTAGACACATGTGAAATCCTTATTCATACCATAAAAATTTATGGGTTTACATTCAAAACTTTGATAACAACATAGTCAATTCCTATAACACTATTTTAGATTATGTGAAACTTGCATGTGGGTGCACATATGTTTGCTTTCACATGCCAATTCAAAACCATATTCTTTATGCATTCAATAATGTATAGAGCCACATAATATTTTCATCCAGCTTGTACCATATGGGTTTGACATCTATGAATTTATCATCCACATGTAAAGTGCATTACACACACAAACACCATCTATTAGCCTTTTATTTGTAGGTCTAGTTGATGCCCACTATATAACTATAATCTTTGACATAGTTTAGATAAAGAGTTTCCGTCTAGAAATATAAAATATGGTCTATTAAATGTTTGAATATGCAACTTTACAAAATTTTCATTACTATATATGTTGTACCTCTCTAGATAAATTATAGTAAATCAAGTGTATACAACCTCTCATTGCTTGATCATGAGACATTACTTCATCTTGTATCCTCTATACAATGATGTACATAAAAATATAACATCATTGAAGATAAGAAAATATTCTTCATATACTTTTTATGTCTTATAATTCTTCAGCTATAGCTTTATATAATCATTCTTCTACAACTCAAGCCTTCCATTAGAAGTAAACTTATTTCTACTAGCTTAGCCATACATTTTCCTACATACAAATTTATCCTCTAATCTCAAATAAAAATTAAATCGTTATTATTAAAGTGTAAAGGCTCAATCTCATGCCACCGATCATTAGACACCTTTGTTCAAGTTCAAGGAATTATAACACTCGCATCCTCCTTTACACCACTACACAAAGAAAGAAGATGTAGATATGAGTTTTTATAAGGAAAGAGATTTTAACTGTCATCATTGAAAGGAATTGATTATTTTTATTTAAAGAAAAAACATATTTGTTATTATGTTTTGAAATACATGCATTTCACTCATGAAGAAGTAGTTTGTTGACTTAGTCCCTTATGGCTTCACCATAACCAAGGATAAAATCAATTGGCATGTAAAAATTATTATTCAAGATTTTGGTGCTATGGTGCTACGTATTGTTTCTTCATGCTTTTTTCTATGGTTATGGACAAAGTTATGGAAGAAGGTTCCAAAATCCTCCTTGATCATGCACATATACAATGATAGTTACAAAGACCATACCTTCCCTAAGATCACTAGCATTACTAGACCAATTTGAGACTAGTTGCAACTACATATCCTATATCGTTTACTGGATTCTATAACAATCTAAACTAAGCCCCATGATAGATAAGCTTCATTCTTTGCTTTTTAATTTGCATTAAGAATAGAATATATGCTCTTCCAACCAGTGTAGCTATGAAATCTTCAATGCACAACCCACACAAACCATGATGTTTGTGACAATCTGTGTAATAACATTCAACAATTCTCAATGTTGGGATTAAGGTGTTATCAACCTTGTAAATCCTCTTTATGTATTTATTGCAAGACATTATTTTTAAATGGATTCATAAGGGATATGGGATCCATTGGTAGTGGTAATTATAAATATTTATTTTTTACTAGTTAAAAGAATCTTCTAATTTGAGATGAGGTGCAAGGTCGAACTAGGTACCTACCCTAGAGTGTTTCCTATTTTCTATGGATTTGTAATCTAGGAACCCAAAATATAGAGATTACTTATTTGTCAACTATGAATTTTTGTAAGATTATTAGTTTAGCATGTTGACATTTTAAAACAAAATTGTGGTGTGATTTCTCACCCAAGGTTGGATGCCATATTTTATGGATTGACAAGAATATAATTTAATTATTAAATAGTTTATTGAGAAGGTAGAGAAGTGTGAGGTTGCATGGGTATACAATTTTTGTCATTTTGGATGTAAGAAAGAAGAAAGTGATTGTATTGTATTCTTCTTTCAAGATAACACAAACTTGGCCTTTTTTGGTAGAGTTTTTTTTTACCCAAAAGGGTTTTTATCCACATAAATATTGTGTTGTGTAACTCGCTTATGCTTGCTAATTTATTTATTATTTTTGATATATATTTCCTTAAATGTTCATTGGCGACATACAAATTAAATTTTAGATTTCCATATTATAGTAGTTTACCTTCATTTCTAACATTGGTATAATGATACTTGCCAACTTTTCTTCTTGGGTGAAAGTATGAAGGTTTTTGTGTTGTAATGGGATTTTTTTTTTTTTTGTGTATATTTGTGTGTGTGATAGTCATGGTTGCATCTACATCCTGGTTGGATATTATAAAAATCAATGATACTAATTATGAGGTGAAATCTGGAAATAGAGGATCTTCTTGAAGAGAGGGATCAATGGTTGGTTGTTAAAAACAAACCCAATAAAATAGATCAAAATGAGTGGGAGAAAATGGATAAGAGAGCACATGGTAAAAATTGGCTTCATCTTATAAGTTTAGTTTTATTAAAAATTAGCTAAAGAGTCCACTAGTTATTCCTTGTAGAAATGTCTAGGTGAAATCTACCAAGCTAAGAGCCTAGTAAATAAATTATATTTGAAAATAATTTTTTCTTTGAAAATGAAGGAAGGTGACCCAAATGTTGAGCATTTTAATTTATTTAATTTAACTTTGATTCAATTAGCTTCAATTGGTGTTAATATTAATAAATAAAGTAAATGCGTTATGCTTCTTTGTTCTTTTCTTGAGTCGTGAGAGAATTTTATTCTTACTATTAGTGTTAATCTTGAAGATCCCAATATGGATGCTCTTTTTGCAATATTATTGTCACAGGAAATGAAAACAAAAGTTATGGATGGCTTATCATATGCTCTTCATAGCAAGGGAAGGTCTAAGGAAAGAGGTGGATCAAAAGGAGAATAGAAGGGGCCTAAAAACAAGTCTAAGGGAAGATCTAAAACTCTTGGTAAAAAGAACAAAGTGAAGTGTAGGAAATTGTAGAAAGAGGGTGCATGTTAAAATATATATATATATATATATATATATATAAATAAATAAATAGCGAGATTCCTCTATAGAAAAGGCCTTTGAATTAGGTAACAAATTTTTATTATCTACTTGCAACAATATTTCTAACAAAAATTGGTTGGTTGACTCAAGATGCTCATATCATAGGACTCTTCACAAGAAGTGTTTTTTCACATATGAAGAATATGGTGGAGGCCATGTTTACCTTGGGGAAAATAGTTCATATCATTTTTTAATAAAAAGGGTAGAAACATTATTGCATCCAAAAAATCACAAGTACAAACCAATCAGGGACCAAAACAGGTCCCCCAAGAAAATCTAAGAGGCCTGAAACAAGCAACCAACCACAAAAGGAGCAGAACACCCAACAGGTCAAACCAACGAAAACCATCATCCAACCATGTCCCCAAATATTAATTGCTCTAAATATTGGGAATAACCTTGCAATAACTTCTCCCAACCATCAACTTGCTAGTCTCCAACATGCTCTGAAGCCCATTTGGCCAAATAGTCAGCAACTCTGCTCCATTCATGTGGAATGTGAGGAAATGAAATAGACTCAAACATGGAACTTAGTCTTAGAATCTACCTAATAGCAGAGGCAAGTTTCCAATTAACCCCACCCAACTTTTTCTCAATCAACAAATTAAGGATGATTTGAGAATTGAATTCACAGATGATCTTGCACCAACCAAGAACACAAGCTCTCTCAATAGCAAAAATAATTGCCAAATCTTCCATGATGTTATTGGATTGCCACCCCCTATGAATCGAAAACAAAAATGCATCCTTACTAGAGCTATCTCTTCCAACTCCACCAATCCCAACAAGCCTAGGATTTCCCCCAGAAGAGACATCAGTATTGATCTTTAAAACATTTTTCGAAGGAGGGGATTAGTCGCCCTCTCTCTAAACCTTCTTTTTGGCATGGCAACCCCTAAAAACATAGAGGGAGTCAAATGTCGGATCGTGCATGCCTAATCTATTCACAATTTCCTCATATCCCTTATCCAAAGGAAAGGACACTTCATATTTAAATTCCATAGTCTCCTGAATCATACTAACAACTCTCTACCAAACCTATTGAATCATCAACTTACTTCTATAAAAAATACTATGATTCCTCTCAATCCAAATCTTCCAGAGAGTAAAAGCTAGACCAATACTCCAAACTATCTAAATGAAAAAAACTTGTGTCAGAGGCCTCCCCAAACTTTCCCAAAATTCAATTAGTGAAAAGGCATGAACACAAGGATGTCTCCAGATACCCCACAAAAAGTTCCAAATAAGCTTAGAAAAAGGGCAGTGGAAAAATAAATGGGACATATCCTCTTCGCCTCATCCACAAAGAACACATACAAAAGGTCCCTAGAAGCCCTGCTTCCTAAGATTATCCCAAGTCAAGCACCTATTCTAGGCTAAAGTCCACAAGAACCAATTACACTTGGGCCAAGAAAACTTATACAAGATACTTTTCCACCAAGAAACTTCTGCCCCTCGTACTTATGAAATATCAACACTTGATAACCACTAGCCACCATGTAGACCCCCTTGGGATCTGGGCTCCAAGCCAAAATATCCCTCTCCTTGATTGATTTTCATTCTCTACCAATAAGAATATTTCTTAACTCCATACAATCCTCTTACAATCCCACAATAGGTCACTCGCTAGGATCCTTCCATCTAGACACTTCCACTTTCCCATAAAACTGAGAAGATTTGAAATCCTCAACCTGAGACCAACTAGCCTCAGAGAAGTGGTGACAAAGATCATGTAAATTAGGATACCTGGTCATGATTGGGGAAAACCCAAAGCAAGAATCATACCAAAAGAGAGCACTAGACCCCCTATTGCCAATCCAAAGAAAACCACCCTTGATCAACTTAGCTCATTTTTAAGCATTTCCTAAATAATGGATCCTTTACCCACAAAAAAAAACTGAGGGACCTCCTCCTTTAGCAACCCCCTTCAGGTATTTATTAGATATAATACTAGCCCAAACATGATCTTGTTAATTACACCATCTCTAATATATCTTGGTTGATAAAGTCAAACCAGTAAGACTAGCTTGTCGTAACCCAAGGCCTCCAAGTTGTTTTGGTCTACAAACAGTCTCTCACTTCACAAGACTCCACTTCGAGGACACCAAACTACCAGCCCATAAAAAATTTCCTAGCCAAAAAGTCCAAATCCTTAATAAAGATAGGAGGAGCCACTTGAAGCATACACCTGTCATTGGGAAGATCTTGCACCACTGACTTAAGAAGGATCACCCATCCTGCAAAGAATAACCACCTATGGGTCCAATAATTCACTCTCACACAAAAATTGTCTAAAATACTTTACCAAGAATCCCTATGGAGGGTACCAATGGAGAGAAATGCCAAGATAGTTCAAAGGCATGTGACCAATATAAAATCTCAAAATATGGGAAATTCACTATTGAATAAGCATCAAATTGTTAAAGAAGAAAATAAAAGATTTACCTTCATTGATCTGTTGTCTTGAAGCTGTGAGGTAAATATCCAACACCTTGCAAAAAATAGTGGCTTCTCTGACCTTTGCCACACCCATTAGAGCGGTATCATCAACAAATTGTAAATGTGACTAAGGAGATAATTTGTTACCCCAGTTTTATCCTTAGATTAAGCCTTGACTAACATGACTCTTAATAACCATCCTCAGACCCTCAACCATAAGAATAAATAGGTAAGGAGATAAAGGGTCTCCTTGATGAAGACCTTTAGATGCCTTGAATAGGGTGGAAGGGTCCCCATTAACCAATACCGAGAAGGAAGTGGTCATGATACAACTCATCACCTACATTACCCACCCCTCAACAAAACCAAAAGCACCAAGCACTTTTTGTAGAAAAGACCATTTGACCCTGTCATAGGATTTTTCCATTCCAGTTTGATAAAAATAACTCTTTCTTTTGAGGCGGCCATGGAGTGAATAGTTTCAACTACTATGATCACTCCATCTAATATTTGTTTGTCAGCCACAACACCCTTCTATTCCTCAGAGATAAGCCTACTAATCCATCGATTCAATCTTCCCACAATCAAATTAGACAAAATCTTATATACCACGTTACAAAGGGCTATGGGCCTGAATAAAATTAGCCTATCTACCCCTTCACATTTGAGAATAAGGGAAAGAAAAGTAGAGTTCATAGCTCTCAACATCTATTTGTTATCCTCTAATAAATCCAAATTTATGATTTCCCAAAATTCCTAAAAGAATTCTATCATAAACCCATCGGCGCCAAGAGCTTTCCTTGTCATCATTTGAAAAAAAATGAGCTCTGATTCATCCAAGGAAATTAATCTCATGAGATTCTCATTCATTTCCATAGTAACCAAAGATGGGATACAAGCAAGGATATAATTTCTTTTCTCTAGCACATTAGGGGAGTCCTCCCTAAACAAAGAGGAAAAATATTGAGAAGCCTCACTAGAAATATCCCCAAGAGCAATTAGATGATCACCCCTAGAGTTCACAAGATAAGGGATCAAGTTACCATGTCTTCTAGCCTTCACAAAGTTAATAAAAAAATAGTGTTTTTATCCCCTTCTTGCAGCCACTCAACCTATGCCTTATTTTTCCAATAAATCTCCTCCCACAACTTGCACTCTTCTAAGGATTTCAAGGCCTTTGACTCCTCCATGAGAGATTTATCAGAAATTCCATGCTCCCTAATCCCATGAGTGATAGCATCCAAACTAGCTTGAGAAACATCCTTAACATGGAAGATATTAATAAAGCACTACCTATTTAGCCTCTTGAGTTGATACTTCACAAACAATAATTTCTTGATAAAAGAGTACATTGTAGTCCCAAAAGTAGGTTTATGCCAGTGCCACCACTCAGCCATATGATCCTGTAAAGAGGTTCCTACAACCACATAAGTTGAAACTTGAAAGAGGGATACTTAGCAACACAATCCAATGAGACAAATAAATTAATTGGCCAATTATCAAATCCCCTCCAATCCAAAATATCAAAGCTTATAGTCCAAGATCCACCAATCTAGGAAAAAACCATGAACCTATCAAGGCTCTCAACAATACAGTCCTTACCACACCTCTTATTATTCCAGGTAAATTGACCATTACTAGGTTTTATATCCATTGGATTTAGAGAAGAGATATTTTCTCTAAGAAGAAAGGCCGATGACTCCAACCTAAGCATTCCTCCCCTCTTTTCCTCCAAACCAGTAATAGCATTAAAGTCTCCAACAACAATCCATGGATATATAGGAGCATAATCCTGAATGAATCGAATATGAGACCAAAGGCATAACTTTTCAGGCATATTAGTTGGGGCATAAATATTAGGAAAAAGAACAGTCTCTCTAAACTCCAAACTCAAAGCAACCACAAAGATATAATGCTTATTGGAAATCTACGAAAGAGGGAAGATCTTTAATGGGTTCCATAAGAAAGCCACTCCCCCCAACACTACCTTGAGCACCAATACATTGGCATTAGCCCCACCACCAAATTTTTGGTACCAAACTACACATACTCTCCATTGAAATTTTAGTTTCCTGAATAAAAATCATATCCGATGAATGACTTCGCACCAAATAATGAATAGCTTTTTGTTGATGGCCATTATTCAAGCCACTCACACTCCATGCGAGAATAATCATCTCTAGGAGTTAGAAAAGTGGGAGTCAAGAGTTTTGACAAACCCTGACTCCACAAAAATCTCACCCATCGGCTTAATTTAACCCAAATCCTTCTTTCTCCTAGCCTTGGAGGGTCTCTCCAGACCCCCCTTCTTTGGATTCTTTTGAAGAATCTCTAAGGTAGGAGAATCCTTATTTCCTTTCTTTGAATTTGATACCACCATCTCTAGAGGGAATGTGTTCTCAACCAAGATTGAATCCTCAAGCCTTCCAATACAAATAGAAGCTATAGGATCTGTGGAATCCATAAGACTTAGATCCATATCGCCCTCCAAATTGTTCTAAAAATCAACAAACTTATAACTTGCCTGATCCACCTCCAAAACACATAAATCCAAAGCCATCATATGAGTGTTCACCTCTTATTGACTAAGGTCATCCAACACAACAAAGTGATTGAAAAATTCCTTCTCCTGACTCTCTTTGAATGTTCTTTTCTATCCTATATTCCTATTACGGGTCTTAACATGAACAAAGCCTACTTTATATGTTACTTCACTTGAACTAGGATTCTTTCCTTTATCCTCCTTAGAAGGATGATGCAGGGGCTGATTAAGATGGGGTTCTACAAAGTGGAACCTAGGACATCTTTTTTCCAAATGACCATACTCATCACACAACCAAAATCAAAAGGGAAGAGCCTCATAGTCAAGCTATTGCACCCATGAAAATGAACCCAAACAAATTTTTGAAGACTCTAGAAGGGGGTTACTCAAATCAATTTCAACACAAATTCCTACAAAAGTAAGTACCTTTTTGTCCAAAGTTTACTAAGAAGGACCCACTGGATTACCCAACAACAGAGCAACCATATGCAAAATTTAATTTCTCCAAAACTCAAATGGGAACTGAGGAAGGCGCACCCAAACAAGAAGTCAATTTGGGAGCTCCTCTGATGGGTTAAAACTAGCATGTCATGGCTTGATGAACAAACCAATTTGGTTATAGAAATAAGGCCCCCTCAAAAACTTTGTTATGATCAGTAATACAATTGAAAACCACAATAGAAATTGTTGGCCATTAGCATCACCTCTATTTCATCATCAAGTTTCCATGTCTAATGTAGAGTCTAAGCTAATGTATTGTAAACTTGGTAGAACCTTGTGATATTACTATCAAGATTGAACCGTGTAGTTTTATGAGTCAAACTCGTTGAACCACGTTTCATGAGTAGTGGTTCACAAGAACACTTTTATCATAATATGCACTAGGTAGTATTCCAGGGTGGTGTAGCATTATCTGCAAGTTGCACCATGCTTCATATTTGGGCATATGAGTATATTGCAATGTTACATCTTGTTTGGATTTTGTGTTGAGCTGAGGATGAGCCATTTGTATACAAATATGAGGGGATCTTGACTCACCACCACATGGGTAAGTTGTAGTACAAGAGATGCATGATTAATGAAATGAATAAGTTCATATGGAAGTCATGGTTAGGAGTCGAGGCCTGGGATGATGATGTTGATTACCTTCCTTACTACCATTAGACTAGATGTCTTATCGTTAGACTACATACATTATTGAGTGACACCTTCTAGATCATTGCATAAGATAGTTCAAGGAGACTTGGATTGTTCCTTTTCCAAAGTACATGGCTACCTTTTCTCACATTCATCGAGAGAAAATAATTTGGGGTCATATGCCAGATCTTCAAATAACCACTACAAAATTTGATCAGCTTGTTCCAATTCCTTGGGATAATGTCAGAGGCCTTGTAGATGTCGGCACCACAACTAAGTATGACACATGATTTGTGCCTAGGAGGTTGATTAGATTTACAAATCTAGCATATGTGCCTCGTAGATAGAGGGTGTAGTCTAGCAGGGTGAGGATACAAAGACTAGTTACATGTGTCAAGGGTCCACATGGTGATAGGGTATAGGTGTGGGTACTAGATCCGAATTAGGATTAGTAGAGAGGTCTTGATAGTCCACCTTCAGTACATGATCAGGTTTCCCAACTGTAGGATTAGTAGGTGGCACAAATTGTGCCCATTCTCAATGCACAACAATCACATGTTGATCTAGCTACAACAAAGAGAGAGAGAGAGAGAGAGAGAGAGAGAGAGAGAGAGATGAGGCCTACCAAGAGCAAGATCAACTTCAAGGTCATATGGATGCAGAGATAGAATAATGATGTTAGTTGGAGCTATAACTAGCTCAAGAGACTTCTTGTCACTAGTATTTGGAGGCATAGGGAGACACTATCCCCTTGGTGATGTAGGAGCATCTGGGTGCACGGGAAATCTTGCACACCAAAATTATTTTTTATTTTAATTTCCTTCTTTTGGTTGTGGACTTGCAGGAATGATTTATTTTTAAATTATTTTCTCCTCATGCTCCTTCAATATTAAATTATTTTGTAAGCGTTTGAATCTTCTTGGTGCAAGTGCTTAAGGTAGTGGAGATGCCAGAATGAGATAATGGATGTTAATTAAGGAAAAGATTTGAAAATTATCAGAAAATAATAATTAAGGGGCTGATGGCATGAATCCCATGCCCAGAATGGAGGAGGTAGAGGTTTGGCTGGAATTTTGGGGAAGGAGGAGATGGTCTGGGTTGTGACTATGAGACCTAGTTTTAGTAAATTGGGCATAACTTTCTCATATGGTAATAAAATTGAGAATTTCAAAATGATCTAGAAAGCTGAGAACAAGATGCACCAAACCTGAAAGAGGTTTTAAAAAATTCTTGATGATCAAGGAGCAGTGACGGACAGAAAGTGACAGGTTTGTGGTGGAATTTTTCATATTTGTTTTTATTCTTTCCTGTAGATGATTTTGGTAGCAAATGGAGCTTATATGGAGGATTAAATGTGTGTCTTTTCATAATTTTTGTTGGTAATAAAGATATTTGCAGCAGATTTAAAATATTATTTCATGGATTTATGTCAATGAAGAGTTTGGGTTTCTTACCTATAGCTTGCCAATAGTGTTGAAGACTAAATATGATATAGATGACTTGCATAAATCTTGTTGTTGTCTACATGAGTTTTTGAATGTTATTTCAGTGGGTTTCTCTATGGTTTTAATTAAATGAATGTGCAAATATTTGGAGTTTGAGAATTTGGATTGATTAGGCTACAAGATCCGGTGGCCTGGTAAGTTTTCCTGGTTTTGACTACATTGAATGGTATTAGAGCTGGAAGATCAGCTAGGAGGTGTTGCAAAAATAAGTTATTTTTCTTGGATATGTGCTGAGAGAAAATTGAAGGATTTGGGTTTGTTGAAATGTGTGAGTGTGAGTTTTTTTGCAAGTATGCAAGAATATTTGTGGCTTTATCCTCCAACAGAGGTTGAGGCTGAGTAGAAGGTGCACGAGAGAGAGGTGTGTCTTCTAGAAACCATCTGTTGGGTAGAGGATAAGCAAAAGAGAGATTTGTTGCAGGGAGGACCTATGACTGTAGAGGGTTGATACCCTATAGAGAGAAATTGTTGCAAGGAGTACTTGCAACTGCAGAGGGACTTGAGAGTCTCTAAAATGAATTTGAAAAAGAAGACAAGATGGGTCATGAAAAGGCCTGTGAGGATTTTACCTATGGAAGAGTGGAAAGAAAAGAGGTTTATAAAATGGGATTTTGAATAATTAAAGAAGATTAAGGCTAGAGTGGAAGCCTTAGAAAGATATTACTTTCTTGATAAATTTGTGATTGCAGTAGTAGAAGTGGCAACATATAAGAAGATTGAAGAGGGATATGTGGGCATGAAGGAGTCTCATTACTTTACTAACAAAAATGTATTTGCAAGTCAATTTGTGTATGCAGGTGAAGAGAAGAAAGAGGAAAACAAAGATTTGACAAAGAGGACAGTAAAAAGAAGAGAGAGAAAATGAAGAGTTGCAGCCCTATGATGGAAAGGACATGGAGAGAAAGTCAAGTGGGAGCAGCCCACACAAATGCAAATGAAAAAAAGCTAGGAAAGAAGAAAGGAACGAGGAAAGAATGGAGAAAGAAAGGGGTAGCAGCAGATGTGCATCTTGTTTATGACATAAAAAAAAAATTAAAAAAATTAAAAAAATTACATGCATAGGAAAAGAGGTTGCAACAGAAAAAATGGAGGTAGTATCCCCTTCTTTCAAGTTTTACAAAGTAAATATTGATTTGCATGAAGAAAAGATAAAGGAATATGGTGATTGTAAAGTTGGGGCAACAATAGAGAAGCAAGAAAACACCTAGGTCAATAGTCATCCATATGATATTTGTGAAAGAAATTTTGATTTGAAAGAGATGAATGAATTTGTGCATGAAAATGATAATATTGTTGTAGAAGATAACCATGAAGTTGCAGCGAAGTTTTCTCCATTGAAGGACTTGGAAACATTAGAATTTTTGGGAAAACATAGTGAAGAAGGGTTTATAGGGAAGATAGTAAATAAGAAAATTGAAGGAGAAACAACAAATGAAGAAGAAGGTGACTTATTAATGCAGATTGCAGCAGTAGAGAAGGAGTGGCTTGTGTTAATAAAAGGTGAAATAAAAGTTGCAACAAACATTGAGGTAAAGTTTGAATTTTCAAAATTATTTGTTGATAAAGAAGAGGTTGATTTATATGAAAATGACAAGGTTTACAATAATGGACATGAGATTGATACACTAGCAGGGAAAGAGGAGAAGATTAAAATATTTGATGATTTTTCAGAATTTGTTGAAGTTGATGTTCATGTTGATTTAAATTTTGATGAATTGGTGAAAGAAAGTGAAATGGGAAAGATGGTTAGGGGCAGCAATAGCAGGTTACAAATTGAAAAACAACAAGGTACGATAAATTTTATTGACATGGAAGAATGGGAGAATGAAGGAAGACAAGGTAAGAAAGAAGTGCAAATGAAATTCTTTGATTTCTATAAATTTATTAATGCTAATTTTTATGCAAATGTTGATAATAAAAAATTAGGGTGGAAAGAAGAATCTTGGTATTTTGAAGTGAATTTCATGAGGGAAAAAAAGAGAGTGAGGATGAAGGAAAGAAGAGATAAGAAGTTTCGAAGCAACATGAAGAAAAAGAAACAGGTAGATAAGGAGGAAAGATGGTTGAAGAATAAGCACAAAATCTTTAAATGTTCATGAGCTCCAACTCATGGAACATTTCTTCTTACCCCAGGCGTTTGATGCAGAAGCATCCAAGTGCATGGGCGATCCTGCACACCACAATTATTTGTGTTATTTTAATTTCCTTCTTTTGGTTGTGGACTTGTAGGCATGATTTATTTTTAAATTATTTTCTCCTCATGCCTCTTCAATATTAAATTATTTTGTAAGCACTGGAATATTCTTGGTGCAAGTGCTTGAGGTAGTGGAGGATCCAGAATGAGATAATGGATGTTAATTTAGGAAAATATTTGAAAATTATTAGAAAATAATAATTAAAGGGTCGATGGCATGAATCCCACGCCCAGAAAGGAGGAGGTAGAGGTTTGACTGGCATTTTGGGGAAGGAGGAGATGGTCTAGGTCGTGACTATGAGACCTAGTTTCAGTAAATCGGGCATAACTTTCTCATATGGTAATAAAATTGAGAATTTCAAATGATTTGGAAAGCTAAGAACGAGGCGCATCAAACCTAGGAGGCGTTTTAAAAGATTCGTGATGATCAGAAGCAGTGATGGATAGAAAGTGACAAATTTGTGGTGGAATTTTGCATATTTGTTCTTAGTCTTGCCTATACATGATTTTGGTAGTAGATGGAGCTTATATGGAGGATTAAATGTGTGTCTTTTAATGATTTTGTTGGTAATAAAGAAATTTACAACAGATTTAAAATATTCTTTCATGGATTTATGTCAATGAAGAGTTTGGGTTTCTTGCTTGTAGCTTGCCGGTAGCTTTGAAGACTAAATATGAGATAGATGACTTGCATGAATATTGTTGTTGTCTACATGAGTTTTTGAATGTTATTTCAATGGATCTCTCTATGGTTTTAATTAAATGAATGTGCAAATATTTAGAGTTTGAGAAGTTGGATTGATTAGGCTGCAAGATTGGATGGCCTAATAGGGTTCCCTAGTCTTGACTGCATCACTTGGCTAGATATACATAGGAGTTGAGGACCGTGCATGATGAGGTGTCTTATTACAAGACCCTCTACTTGATGTAGGTCCCAATTCATAGGAGGCAACCACCTTACTCACATAGGAGTGTTATAGGACCTAGTAGGTCAATTGGAGCCTTTGTGGGACAACCAAGTGGAGTTGGTTATTTAGGAGGAGTAGGACCTTCGAGTGGGTAGCATGAGAGACAACCATCACACCAGCCCTATGTTAGTAGAGAGGATAGAGGAAACAGGGGCTAGGTTTATACAACTACTTTGTACTTAGATTTTGATATATACTTCCTGTTATTCATTCATCGACTTTTTTGATAGCCTCATGTATATTTTTGAGATATAACACACACTTGACATGTATCACATTGACATTTATTTTTTATATATATGAGATGAGAGACCCTTGATGCGATCATTACATGGTGTTTATGCATGTGTCAAGACATTTTATGATGTATGATGTATAGACATGATTATGTGTATGTTTATGTTTATGGATGCATTATGGATGGATGTATGTTCATGATATGAGATGTATATTGAGTTTATTATGATGCTTTTCATTTGATATGCTTGTGACTAATGGTTTATGGATGTAGGATGAATATTCTATGGATGTTTTCTTTTTTATATCTTTATATGATATATGGTGATCATGTAAGATGTATGCCATGTATGTATGCCGATGGTTTGTGGATATAGGGTTGATGCATGTTAATTTTTGTTATGCCATGATACTTGGATATTAGTTAGAATAAGATAGAATGGTATGATAGAATAAAATGAGTGGATGAATGATATTGATCAGTATACCCAAAAATCTGTAATTATTCGAGACCTTATTGGATATGTGATGATATAGTGATGATTTTGCTTTGCTTCTTGGATTGGGTTCTTAATTACATCGTAGAAATCCTTATTTTTTATATAGAAAATAGACATGATACACCAAGGTATTAGGAACCGAGGTAACGTTGTATCTAATGCTTGAACTTTGAATCTACAAACAAATAGGAGTATCCTTGTTCATGCCTGACATACAAAAACCTTGTTTGATCGCATGAAAGAATAAAGTCATCAAAGTAAGGAGACTAACACACAAAAGGTATGAAGAACCTGATATGTCCTAGTTAGTGTTTTACTTGAGACTATCCCTACACACATAAGGCAAGTATTCACCAAGGTCATATTACAAGAATATCCAAAAAACACAAAAAATGAAAGCAATGATCAATGCCCCATTCATTTCTCTCTAAACTATTTTGTAGATATCATTGAGAGATAATTGAAATGGACTAATAAGATAAATCATAAGAAACGATTAAAACAAACAGTCAATGTTATTCATATCTTTTGCCAAAGAATATTATTTTTGTGTAATATCGATTGATGTCTATTGTAGAAAGATATATCCATAAGACATGTTTGGATGTCGATTTGTTTTCTAAATGTTAAAAGGCTATTGATATGAATGTTAACTTGACATGTATGAGTGATAATCAAGACTTAGTATTTTTCACTTTTTAACTTTTTTGTTTCGCCAAGTGTTGTATTTGTTTATGCTTGTGTTACCAAAGGTTGAAGATGGCGATCAATTTTATTATGTGTGCAAGTTTATTGCGGGTGAAAGAGAGATGGATGGGTGACTTTATCTTCAAAATTTCTCAATTTTTTTGATGTTTTAAAATATTTTGAGGCTATTTTTTAGATATTTTAGGTTTTATGAATGTTTCAAGTTTTTTAAACATTATGAGGTTGTTTTGGGTTTTTGTGTGATGTTTTACAACTGTTTTGATTTTCAAAATTTCCAAATGTTTTGATTTTCCAAGGTTTAACCAAGAGAACAAGACCTTAGGGGGATTGACCTAATGCCTCAAGTGCCCATCAAAGATGGCCTTGCCTACATAAAAGCACATATACAACATAGTTTGACTAACTTTGGCAAGACAGTTTATTGTTACAGACCCCTAAAGGACTAACCTAATGCCTTGAGTCCTCATCAGAGATGCCCTTGCCAGATAAAAGCACAAAGACAACATAGTTTGACTAAATTTGACAAGATAGTTTATTGTTATAGACCCCTAAAGGACTAACCTAAGCCTTGGGGGCTCATTGACGATGGTCTTGCCTATGTACATGCACAAAGGCAATGTAGTTCGACTATATACATGTTTTTTTTTAATGTTTTAGACCTTTTTATGGGTTTTGACTTGATTTGGATGTTTTTGGATTTTTGCATGTTATTATGTTTTTTGATTTTGACACTTTTTGAATTTTTTTGAGATTTTTGAAACTTTAGAAATATTTTGATGTTTTTGCATTTTGACAATTTTTTTAATGTCTTTGAGATTTTTGAAGGTTTTAAAAGACTTAGGTGATATACAAGAATCCTACCTAATGACCATGTATAGGAAGATGCCCCCAACATAGTGTTAGGTTAAATTGATATGGGACAAATAGGATGACCTAGGGATAGGACCAAATAGCATGGATAGATACTTATTACACTTCAAGCCATGGTAGGGATGAATGGACAAATGGAAAATGGATGAATGCTATTTTTTTATGAAATGGATGGAAGGTAAGAGTAGTTGAGGCGCCTGTTTGCCAAGTATTCACCAAGGAACTTTCCCAAAGCGCCACTAAAGTGGTTTTCACTAGAGGATAAATTTTCTCTACTATTTTTTTATCCTTTTTCTTTTTTGATGTTTGTACCCTTCATGGGTTATGCATAGAACCTTTTGAGATGCATGTTTTTGGTTGGTTCCTGCAAGGGATATCCTTTAGGTGTTACAAGTTGATAAACTCCTGATCCATAAATTGTTGTGATAATGAATGGTCCTAACAAATTAGGCTCAAATTTTCCTTTGTTGTTTCAATCCATTTGATTCTTTTGGTTTTCCTTCATAACAAGATCTCTGACTTGGAACTGTTGACCCTTGATTTTCTTGTTATAGCTTATGTTGAATCAATTTTGGTACACTTGAAGATGATTGAGAGATTTTAGGCGACGTTCATCTAATAGTTCCAACTTATTCAAATTTGACACTATGTATTCCTCATATGTTATCAGGTGTTGCAATGATATCCTCAACCATGGGAGCTCGACCTCAATGGCCAAGATGGCTTCATTCTCGTAGACCAAAGAATAGGGGGTTGCACTAGTAGGCATCCTAATGCTAGTTTTGTATATAAAACTAATTGATCAAATAAAACTAAAATGAAGCAATTAAACAAGAAATTGATCAACTAAAAGCAATACTTCAATGAAATTTGATTAACAACACTAAATGATTCAAATTAAAAGCATGAAACGTGATTCAAAGCATTCAGACTAACACTAGAGTGCAAACCTCCCCATTCCATTGCAAATTTGAAGCAAATTTAGTGTGATGTGATGTAGATTTCTCAAACTTACCTAATCCATTGTTATTGTAAAGAAAATTGATGAGAATTGGAGTGAATGATCCATGAAAATATCTCAAATTGATCAAAATTAAGTAATCAATTCAAGAGATTAAGTTTTCATAAGATTTGTGAATGATTTATTATGTAACATAGTCTACTATTTATTGAATTTGGAAATCATGATCAATGGTCAAGATGAAAAATGATGATCAAGGGATGAAATCGAATGAGAGATGAATACATGGATCAAGAATTATTCCCTAAATTTTAGGAGTTATGTTGGAGATATTTCCATGAGGAGGGAAACATTTGAATTCAAATTGGAGGAATATTCCATGAGAATATTCTTTCAATTATTGGAGGAATTAGAAGAAATTAGTCAATTAAATAATTAAGAAATTACTTAATTGTGCAAATGGAGGAAATTTAGGGATTTAATTAAACAATTAAAAATTATATAATCAAAGTGGGATTTAGGACATTTAATGAAATAATTTAGATTATTTAATCAAATGAGAAGACTTAGGAGATTTAATTAAATAATTTGCATTATTTAATCAAATGAGATGAAAATTGATATGAAGGGGTGAATTAATCAAATAATAATAATTCTCTAATTAATAGGAGAAAATGGTGAATTTAAGTAAACAATTTCTACTATTTAATTAAATAGATGAAAATGAGTGAACTAAGATAGAAATGGTGTTGGCAAGTGAAATCAGGGGTGCGATATACTCAGGAAATTTTTAGATGTCTACATTATTATTGGATGAGGAAAGGTAAATTATTATTTAGTGATAGGAGGATTAAAACCCTCCCTAGTGTTTTATATATTGCTAAATTGGCTAAAAATCTACTTTTTGTATCTAAGTTCAATGATTCAAGAATGCATGTAACATTTGATAATCATGGTTGTAGATTGGTGAGAGGAAGCTTGGTGATAGCAAGAGGGACCATATTGGGAACATTTTTTAGGATGAATGTCATTAATTTATGTAAATCTACTTATGTGACTAAAAATTCTAAAATACATGTGTATTGTAGAACCATAGTTGGGTCACATGAGTGAAAAAGGTTTTAAATCACTATGAATAAAAATTTGTTTTAACGAATTCTCCATTTCTGATGAGTATTTTATTTTTTATTAGAATTGTATGTTTGGGAATAAAATAAAGCATATTTTCCTTTAAGAAATAATAAAACAAACGGTAAATTAAAAATTATTCATATGGATGTATTTGATCTCGTGGATATTGATTCAATTAGAAAATATCAATATTTTGTGTTCTTCATTGATGATGCTTCAAGATTTACCTTGATTTATTTTATGATACATAAATATGAATTCTTCACTAAGTTTAAATACTTTAAACTCTTAGTAGAGAAGCAATTAGAGCATGAGATAAAGGTTTTAAGATATTACAATGGAGAAGAATATTGTTCTAATGAATTTGATGAGTTTTACAAGCATGTAGGTAAAAGACTACTCCCTACACACCTTAACAGAATAAGGGTGAAAAGAGGATGAATTAAACTATAATGGAACACATCAAAAATATGTTAAGTGATATTGATAAAAAAACTGTTAAGAAATGCACTATTGGATAGATGATTTTGGGTAGAAGTTATGAGTATTGTTAAGTTCTTGATTGGTAGACATCCTTGTAAGGTTCTTGATTAAACATATTATGAAGTGTGGATAGGTAAGAAACCTTCTATTTCACATTTTGTGGTTTTCTGTGTGAGGCTTTTGCTCAAGTACCTAAATAAAATCATTCAAAATTGGATCCAAATATACATAATTGTATCTTCATTGGATATCTAAAAACTATTAAAGATTATAATCTTTGTAATCCTCTAAACAAGAAATTTTTCTATTCTGGAAATGTGATTTTCAAGGAAATTATAGATATTTTTGACCCTGAACATCTCGAAGACAAAAAAGAGAAAATATAGTTGATTTTGAATAGAAGAAAGAAGATACACATAAGGAAGAAGAAAGATATATTTGTGAATAAAGAGGAAGAAAAGGGTTCAAGTGGGAGTTTTGAGCAGGATGATCTTGAAGTTATAGAAGAGGTTGAGCATGCCAAAAAATAGAGGAAGAGCCTCTTACTCCTACCTTAGATCCACAATAAAATGAAATATAGTTGATAAGTATAGCCCACCAAATTTTAAATATGTACTTTCATTACTTAGCATGGACAACGAACCTAGATTATGTAGGGAAGCTATTTTAGCAAATGATCTAGTGAGTCTTGGTGCAAGCCATGTGGGAGGAGATGATGGCTTTAGACTCTTGTGATACACAAGATCTTACACATTTTACCAAAGGTAGGAAGGCCATGAATGTAAGTGGATTTATAAGAAGATATTTGGAGCTCATAATTGATTGGAGAGGTATAAGACAAGACTAGTGGCATAGGGATACTCCTAAAAAGAGGGAGTTGATTTTGGTGAAATATTTTCTCCTATTGCTAAATGATCTTCTATCAGATTTATTTTATCTATATCTATTGCTTATGATTTTAAAACTGATTAAATGGATGTTAAGACTATATTTTTGCATAAAGAACGAAGAGAATAAATTTCTATGCAACAACAAAAAAGTTTTAAGCTAGAAGGAAAAGAGCACTTGGTTTGTAGATTAAAGAGGTCCCTCTATGGTTTGAAGCAATCACCTTACATATGGTATCAAGAATTTGATTCATTTATTTTAAATTTGGGTTTTATAAGAAGTGAAGAGGATCATTGTGTTTACATTAGATGTATTGATGATCGTATACTAATTGTTGCATTGTGTGTGATGATATGTTGGTTTTTTATAACACCAAGACTATGATTAGTGAGATGAAAGCTCAAATTTGAGGTGTATTTGAGATGAAAGATCTAGGGGTAGCAAGGTATATTTTGGGAATGAAAATCAAGAGAGATTAAGGTAACATAAAGCTTTGGTTATCTGAAAGCAATAATGTTGATACTATTTTGCACAAGTTTAATATGTAGGACTATAAATAAGTCATTTATAATTCCTTTATTTGATGGAATTAAGCTTACTTTATATATGTGTTCTAAAACTAAGGACTATTCTGAAGATATGTCTGACTTATTATATGCTAGTGTTGTAGGAAATTTAATGTATGCAATAGTTTGTACTAGGCCAAATATTGCTCGAGTTGTGGGAGTATTGAGTAAGTTTATATATAATTTTGATAGAGAGTATTATAATTATGTGAAAAGAGTGTTAACTAGTAAACCCACAATGTTGTGTCCCATTTTTTGGCTAGAGTAGGACATTAAAATTAACATTTTTCACCAAATTTTTACTTTATGAAACCTATAGCAACTAAACCATTAATAATTTGGAGATGATATGAACTAGTTATTTGTGAGGATTTGTGTGTATATTCTAAATATATTTTTAAAAAATTAGAAATAAATTATGAAAATTTTAAGTAACTTTTAAGTAACTTATTTTTTACAACAAACAACATTTTTAAAAAGTGGCATTTATGTTGCAACACAACTTTTTTTTTTGTTTCATAAGATGGTTTATATTGTATTTCCAAAAAGAGAAGATACATGCGACTACAATGTAGGTAACCACCAACTATGGAAAACCAATCTAGAGCAACCAAAAATAGCGGGGCAACCTCTGCCTACCAACGCGGCCAAGCTTGAGACTGGAATATCAAACCCATTACCTAAGGTAAAATAAAATAGGTAATTCATTCTGACCAATGTTTGAACACCAAAGATAGGAAACTAGACCCTAACTTGTCGACCATACAAACAAAATTCTTACCTTTTTCCAAAAACGGTTTTAAACTATGCCTTCACAAACATCCAGTATTTACACAAATTTTAACTAACAAACAAATACCAGACCCATACCCAACACCTTGATGCCTAAAATAGAAGACACTCGAACCTCACAAGGAGTTGTTTGCTTTGTAAAATTGGTTGATTTCCTTTATCCATTCGAAGTCATTCACCACCACCATTTGAAAAATCTTCTTCAAAAATTTGACCACAACTGCTACAATCATTTTGTGCTTCACTAGCAACATCCCTTTTAAGTCCAGAAGGAATGGGTAGAGATTTACCACCTCGCCCTAGGATTTAACCATGTCCAAATCCTGGAGCCGCGGTATTCCTCTGCCGAGAAATGTAGCTTTCAATGTCTCATCCAAACCACCAAGAAGACTCTTCTTAAAAATCTTGCCCACAAGTGCCTTCGCCTCCACCTTGGGTGTCCGGTTGTCCAGAATCGATGTCAGAAAATGCGACACAATATGTGTATTAGTCCTAAAGTTTTCCTTGTCCCCCAAATACCCTTTACCTAGTATCATCTTCATGACCACCACGGTGAGAGGACGATATTAAGCAAAATGTACTTGAGGTGCTAGTCTATGACTCGTCGGAAAACATTTTTCTTGTCCTTAGTGTCAAGGAAAATTGGGGTATCCACACTGAAATAGACCACCGACTCAATTGCCATCTCCACTATGAATTTATAGCGCTCTGCCATTACAGCCTGCACTAAAGCATTATGCCCACAGGAAGAAAATGAAACTAAATAGTTTATATGGCCTCACAAACTTCTCAAATAGAAGGGAGGATGCCACCCGTATTATTACGTTATATAATTTGCCAACTCAAATCTGCCAAAAAATCCTGATTTTTCATCATTTAGATGAGTGGGCTTGTGGGGAAATGATGTCAGACAGTCCTAAAGTGACCACGGAGGCCCACACAAAGCTCCCCATTACTGATGCTTGTGGTTCATAAATACCATTTTATGATTGTAGTTCTTGTCATCAAAATTCGAGGTGGCCCCAACCTGTAGACGATGTGGCCACCAACTAGCCACACCAACCTGATTCCACCATAGCCACACACCTCGAGATAGAATTGCCACCACCAATGTGGCAATTCGCCCTCCCATCCACCCACACATCTTGAGAGTGTCGAAGTTAATCCTCCAGGTAAATTTTCTATAGGCTTATGCCATCCACCCCTTAGTTTGACAGAGAGTCTGTTTCTGAGTTTCCTTCCCTTAGAATATGATTGATGAACACCAATTCAAAACCATCTAGGAGATCTAATGAAAATTCTAAACTGACATTCAATTTCTAGTGATTCAACTGCCTAGTTCTGGGTGCACTGATTACCAAAGAGGAGTTTCCCTCAACTACAAGGTTCCTCACCTTCATTTCTCAGCAGAGACATAGGCCCAATATCAACGCTTGCATATCCGTTGCATTGTTGGTTCCAACTGCGAGAGGAGCAACCAACCTCTCCACACATCTAGATTGCTAATTTCTAACTATGCAACCAACTCCAAAGACTCCTGGGTTACCACAAGCAACCCCATTGAAATTAAACTTCAACCATTCAATCTTTGAGGGTCACCAAACAACAGACATCCTTTTGAGCTTATTTGTTAACCCCCCAACCCCTATTTGTGGTGGAATTTTCAGACCGTGCCAACACTTCTACATTAATCCATCCCACAATGTGTAGGTCCTTAGGCCACCTTTATAGTCTGCAAGTCATGCATTTACTATTTCCATGATGCTTGCCTCTATTTTGTTTAACAAAGATTCCCTAGGCATTGCCTTGTCCTGAAAGATGCATTTGTTCCTTTCCTTCCATAGTTCCCATATAACCAAATATGGGCTTGTAGTCCAAACGCCACCAAACATCGCACTTTTCAAAGGTTTTAGCCATCCCAAGAGTAAGCCCCTGAGATTGTTTGGTAGCACTGACTTCCATCGTAGCTTCGCTCTTAGCCAAGTCCAATAGTGTTGGGTGAAGGGGCAATTAACAAACAAATGGTCACATGATTCTTTTTCCTGTTTGCAAAGGACACACCTTGAAGGACCCTAGTAACCTAGATGAGCAAACCTTTCGGTCGATATTACCCTTCCTTACGTCGCTACCCAAGTAAAAAATTATGCTTTAGGTAGGCAATCTGAGCTCCAACACAAATTGGTTGGTAGCCAAGGGGCAGGTCTATTTGAACCGACCAAAACCCTATAACCATCCTTCGCATTATAGATCCTGTTTGAGGAGGCATGCCATCTCAGAACATCTTTGCATTGTCTTGCACACACAATCCTTCTTACCATAGCCTCCTAAAAAATTGAAACCAACCTGGGTTCCAAGCCCAAATATTTTGGACTTTTCCAACTGTAGCTGGAATATTCATCAACTTGGGTGACCTCCCAATAATCACACCCCTTGCTACCCCATACATGTTTGGTTACCTCCCTGACTTGAGCTAAGTATGCATTGGCTTCCAATTTACCACTCCCTTCCCAAGATTCTTCCCAGAAGAGAACCTGACATCCCCCTCTAATTTCCCACATCAAATGGTCTAGAAGCAATTGTCTGCAGCTATAGAGAAAATTCCAATTTCTCGAGCCTTTTGGGAGAGAATTCACAATGAAAATTTTATGTTCTTATTTATCTAAATATTTTGTTTTCAAAATATTCACCCATTTTAACTTTGGTTTAGTGTGTATTGCCCATACTAATTTTGCATTGCCAGATTCTTCAAACCCACCTTGTATGCTTCTTTCCTTTCACAAATCTTCTTCCACTTTATCAATTGAAACTTGTGTTGATCAAAATTACCTTGCTAGAAGAAGTTCTTCATCTTCTGATTAATATCTTTGCACGCCCCGCTTGAAAGTAAAGAAAGCATGAAATTTGGTATAGCTGTGATTACTAATTTCAGCATTGTCAATCTGCAAGCCCATGGAAACCACTTATATTTCCAAGAGGAAAGCTTGGATTTAACTTTATCAATCACTGGTTCCCATAGCTTGCCTAGTTGCACCCCTTTTTCTAGTGGAAGGCCCAAATATTTACATGGGAGCTTGTCTTTATGGAAGCCTAAAATGTGTAGAATTTGTATTTCGCTACGAATATTAGTGTTAAAGAAAAAAATCAAATTTAGCCTAACTTACCTCCTAGCAAGATGCCTAGGAGTACTAATCGAGGAATTTCTTGAAACCTTTTTCCTCCTTCACTGTGGACACGCCAAACAATATATTATCATCTACAAACTATTGGTGGTAACATCGGGGACCCCATGAGTGATCTGAATCCCCTCGAGGCATCCAACCGCTCTTTCCTTTGTGAAAGAATGTATAAGATCTTCAACCCTTATGATGAAGAGAAAGGGTAAAAGGGGGTCCCCCTACTTGATCCCCCTTGAAACACTAAAGAAACCTTTTGGGGAACCAATGAGTAGAAGAAAAAATCTTAGACACTTAATCCATTAAAAAATTCAATTCAGCCATTGCTTGTCAAACCCGAAGGCTTTCATAACCTCGAAGAGAAAATGCCAGTTAAATTTATCGTAGGCCTTTTTGATGTCCAATTTGACCAATATTTCCTTCCTCTTCATCATCTAGATTGAGTGAATCGCTTCTTGTGCGATAATCACCCTATAAAAAATGGATTTGCCAAGCACGAAGCCAATTTGTTCCTCAGAGATTATATGTGGTAGGATACTTTTAACCTTGTTAGCAATTGTTTTGGAAAGGAATTTATATATTGTGTTGCAAAGGGAAATGGGTCAAAATTCATCTAGCGAGTCTAGTTTTTTTCTTTTCAGGATCAGCGCTATGAAGTTTTTGTTGACTTCTTTTAGAGCTTTCCCTGGACTTCTCGAGTCTTTTATTGCTTCAACCAGATCAGTACCTAGAATGTCTGAACACCTTTGAAAGAATTTGGTCAGAACCCATCGGGACCTAGAGCCTTGTTTGTGTTCAACTAAAAGAGGGCCTCCTTTATTTCTTTTTCTAAAAATTTTCTCTATAACATCGTATTTTGTTCATCCAAGATGAGTTGCGAAATTCCACGAGTCTGCATATCCTACAAACTGGATCCAACAGGTTCATTCAGAAGGGCCTAGAAGAAATCCATAGCGGCTGATAAAATTGAAGACATTAGATCTAATGTCTTCAATTTTATCCAACATTCTACCATTGTTGCTCTTAATGCATGAAATCCTATTTACTTCTCACCTTGCTTTTGTTGAGTTATGATAACTTAGTATTCTTATTTGCACCTCGTAGCCAAACTTCCCTTGATTTTTGCTGCCAAAATGTTTCCTCCTTGGCCAATAAATCCTTTAGTTTATTTAGCAGCTCTTTCTCCTGGTGAAACCTGTTCAGATCCATCCCATGACTGATTACTTCTTCGTTTAAATAATGTAGGGCCTCTTCAATTGCCCTCTTTTCCAAGAAGATATTTTTGAAGCACTCCTTATTCCATATTTTTAGTTGTTGTTTGATGAATTTCAATTTTTCCACAAAAATATGCATCTTCGAACTATATGGATTATAGCTAGACCACCACTGTTGTATCAGATCAAAGAAAAGGGGGTCGCAGAACCACATTTTTTCAAACTTGAAAGGGCAACGCACAGGAGAGCGCTCACCAACAATATCTAACAAAACTGGGAAATGGTCTAAACCAATCCCTAGGATAATTTTTCCTTCAAGATTGAAAGGAAAATTGCACAAATCCCCTTTGAAAAAGAATCTGTCCAATCTTTCTGTGATATTGGAGAACCCTGCCCTTCTTTTGGTCCATGTAAACTGACTGTTACTTGTGTTGATCTCAAGCAAAGTATTGGCCTCTACAAATCTTTCAAAGTCTATTGGTGACTGTAGTTGCCTCCCGATGCCACCTTTCTTGTAAGAATCCCTTAATATGGCATTAAAATCACTGCCCAAGATAATAAATTCCAATGTAGGTTCATTGCGGAAGCGACTTAGATCACGCCACAATTCCCTCTTTTGAATACAGGTGACTAGACCATAGACATTAATCAAAATGAAATTCAAATTAGAAGCCAAATTTCTTACCTTACATGTCATCCATTGTTTGGCTGAAACTAATTCCTCCAAGCACATGCTTTGCAGACACCACAACATCATAATCCCACCATATGTGTTGTCTGCATTCACCCCAATTCCATTCTAACCTCTCAATTTCTTAAAGAAACACACTTTTTTTGTCTCACTTAGTTTGGTTTCCTGAAACAAACATATGTCAGCCTAAAAACTCGTCATTTGATGCCTGATGAGGCATCGCTTGTTAGGGACATTCAAGCCCCTAACATTCCAAGTAAGAATCTTCATGGTTCTTCAGGAAGGACCTCACCCTTCTCTACTTTGAGCATTGTGTTGATCTTTAACTAACTAGAAGCTTCCCCATTCCATTTCAATTTCTCTTGGTTGGGAATCCTACCACATCGCTTGTTGTCACCACAATCCAAGGATGCTTTGCAAGGTTCTTTTTGACAAATACTTAACTCTCCCATTACTTTGACATTTTTATCCAATTCATGCACAAGGGGGGACAAGGGCAGGCTATTTCATCCTATAGAGGTTCATCCAACTGGATGTCATCCACCCAATCCTCTGCCACCCTTGCATTGCCAAGGGGGCTTGACCCTTCTTTAGCAGCTTTATCTATCTCCGCGAGCTCAAGTCTTACCTCCATTAGTGAGTCCATATTGTCCTCCTTGATGTTAGGCTTCATAACCTCTAAAGCTTCTATAATTTTTGAATTAAAAAAATGACACACCAAATTATTACCTTGGTCCATCCACTGATCCAATTTCCTCCTCTAGCTCCCTCCCTGACGTAGGAGAGACATTCAATGCCCTATTCTCCATAGTCTTCAACAAAAAAGCACCCTGAGAAATAGTCCTAGGATCCACACCACCATTCCCCAAACTGCCCTGAGCCTAGTTCACGGATGTTTGGATGGGGGTCACATCCTTCTCTATCCGGCGACCTCCACCCAATGATATCCGGGAGCGCATTTTCTATATTTGAATCTAGGATCAAAGGCTCGAGAAAATTTCCCCAATCCGTGAACAAATCGATCTCTCTCCAAAAGGAACTGTGGGGCGTAAATTCTATACAGATTCGTACATATTTGCTGACTCCATCCTGATTGACTCTTTCCTCTGCACAGATGAATTTCCCCACATGATTACCGATGTTTTCTAAAATCTCTAGCTTCCAAAATTCCAGGGGAAGATTTGGTAGCTTGTACCAATCTTGAATCCACTCCAATTGATGCTTTATCAAATCAAAACCTATCTCCCACCTATGAATGTAAAAGTTGAACCCATCCATTAGCCATATCCCATTCAAGATTTGATCCCAGATGTCGGTTGATGGGCATACAACCACAAAGAAGCTATTGACCAGAACCTTGAATTTCATCTCCACCCTCCATTGACCTTGCCACTAATAGATTAAGCCATCCAAATTCAAACTTTTCCCATACCAATGAACAATCAACCCTTGTTGCTCAAGAAAGGATATGGATGGTTGTAGCAGATTTGATTTAATCACCAATGTCACTTTATTCCCTTGCCTGGCATGACCTTCTCCAACCCGCACATTCATTACTCCTAGAGGGGCCCGACACCCAACCCTAGGGTTGCGATTACCAAGCCCCCAATTGAGTTTTTCCTTCGTGGAAAACCATCTCGACCCCCTTGATAAGGGTTTTACCTTTTGTTGTTCCTTCTATTCTAATGTTGCCCATTCTAGCCATGCTCATTTTGATTCATCCTTCTATGAGTATTTGAAATTTGGTGCCAACCTTCATTTTTTGCCCTAGCCTGCAATTACTCTGGAGAAACAACCATTTTTGCATCCTTCACCCATGCCTCCTTGTCACTGACAAGCCGCCCTTGTGATCCACCTGATAAATTTTCGTGTGCCTCCTCTATGAAACCTTTCACCGCTCCATCTAGGCCATCTACAAATTTTTGGCCTTCCTCGCATGCCATCTCCTCCATTGCAACATATAACTTTTTTATTGAAAGGATAAAACTATAATTTTTAAAATATAAATTTGTAACATCAATATCTAGTAAATGAATATTTTTTCATTATTTTTTGTTGCATATTTTTCTTAATTAATATTCAAAGGCAGAGTAATTATAATTTGGACATAGGTGTATGTCGTAACATATAACTTATTTTATATGTATTGATTTTATTTTTTTAAACAAGGACATCAATATGTAATGCACATATTTTTTGAAAACTTTTTTCTATTTTTTTGTGAAACAAATACCTCGATGTTTGGTGAAAAACCTACATTCACAAGAAATAAAATATAAATAATAATAAAATTAAAAATATTCAAAATCATGCTTTTTGGAAAGCTTATAATAAGGGATACATACTTACAAAACATAATTTCTAAATGACTTTATTTGATCCCTCAAAAGATAAAGAAAAAAATGATTTTATGTCAATATTTGGATAGGTGTGAAAGAGACTCAATTGTGGGTATGGTTTAAGGCTAGAAGGGTTCTATCCAAGGGGGTCTTATCTAACCCTCTTCAATTAAAACCATATAGATGGAACCCCTCAAGGATTAACACATTATTTTTTCTAAAAAACATGTCATTTCAGGAAAAAAAGAAGATATCCCAAGTTTGGGACCCATTATTCTAGGATGATCCTAATATATTTGCATGGTACTTTTGATTGTTTTTTGGATTATTCTAGTACCAATAGTGTGGATAAGACATTGGACATACATGATTTTGTTGCAAATTGGGTAAGTGGCTTAGATAATCAAAGGTCTATTAATGGGTATATGTATTTACATTGCTTGGATGAGTAAACAGTAGCCCATGGTTGCTTTATCCAATATTGAAGAAGAGTTTATGACTTACACCCATGTCTCTAAGAAGGCAATATGGTTACAAACATGTGCATGTATTGGTTTGGATTTCAAGGCAATTAAAATTGGTACAAGTGCTAGCAAGAGTGCAATCTATTTAGTAAACAATGTTATGTATCATGCTTAGACTAAGTAGGTATCATACAATTAAATTTTATATTTGTAGCATAAATTTTAGATTTCCATATTGTAGTCTTAACTAATGTATTGTAAACTTGGTAGAACCTACACAATTCATAGATATATCTAACTGAACGACCCACTCAACATTGTAAAGGCTACATTAAATTGTCAACCCAAGGTTTGTAAACTTGTGATGGCGCCGCATTGTATGTGTCTTCAAAGACTTAAGGCTACCTACGTTATCTTATTCAAGGTGTTATACTTGTTGGAAATTCACATAATTGCATAACAGTTAAAGAAACAAACTAGAGCTAATGGCTAAAGGAACCTACAACTTAACCTGTAATTGTACTACTGCTAATAAAGAATTACTGAACTAACTTAAAACTACTCAAACTGGCAATTAAAATTACTCTAACTTCCAGAGTACTATAGATTAACGAAATACATGCATGCTCATGAACATTCATTGTTGATAATCAAAGTATGAGAGTCTATTATGCTTTACATGCAATTTATGAAACAATGATAAATATAAATAACTACTAAACATAAATAAACAACTATAAATGAAGTGAAGAACGGTTACCTTGAGTGGCCTGCTCAAGTGATTGCCTTCACTTAACTAGAAGAAAACCTAAATATCAGATTCTATGCATCCATGTGAAATTGAAATTTATTCATTACACATCACAAAAGATTACACAAAATCTTCTTCAAAGACTATATTCAATAAAGTTATTCTAAATAATCAACATGTTTGTAGATAATAACTGAACTTGAAAAGCAACTGATAATGAAATATTAAAATCAACTAACTTATCTAAGGAATTAACCACCGACTATATACAAGCATGAGGGAGTTTATTCCAAGTAACAATAACTACAATCATTAACTATCACTCCTAGATATTAGAGTATACAGTTAAGATTGAGTTGTTCAAACTATAACTAAAAAAAAAGAGCTGTGATAGAGCTAAAATTCTATAAAATAGAATTGCATGTAAAACACACAAACAATTATTCAAAATCCTATCAACAAAAGAATTCTTCTTCTTCAATGCTTTATTATCTATCATAATGATGCACGACCAACTCCATCAGGTGTCTTCATACAATAGTTATTGTATTTAGCTTGATCTGACACTTCCTTTGTTTCGTTGTCCCAGTCTTCCTTTCATTGTGGGTTACAACTTTCAGTTGCTACATGTTATAGTTCCTTTCTGAGATGCAAGAGATTAATCCATAAAACATATATACAAAGCTAATTACCATAATTAAACACAAAATTCCATCCACATTTCATGCATACTCATAAATAAACTACACAGTACTACAATATTATAACCATATTTCCATTACTATGATTTAGGTCCAAGGTTGTATAATAAACATGAAAGGATAACATAGCATAGGAGTATTGTATAAAATATTTATCTAATAGTCTTTGAAAGTATGGATAAAAGCAATAGAAAATAGGCTAATAACTAAACTCATCATTCCCCCAGCTATACTTTTGATTGTCCTCAAACAAAACACTAGGGGTATAGATTATATCATACGTTGATCTCTCTAAGGTCCATGAAAACATCAACCCCCTTGATTTTCTTTAAGTAAAAACCTTTGTAAGTTGCAAGTTGTCTCTTTTTGATATTCTTATCTTTCTCACATTCCTCACCATTCTTGTCGATCCAATGTGGAACTAGATAGAGTAGCATAGGTGGGTGAAATGTGAGTGGTACCTAGTGAATTCCTATATCAACACCAATTCTTATGTATCTGTGTACCCTTTCAAGCATGGTGGTGAAATTGTACATGGAATGAGGTTCCTTTCTCTAAAAATCTAGGTTCAAGTTGTTCCATCTGCTCTGAATATAACTGTTACATTGTTGACCCAGGCCTATAATTAATGTTTGCATTCTTTTGTAGTCTGTTGTCCTTAGTTTCATAATTTTCTACCTACACCTTTATGATCCAGGAGTTTCAACCATTCATCTATAACTACATTAGGGTCTTTAGATTCTTTCCTTATGGGGAGAGCAATTTATTTCTCCCTCTCCTCATATTCTTCCATTATTTCTCCCCCAAATTATTCATTTATATGATAAGATGCTAGTTCCCTTGCCTAGAGATCCCATACAAAGATCAGAGGAGTCCACATAATTGTGTAATTAGTATTCACATAATTATGTAATTAGTATTCACATAATTGATCTTGCTCCTTAGGTGTAGAATCAACAAAAACATTAAGAAACTCAAAAATTTTGCTCATCCCAACTGGCTGATTATATATTAGCCTACTAAACTGAAAACTCAAAAAAAATCCTACAAAAATAGTGCATATGTCCTTATTGGAGGCTTGCATCTTATGATCTGTGTGGCTTTATTTTCCACTTCTTCCAGTCTGACAACTGATTTCCTTAACTCAATAACTTTCTTTTCCAACACCTTAGCATGTTCTTCAATCAAAGTTTCTTTTTATTTCTTCCACTTTTCCTTGTACAAACTCATTAGTCACCCTCCATAGATAATAACCAAGTGACAAGGTTGTATGGTGAATTGGAGTTCTTATGGAAGTAGGTCTCTGATTTGGTACTGCCAATTCTCCATCCCCTGTCTTAGTAATGGCCAATTGTGCCAATAAATCAAGTTTAGTACCATGGACATATGTTTACAATTTTTCCTCAATTTCTTATATTTTTTTCCCTTTCCTTGTCTTTTTTTCATATTTCTACACTAACTCTTCCAAATGTTTGATTCTTTCTGAGGCTTCTTGGAGCTCCTTCCTAACATTTCTTTCTTCTACATTTCCTGTATTTTCATAAATTGCTCATTACCTCCCCCTTCATAGTCCTCATAGGTAGGACTATCTAGGGTTTTCTTTGCAACAAACACATCATATCTCTTCCTTTTCATAGGTATATTTACATTTCTAGGGATATTTCCCTTTCCTTCAGAGCTTGTCTCTATTAACATGTCATCTTCCTCCTGCTGTTCTTTGCCCTTTTCCTCTTCCTCAAATTTCTCCACACTTCCTCTCATGACACCTTGTTTCTGTAATCTGCCTAAGCGCCTAGGTATAGGTGTTTCATTTTTAACATCCTTATTCTTCTTTTAACATCCTTCTTTTTCTTTTTTGTTTTAGAAGGTGTTGATGATGTGGATGTACTACCTCGTCTGCTCTTGGGTTTTGGTGGTTTTGAAGAAGATGGAATTTCTTCAACTACTAGTGACTTGGACTCTAGCACATTGTGCTCCTCATGTTCACCTTGGCTATTGGTAGGTGAAGCCATAGGTGAGACATGAATAATTTCTCTTATAGGTTCATCTTGTTAGGAAACTTCCAGCCATCTAATGACAATTTCCACATAACCCAAAAGAGATAACAATGCAAATAAGTACTCAGAATCCACATGCAAGAGAATAGACAACATACCCATCAAAGATGACACAAGATATACCCTAGGAAAACCCTCAAAAGGGAAAAACCAAGCCTCCAAAAGCATCCACACTCCATGTATTATTTAGCAATGAAAACCCATTACAATACATCTGTAGAGACTCCATGAACACTTCTAAAGCAACAAGCTATCCATGCATTCCATGTGACCAAGCATGAATCCACACATCCCATGCCATGCTTCAAACCCTCACACATGCACAAGCTCTAACCTGCAACAAAACTCTTCAACCCTAAACAACTACCCTTGTGGTTGCTTTTATAGAAGCAAGCTCCCACAAAACCACCAAGTGGTATTACATAAACCATGTGCCCAAAACCATGAACTTATAAAATCATGTGACCCCACATTTAATATTGGGTACTTTATTATATTTTATTTTTCCCCAATATTAAATAATTACATTTTTACAATT
The DNA here is from genome assembly GCA_007115665.2 of Sequoiadendron giganteum. Classification (NCBI taxonomy): domain Eukaryota; kingdom Viridiplantae; phylum Streptophyta; class Pinopsida; order Cupressales; family Cupressaceae; genus Sequoiadendron; species Sequoiadendron giganteum. The sequence continues at coordinate 47,736,843 of CM021104.1, forward strand.
AAGTCCCAATGTAACATACAACATAAAGTGGCCCCAACATTATAATAATTATGCAAGGTGTACAACACCTCATTCTAACCATCTCCAACTTGTTGTATACATTGCATAAGGGGGTAACAAGTAAGCTCAAACATCAAGATAATAAAATCCATAGGTAACATGTACCATCCTGGAATCCAAGTGCTCCATCAAGATACCTGTAACAAGAACCAAGGTGACCAACATCTCATCCATGAATGCTCTCATCCTCCACCATGCCAACGCACTAAGATAAGAACACATCCAAAGAGAAAACACACCAACTGTCACAAAGAAGCACAATCCTGCTTCAAACTGATATCTCAAATCACAAACACTCAATCCAAAAGAAAAGAATATGCACCAGTAGCTATCAAGAATAAATCACCATAGCTGAAATGACACCCACAGAAAATGCCAACACATCCAACTATCTATACCTCCAAGGTATACATAACATAGTAACTCATGCCACCGATCATATCCACCCATAACTTGCAATTACAAACTCCATGTGCAAACCTGTCAAAGAGTGACATATACATCCAGGAGCTCCCACTGCATGGGCGATGTCCAGATGAATGCAAACCTAGAATGAGCGCATTCAACGCGTCGCTTCGTTAACATTCCAGAAAGAAGGCACCATCACAAGTGATCAAGGTACACCAAGTCTACTAACAACATCACATAGAAGATGTAAACATGTAGTACCAAGGAACATCCACAATGATATGCAAAACTTGCAAACCAAACACCTGTAGCATGTCCTCCTACACACACCTCTAAATGCCAACTATTTCAAGTATGATCTCCTCCATAACACCCCATAAAAAAAAAATCCATAACAACATCCAACCATCCAATCACCAAGATCAAACATAACATATTTATCATGTAACTAATCATGGATGTAAGCATCTCAAAACAAAAAGATCAAACTCAATGTAACCATTCCCAAACCAAGGAAATCAGCCCAATAAACCATCTCCTAAACTCAACATGTACAAGGAGATAAACATGCCAACACTCCTCAAATGAACCCTCCAGAACCAAATACCCATGGCTCAAGATCTATATCCATGAGAAGACAAATCATAAACATAATGCACTTGAAAGAAAATGGGCAATACCTCTCAAGTGAACCACCGAGTAGACCAAGAGTGGGGATTGAGAATGCTCCTCTAGGATATCCAAGTCATCATGACTCAACCAAGAACACTCTCCTCATAGGTCCATGTTGAACTCACGTCCAACCAAGGTGTAGGCTCCTTGGATTTCCTGCTGAAATCTCATCAAGAGTAACTGTCTCAGGCAAATTTCTCTAATCACAAGAGAAATCCAACCTCACCTACATCTCCAAGTATCCATGAGCACCTGTAACCAATCAATCCATGCTAAAATCTAAGCAAATGATCAATGTACTCAATACAAAGAGAACCAACCAAGATCAAAATCATAGCTCCAACTGCAGAATCAGGAACATAAACATGACACCATGATCTCACATCTTCTCAAAAGAAGATCACATGCTCAAATCATCATAACATGTACCATGCCACAACTCTAAACCGGTAATCAAGAGTATACCATGACATAATAACAAAACCATCCTACAACCAAGGATCACCTGTCAAAACCAACAGGTCATAAATAATACCTCAACATCTCTAGCACCTGATGTCAATGAACTCTCACTGTAGCACACATAATCAAAGAGCTCCTCCATGACACCAATCAACTCCTACTGACGAAAACCATCCATAATCAACAATAGATCCACATCATTGCCAAATGCTCCCACTGAACTGTTATACCGAGCAATCCCATGGCATCATGATGCACACAACCAACACCACATCATTGGCATAAGCTCACACCAAACCTGTGAATCCAAGCTCTCAATGACAACATGATAACCATCCTCTAAAGCAAGAAGATACACTGCCAAACCATCATAACCATCACCGCCAATCCATCACTGTCAAAAGCTCCCATTGAACCGTGTAACCAAGCTATCCATGACATCGTGATACCAATCTCCTCAAACCAAGAAGATACACCACCACAACCTGAATCAGTATCCAATCCAACACCACCAACAATGCACTTGCATAAACCATCATGACATGCCAAAGTCTCTAATGCACAAGAAACATCCATGACACCATGATCACCACCAAATGTACCAACATCACCCAACCGTGTCCACATATCTGCATAATCATAGTCAACTACATAGGTCTCATATCATGACTGTACCTGGTAATACCATCTTACCTTCTCAACATGACATCAAAATTAGAAAACCAAGTGACTAAACCAAGCCACCAAAACTGAACATGCATCAACATTCAAATATCAATGGGCAAAGACAACCCATATCCAAGTGATAAATGCAACATGTAAGTATAGACCGCCTACAACATTGCACAACTTATAGATACAACAATGCAACATACAAATCCAACCATACAGTGGTAACCATGTCAAATAAGACAATAATCTGAGATGTACAACTAAGCATACAATGAATCCAACATCAAATCTCCCAAATTCGACAATCCATAAGCTCATAGTATCACCATAGTCAACATAACCCATAAAAAACTTAGATAAAGAAAACAAAAAATAAACCATTCCAAAATAACTTCAAACCTGATCCACTATGTAGTGCTCTAAACAAGCTTTTCGTTGACTATTCGAAGTCCAAAATCCGACTCCGTATGCACCCGATATGCCCTCTCGAAGCTCAAAACAAACATCTGACTTTGACCAAGCAAAACACTGTCAAAACTGAAAAAACCTGAAAATTTTCTGATATCACAGCATAGAGCTCTAAGTCACCTTTCCAACGAGTCCAAGAAGTCGAAAAACCGACATCGTGGGTGAAACATATGCCTCCCAGAGTAAAACTGCTCCAATCTGACTATAATGCAAATTCTGGTGGATCCCACTCCAAAACAAATATTAATTTATTTTTTTTCAAAATTTAAAACTGGCGGATTTTTCAATTAATATTTAATTTAGAAAACTCCAAGTGCATGGAACCGATCCATTAATGAAAAGCAATTTAATTTAAAAAAAAAAAAAGGTTTAATAAGTGGGGTGGGTAAAGATTAGAAAGGATTTCATTTAAACTTCATGCGGCCACTTCATTTCTTTCAAGATTCAAAGTTTAAGATTTTATGAAGGCCGACATATGAAATTTTTGCAGGCTGAGAGTACGCTAATACAAGCAGGAGCGGGTACAGGTCTGCCTACCCCATACCCCCATATAATATTTTTGAATTTTTTTTTTTTGATTTTGTTTTTCAATAACGTTTTTCTATCAAGATTTTTGATATTTTGTTTTTCATTTTTTGCAGGTCAAAATTTTTCACCGACGGGATTTTTTATATTTTATTTTCTAATGACTGTACCATCGACGTCTGTACGACCGAATAGGGGTATAGGCAATTTTTTTTGAAATTTTTCACAGTAACAGAAATAGGTCAAATCATATATCAATCTTTGTCTCTCGGCCAACCCAGATCCAACCATGAGGTCCATTTTGTTCCAGGAGGTCATCTGCAATTTTTCTCCCACAAAATCCTCAAATGAATGCACAACCAAGAAACCATTTTTGCCCTAATTTTTTCACACCCCAAATCTGCAAACCCATCATAATAGCAAACCCAAAACCCTCAAATCTGCAATAAACAACCTGCAAAACCCTCATATCTTGCCATGTCTTTCATTCTCTCATGCATTGCATAGATTCAAACTTAAGCAATATTTTTTCTCAACCTAGGGTTATCCAACCACAACCATGGCTCTGATACCACTTGTTAGGAAACTTGCAGCCATCTAATGACAATTTCCACATACCCTAAAAGAGATAACAATGCAAATAAGTACTCAGAATCCACATGCAAGAGAATAGACAACATACCCATCAAAGATGACACAAGATATACCCTGGGAAAACCCTCAAAAGGGAAAAACCCAACCTCCAAAAGCATCCACACTCCATGTATTATTTAGCAATGAAAACCCATTACAATACATCTATAGAGACTCCATGAACACTTCTAAAGCAACAAGCTATCCATGCATTCCATGTGACCAAGCATGAATCCACACATCCCATGCCATGCTTCAAACCCTCACACATGCACAAGCTCTAACCCACAACAAAACTCTTCAACCCTAAACAACTACCCTTGTGGTTGCTTTTATAGAAGCAAGCTCCCACAAAACCACCAAGTGGTATTACATAAACCATGTGCCCAAAATCATGTGACCCCACATTTAATATTGGGTACTTTATTATATTTTATTTTTCCCCAATATTAAATAATTACATTTTTACAATTAAATCCCAATGTTACATACAACATAAAGTGGCCCCAACATTATAAGAATCATGCAAGGTGTACAACACCTAATTCTAACACATCTTGTGGCTCTAAAGTCTCAGGTACTATCGATGCCTCTAGTAAACTATGATATCTTCACATTTCTTATAATCTTCCCAATCTACCTATGGGTGTTGAATTCTTAAGCTTATCTTTACTAATAAGGCAATAAAATAGTGGTGTGATAAGGTAGTGTCAATTTGTTTCCTTTGATACTCTAATTCCATTCTATTCAATATATTATAAAGGAAATTTGGCACATTTACCAACCTATTGTATCGAAGGTGACTACACAATTTAAAATGTATAGTATACAAAAGATTTTTCCTATCGTCATAGGTAAGATATATGATGATATAGGAAGCACAATTAGCCCAAAACCATGGAAGATAGATCCTCTTTGTACCTTGTTAAGACGAGTCCAAAATCTCTTTTCATTCACAAAATTCCTCTCTAGCGGCAACTGCATCTGCATGTGCTGCTGAGATATCACTTTGTGTTTCTGGACCTGTATCTTAATTACTGTGATCACCATACTACTGAAATAGAGAGAAAATAGAACCACCTTTTTGTAGTGGTTTCTTATACAACTTCAATTTGTGGCCATTAACCATAAGAGATAATCTGACTGCATCTATGGTGTGCAACTTGACCACTCCATTAGGATAAACAATTGATTTCATAAGGTCCCAACAACCTCGATTGGAGTTTCCCTTTGAAATATTTATACCTTGAATCATATAATAATGCCCAGTCCCCTGCAATCAACTCCTTTGTTTTGATATATTGATCATGCTATTTCATCCTTTTTTGTTGTACTATCTTAATGTGATGGATTGCCTCCATTTTGATTTCATCTAGTCCATTCAAATGATGTAACCTCTCCTTTTGAGCTATTGTTAGATGCATTTCCATCTCCACTACTATTCTTAATGTCTTATATTCAAAATCATTTGGAAGAACTACTATTTTACCATATACTAGCTCAAAGGGTGTAAAACCAATTGTGCTTTTCCAAGTTGCTCTATATGTCCATAATGCTTTTGGTAACCTTGCAACCCAATATTTCCTATGTAATTACATTGTCTTGGTGAGAATACTTTCAATTTCTCTATTAGTAACTTCCATCTAACCATTGGCCTGAGGTTGATAAGGTGTTGACTTTTTGTGCCTAATTTATATTCTTCAACTAATTTGGTGATGAGGTTTGAAGTAAACTATGGACCTTGATCAGTGACTATTTCCCTAGGTACTCCATACCCAGTACAAATTTCCTCATACAAGAATTTAGCCACATTGCCATCTTTGGAAAAATGTAAGGCCTTTAATTCTACCCACTTTGTTAAATATCCAATGCAAACTAGACTGTATTCCTTGTTATTGGAGGTAGGTGAGATTGGTCCAATAAAGTCTAGACCCCATTTGTCAAAGGGAGCTAGTGTTAACTAAGGTTGTAATGGAATTTCATCACTCTAGGTTGGCTTACCCATACTTTGACACCTATCACAACTCCTTGTGTATTTGACATAATCCTTGTGCAAAGTTGGCCAATAATAACCAATTGTGAGGATTTTGAACGTTGTTATTTTTGTTCCAAAATGACCCCCACATGGCTCATCATGGCGAGCCTTCATGATATCAAATATTTCATCTTCCCTTATGCACCTTCTCATGATGTTATTAGGGCCAGTGTAAAATAGATAACCTGATATCCAAGAGTATGGAAAACGCCTATGTACCAACTATCTCTTTTCCCCTGGAGAAAAGTGTGATGGAATTTTCCCTGTCACTAAATAATTGGAAATGTTAGCATACTAGGGTATATATACATTTAGAGAAAATAAATGTTCACCTAGAAATGAATCATTCACTACTCCTTCAAATAATTGTCTTGGCAATCTTGACAAACAAATTTCCACTACATTGGCCTTACCAGGTTTGACCACTATTGTAATATCAAACTTTTGTAGAAGGAGTAGCCATCTTACTAATCTACCCCCAACTACAGGCTTGTTCATCAAGTATCTGATAGTTGTATGGTTTGTATGGACAAAAGTTGAATAACCAATGACGTAATGCCTGACCTTATTGATGGCATGCTCTACTGATAGCATCTCTTTTTTTGTAACAGTATAATTTAGCTTTACTCCCTAAAGATTCTTGCTAATGTAGTAAATTGCATACTCTTTGTTACCTTATTTCCAACCCAAAACTACTCCAATAGAAAAATCTTAAGCATTTGTATATATGAAAGGGTAAGGTCCAATTTGGCCACCTCAAAATAGGTGCTTGAGTCAAGGCTTTTTTTAACTCTTCAAAGGAGTGTTAACACTCTAATGTCCACTCAAATTTGATGTCTTTACCAAAAAAAACAAACAATGGTGCAAAAACCTTATTGAAGTCTTTAATAAACCTCCTGTAGTAACCAACATGACCAAGAAAACTTCTAACATCTCTTTGCTTCTATGGAATAGGCAAGGTAGAAATAATTTCTATCTTATGTGGATCAACCTGAATCCCTACACTGGATATGAAGTGCCCTAAAATAATTCCTTGATTCATCATCATAAAGCACTTTTCATTGTTGAGTGACAAGTTGTGTTCTTGCATATTTTTAATACTTTTCCAGATTGTTAAGGGCTTCCTCATAAGTTTCCCCATATGTGGGAAAATCATCCATATATATCTCCATACAGTCGTGAGCATAATTAGAAAAGATGTTGAGCACCACCCTCTGAAAAGTAGTTGGAGCATTGCATAAACCAAAGAGCATAACATAATAGGCATAAGTACCCCAAGGACATGTAGATGTAGTTTTGTCTTGATCTTCTATAGTAATTTTTATCTGATTGCAACCACTAAAATCATCTGGGAATGAAAAGTACTTCTTTCTAGCTAAAGATTCAAGCACTTGATCTATAAAGGGCAGTGGAAAATGGTCCTTCCTAGTGGTTATATTCAGTTCCCTATAATCTACACAAACTCTCCATTTTGCACCTTTCTTGGGAACAATGACCAAAGGTGAGACCCATTCACTATCAAATATAGGATAGATAAAGCTTGCATCAAGGATTTTTTGAAGTTTAGATTTAACTATGTCTCTCAAGGTAGGGTTCATTCATCTTTGAGACTGCCTAATGGGTCTATAACCATCATTGATATAGATCTTATACATACATAAGTCAGGATATATGCCTTGCATATAATGGTAATCCCATGCATATGTTTTTACATGTGCCTGAAACATTATGTGTAGGGAATTTTATTGCTCTTCAGTCAATGCATTGTTTATGTTCAACATTTTTCCTGGCATGATTTATAATTCCTTGGACGATTCTTGCACAGATGAGAGATCAAGGCTTGGAATAATTGGTACACACTATTGTGGAAGTAAAGAATAAAATATCTGAGATATTTCTTCTGAGGAATTGGTGGGTATAATAATTTGCAAGGGGTCTTGTAGGCATGCGAGATAGTCCTATTATTGTGGGCTCCTGTCGTATCCATTATGTATTATGTGAGCAATGAACTCATCTTCACCTTGATCGTCCAATAAAGGGTTACATTTTATAGTCATCAATGTTAATGTTTACATGGAATAATTATCTTCCTCATCCGAAGTGGGCCAAATAGTTTGCTCAAGATCAACATAAGGTTGGGTTGATGGATAGAGGACCAATTTCTTGGTCATAGTCCGATTAGATATTATCAAATTTCCAAACTACAACCTATGAATGTACTAGTTGTAGCTAACCATGGTCTGCCTAGGATGAGTGGATATCCTGCAAGATTAACCTTTGGATATAAAACTATGAAATTAGTAGGGTATTCCCAAGAATCTAAGGAAATAACCAAACCTTCAATAATTCCTTCAGGCTTGACTATTGACCTATCAACCAATTATAAAATAGTTTGTGTAGGTCCAAGGTTGGCTAACCAAAATAATTGCATTGTTTTTTTTAGTCATAACATTGATTGTTGTCCCTAAGTCTATTAAGGTGTTCTTGATAAGGGTCCCATTAATCTTAACGTCCACTACTGGACTACCGGGGTCGATGTATTTTAGGATAGTAATGTTCCCTAACATGATATCTGTAAGGTTTCCTAAGACATGTACTATCCGAGGATCCTTCTTTTTCCTCCCCAGTTTCTTAAGACATAGGTCCCTGACTATTTTAGTATAGATTGGATGAGAGGGATATTGATATTGGCATCCCTAAGTTGAACCAATAGGTCTGTCTTAGATTGTGTGTGATGCTTTTGAATGGCTAAGTGTTTAGGAAAATGAGGCTTTAGACTTGAGGTAGTTTAGTGTACTTAATTTGACTAAGGTTCCAAAGGTGCTTTGCTTGAAGCTTCAACTACAGGTTCCTCATCCTCCATCTCAGTGATTTGAGAGGATGAAGGTCTAGCAAGTTATTTTCATAATCTAAGGTGGAAATCAGTCACCTCTACCCCACAGGTGGGGTATTGCATACCTTCATTAGTATAAATCAATTGGACAGGCTTGTTGTTAGGGTTAGGTACAAGTTGAGCAAGTATTTATGGTGGCTTGAGTGGATGGGATGTAGGATTTGATGGAGTCATAATGGATTATTTTTGGGGTTGAGGAGGAAGCATTGGCAACTGATAGTTCATGTTTTGTTGTTGCCACTACTGACCTTTTTTCCATTGAGGCTGCCATTGGTTCAGTTGTGTTGGCCATTAAGGATTGTAATTGGAATCATATAAATTTTGCTGTGATCAAGGATTCAATTGTTGCTAGTTTCAATTTTGTTGGGGTTGTGGCCATTGTTGAGGGTTTTTCCATTGATTTTGATTAGCTGGTCATGGCTAAGAATTCCAAGCAAATTTTTTTTGATTTCCAATGGGAAAGGGTGAATTGAAGTTAAGAGGGTCTTGTGGTATACCTCGCCTTTGTTTCCATGACCTTCTTTGAGCTATGTAAAATATTTGTCCATCTTCTCCTTCAAGTGGTTGAAAATGAGGTCTTTCAATTTTGTCTTGCTGAATACTAGCCACCGTCTTGAATTTACAGTTTGCTTTCTTTGCCAATAGTTCGGGTAGTATTTAGTGAGCATTGCTTCAACTTCCTCTTGCTTCTTATTAATGTGGGGAGTATTCAATTGAGTTGTTAAATGGATGATTATGTCCTTCATGTTGGACAACAAGTTGCTTATCTCTATCTTTGAAACCCCAGTGGATGATTTACCAATAGTGAATGTCCTGTCTCCTCTTGGTCTCTTAGTGAAAGTCTTGGAATAATTCCTGTAGACCTTCAAAATGTCTTCAAATTTTATTTGAGAGATATCCCCTTGTCCAATGAGCAGAGGGCACCCATACAATCTTCGTTGACTCCTCACAAAAATTCTAACTTGAGGGATTCCTCAAATAACTTGTTTTGTGGGTTTTTCTTCAAGGAAAACTAAAATATCTCCACATAATCTTCTAGTGGCTCATCCTCCTTCTGTGACATTCTAAAAATGTCTTCTCTCCTCCTATTAAGACCTCTACAGTAGTCTTGGTACTTATCTAAGAATAATGTTTTCATGGTATCCCAATCAAGAACAACATCCCTGCTTAATCCCATCAATCATCTTAGGGCCACATCTTTTAGAATGGAAAGTAAGAGTTTGAGCCTATGAGCATCAAAATCATAGTCATAACTTCTGCATAGGACATCAAATTCAAATAGGAATGTATTTGAATCCTTAGTCATCAACCCATAAAAGATTGGTAATGTTGAAGGAGGGATATTCTTTGGCACAATAGCCCTTTCTTGGTTGGTGATTGGGAACTCAAAGGTTGCACATTTAGGATCATCCACTACATCACCCATGGTTCGGTATGCCCCCTCTGTAAGTATAGTAGATGTTGGTGATGGGGAAATTTCTTCTTCAATATTACCCTTGCTTTGAGTACTTGATTCAACAATTTCTACTATGGCTTCTTGGCGTGTATAAGGGAGGAATCTGCCCAAAGAATCTCTCTACCTCTGCATGCATGAAATGTGGCTTTACACAATAGCAGTCCTGCACAATGTTAGCATATCTTTTTGGTGTTTTGGAAAAGATTAAGTCTAATAGTCCTAATGCTGAAAACAAAATGTAAATTATGAAAGCTTAGAAAAAAAGTCTATGAAGATAGCACCATCCTCGACAATGACACCAAAAATGTAGTCCTAACTAATGTATTGTAAACTTGATAGAACCTACACAATTCAGAGGTATATCTAGCTGAATAGTTTGAAATCAACATTGTAAAAGCTACATTAAATTATCAACCCAAGGTTTGTAAACTCATGATGGTGCTACACTGTATATGCCTTCAGAGATTTAAGGCTACCTAGGTTATCCTATTCAAGGTTTTCTACTTGTTAAAAATTCATAGAATTGCATAATAGTAAAAGAAACAAACTAGAGCGAATGGTTATGGGCACCTACAACTTAACTTGTAATTGTATTGTTGCTAATAAAGAATTATTGAACTAACTCAAAACTACTCAAACTGGCAATTAAACTTACTCTAACCTATGGAGTACTATAAATTAACTAAATACATGCATGCTCACGAACATTCATTGCTGATAATCAAAGTATGAGATTCTATTATGCTTTACATGCAATTTATGAAACAATAATAAATAAAAATAACTACTAAACAAAAATAAACAACTATAAATGAAGTGAAGAACAACTACCTTGAGTGGCCTGCTCAAGTGACTGCCTTCACTTAACTAGAACCAAATCTAAATATTAGATTCTACACATTCATGTGAAATTGAACTTCATTAATTACACATCACAAAATATTACACAAAATCTTCTTCAAAGATTGTACTCAATGAAGTCATTCTAAATAATCAACATGTTTGTAGATAATAATTGAACTTGAAAAGCAATTGATAATGAAATACTAAAATTAGCTAACTTGTCTAAGGACTCAACCACCAACTATATACAAACACGGGGGAGTTTTTTTCAAGTAACACCTAATTGCAATCATTAACTATCACTCCTAGATATAAGAGTATACAATTAGGATTGAATTGCTTAAACTATAACTAAAAAGAAAGAAGAGTTCTAATAGAATTGAAAATTTGTAAAACATAATTGTATGTAAAACACACAAATAGATATTTAGAATCCTACCAACAAAAGAATTCTTCTTCTTCAATTATTTATTAGCTATCATAATGATGCATGATCAACTCCATCGGGCATCTTCATACAATAGTTATTACATTCAACTTGATCTGGCACTTCCTCTGTTTTGTTGTCCCAATCTTCCTTTTGTTGCAGGTTACAACTTCCAGTTGCTATGTGCTACAGTTCCTTTATGAGTTGCAAGAGGTTAAATTCATAAAACATATACACAAAGCTAACTACCATAATTAAACACAAAATTCCATCCACATTTCATACATATTCACATATAAACTACACAATACTACTATATTATAACCATATTTCCATTACTATGATTTAGGTCCAAGGTTGTATAATAAAAATGAAAGGATAGCATAGCATATTAGGAGTATTGTCTAAAAGGCTTATCTAACAGTGTTTGAAAGTATGCATAAAAGTAACAAAAATAGGCTAACTTAACCCATCAGGAAACATCCATGCACACATCAACAAAACTAATTCTTCTTTCATATAATATGCACATTCAAAGCCTCTACAACTTCATCTTAATGGTCGAGCACTCAATTTGACTACACTAGACTCACATTACACAAGATAACAACACATTAAAGTGCTTCTCAAGAACACAATCTAGTCTTGCACAACATAATTTTGTCATTTTGTCTGATCAAGCTACTTCTACATTCATTTTGTATGATCAATATACTTCTACATAAGATCATTCATATTGATATTTAGGTAATTCCCTATTAGATCATTTGTATTAACATTATGCATTACTCTACATTTCCATCTTCTACATATAGAGAGTAGTTTCTCTCAACAAGAACACATAGGTTCAATATCACCCTATCCTTTTAGCACTGAAGTATAAGGGAATCTCTTTTGGCCATCTACAAGCATGCATAATTATGATCATGAGTTAAATTAGAGCTATACCAATAATATTTGGACCTTCATCGGTTCATAGGTAAAAGTGTGACTATTTCACATATTCATTCTCTTGAGCTTTATAAAAGCTTTCCAACTTCACATCTAGAAGTCATCTTCATGCACACACTCACCAAATTACATCATGTATACAACTAGTCCCACTTTTTGCACTAGATCACCTCCAAGTCCTTTTGAATATAACAAGGATGACCCACTCTACAACAAATGAGAAGAGATCTATACATAAATACACAAAGATTCACATGATTAATGATTTTTTAGATAAATATTCAACTAAGTTTTCCACTTTTTCATTGTAAATATAATAAAGACCATCACTCTACAAGAAAGAGAAACTAATTTATTCATAATTCTACATAACTCATTCTCTTAGGCATCGAGTCAATATGTGCTCATCTCTTACTATAATATTTCCTTGCTCACTCAACACAATATCAATATGCTCTGCACATGAATAAAATTAACATAATGGCTTTGTGCACATTTATATTCTAGCATTGATTTTAATAACTCCTCATAATTTTTAGCAAAGTATGTGCACACATTCCTTAGTTACACCATGCAACTTTAAGGGTCTACACTCACATATTCAATAATAACATAGTCATATCCTATAACATTGATCCAAAATAGGTACAACCTACACATGGGTGCACATCCATCTACTTTAGTATGCTAGTTCAATACTATATACTTTAAATAAATGTAAACACATAGAACCACACAATATAACCATCCATCCAACACCATATGGGTTTAACATCAATCACCCACTCATCCACATGTAATGTACACCATATGTACATGATATCTATCAACCTTCTATTTGTAGGTGTAGCTAACAATTACTATATAAGTAACAACCTGTGTACATAGTTTAGACAAAGGGTTTCCAACTCATAATACATAATATAGTCTATTACAAGTATGCATATGAAACCTTACAAAATCACCGTTACTATGGATTATACCTCTCCAAAATGCCTCTGACAAATAAGGTGTATGCAACCTCTCACTACTTGGTCATGGGACTTTGCTTCTTGCCATAACCTCTATGTAATATTATAAACATACATGCAATATCAAAGAAAATATGGAAATATTTTTCATGTGTTTGTTATGAATTTATTATGCTTCAACCATGGATTTTTATAACAAGGTTTTTATAGATAAGTAGGAGGTATTTAGCGTGTCAAATTGTGATATTGCTATCAAGATTCAACCATGTAGTTTTACGAGTCAAACTTATTGACCCATGTTTCAAGAGTAGTGGTTCACACGAACCCATCTCTCATGATAGTGAATGGTTCATTTAGCACTCAATGCATCTAGGTGATGCTCATAGAGCAGGAGTGGTATTGGGATGGGTGACTTTCCGAGAAGGCCCAATGCGTCACCTCTGTGAGAATCACCTAGATGCAATGAGTGCTAAATGGACCATTCGCTATCATGAGAGATGGGTTCGTGTGAACCACTACTCATGAAAAATAGATCAATGAGCTTGACTCATAAAACTACACAGTTGAATCCTGATAGAAATATCACAAGGTTTTATAGTTCAATCTTTCTAGTGGAAGTAAACCTATTTTCATTGGATTGGCCATACCTTCACCTATATGTGAGGTTGTTGTCTATTCTTAAAGGGAAAATAATTTATTATAAGAGACAACTCTATATAAATACCACTCTAAATGCCATGGGATTTAAACATGTACAAATCGTAATAGTTAATATTGGAAAGAGCCACAATAAAAATTGGTGATGTAGAGGGTTGGTTTGACATTCATTATTATCTCTCAAGTTACATATCTCAAAATATTAAAAACTACTATTCTTACTTAGATGGTACTCTAAGAAATGTAAATTATGTTAAAAACAATAAAAATTAAGAGCATTGATTGTGGTTCTTATTTTTAAGTTGATCTTTAAGGGAAACATCCAATAGATACATGTTTGATTTTCATACGTGATTGGTTGTGATAAATAAACATGTCATCATTAAAATAATATTATGGTCTTTGGACTTGGAATATATTTTCTCTTCCAAAATCGTATCAAATATAATTCCATGGTTATCTAAAAATATTTAATGTGATGTTATGTTCATAAAACTAACAATGATATGATCTCTTATAGGATGAAGTCATGATATTGTTGTATTTTTTATGTTGTTATAATATATATTTTGTTTGTTTGTTGAATATTTTGATCAAACATTATGTATCCAATAAATCTATTATATGTAGCAAGTTGAAAATTTTATATATAAATAGATTGTGATAACAAGCACTCATTCAACATTCAAATGCATTCAATAAGCAATGATACTCAAAACTAGACAAGTCTATGATTTCCTTTAGTTTCTAAGAATAATACATTTATAACGTAGTTTATTACATAATGTATTAAAAAAATAGTATTATTGAAAAGATACATACTTAATTTTTTTTATCAATTGTATGGTTAATACTTTTTGTGTCACTTGAGTATCTTTGAAAGTAATAATTAACATTAATAAATTAAAATACTTTCAAAGTTGGTTTATTATTTTATAAAATTATTAAAAATTTCTTAAATTGCTAAATGGTGGTAACTCAATTGGTTGATCACAATTGGGGAGTGTGATGATATGCCTTAGACGACTTTGCTAGGATGACTACCCTCTTAGTTGAAAAGGTATCAATATAGACTTGTACTCTTGTATTGAGTAACAAAATGATCTCATAGATGATATAAAATCCTAAAAAAAATTCTCTTACATGATCATATCCATGAAATTCTAAAAACTAATAATAAAACTAAATTACTATAAAATAATTCATAAACACAATATTTATCATTGTATTAACCAAACGCTACCAAAAATAACTTAAAATATAAATTAACACACTATACCAAATATTCATCAAAGATGTTGATAGCTCAATTACGAACTAGTTCATATCATCTTAGATTTGAAACAGGCGGATGGATGGTACCTAAAGCGGAATAAGAAAAACGAATATGTCGATTTTGTGACAAGGGAATGGTGGAGACAAAATGACACTTTGTTATGCTTAGTGTATAAAGATATTTGGATCAGTAATGAGGACACCTTACAAGTTGATAATTTAAGCACCTTGTTTGAGGAGGCAAGGCTATACAAAACGACAAACTACATCATCAAAATCCACTACTAAAGAGCTGATCTCAAACAAAGATCACAAACAAACTGTTTAGGGTCTTTCTCTTTGCTGATGGTGGTCTTGTGCTGTTGCTGGATCCCATAAGCCTCATAAGCCTAATGAACGTTATTAAAATATTTCTTTTTTTTTCATTCCATGCATATGGACCATTTAATATATTAATAAGCTCCACAATAATTAGAACGACATATAAAGGGTTTTTTTTAAAATAAAAAACTCGAGTTCGGAAAATACAGGGTTTTTTGTTTTAATAAAAAAATTCGAGTTCGCAAAATATAGTTTTGTTTTGTATGCGAGGGCAACTGCATTGGGTAGCGTTCAAAGCCCGCTATAGGAACAATAGACACTGTATATATAACTCACAGCAATCATTTGCACACATTGCGAATATATAACACAGGGCAATAATCTTAATGATACAAAGGCAATTGAAAGCCAAGGGTTTGTTCAGATTTTTACAGGGCCGATCTGTATTATATATAAGAAGGGGGGTTGGAGGGTTTGTAAGATTTTGTTATTCTTGTGCAAGGTTGCCTGTCGCTTTCACTCTGAATTGCAAGAGAGTTTTAAAGATGAGGCGCTCCTCCACAAGGAAAACCAACGGAGCAAATTCGAATGCTAGCACTCATCATGCCGCCAACACGGCTGCTCTCACTTCTTCAGGTATTCAATTTTGTTTTATCTTTTTGACTTTTTTTCCATAATCTAAAGTTTATTCGAAGGATTTTGTTACATAGGTTCGGATAGGACAGTGGATTCTATTGAACCTAATCCCTGGAAAATTAGTATTTCTGGCTGGAAAATTTTCATATTTTGTGACGATTTTGAGCGTGATTTAGGTCATACCCAGTTTTACTCTTTCCACGAGTTTAATTTCATAGTAAGGATCTGATTAATTACGTTTAAATTGGACGATGAATTCTTTCGAATGAGAACTCGAGGAAATTCGTGTCCTTAACTGTCAAAAGATCATGATATGTGATGATTTTGAACTTGGTGTAGGCTCAAATGTACTTTTAAGTTTTAGATGAATTGAATTTTTATATGAAGAGTTCTATTATTTAGGTTAGGATCGGAGGATGGATTCTAGTTATAACAAAAGGCCTATGGAAATTTTTATTTTCGACTAAATATTGCTTTTAATCTTTCGAAGGATTGAATTTCGTATGTTGGATTTCATTATTTAGATTCAGATTGGACGATTGATTGTATTGAAGGATACGTCGTCTTATTTGACTTTTGTGAGTAGTGTTTTTTTTCCAATCCTAAAGGAACCCTGCTTCCATTTTAAGAAACGACTGTCGGTCTTACAAAAGTTTAATCCCTTATAAAATGTTGAAGGATCTATCTCTTCTTTTTTCATCCGGGTTGCTAGGCCTCCATGAGCATTCATGTTTGGCCTTGATTCCAATCTTCCACGACTCTTTGTGGACTATTTGTAGTTTCTCTGTCTTGCTTCTGCAATGCCATATTCTCGTTTGCCTTTGTTCATCCCAAGGCAAAGTCTTCAATGGAAGTTGGTATTGTTCCTCACCTTCCTCATTTTACATGGAAGTTTCATAAGTATTATTACATCTGGAAGCAGTCTACGCTTCAAACATGTCCTTGTAACATTATGAAGCTAAGGTTGCCCCTTTTTCTCAAGGAAAGAGTGGCAGTCTACATTGCTTCACATGAAAATAAATTCCATTGACATATGAAGGATATGTATTACTTAAATATAGGATATTGATTCTGTGAAGAGGTGTTATGTTGTGACAGCATAAAAACTAAAATACAATCAATAAAATAACTTTTAAATAAATAAAATAAATAAATAATTTGTAAGTAAATAAAATAATTAAAAAATAATTTAGAGTAAAATAAACTAAGTCTTAAGTAAATAAAATAAATATTTAATAATTTTAATAAAGTAAAATGAGATAGAAAGTAAATAAAATAATTCTGTAAATAAATAAAATAAAATAACTCTTCAATTAATAAAATAAATTATAAAGAATTAAAGTAGTTCTTTAAAGTAAATAATATAAATAAAATAAAATAATTTTTAAATTGTTTTAAACTTTAAAGTAAAATAAAATAATTTTAAATTAAATATAAATAATTCTTAATAAAAAACTCTTTAAATAAAATTAAAGTAGCAAAAGTAAATAAAATAAAAAAATTCCTAAATTATTTTGAAGTAAAATAAGATAATTCTTATGTAAATAAAATAACTCAAGATTGATATCTTTAGACATCTATCAAATAGATGCATTTAAAATATTTATACTGATATATTTAAATTATATTTATTATTAATTATTAGTTTGATGACATGTAAATAATTATTTAATCTACAATAAAAAGATTTTTTGAATACACACACTCTTTTATAAATTTCTACTTATTTTTCCAATATTTTTTTTATTTTAAATATTTTATCCAATATCAAATTGAATAGTGTTAATTACTTACATATTTTTATCATTAAGCAAGTATCTATATATACTTATAAGTTTATAGTTTATACTACTAATGTACTTTTACCATAGTTGAAAAACTTAGACTCGGCAGACCCAAAAATTTTAAAAGCTCGGGACTTGGCAAAAACTTGAGGAAAAACTCGGCAATAACTTGACAATTTTATTGAACATTTTAAAATACATAAATGTTTAAAACTATTCTTCAAAAATACACATATTACTAATTTTGTAGAGCATATTGTTGATTTCCGTCATATATAAATAAAAATTAGAGTTTAATACATAGCATAGACCAAAAATTGAGTTCAATCTCTAAATGGGTTACAATGCCACTTCCACTAGCCATGTCATGTATAAAAGTTGCCTCATCTAAAGAGATTTTTGGCAAGTTGTGTGATTATAGCATCTAAGTTAGCACTCTCAAGAGTTATATTTCAAGTCTTTATCACCCCGTCATTGTAATCAATTTTCTTTTTTGACAAGAGATCCTAATAAAAAATGGGGGTTTTGGAATGGATATACCAATGGGGTTGAGGGGCAGTGACCCTCATGGGGGTTTGGGGGCAATGCCCCCAGTGGGGTCAAGGGGCAGCAGCCCTTGTGGGGATTTGAGGGCAATGCCTCCAACAGGGTCAAGGGGTAGCGCCCCTTGTGGGGGTTTGGGGGCAATGCCCCCAATAGGATTGAGGGGCAGCACCCTTGTTGCACTCCTTGTTGCGATATAGGGTGGGGTCAAGGGGCGGAGCCCCCACCTCCAAGCCCAAATTAAAGCCTTTGAAACCACACAAACCTTCATTGCTAGTTGTCGTGTTGTCGCATGCTCTAAGTTGCCAACCACGTGTTGGAAATGTTGTCATTGATGTCAAAGGTATAAAGACAATATTGTCATTGATGTCAAAGCGTTGTAAGTGATGTCAAGAAGGGATTTGTTGTCTAAGTTTGTTATCATTAATGTATGGACGAGATTATTAGAAGATTGTCACTAATTGTCTCGAATACTATATTAAAGAAGAAATGTTCAGGACATTCCCTAAGATTGATACCAATGTGATAACTAAAGAAAAACCAAATGCTACATACAATGATATTTGATGAGGTGCAAAGAACATCTGGAATTAATGATGGTCAGCAATTCAAGGACAATATACTAAAGAGTCTATAAAAGTTAATGATGAAGGAATAAGTAGATTGATTCATCCAAGCTATCAACAATTCTCTATGACTGTGTTGACTACAATAAGTAGATCGATTCATCCATGCTATCAACAATTCTCTATGACTGGTAACTACTATTTTGGTAATCGTTCGAGTAGCACACATAGATGATTTGGATACCGAGTTCTTGTGTATGGATTACCTTCTTCTACATCATGCCATGATTTAAAGAGCAGCGGTCGTGTGTATATAGAGCAGTTATTTGTATGATTGGAGTAAACATATATTAATATCAGTGATTACACAAGAATAATTTGTTTACCATTCTAGGGAAGACAAAGACAAATTCTTTAGAGAATAAAATGGGATTAATAAAAGCAGTGAATGGTATTAATAAAATAGGACAGCAACAATTATAAGGAGCGAATGAAATTAAGGAGCGATCAGATTATAAGGAAAAGAGGGTATTGATTATGCTTTACAAAAAGCAAATAAGACAAAGATCAGATAAGATGAAAAATTCAGATAAGACAAAATTAAGAAAAGGACAAAAATCAAGTAAGACAAAAGAAGAGAGTAAAATATAAAAAGACAAAAGGCAGCGATAAAACTCAGCGTATTAAGACAACGATTACCTATTAAATAATGCAGCAATTACTTATACAAAGGCAGCAATTATCTTGGAGATGATCATGAGTTATCAAGTGTTACATGAAAGCAGTGATCAGGTGTTAATGAGAAATTCGACTAGTTATTATGAGGAGCAGCGACTAGCATTGGAAACAAAGGGTATGTCTCTTCAAATGAACATATCTTTTTAAGAGATCTATCTCTTCAAAAAGCTACTTAGATATAAATAAAGTTTATGAAATAAAAAAAGGGAGAGTGTGAAAGTGAGAGTGCAGTACCAAAAAAAAAATATTTAAAGATCATTATAAAAGGAATATAAAAGAGAGTGTGGGACAATGGAGCGAAGATAATATATGCAAAATGGTAAAGGAAATATATTCAGATTTATGAAGGAATTTGGAGCAGATTTGTGAAGGGATTTAGAGCAAGTTTACGAAGGATTTATGAGCAGTCTTATAGTAGATTTTTGAAGGGCTTATGAGCAGGTTCATGAAGAAGTCATGAGCATATTTATGAGTATGTATATGAAGACTTACAAATATTTGTGAAGTGGGTTTCATGCTAGATTAAAAGAAAATTTTGGAGCAGAATTATCATGAGAATATAAGGAGAGAATATGCATTAAAATATATCATCCAAACATATGTAAGCATACTTGTTATGATTAATTCAAGAAGGCAATTATAGAGTGAATAAGAAAAAGGTTTTATGAAGACATAGAAAGAGTTAATCATC
Organism: Sequoiadendron giganteum; assembly: GCA_007115665.2. NCBI lineage: Eukaryota > Viridiplantae > Streptophyta > Pinopsida > Cupressales > Cupressaceae > Sequoiadendron > Sequoiadendron giganteum. The sequence continues at coordinate 47,757,530 of CM021104.1, forward strand.
TATAGAAGAAGAAATATTTTGTGAAGGAGATTGCAATTGTCCATCATTTGTTAGAGAAACAACATTCATGGTGGAAACTTGTGTTGGGGGTTGGTGCCTCTAAGAAGAAGAGATTGGAGTCTCTTACTAAGCCGGTGCTCAGGTGCAGGGATTGGTGTCTCTAGTAGGTTGGTGCCTACGAATTCAGTTGTGGGGGTTGGTGCCTCTAGTGGGTTGGTGCTCACAATTGAATGAGGGGTTGGTGCCTCTAGTAGGTTGGTGCTCACAATTGAATGAGGGGTTGGTGCCTCTAGTAGGTTGGTGCTCACAAAGTGAATGAGGGGTTGGTGCTTACAAATATTCTAAAAGAGATTTATATAAAAATAATATTTTGCCATGGTTTTCTCTCGTAAGGGTTTCCACTTATATCTTGGTGTTTTTGTGTTCTTAGTTGTCAAAATCTTGCATGGTTATTATTGTCATGATTAATTAAGTTTAAATTGGTAAAATTTTGTATTATATTGATTCACCCCCCCTCTCAATATAATTGTGTGCTCATCACCACTTGTGAAAATGAAGTAAAAATCACGTATTTTTTAAATTGCTGGAAAGAAAAAAAATTATATAGATTTGGACGAGTTATTGATAGGGCAACGCCTCCAATGGGGTCAAGGGGCAATGCCCCCAACGGGATCAAGGGGCAGCGTCCCTTGTGGGGGTTTGGGGGCAATGCCCCCGATGGGGTCAAGGGGTCGTGCCCTTGGTGCTCTCCTTGTTGCAATACAGGGTGGGGTCAAGGGGCGGAGCCCCCATCACCAAGCCCAAATTAAAGCCTTTAAAACCACACAAACCTTCATTGCTAGTCGTCATGTTGCCGCATACCCTAAGTCGCCTATCATGTATGAAAATGAAGTAAAAATCGCGTATTTTTTTAAATTGCAGGCAAGAATTTTTTTTATATAGATTTGGACAAGTTATTGACAAAAAACTCGTGATTTTTTTTGTTGACTCACGAGTTATACACAAAAAAATTGCCGCGAGTTTTTCAAACACTCGTCGGCGAGTAACTCACCTGGCCATTTGACTCGCGAGTTTTGCAATAAAGAGTTTTACAATGATAAGATTAATAATAATCTTATTTTGTCTTTGATAATAATTTTAATTTATTATATTTTTATATTTAATGTTGTCATTTATACCATAATCAATTAATTTATTTTTAACTTTGTCGTTTTTAATTTTATGGTGTATATTTTCGTCCATACATTGATCATAGATACAATTATTTTTACTCATTTTCAATGCATTTATTTGACTTCTATTTATTATTGTATTTTATTGACTGATTTAGTTTGTGTAGAATGTTAAATATTACTTAAATATTGAATTTTTTAGTATGTGTAGGATTCTATTTTAAATTAAATATAAAGTATCTTACACTAGAAACATTAAAATGCATTGAAAATAACTCTAGTTTCTTATACTATATCACCTTGGCAATGGTCTTAGATGGATGCCAAATGACAAAATATCTATGTTCCACCAAGTTTTAGGTACGAGGGGATGTTGGGATTGGGGGGTGCATTTCAAGGATGGATTTTTTAGGCCATTTTTGGGGACGACAAAGGGGATGACTATATAAAAATATGAAAAATTTAAAAATATAAGTAAATTTCAAATATTCATATGAAAGCATTGATAACAATGATAAGGCATTCATCATATTGACATATACATTATAGGATCCTTAAAACACAACAATAGAGTTCACATGAGAGTCAAACAAATTAATATTTAATTGCTTCGATAATTCATTGTCAATGTGCATATGATATAAAATTAAAAAATAGTAATACTCTATACACCAAAATGTCCAAAGGCTACAAGTTTGCACCACAAATATCAAAATGACAAAGTCACAAAAATATAGTGAAAGTATGTGGGTTCCTCTAATCGGCATTTCCCAACACTACATTAAAATCGGAGTCTGACTTTGAGTCATTGCCACTATGAGGGGTTGGCTCATCTAATGGAACTCCCACCAATCCCTTCTATGTCTCCTCATCAATTTGGGTGGCATCCTCTGTATCAACATCCCACCATAAAGCTGGAATCTGTCGATACTTTGAAGTTTGACGATCTTGGAGTTGTGAAGCACTATGCACGACCACCAACTTCTCTGCACGTCTAGAGATCAGCCTATTCCTCTTGATAGAGTGAATGAAGTTGTATGTGGACCAATTCCTCTCTGCAACAAAGGAATTGACAACCTGTGAAAGGAGGCAAATAGTGAGCGTCCTCAACTTTGGTGCATCTTTGCCATTCCATGTCCACCATCGAATAGGATCAGTTTGAGCTAATGTAGCTCTGTCTATCTTCGCCTTTGTTTTTTCGAATGTTGGACCATAAAGATTAGTAAAGGCAAGCCATTGTGTGCAAAGTAAACTCAACTCCTCAATTGAATACATCTTGGCGCAAAAGTTTATGCTGTGTTTCAGGCTATTGATAAAAATCAGTATTGAGAAATTGTTGAGTATTCTCAAGCATATGGAGAGAAAGATCAGTTTTATGAATTGGTCAGCATGTTGCTAGACACATACCAGATGATGAAGCATAAAAATAAGAAGATTTCATATTTTGACGAGGATGATAATCGTGTCACCACTTTACTAAAGCAATCACTTAAAGATGTACAACACAAAATAGAAATGGAAAAGCTCAAATACCCCTAGAGAGAAGCAACAAGAAGAGAAGAAAGAAGAACTTCTGTCAAGAAACATCTGCAAAAGGTAAAGGAGCTCGAGACTAAAAAAGAAAAGATCCAGAAGGAGCTAAAAAGTCTTGCAAAAAGGACATTAGCTGGATATATCATTCCTCCATGGCAGCAAAGGCATGACTTGAAGCATAGACACTCAAAATCTGATAGTGATAGTGATCCAGGTACTTCTTCGATTTTATTGCTGTTTTCAAGGAATTAGACATGATTGCTTCTGATGTTACAGACCTTACTCAACTTTTGAAGTCCCAAAAGAAACAAATTAAAAATCTCAATCAGTCAGTGAGGGAGATTCGAGACATTTTGTTCAAAGCAGAAAAACAAAAAAATACTTCAGAAGAATCTTCTTCAAAATAACTCTCAGTTGCTACTAGAGAGCCAACAAAAGCATTATATTTTGCTAACAATATTGCTTCCATTAGAATTTCTTTATGTTTTCCTGGTTATAAGAAATATCAACTTTATGCATTTTTAGATTCTGGTTCTGCTAGATCTTTTGCCAAAACAGATGCCATTCCCAGAGAATTCTGGAAAGAAAGGCCAAATATCCCAGATGGATATGCAATTAATGGAGAACACATAAGGATGGGAAGGTATGCTCAAGATGTTCATATGGAGATCATGGGTAAAAACTTTTATTACTGATTTCATAGAATATAGTGAGAAAGATAGTGAAATTCTGTTAGGATATTTATTCCTTACAAAATATGAACTTTTATTCTTAAGAAATCTTTAGTCTCATTAAGACATGAGGATGGGCAGACTCAAATCCCAGTTTTAAAATTGGTCAACTATAGATTTGAGAATAAAATGGTGGGAAATAAGAAAAAGGAATTCACGAAAGAGATACAAGAATATCATGAGTCTGCGAACTCTCATAATGAAGGACAAGAGGCATTCAAAAACTTTAAAGGAAAATTCGAGGAAGAATGTTGCAACATGAATCCTTTGCAGTTCTAGAGCTTTGAGCAGGATGAATGTGAGATGCAGATAAAACCAGAATGTAGATCATTGATATTCTAGGAGCCAACATATTTGATGACCCCAACTGAAGTCAAAGAAATGGATGAGCATCTACAAGAATTACTTGCAGGAAATTTCATAAGAGCAAGTAAAAGTCCATTCTCATGTCCAACATTTCTTGTGAACAAAAGAGCTGAAAGAGAAAGAGGTAAGAAAAGATTTTGCATAAATTACAAACCTCTGAATGATATTATTTTGCCATTCAATTATCCAATTCCATTTAGTTCAGACTTGATTAGGAGAGCAACAAATAAAAAGATATTTTACAAGGTTTTTGGCAAATCAAGATAAAGGAAGAAGATAATATAAAACAGCCTTCTCAGCTCCTTAAGGATTGTATGATTGGAATGTTATGCCATTTGGACTATGCACTGCTCCAATGTATTTCCAGAGATGCATGGACCAGGCCCTCAAACATCTAAAAGATTTCTGTGTTGTTTATATTGACGATATCATTATCCTTTTGACAATGAATCCGATCATTTAACACATTTGGAAACATTATTTGTAGCTATAAAAAAAAAGGAATTTGTTTATCTGCTAAGAAAATGGAGGTAGGGAAAGTAGAAATTGATTTTCTTGGTTTACATTTAGATCAAGGGAAAATTAAGTTACAACCCCATAGACTCCAAAGGATCCAAGAATTCCCTAATATGTTAAATGATAAGAAGCAAATACAAAGATTGTTGGGTTGTCTGAATTATGTATCACCATTTTTTTAATGGATTGGCGAAATACAAGAAAATAATCCAAGATTTGCTCTCAAGGACAATTACACAGGTCGGAATAGCAAAGTAACATAGGCCATACAGAATAGCAAAGCTAAATGTCAGCATCTTCCAACACTTCAGATACCAAAGAAAGAATATCCTTTGTTTTTATATACCGATGCTTCTGATAATGTTTGGTCAGCTGTTTTGATACAGGAAACACCAGAAAGGAAACAAGAAATTTGTGGGTATAGATCAAGAAATTTCTCAGATATTGAAACAAGATATCACATTTATGAGAAATAAATTCTAGTTGTCAAAAAGGGAATAGAAAAGTTCAAAATATTTCTGAAGCTTGAGCATTTTTCGGAAATGACAGATAGCCAAGCAATGAGAAGCCTGCTGAAAAAAAGCCTAACAAGGATATAGCTCAATTGTATTTTGAATTCCTTAGTTATGACTTTGATATTGAATGGATTAAAGGAAAAAACAATCCATTAGTTGATTGCTTAACAAGAGAATTTGCAGCAGCAATTTCCATAAAACAGGATGATACCAGTTACTACAAAGACAAAACAGGAACAATAAGGGAATATCCTGAACTCTCCTTATTCATAATCAACTTGTTTTTTGAAGTTTTTTTGCTTGACAGATGGTTGAGAAATCTAAGAAGAGAAATCATGCTTCATTATGAGGCTCAAATATATTCAGAAGAGGAAGAAGAAAGATTTCTTAATCTTTTTGGATTAGAAGATGCTCCCACTACATGTATATGCCACAATCACTATGTAATGGATATTCAAATCACTAGGTTTCAATCTATGTGCTGGTCTGTAAGGACAAAAAAGAATTTCTTAAAATGTTGTAGGTTTGGGTTTATTAACAGTGTTACTTTTCTACAAATTGAGTTTGAGGATTATGCTGATATATTTACTCCAAACTTTCCTCCTGATATGAGAGAATTTTTTAATCATATTCATGGTAATCTGTTTCTTGCAATATTTGAAGGAATGTGTGATTATTTGGTCATGACATGAGGATATGGAATTCCCATAGTAGAATTTTATCCTCTCTGTTACCCATGGTTTCTTGAAGTTTTGATTAATAATATGACACCAACATTATTTCCTGCCAAATTAGCTATGCGAACAAAAGTGGATATTGTCAGAGGTCACGAGCAATGAAGGGTTGTTTATGCTTCTTACCCATTTGACTGGGATGATGTTTTCAAACCTTTTCCAGATACTCTTTTACCACCATTATCACATATTTAGGATGAAAATTAACTAGCACATGGGTTTGTCACTGCTGTGATGTCAGCCACGTTATGATCTGACAATGGGATGCTACCTTGTCATAAAAGCAAGACCCCTGTAACCACTTACGTGTGTTAAGTGGGTCGTTCTCTCTATACGGTTTTCAAAAAGTGATTCTTCTTGTTTGCCACTAAGTTTAGTGCTCATGATAGACTGTCTTTACAGCTATCTCCTCACTTAGTGCGTTGCACGTGTTAGTTTCTTATGGTCGGATAAACAGAAATCTGAAATTGTAAGCTGAATCATATAATGTGTAAAGAATGCTGTAATGGTTTTAAAATAATAACAATTGTATTCTGTCTTGTTGGAATTTGTGTTGCCATAGCTTTAATCTTAAATGATCATTTGTCTCATACCTAGTTCTGCAAAATTGGTATAAAATAAATTAAATGATGCACTTATCCTTTTCTAGTATTGCATCAATTTAAATTAGCCAACTAAATATTAGATTAATTTCATTAAGATGATTATTTACAGTCTCTTTCAATGAATGCAACTTTCTTTTCAACAAGCAGTTTATATGCAAGACTATTAGATTGATATAATGTAGCTTTCTTTTTCCATAGCAAATGTACAGTTTGTTCTTTTGATACATTCATCAAAACAATAATTGAAAGACAAACGGATAGTTCTTTTAGCTTTCTCATCCAATTTAATCCAGTCTTCATCAAATATACCAAAAGGTTTTGTTGATGTAGATATTGCAGTTCATTAATCTCTTTCCAAGAGGTCTTCTACCTTCAACTTTCACAATTCAATATACTTCTCAATATAAGATCTCAAGTTGCTAGTGATGACTTCAATAGCATAGATCCCTGAATTTCATGGAATCAACAAATACCCTATTACAATTACAAACACACCGGGAAGAAAAAATGTCTCTTTTCTTCCAATCAAGCCTCAAACCAATTGGCTTTGGATACCAAATGATAAAAAATCAATCAATGATTGCAACAACATTTTATGATGAAATCAAATTCAAAATTCAGTGTTAATAATCACTTAGAAAAATAATACAGGAATCGCAAGAATACCTATAAATCTATAAACATCTGCAGCACATAGAGAACACAACATATGACCTAGGAAACTCTTTTGGCAAAATAACCAACATCAAAAGAAAACCAACAATTTAATAATCTGTAAAAAGAAACATCAGAAAAAGTAAACAATTTTTTAATCTGTAGAATTACAAAATCGAAATACAATCATAAATCTCCTTTTTGGCCTTTCTCAATCTGCAGATTTTCACAATCTGAATTCTAGTTCTATTTTCTCTACTCTACATCTATTTAACTTATGCCCACACAACCTAAGGGAAAATATCAGCCATTGCATGGCTACTAACTGGTGCTCTTCCAAGTTCCCTCCAACTGAAGATGAACCCTTGCCACAAATGGCAACGACCAACTAGATAATTGCCAAGGCCCTGAGATCAGCCAAGAACAAAATGTGCACACAATGCAGGGTATTAAGTGGCCATTGATCTGTCATAATGACCTGTCCACATGGTAGTGTTTACTTGAGCACAAAACTGCCTTTTACGCACTAGTATTATTTACTTGCATGGCAATTGACAAACATGTTGTGCATCAACTAGATCGTGTTGCCTAGCAATGAAGAGGCTGCACAACAATTGTAAGCTTCTTCTGCAACAATTAAGAGTTTGCACAATAACTACAATCTTCTTGCACAAGAAGTAAGAAGGTTGCACAGCAACTATGATCTTGTTACCACAATGCATTTTCTTACATAGTTGTTTCATAGAGTGGGGAATTCCAAACATTTCTCATTAGGCATTGCAGATGCAATTTTGGAACTTTTTGCATTTACTTTGCTGCGCTGTTACAGGTTTTAAATATTTTTAACCTTCTTTGATAAAGGTACTTGGAGTCATCGCAGGGCCTTAGTCTGTTTGTGGCACCATACTAGGGGTGTGAGTTTAAGCCCATCACATGTTCCTGCTTTAGTACAGCATTCCACTAATGGGGAGTTTGTTGAGTAGTAGGCTGCCTTATGACAGAATGAGATTTTAGCTGGGACTGAAGGCATGTGAAGATACCCAATATCTTATCTGAAATACTAGTGGCCTTGTGATGAGCACACGGTTATACTGAGAGGGGGGGTGAATCAATATAACAACAATTTTTATCAATTTAAACTTTATCAATCACAATAACATCATTTACTCAATTTCATTAATCATGCACATGAGAAGAACACAATAACACAATATTTACGTGGAAACCCTAATGGGAGGAATCCACCGCAAATCAATGCTTTTATATAAATTCTTCTTTTTACAAAGTTTGTAGGCACCAACCCACTAGAGGCACCAATCCCTCGTTCAATTCGTGAGCACCAACCCACTAGAGGCACCAATCCCTCATTCAATTCATGAGCACCAACTCACTAGAGGCACCAACCACTCATTCAATTTGTGAGCACCAACTCACTAGAGGCACCAACCCCTCATTCAAATTTCAGTCTTATCAATGCTGCTTCTACAATGGATAATGGATAATCTTTTTCTCCACAAATTTTGCTATAGCTCTCTTCTTTAAACTGTTATAATCTCCTCCTCAAATCTGCTATAGATTGATCATAAATCTGCCAAGAATATGATCACAAACTCATCATATAAATCTGCTATAAAACTCCTCTATAACTGCAAGATCTTTCTTTTGTATCTGCCCAATCTCTTCCTCTATAACTGCAAGATCTTCTTCTTTATCTCAGCATCAACACTGCATATTCCTACTCTTATATCTGCATATATCTTCTTCTTTATCTCTGCACAATCTTCTATGTATGCATGAACTTCTCTTCTATATCATCATTAATCTCTCTTTTATGTCTTCACATGCAGATCTGTATGTGTCCTTTATTTTCATTCTTCTTCACACCACCTTTTTCACATTTCATAAACTTTATTAATATCTGTATATCTCTATGAAGAGATAGATACTTTTGAAGAGTAATAATCTTCCAAGTAGTCGTGTTTTCCTTAATTTCCATCGCACCTTTTGGAGATGCTAATTGTTGCTTTTAATTGCTGCTTTTAGATTCTTTTAATTGCTGCCTATTAGATTCTTTTAATTGCTGCATTTTTGTTATATATTAATCATTGCTTTTTAATTAAAAATTGCTGCTTTATTGTATATAAATTTGTTCCCTTTTTTTTTTAATGGCTGCTCTTAAACCTTTATCTCTGCCCATTAATATTGAATCGCTGCACATTCATTTTCCATATTAATTATGCATTGATGCCTTTAAAGGCTTAGCGCTTCTGCTCTATAAGCTTTCACACATATCAATTGCTGAGTTTATTAATGAGATCACTGGCTTTGAATATTTAAATATAATCGCTCCACACCATTAATCAAGTCGCTTCATGTCTAATATAGTCGCACTTGTTACATCTATTAGGCAATTTTATCATACATAAATAAATATGCCTTTGTGTTAGTCGGCCCATTATTTAATCTCAACATTAAATCAAATATCCATTCCCTGCGATCATTATTTCTCATATCACCGCTTGGAAAATATCCATCACAGAGGAAACACCATCTTAGCGTGCATAAGTTAGGTATTCGGTTTCCTCATATTGTAACTATGGCAATTGCAATTTTCATTTGCTGTTGTGAAGTTCATAGGTTCTCCTGGATTCCATGCAATTGTATTATTCCTTACCTACATGATTGTCTTGTGCAAAGATAATGCCATGTGAAGGTCACACAAAGGAATGCTGCAGTCACTTAGCATTTGTTACAAGAATATCATCCATATGACTTGATGATCGATTAGCTATTAGTGGTCTTTGGCTTTCATCTTGAACCAACGATTTTCCTTTGACATGGATCTCTTTTGACATCAATGACAAAGATGGCAACAATTTCGTTCATGACAATATTTCTAACAAACTCTGATCTATGAACTCCTTGATATCAATGATAATCAATCCCAACAAACTCTTTCAATGATATTTCCTTGCATTAATGATATTGCAACATTGACATTAATTGCATCCTCCACATCAATGATAATATGCTTAGACAACAAAACCCTTCTTGACAGGACTTTGAACTTATTGACAACTTTGTCTTCGTACCTTTGACATTAATGACATAATTAAATTGTCTATGCATCCTTGACATCAATGACAACATTTCCAACTCTTTGTACCCAGCAGCAGATGAAATCCTCCTTCCTAAAACCAAATTGCTCCTATTATCAGTAAATGTTTTTAAATTTTCCGAATTTTTTCATAGGTCATAGAAGTAAATCTCTTTCTTGGGAATTCTTGGTAAGCCCAAAAGATCAAAGATATTTTCAATTTTTTGGGATAAAATTAGGAAAATATAGAAAAAAAAAAGAGAAATAAATATAATAAATATTTTTAGTATTTAAAAATTAAAGCCATCCTAATTACATAGGGAGTGAGAGAGTGAAAGTAAAGGAGAGTACACTATAGATTTTGAAATATAATTTTTTCTTCATTAACTTTGAGATTGCTGATTACAGCACACACTTTATATAATGCATCACTACATAATTTGACTTTTTAAACTTCAAAATCAATTACAACCTACAAATGTAAATATCAACCTATATAATAAAATTTGAAAATAAGATTTAAAGGAAAGTTGAATTTGTCTCTAATGTTGAAATCCTTCATATGAAATAATATGAAATCTAACCACAGAAAGAGACTACAAAAAGATTGGGTTAAAAAGTTTATTCATAGTAAAATGATATCTGTGATGCTTCCACAAAGCTTGCAAATGTTCCCTTGCATAATTACTGGAAATTGGGGGTGCTTTAACTTTGAAAAAGTACACCGTCTTGGGATGTTTAGAAAATAACAGCTTGACAAGAAGTTATGTTGCAAATTTTTTTCATGGATAATGCCATAGCCCATTAGGGGAAGGCGAACAATGACTGGAGCTACATGTCAAGTGAACATGTCCACTTTGGAAAGAGTAGGGAATGCCCCCCAAAGATTTGGAACTGATAATTATACTTTTTATATGCCCCTCACTAGTTACGGTGGTATCTGCTATATGCTAATCCAAAGACTGGCTTATTTTTGTGGGGGCAATTGATTAGAGTGATAATGGTGCCTCAAACATCATTACTCTTTATACCCTATGCCAACTTGATGTTTAATTATAGCCTTTAAAGTTTAAGTCGTAAATCAGAAGTTATTTTGGAGTCAGGACCACACAGAATTCTATATATTAAACTCTTTCTACTTATTTTAAAAATTTAAAACTATTAGTTTGGTTGTGTCTATCTTTTTTACACTGAGGCAACACCTAAAGTGGCTTGTAAAGATCATAATGTTGTGCCATGCATTGAAACTATTCTTATGGAATTTTTGCAATAACCATGTATTTTATAATGTAACATACCTTTACATTGAAAATATATATCCATAAGTACTACACACATGGCCAACGATGATGTATGAACTCTATGCTAATAAGACGCTTTTATGATAAGAAACAAATGATTTAAGAACTCTTCCAAACAATTGAAAACTCTTTAGAGACTAATTTAATAAGACACTTTAATGATAAGAAGCAAATAATTTAATAGCTCTTCCAAACAATGGAAAACTATATAGAGACTAATTTGTAAACTTTCAATGGAGTTCCTTATCTGAATACAGTTAAAACATGAGAATAATGCTTACAAATAGGTCTCAATGTAAGAGATATAAGACTTCACAAGTTTCATCTATAATTAAGTAAAGCTTATATTTTATATATTTAGTTTCAAAACCTTAAGAAACAAAGGAACATGTGTGATCTTTTTGTTTCTTTTTAAGAAATGAAAGATACAATGTAACTTTTTATCTCCCTTTTGTGACTTTCACTTTCTCTTGATGGAAAAGACAAAGTGGGGTGTCTACTTCTCTTGGATGCTTTTTTGACCCTATTCTTTTTAGAAGGCTTAGATTTTGCATAAGAGCTTGAAATGACATACCATTTTTTAAAACTTGCATAATTTTCAAGAGGAATTCAAATATGTAAAGTGTGATTGTAAACATATTAAGATTTTGATGCCATAAAGTACAAACACCAGGTCCAGTTTTCAGATCACATATAGCTCAAATGCTATATTAACTTACATTTCTAGCTTTTTAAATATAATTCTTCCTGCCCTCATTTTTATAGGATATTCTACGCCTTCAAGTTTTTGGTAACACAATGGTGTAGATAATATTTTGTATACACCATATTTCTGCCTTGACCTTGACACACATTTGTTTGCACATATTGCTTTAGGCATCTCTTGTAAATTGCAATTTACTATTTTAGAATTGTGATCATATTATGTACTAATAATTTAATGTACGAGTTGAACAGCGGCCAACAAAGCAGCTGCTAAGGAGTTGGAGAGAATAGATACACTGTTTCAACGATATGCAGATCAGGAGTCATTGGGTATGATAGGGTAAGTTTCTTTCCTACCATATGTTAATATAAACACGCCTAGCTCTCTTAAATTGTTCAATTGTAGAGTGGTTTTATCTTATTAACATTTTAATAAACACACCAATTTATGCAATTAATGCTTCCCTTTTAAAATTTACTATGAAATAATATAATAATGCCTCTGGGATCTAATATTTTTGTTCTATTTTGACATAAACTAATGACCTCTGTTAATGTCTCAAGTTTCTAGTATTAATTCATTAGAATAAAAAATTAGAAAAATGCATTAGTTTATTTGGTATTTTATTAGTTTATAAATTACACCAGTGATCTCTATCAATCTTTCGTATTTTAATTTTTGTTTTCTGCTGCTTGTTTTCAGTCTTGGTTGTTAGTGGGGATTGCTCCTTTTATAAAGAAAATTTCAGATAATAAGCTTGTATGAAATTACTGGCAGAAAACTAACAGAGACTAATCATCTTTGATTTTGAGAAAGATGATCTGGTTCTGGCTAACCTTTATAGTTGTTGTAGCTGCTGCCTTTTAATTTTTTTTTTTCTATCTGACCTTTACTGCTGTTCTGCCTGCCCACCTACTTCATAGTTTATTTCTTTCTACCCACTAGGATATGGGTATGATTGATAAATAACCATAATAAAATTTGTAGGTGTTCTTATTTTTTCTTCCCTGGTTAGAGGAAATTGATCCATTTCGAAATGCGACTTGGGAACTCTGCTGGAAAAGCTTACTCATTGAATACTTTAGCTTTGCTTCTGTAGAGTTCCTTGTTTTTCAACAACATATGTATTCCCCCCATGTATTGTTCTGATTTTGAATGCTGAGAAAACGGTCATCTGGTAACTTATGTTGAAAATTAGGAATTGTAACCTTGAGATGGGTGAGAAACCCTATTCCAAGTGAGATAGCTAATACAATTTGAACTTGCTCACATCAACAACATCATTGATGCTAAACTGATGCAGAAAATCAATTTAAAAGGCATTATGTCTGATTGCTTGGAGAATAGTATAAGCCATGTATGACGGGTTTAAACTTCTGATGTTTTTTGAGAAGCCTATCCAAGTGAAACCAAATGTGAGCATCAACTTGAAAAGAATGAGGGCTGCCATGTCAGTCATGACGTGCCTTCATTTCAGCTTGAGTTTGTTGAAGAATATGCTGGTTTTTTGTGTGAAGCTTGGCCAAATCTTGCACAAAGGTAGAAGCTTTTTCTTGCTCCCTTTGCTGGTGGGACACAAATTGAATAGGAACTTTAACTAGAATCTCATAAGGTGCCAAAGGCTGGAAATCTCTACAGACTTTAAAAGGAGAATGGCTTGTAGAAAGTTAGAAACATGATTAGACATGTTGAAGAGCATTCTTATAAGTGTCTTGTTTCTTATTCTTCTGATGAGAAATGTGGCAAGCATGGACTGAAATGCGACTAACAACCTTGATGTGGTTGTCAATCTACAGACGAAATAAAGCAGAGAAGTGCATCTTACAACCCAGAAGCTTTCACAAGAATCAGCAATAGGTATCTTTCAAATAATCTCGTCTTTTCTCCTGTCAAAAAGTGCAATATATTAAACTAAGCAAATTTAATTCAGGAGAACACTTGTAAATTGTTATTTGCTGCTTTGAAGGCCTCTATCATCATTTTACTGATATTTGGGTTCAGAGTTGGTGACTACTCTATCATCAGCCCTCATACCAAAATTTTAAAACATCTAAAATCAAAGGTCATTTGAGGTCTCTTAACCTATGTTTCCTTTTTCAGGAAAGGGGATCACCCTTCCGCCCCAAAAGAAAATTAATCTAAATGTAGGGTGGTGGTGGTTTTGATGTCTTGATCAAGTCCGGTCAGGGACAAAGAAGACCTGATAAGGAAGAGCACATACGCAGAAGGAAAGCTCTTGATAGTGAAGTGTGAATGAGGGTAGGAGACCAGAGAAGATGATGCAAATGAATCTTTATTATTTGTGAAACATTTTAATTTACCATTGTAGAGGATGAAAATTCCTTGAGATGGTTTGTAGGCTTAGTAATTTATTCTTTCACATAGTGATCAGCTTTTGGGGGGGATGAATTTTTCTCTCTGAATCTTAACCTCTCTTTTGAATAGTTTCTGCTCTGCTCACTTCCATTATTCCCTGCTGTTCTAAACAACTTCTGAGGCATTTGGAGGTGATCCTAGTGCTTTTCTTAGTGGGGCATTTCTTCTTCCTCTCCCTAGACCCCTAGTTTCAGAGAGGCAGCATCTTGTAAAGATTTGTAAACATCAGGGGAAAATCTTTTCAAATTTTGCTATTCACATTCTCAGAAACACAGAGTTCAAATCTACTTTTCCAGCAAAGGCGGAGAATGATGTAACATAAATAGCTTACTTCGTGTATTTATTTCTCATGTTAGTATATAACCAATTGTCTGTTGTAAATCAAAGAGAACTTTTATTTTGAGGTTTATGGAAGCATACCCAAGACTGAAAAGTAAGAATTCTTAGATCACGGGTTTGTGTCTGATTAATGGGAATCTTGTTTCTGTAGACATTTTATTATTTTTAATGATACTCAAGATTATATCAATGTGCATTTCTCTATAACCACTGGAAAGAAGGCAATCTTTCAAGGGGTGACATGGTTTATAGACAAGGCAGGTTGATTTGTGAATTCCTGGTCTCCTGCTTTTGGGAATATATGCTGCATCCAAACTTTCTCCTCCCACAGTCCTCAATGATGCAAGGTTTTGTGTGAAATGTGGATCTAGTGTCATTTTGGATGGGATGTTCCTTGAGCTGAGGGGTATAGAATGGGAACATAGTGTAGATTATGAGAACATCCTCATGAAATGCTATCTAGCCTGGGTATGCTTGCTCAACACAATTCCACCTTTCTGATTGGATCCACTGCTTCACAAGAGCACACAGGCAAGTTGGCAACTTTCTAAGAGGCATTGGGGAATCACTAGTGGACATAGGCAAAGAGATTGATGCCAAGTCTAGTTTTAAGCTAAATAGGAGACTACAATAGCTAAGGTAGACTCACAAAATAAGAAACGACAAAAGAAAAGAACATTATTGGATGAAGTTAGTTTCCAAGAAGCTGGAATTGGCAAGGATTATCACTCAAATTGGGCTTCCCCAACACAAGCAAGGAGTTGCAAGAGACAGAGGACCGGTTAAAAGGTAGCACCTATATCACAATTCCCCACCCAAATGACTAAGTTTGGTTCAACAGAAATTCTCTATGAAGAGCAAATTGCTGCCGAGTTCATACTGCTACCCCAACCAAGGTTGCCAAGTTCAATAAGAAGAAAAAGGCAGGCCTGGATAAAAGAGAAGACCAATTTTAGAACTCCCCACACAAATAATAAAAAAGAAAACACTGAGACAAGGTAAAATTTTCTGCTGGAAATCTTCCAGATTGCGGTATCATGTTTGATATTTGTTATAGAGCAGTCTCACTCCAATCAATTACCCACGATAGTTCTCTCATGCAATACTAGAGTTTTGGAGGCAGCAAACAAGGATATGCTTACATCAGAATGTGTGCCAACACTAGTAGAGTAGATTTTGTTCTCCTACAAGAAACAAAATCAAATCAACAATCTTACAGAAAGCACACATATCACCCTAGGGCTTGCAGAATTAAATTATCAAAGCCCCAATGGGTGGTCAGGGTGGGACATAGTAATGTGGAATCCAACTAAGTAAAACTTCTTCTCTCTTCCCAAATATGTTCTTGGTGATGCTTATTATCACTCTCTCAGCTAAGAGATCATGGATGTAGAGAAGTTAATTTATTTTGGGGCCATGTACCTATTATGAGAGAGATTCTGCATGGAGACCATTCAGGGTGAGTAATCTCTTAACAATTTCATGGATAATGTCGAAACTAGTGTCAATGTGGATGCCATGGGCATTAGCAAGCAGATATGTTCTTACAGCCTCTATGGGCTGCTGCTGTTTTCTCATGATTTGCAATTTTGAGCCCGTGGCTTAATTTTTACTAGTAACACTGTCTGTTAGAAATAAGTAGGATTGTAATCTAGTAGAATAGGTTTCTTTTGTAATGTCCATGTGTAATTTTATACTCTTTTAATACATTGTAGCACCTTCAATTATAAAGAGAGGATGAAAGTCACTTTTTATGAGTTTATGGAGTTTTAAAAGTTAAAAGGTCATGGGATTATATCTAGTACTCTTTATTCTCATTTCCTGACTCCCTTAAGCTTTTGCAATGGCAAAGCAGCCCTGAGCAGATAGAAGATATGTGCATGGATCTCGGAGTAGAGATAATGGATGTTAGAGTTCTAATGCTTGCTTGGTAAGTCAAATGTCTTTTGAGTTTATCTTTTCTTTGAACTGCATTTGGATATTGATGAACAAAATCTTACCTCAGGAAGATGCGAGCTGCAAGGCAGGGATATTTCACATTGGTATGTTTGCTATCTATGTATCAGCAAGAATTTAATCAAAGTAAATTTCCAATGATGTACTTCAACTGCTTTCTATTCTTCTCTGTCTTCTTGAATATTATACTAGTATAGATATCCTAATTACATCTATCTAAAAGATGCTGAGAGATATCGATCTCTTGAAGCACCTTGAGAATATATCTCTACATATCTTTTAGATAGATGTGTTTAAGATAAGAAAAAGACAACTCTTTTTTAATTCACTTAAGAGTTACTTTATTTTGCTTTACAGTTATTTTATTTACTATATATATATATAAATTTAGTGTTTGGTGTTTGGTGTCTTTACTTTATTTTATTATAGAGCTATTTTATTTACTTTAGAGTCAGACTCTTGAAATTTCAAAAATAAATGTAAGCTCAAAATAGTTTGTCTTTCAACTATCTTTTCACAGTCATGAGATTAGATGCTTCTCCTCCTACTGCCACTTTAGGTTATGCCTCCTGGCATAATAAATATTCCCTGTGTAGAACCTGCAGAAAAAAACAGTTTCTGTATTCGCAAAGCATTTTGAATCCAAATATCTTGTTGTTTTCTGTTCACAGGAGGAGTGGCGCAGAGGCCTTAAAGCATTGAAAGTTGATACCATTGATAAATTGAAGAAGGCACTTCCTGCATTAGAGCAAGAGGTAGTGGTTCTATTTGTATGAAAAACTATTTCACATACAAATCTTAAGAATGTAAAATATGTTATTGAGGTTACAAAGGACTATATATGCATGTGGATATACTGCATAACTTATTTTGCAAGTGTAGTAATGATTGTTGTTGCTATGCTGGTATTTACTCTATGTGGATGCTATTCAGGTTATGAGGCCCCATAGCTTCTTGGATTTCTATACTTACTCATTTCGATACTGTCTGACAGGTATTCCTTTTGCTAGCTTTTGAGTATCTCATCTCATCCTTTTTCACTTTCTTCATTCATATTTTATGGTGCAGAGGAGAGGCAAAAAAGTCTAGACATGGAAAGTGTGTGTCAATTGCTGGAGCTGGTACTAGGCAAGCGTAATCATGCTCAGGTTGAGCCTTTGGTGGAATTTTTAAAGGTATGGTAGAATTTCAAAAGGCATATAAGCACCATCAAACATTAAAATAACAACTCATTCTAACTAGATAGTGAACACATCAAGCTATTTTAAAGTTCAATAAGTAGCTTTTCTAAATAAAACAACTTATTTATTTGTATCGAGTTGGGATAAGATGCCTTTAAATTAAACAACTTTTTAAATTTTTTAGGTTTGCTTCTCATGCAAGCTATCTTTGCAGGAATGTTTATAATAAGACTCGCAGTGTAATGAACCATAACTTTTTTTGGTTTAAGGTTGTGTTTGATAGGGCCAAACCCCACATCCCATCAACCACTCTTTTGTTTGAAATGTAACCCTTGTAATTTAGGATTTCACGACCATTTTCATTATAGAATAACATTTTCTTTTGGAACCTGTTGAAAGGAACTGAATACGTTTTTCTTTTCGGTTAATCATCAGAGAAATTAAGGCTGTGCAAATACATTTCCCAATTTCAGAAGATTTATTCATTCAAACTGAAGGGAGCAGCAGTAATTTAGATTGCTTTCATCATTCATTAGGCTCAAACAAGAATTCTTTTGATTGAAAAAATGTTGAATATGATAATCTCTTCCAGTCAAACTCAAACATATTATTATCTATAATTAACAAACAAATTACATTTCAAAATTTTCTTTAAAATTTCATATAGAAATGTCTTGTTTCTGTTTGGACCTGATAGTGGCTACGGTGTTCAGATATGGAGGAAGCTCATTGTGTACTATGTACTCAACAGTTGAGTAAAATTGACCCTAATCCATCCATTCGTGGGTAACATCTTGATATAAGTCAAGGGGTGAATTTTTGCATGAATTAACTCAGCTTTTACGTCCTAACCTTCTCCGATACCTTCCAAGATCTTATCTGAAGTTGAATTGACCTCAAGGGAGAACAGACTTTTTTTTTTGGCTGCACTCGCCACTATTTTCCACAAGCCTGGTACATGGGATGGGGACGATCCTGGGGTGCTGATTCTCTACTGTGTGGATACTCAAAACCCTATCGCATTCCCATTCTGTGCACCAGGCTAAGGTACTGTGAAATAAGGACAAGGTTATACTGCCATATGACCCTGGGGTTAGAATAAAATAGTATTCAAACATTATTATCTTTTTGGAATCTCAATAACTTCTATAACACTAACCCCTAAACAATTCTAAGGGGCTAAAGTAAAAGGCTGCAGACAATTTAAACACTACAAAAAATTAAAACAGGAGATCTAAGCAGCATATTCGTTTATTAAGATTAAAATATTTGTTTGCAATGGGGTTGCAACTTAATTGATAAATTATTGTTCTTTTTTGTCCCCCTGCTTCTCTGACAGCTTACACCAATACCCTGTGCTGCTGCTGCTTACACTTCACACATAATCTTAAAAAAATACCTTGTCTTTTTCTTCTTCTCTCTATTAATTTTGAAACTTTCTAAGTGTTTGTGTTATTTTACCTCAAAATGCTGATTCCCAGTTTCTGCTGCATGATTTCAATCCTTTAGTTTCATTATCAGTTCTTCAAGTGCATGACTTATTGAACCCCCTACCACTGGAGTTCCATTTTAATCTTCAGTGTTTTTAACTGTTTGATTAATTTTACTGTGTTTATAAATAATATCATTATCAATTTGCCCTTATATTAAAATACATTTTATTTCTCTTATTAAATAGGTTTATATTAATTTACTGAATTATGCTAATTAGATACTTTTCATGGATCTTTAGGGGAAAGGAAATGGTTAGGTTGGTTTATGAAACGATCAATATGTGGGGGAATTAATGATTTACCTCTTGCATAGTCACAGGGTCTCCTTCATGGCTGTGCGGGTGCCACTGTTTTGCAAAAAGGAAATACATGTTACATTCTATCAGATAAAACAAATTCATAATCATAACTCATATGCTTGATTTGTAAACGTGTCATAAATATTATAATCCACAATGACTTTTTTTATTTCATGAAAACCATCTCAAAGACTATCAGCAAGTAAATCTAAATAATTTTTTGGCTACCTAAATTACAGCAAGGTGTCTCTGTTAAGATAATATCACATATTTACAAAATCAGTGCTTCAAATAAAAAGAGTGCTGGATGCAGTACTACCTTCTCCCCTTATCAATGCACCTTCCTAGTGCTTGTTCGAATGGTTGTCGTTAGCCCTCTCCATACCCTTACTTCTTTTCTTCAACTTGCCCCCTAACAGGTTGAAGGCTTTCAAGGTTTTGCTCTATTTCTTGGTTAGTGAGGAATGGATCATTTTGTTTTCATTGAAACTTCTCAGGTTTTACTTTTAGGTATTTTTGAACTCATTGTCTTTGATCCAGAAAACTTGATTACCAGTGGTAGTAAATTGTGATTTTCATGCTTAGCATATTCCTTAGTCAGATTTTCTCTTTGGATTCCTACTTACCACCCCAGCTGCCAATGCCAGCCTTTTCATTCCTTAAATGCACCATTTTTGTATACAATAGGAGAGGGAAAAATATTTAGATTCAGCATAACAAGGTTAGTTGTGCTCAAAGAAAATATCCTGGAGCTCCTAGCAGCGCTTATTCATGGTCCTGGTACACTGTTATTCAATTAAAATTTAGACTTCTATAGGATTTCTATTTCACATAGAGCACATTGTTTCTAATCTAAGTTATTGAATGGGTCAAGGCCATGGAGGGGTGGTAGGCCTAGACCACTTATACACTCTACTGGCTTCCCCCCAGTAGGTTAAGTGTCTTCCGAGGTGATGACATGGGTGGAGAAAGCAGGTACTAAGTCGCGGAGAAGAGAGGGTTGTGGTTTACAACCTCTTAGGCTTGGCAAAGGACTTTAGGGCCATGGAGGGGTGGTAGGCCTAGACCACTTATACGCTCTGCTGGCTTTCCCCCAATAGGTTAAGTGTCTTCCGAGGTGGTGACATGGGTGGAGAAAGTAGGTACTAAGTTGCCGAGAAGAGAGGGTTGTGGTATACAACCTCTTGGGCTTGGTAAAGGACTTCAAGGCGGATCCACCCATGCCACTCCTCATATGTCTTCATAGTTGCATTTATTGTTATGTTTATATTTGGATATCTGGATATTAATGCTAACAAACATGTGTATATGTGTGGAAATGTCGTCATATGACGAATGCAGATTTCAATCCAAGATTATTTCATTAGAGAGAACATTCATTGGAAAAGAATAAACCCTAAACCTAATCCACAAGCGAATTCTAGGGCAAGGCGGGATAGGGGACATTACAGTGGTATCAGAGCCTCTTTCTTGCCATCTCGTGTGTGCTTGAGCTAGTTGCTTGCGTGCTTGAGTTGGTTGCCTACTTGCTTGAGCTGGTTGCTTGTATGCTTGAGCTACTTGCTTGTCTACTTAAGCTACTTGCCTACTTGCTTGAGCTGGTTGCTTGCGTGCTTGAGCTGGTTGCTTTTGTGCTTGAGCTACCTGCTTGCTTGCTTGAGCTACTTGCCTAGGTGCTTGAGCTAATTGCTTGCTTGCTTGAGCTACTTGCTTGCGTGCTTGAGTTGGTTGCCTACTTGCTTGAGTTGGTTGCTTGTCTACTTAAGCTACTTGCTTACTTGCTTGAGCTGGTTGCTTGCGTGCTTGAGCTGGTTGCTTGTGTGCTTGAGCTACCTGCTTGTCTACTTGAGCTAGTTGATTGCGTGCTTGAGCTACTTGCTTGTCTACTTGAGCTGATTGCTTGTATGCTTGAGCTACTTGTCTGCTTGGTTGAGCTACTTGGTTGTGTGCTTTAATTTCTAATTCAAGTGGTTTTAAGTTATACTAATTCACAAATTCCAACTCATGAGTTTTGAGAGCTATGGAGAAATAGTAGAACTTAAGAATATTAGTCAATACATTGTCCGCATAACTAGAATAACCATCACTTGGGTTAGAACTTCCAACTCCTATCAAAGCTAATATCATCACCACAAGGAGCAACATCTTAAAATCACACCTCTTAGATTATGATTGCTTGAGGGCAAACAATCTTGGGTGGGGTGGACTGTCATGTCCCCGAAATAAAACATTAAAATAACTAAGTAAAATCACACCTCTTAGATTATGATTGCTTGAGGGCAAACAATCTTGGGTGGGGTGGACTATCATGTCCCCGAAATAAAACATCAAAATAACTAAGTGTTGAAATGCAAATAAATAAATAAAATACATATTAAAATATATAAATGAAGAAGATTGCAAATATATAAAAAAAGAATATTAGCAATATAGTAATACTTATGATTATAATTGTCAAATATAGCAAATATAAATATTAAATACAAAATAAATATATATTATATCAATATAAATGAATAAATATAAAATAATAAAAACAACAAATATAAAAAATAAAATATAAAATAATAGTATATATTATGGAAAATTTGCTTTTTGATTAGGTTTAGGGGTTCTTCTCTTTCAAATGAATGTTCTCTTTAATGAAGTACCCTTGGATTGAAATCTGCATTCACTATATAAACAATATTTCCACATATATATATGTCTATTAGTATTAATATCTAGACATCCAAATATAAATATAATACAAAAGCAATAATGAAGACATAGGAGGAGTGGCATGGGTAGATCTGCCTGAAGCTATCCATCTAAGCCCGAGAGCACAAGCGTCCTATCAAGACAACCCACTCCTTGGCCCCGAGCGGAACGTCTAAACCCAGACAATTCCACCCTTAGAGTGGCATGCTTAGGGGATACACTTGTGCCTGCTTTCTCTACCTGTGTCATCACCTCGGAAGACACTTGACCTACTAGGGAAACTTAGGGGAGCATATAAGTGGTCTAGACCTACCACCCCTCCATGGCCTCGGCGGATTCTTAAGTGGGACCCCCAACCCTCCATGGCCCACCCATGCCTTCAGATTGGGTGGAACCTTAAGTGGAACTTCCACCCCTCCATAGCCCATCCTTGCCTTGGGTTTCGGGGGCAAAATCTTAAGTGGGGTTTTTAGGCACCACTTCCCTCAAGCCTTTCCTCCACAGTAAGCTTGCAAACTCAAAGAAGACAATTTTTTAAACAATCAAATATATTTTCATTTATCAATGGCTCTTTAAGTTCATATTAACATCATTTCCTAGAATAATTATCATTATGATAAAACTAAGAGAGTATTGCATCAATAAACAGTTTAGCAATATCTAACATATCCATGCAATTCCAAATTAAAGTAGAAAAAGTCTATATCTACCATGGTTAGTCCTTCCTACTGATATATAAAAATAACATCGAGATTAAATGTATTTTAAAAGAGAACACTTTGATCTATACTAAAATTAGGACTGGTTAATTCTAAAATGCAGCAACCTCAATAATCAGATTATGCTAGGCTGTACATAAAGTTTGCGTGCTCAGGCATATTTGATAGAAGCATTCAGAGATTAAGTGCAAGCTAGAACTAAACAGATCGGTTATGGAGGATGTTTATTTGCAGGAATCTGATCTTAATGCATTTTGATGTTATTCATCTATGATCTTTCTGTTCTTATATTTGAAAAAGGCCAAATATTAATGCTAGTGAGAGTTTCACCTGTTTCAGTGTGTCTGGTCTCCTACTGCCCCTTTTATCTCTGTCTTACTCAACCTATTCCTGTTTACGGCTATCTCCTTCCTTTATATTTCTACTACTACCTCTATCTTCTTTAATTTCATATGCTGATATTTGTGGTAGGCTGGTATAGTATAAAATATGTTTATTGTTCCCCTTGCTCTTTAATGTTCATTATTTCTTATACCTTTGTGTTAGGTATTGAATAGGTGTGTCTCTTGGATGAATGTTGTCTTCTTAGGAGGGACACGACTATTAGTCTAAGAGTAATCGCTGTACATTAAACTAACCGTTTACCCTAAGAATATTCTTACACTCTTTGACTAATCGTTGTCCTTTATTAATCGATGCTTAATTACTGCCTTCCCAATACGCTGTTTTCTTATTGTTAATAACATAGGCAATATGTTTACTGATATATCTTAATCGCTTTGAGACATTTGATTGCTCCACATATACAATCGTTGTTTCTCCAATCGTTGCCCAATTAACTCCAATATACTTGATGTCTTCTAATGCCCCACAATTCTATACCAACACATCCCCGGTTATCGAACTTAGTTTTTCCCCATCTTTTATACTCAGACCATCGTCGATCTTTTCCCTCACCAAACTTCATCGGAGCTGCAAAACCGAAATGTACCTTGGGAGAGGTTACTGTAAGGTCTTCGTATTTCATTGGACTGGGACAGAGATTATGAGTTCCTTTCGGAAATAGTTTCATGGATCATAATTATCATTTTGTATTGTTCTCTATAGTCTCTTTTAATCACGTATATCCTCATTACCACAATATTTTTCTTAATAATATCGGTGGTATAATATTATTACAATATTATCTATGATGATTGTAATAATATTTAAATTGAAATTTTATAATTTTGATATCCTTTTTATTTAGTTGATTGGTTACAATATTGGGGATATACAACTTCTAGGTACGATTTATTTCAGAATTGGAAATGGGTTTGATTCACCTGTGAACTTGGCCAGGGCATGGATTTTTGTAATCTAGATTTGTTTCAAATCATGCCTGTGCATCCTGAGGCGATTCTAGTTGCATTGAGGTGATTCTGGAGCAATTCTAGGTGGAAATCTTATGGTGATCCTTATATCATTCTCAATATCTGGATTCCTCCCATGGGTACATTTCTGTTGTGTCACTTGTCTCACACCACGAGTAAAAAGGAAGAGCCTGATGCACTTATAAATAATGCACATGAGACGATGATGACTCATCCTGCTCCTTTCCTTACAGCTCCTCTAAATTATATGTTTTTGGTGCTAGTGTTGCTGCCAATGTTTAGCTTTTTATTTGTATTTTGTACAGCTCAGCTGGTCTTTGCCTTGATTACAGCTTATTGTGATGAGTGCAACTAGGTGGTTAAGCGTAGATCTATCGATAAATGTAATATTCCCCCTTAATTTTTTTGAATTTTTATCACAACAATATCATTACAAAACCATTGATTAGCGTTAGCTCCAAAGATAACCAGCTTGGAAAAGTAACCCTTCACCAAGAATGTTCACCAAGATCCCAATGTGGGCGAGGTGATAGCATATGGTGCCGGGGATCGTTAGCAACTGGAGAGAGAGATACAAAGCTACTATAGGCGGCTGGTCGACCATAAATGAAGTAAATACAAACTAGGCGGATAACCGACCATGAATTCTGCTCTACCACTTATCCAGTGGGGGGAAACTATTCCGCTCTGCCACTTATTCAGTGGGGGCGAAATTATTTAACAAGTGCTGATAATAGAATATTGACTCAACCACTTTTTAGTGGGAGTAAAACAAAACTAAATTGCAACAAAGAATAAACCAGCTGTTAGTACTACTAAACCAGCTTTACAAAGTTATAGTTTTCAGCTGCAAATATATAGAAATAAGCTTCCAAAGCCCACCAAGAGTTTGAGTAATAAACCTCTAACAATTACAATATGAAATGATATAGAAATGAAGCTCAAACCAGCATTATTATGAAACTAAACAAGTCTGATCAGAAACAGCATAAACATAAAATCAAACTAGCAAGGTGAGAATTCACCAAAATGGATGCAGCTCTTCAGAAAAAGCTCAAAAAATCTTCATTTAGTAGACAATAGAAGTCTCTAGTCTAGGTGTCCAAACTCCAACAGGAAATTCGAGCCAGAAACAACAAACAACAGAAGGCATGAATTCCAAAGCAAGCTAGAAATGGTATGGCCCCCTCAAGGAGGTTGACTTGCTACCAAAAATCCTATCCTCAGTATCAAAATTTGCAAACTTGGGCGCCCTCCACAATTGTGCAACATGGGACAGTACCTAGAACTAGATAAAATTTAGAGGCAAAACTACGAACAAAAATTTGCTTCAGCCATAGACATTAGCAGTACAAACAGATTATAAAACCAGCAACCTGCTTGTAATTAAAAATTAGAAATTGAGCACTATCCACACTCCTGAGTGAAGCATGGTCTTTAGTCACCTTCTAGGAAGCCATAGTTTCAAGCCCGAAGAAAGGTATCAAAAAGCTACAAAGCATGCAACCCCCATAGCAAAGTCTGAACTCAGTTTAACAACATACATTATAATTTTTCCAAAAGATCCTCAAATCTTCACAAAGCATCAATATATAAGCTCAAATGGGCGATTGAAGCAACCTGTAACTCCAGCCAAGATTCATTTTCTCCAAGGGACGCCCACCTCAAAAGCATTTTAAAATATTTAGAACACTTTAATATTCTTTTTCCAAGTCGTCCCACCTTGAGACAATATTTAAACTTTAATAAAACATTAAAGATCATTAATGAGGCATCCAACTCATGGCCCCATCTTTAAAACAACTTGAAGTCGTTACCTAGGCATGGGGTACACTCTCAAAACATAAAATTGACTAAGTGTTGAAACTCAGTCCAATGAAGCAAGCAAAACCAACGCCCACAAGTGAAACTGCTAGATTGCCAAAAATAACATGATGACTTGAGTTGAGTTGTTGATGATGCCACTACCAAAAATAGACATACGAAAAATAGCCAATGCCAAAAAATGTAAGTTCACTTCAAACTCAACAAAAAGCCAAACTGAGCAAAAAACATGACTTACTAAAAATAGTAAGTCTCCAGGAAGGCTGTCATAAATTGATGCATGTTACCTCATTCCGAAGCTCTCAGAAAACCAAGAAAAACCCACCAGACATGCATCATAACTATTCGCATGCAAGCCTTCAAAAGCACCTCCAAAAGTGGAAACCCTAATTTGCACATCTGAGTAGCTTATGGATTTTTGGAAATAGACTATCAGTCCACAATGAGATCATCACAGAGAAGGGGACATTACAATAAATCTTACTTAGGCTTTTATGAAAAGATTTTTGGGTCTTTTAGGTCTCTTTTATGTTGGAGGGAATGATAACAGAAAAAGGCAGGGGAATGAAGTTAGGGCTGTGGTCATGTTAAATAAAGCTACGTGTGAAAGCTTATTCTGACAAAAAGGTAGAGAGCTACCTTTAAGATGTACTTTATACAATGTTTATTTGCAGCCGTAGTATTTGTAGTATTTGTAGCAAGTTTAGAGTTATTGGTCCTAGATTTATTGCAGCCATATGAAGAGTTACATTAAAGGTGACTAAGTACTAACTATGCTGATTACTGATTGTATTATTTTAACATTAAATAATGAATATGATCATGATATTTGAGTTCGACAAATTGATATCAAATTAGTGCACTGTATTCCAAATTTGTAATATTTAGAGTAGTTTGGTTTAGCATATGCATGATAGGTGGTATTTTGAACTTATTTCCTCTTTTTGAGCCTGCATATATGTATATATTTATAATTTTATGTGTTTTTTGTAAGGACATACCCAAAATATACCCAGACACCCAAATTTTTTTGTTGTACCCATACACCTATTCCCAATTTGATTCAGCTACTTAGTTTCTAATCACGTTGGCATTTTTTGAATGTGGATTTAAGAAAGTCAATTAATTCTGATGGCATTATGGGCTTGTGGATTTGAGTGGTCTGCTTGGTCAGTAATAATCCCTTCCTTATGAGAATCCTATGTACTGCCTCCCTGCTTTTGAAACAACAAGATGCAGCGATAAACTCTCCTTTGTTCATCTCCCATGATAATGCTACCTGATCTGCTTAAGTCACTTGTGTTTTATGATTATTGTTACTCTCCTTTGTGGTGGTTCGTTAATCAAAACGATATCCCATAATTAGGTCTATCCTCTAAACCCCATAAGTACATTTACAACCACACATGGGTCCTAAGTTTCATGAGAGAGCACATTGATGGTAAGGATCTCGTGCAATCAAGAGTCACACACATTGCTACTAATTTCCTCACCTTGTAGAGTTATTAGCTACATTGGCCAACCTTAAGCACATGTTTATGAGTGAAAGATGGTTGGAGAATCCTTATTGTAGGAAGGTTGAAGCACAAAAGGTCGTGAAGAACATTTTTGATGATAGATTTTCCAAAGTCATGGAGGAGATCATCAATGTAAGTTTTCAAACTTCGATTGATGATTTTTATTTTATTTTCTAATATTACAATTTGCTGATATTGTTAAATTTTTGGTATTTAGGTCTCAAAATTGTTGGTCAAAGTTTAAGATTGGTGGATGGAGATCAAAACCCCATGGGGTATCTATATGAGGCCATGGATAAGGCCAAAGAGGCAATTCAACATTTTTATGGGTCAAACAAGACCAAATATGAACCCATATGTGCATAATTGATCGGAGGTGGAATTGACAACTCCACCAACATATTCATGCTACTGTTTACTATTTGAACCCTAATTTTTTTTTCTCCCCTAATTTCAAAGCGGATGTAGAGGTTCTTGTTGGCCTCAACAAGTGTATTGAGAGATTGGTTGATGATGATAACCTTCAAGATCTCATACTTTGAGATACAAAGTTATAAGAAGGCCGAAGGGGCATTGTTTTCTTCAAATTTTTGCATTTGTAGGAGAGACACTCTGCAGCTAGATAAAAAAATCATGTGTTCAATATTATTTTACCATTTATTTTAATTTTGAAGTTTATTAAAATCCTTACTAAGTTATAAATGGTAATTGCTATCCTTGCAGATTTGTGGTGGGAAGATTATGGTGCCACAATGCCTAATTTTCAAAAGCATGCCATTTGCATTTTATCTCAATCTTGTAGTGCTTCTAGTTGTGAGCACAATTGGAGTGTCTTTGAGGCCATTCACACAAGGAAGTGCAATAGGTTGACTCAAAAGTGCTTGAATGACCTTGTCTATGTGTGGTACACCGTACAACCTTCGGTTGCATGAAAAGAAGGTATAAGGGCAAGGTTCACACGAAGCACTTGACCTTGATGACAATGATACATATTCAGATTGGATTGTTGAGCCTCATGATGTCAATGTGGGACTGTGGTTAAGTGATGATGAGTTAACTCATTTGGAGAGGGAGGCAATTGAATAGGAAGCTGGAGTGGTAGCATATGAGGTGGTAGAAGGCAAGGTTGGTCAGCCAATAGAGGTTTCCTCACATACACAACTTGATCCTATCACTATGGATGAGGCACCTATTAAGGCACTTGTTGAGGCTCCTATTGAGGATATTGCACCTATACCATCTACTTTAGCAACACTCACAAGGGCAACAAACTTTTTTGAGTTTGTCATAGAAAAAATTTATGATTTACAATTTTCATTGATACAAAAACTTGAAGTTGATATGTATTGAGAAGTTGAACTTGTTTTTTGGTCTATGATATGTATTAAACTCAAATTTTGATTTATATATGATGGAAATCAGTAATATGTTCTACAAATTCAGTATATATGTGTGTTTTTTAAGAATAATATAAAAAATTATGATTTTCAAATGTTCGATAACTTTGCCGAGTTACTGTTGAGTTATTGTAGAGTTATTGCCGAGTCTCAAGTTTTTAAGATTTTTGGGCCTACTGAGTTATTACTGAGTCCGAGTTTTACAACTATGGGATTTTTCTTTTCTTTATCATGTCCTTTTGATAGGACATGGTGATCCTTTGTAAAGACCCACACCCTTGATAGGAAGGTTTTTTGCAATTTATTTCTATTCATTTGACATTGCAAGCATGTTGTCAAGCAATATTATATTACTGTGCCTATGCTAATTTCCAGACTTCAATTGAAATGAATAGGTCTATTGCAATATTTTGATTTTTTCAGTCTTTATATCATCGCAAACATTTTGACATTCACACAACATATCCAATATTCTATTAAGAGAAATGATATTAATTTCCTTCACAGATGCAACATTAAACTTAGAAATCTGATTATAGAAAAAATATATGTTTATACTATATATATTTCAAAGTTTTAATACAGCGAGGAATGCCATTCATACACTGTCCTTAATTGAAAGGCGGTTCCTATAGACTCATCGATTGCTTGCAATAGCTGGTGCAGAGGTTTATTCGATGGTCCCCTTTGACTGCTATAAAGTATTCCACGTCACCCTACAGTCTGCCCAAATAAGAAGGCATCATTTCTTTTATGGGAGTGCTATCTTCCAAAGCCATGGTTTCTAGTATGGGTGCGGCAGTATATGACTCTTGGAAATGGCCCGATATCATCCCAAATAGCTACGCTATAATATAAGACCTTGATTCTTTGAGGAGATTAAATAACCCCTTCAAATTATAGTCTCGACTCTTGATAATGAAATCGGACATGAAAAGACAATTGATTATATATAATTTAATATCTCCAAGAAATGCCACGACTTCCTCCATATATGGAAACGCCCCCAAACTCTAAATGATATATAATATAATCGATCAACAGATGTGAGGAGGGTTTTGCATCTGATTTGAATTGGATATAACGATAACATTGCAAATTTGTCTGCGAACGATACTCACAAATTGGGAATCAATATTTACTCTACAAGCCAGGGTGGAGTTTCACCACTGAACCTTGCAATCCTCAAGCTCCTTGAGCTTCACAGCCAGCCATGGAGAAAATCAATAATCTTTGATAATCAAAATGAGCCTCCATGTTGTATTTTTGCATCTTCTCGTGAATTGGCCCTAAATAATATTTTCCCTCCTTTAATAATTTAAATATTTGAACTTTAGAGGGAAAATATAATATTAAAGTGAATTTTTAATATTTTAATATTTTAACTTATGTCACTTAATAAATATTAATTAAATAATATCGTTCATAATATTTTACTTTGGGACGAATAATATTAAATAATTAAAAACAGCCCATGGGAATCGTATAGGCTATCCTACCTCAGGAGTTTGTAGATGGAAGGGGACATTACATCTTTGTATTCATATGGATTTTTGGCTTTATGCATTTTTGTTTTGGCATCCAAATTGCTTTCAATAGCAATGGTATGGGTACGTGAAGATGAATGATATGGAAATGTTATGGATGTAGTGATGGAGGGAGGATGTTCAAGAATGTGCGACTATGTTGATCTCGATTAGGGATTTGAGGAGATGGATGGGTAGGATGTGGGGATTTTGAGACAGGAGTGATGGGGGTGATTGATTTAGAGATGTAACGACCCAAAAGGGATGGGGAAGGTGAAGAATTTGATTTTGGGATATAAGGGCCCAAAATGGATTTGGAAGAGGAAGGAATGGGCTTTGGGACATAAGGGTCCAAAATAGATTTGGAAAATGAGGGGATTTGGGAGGAATACCAATGTCTTGAGAATGAGCTATGTAGCCAAGGCCATGAGAATTTGGATTTTGCTTTGATATGAAGGGGTGCTATGATGCCTTGCTCATGAAGGTCTAACCGTTTTCCTTGATGGTGCGTGTTTTGACAAATCTACGTTCCAATGGGATACTTATTGTTTTGGAAACAAGATGTGAGTCCATGTTGAAGGGGTTAGGAAGTGGAAGGGATTATAGATTCTTGGAGGAAACTAGATCGAATGAAGATGAAGTAACCAAGTTGATAGATTTGTGATTCATGGGTGGGTTGGACAAGGGTAGTGGGATCTTTAGAAGGATTAGGAGGATGGATGGATTAGGATTTGGAGAGGGATGGATGGATTAGGATTTGGAAGGGAATGATTAAGGGGAGCAAAAAGTTTGCTTTGATCTTGTTTGAGAGAGGGATTTATAGTAGCATGCTTTGGAGCAAGGGATTGGTGTGGTTGGATTAGTTCTTAAGCCAAGGGAATGCCAATTTAATGAAATGGATGCAATTATGAATAGAGTGTTTCATGTAGGGGTGAATGCACGAGAGTTTTTGACCCATCCTTCTATTTTAGTTTTTTTGGGCCAAGAGAGGTATTCCCTGACATCCTCCAACAAGATAATTGAATATAAACACACACTAGGCCTCCTATAACTACATCCAATGCGTTATGATTTTTTAAATATGATACTAACCTTATGTTAGTGCTAGCTACAACCAAAGCTCTAGACCTCCAATATGAATGGAAATTACATTGTAGTTTAGCTTCCATTTTGGCTTTAACTAATGGTGTATGTTTCATTTGAGTTTGAGTTTCATTGCTTTTTCGTGTATCTAACTCCTCTCATTTTGACTCAAATTTGACATTCAAAGTGAGTGTCAAATGTAGAATATCACTTTGAGAACCATTTCACTAATTAAAGTTCAAGTATTTTACAACATTATGTTCATCACCACCATGGTAAAATGAATTCAAGAAATGGAAAACTAAGATAGGATTTTGTAAGTGAATCTAGCATCCACCTATAAGTTCAAATGAGAGATTCTTAGGTGCCATGATTTGAGAGAATAGTCATGCCAAAATTTGGCATTTTTCAATCTTAGGGCTCTTAAGAGACCTCACCAATTTTATGTAGCCTAGAAAAATTAAGATGTCTTGATGGCTCTTTGATTGGAAGAGATGAGAGACGATGAAGGTATGACATTGCTAGCAAGGAGTGCATGGATGGACTTTAGGAGTGGTGCACATGGATGTGAGATTTTTGATGTTTAGGGATGGAGAATTTGATGGATCTGAGGGATCAGAGGAGTTTGGTAGTCTTGGGAGATGGGAGATAAGTGGATTGAGATGGGATGATTTGGATGACAAAGAGAATTATGATCAAGGGATGAAGGCTCATATTATGAATTAGAAGAAAATTGATTGGAATTAGAGGAAGGGGATTTAGGGATGGTTGGTTTAGATGGAGGATTAGGATGAGGGAAATGGATTAAAGTTTGGATGAGGATTTGGATAAGAATGAGTATGAAAGGTTGATTAAGAAGGTTGAACTTTAAATTTGGAGGGGGATGAAAATTAGGATAATGGGTCAAGAGAATGGGACGTAAGAGGTGAGATGAGGGATGAAAATGGAGTTGGAATGAAAGGGGACAAGTTGAACTAGGATGTGGATGGATGGATGAGGAAATATGAATATGCAAATAGATAAACTAGGAATTGATTGGGATGAAATTTGGATGAGAGACAGATTTGCGAAAGTGTTGAACTGTGGAGACGTTGAGCTGTGGAAGTGTTGAAGAACAAGGCAATGTTGCTAAATTGAAAGGATGGAGTGAAACATGGATTTTGGATGGGGTATATATTTGATTTCTAGATGGAGGACTTGATTGGAGAGATTTGGGTGATTTGGATGGATGAAGGATTGGATTGGAGGAATGAATAAAGGATTTGGAGGAAAAGATTGGATGGTTGATTTAGGATGAAGGTTTGTTTGCTTGACTAAGGGGTGGATTTGAAAGCACACCAAACAAACAAATTGGATTGAAGGTGATATAGTGCATAGGTTTTGACAAGAAAACACTCCAAGTGTAATGAAAACCTATAATTATTCAAGTGGTAGTGTCACCTTTTGTGGGCCCACATTTATACTATCTACCAAGGGCATGGGTAGCTAGGGAATGCAAGACCATGGACCACCTATGCACCCTTACCTTGGGGGCTTAAAGCCTTAGTCGAAGTGAGCTCTGCCATTGCCACTTGAAAGTATGTTGTAACTTCTTAGGCTTAACCTATATTTGATGCACCACAAATGGGTTAGCCAAAAGCTATTATTCTAGGATATACAAGCTCTCTAGGGTATCCTCTTTATAACACATGGGTACATGTGGCTTAGATTCGTGAACTAGAGCCCATGTACAAACATGCGATCAATGAATGTCACTTCACCTTGTGTCTTGGCGAAAGATGGGCCTCAAGGTTGTGCTGAATCCGATGATTTTTTTGAGGTACAATTTTTGTTGTCACTCCTTTATATATGCCATCTAATTCATGTGGTTGAGGTTGCCCCCTAGGGTGATGAAATCCCTAGGTAGGCCCCTTAAAGTGAAATGAATGCTAGGTGCTTTTGATCACCCAAAATTGCATGAAGTGCAAGGGAAGAGTACACACAAACTAACACCTTAAGTTCTGATTTAAAAAATAAGAGAAAGAGTGGAATTTTTTATTGTTGACATGGCACAAGATGCAAGGGGAGAGTATACAACCCACAAACTTCCAAGATAAAGCAAACAATTCTTTCCCATTACTCTAAGTTAGTGCAACTAAGACTAGTGAAAGAAAAAAGAGTCTTTGACAAACGTAATCTGCACCAAATATATTAGTAGTTTTGAAGATTGGTCTTGTATATTGGTAGACAACACCACTTGATTAGAGGGGACATGTTAGAATAGAGAATTAGAATGAAAACAAAAAAGAAAAGAAAAATAGAACAAAAAATGTAGAGCAACTATACATAGAGCGTAAGTGTTGAAACAACAAGAGCGAGGGAAAAGATCGGCACTGGTGAATCAAGAAATTGCAGAGGTGTTGATTTGTGAAAGTGTCAATTTGTAAACACATTGATATGTAAATGCATTAATGTGCGTATGTGTCGATTTGCATGAGTGTTGAATCAGTAACTTGCAGAGAACAAGAAGCAGATGCTAGCGGTTTTTATTGAAAAATAGGAGGGATTTGCAAAACAAAACATTATAAATGGTGGAAATGACAGAAAAGTACATTAACAAACAAACAAAAAGCTAAAAATTGAAGAGATAAAAACTTAGAATGACAAAAAATAGAGGAAAACACCCCAGGCATGAAAGCATTGAATGACAAGGTGGAACTGCTGATTTTGAAATGTAAGTGTTGAAATACAAAGCAAAAGTGCTAAACTGCTAACCTGCACATAAAAACTCGTAAAAAACTCACAAAAATTAGTGATAGGGTTGTGGCTCCCAACTGAGTGTGCCAGAACGAAAACAAGGGAGAAATAAACATCAAATGCATATAGACAACCTTTTTCCTTGCCTTTCTTTGCTCCTCCGATTGAGGATTGGAAGTTGGAAGATTAAGGTGATGTAGAATTTATAAATTAGAAGAGTATCAATTAGGATTAATTAGTCTCACTTAATTAATTAATTATGGATTAACTAATTAATCGAGTTAGAGAAATTGGTAGCTAAGGTTATTTAATTAAATTGGTTCAATTAATTAACGGTAGAGAAGAAGTTGAAATTAATAGCAAAAGATAATTTATTAAATAATGACTTAATTACCGATTACGGGAATAATTAATTATCTAATTAATTAATAAGAAATTAGTAAGATGAAGGTTAGTGGTGAATTTGGGGTACCTACCCTCACCATGATTTCTAATTGCCAAAACAATGGCGTGTGGTAAAATCTAACTCCAAGGTGATCTCATAAATTCTCAGATCTGCTATCTTCCATTACAAGGACTAGCAGGGACTTTATTTTCTGTGAAGAAGGATATCTCCTTCGTTTCCTCTCTAACTAATGCTTCCTGTGAGCAGGGCATCTTCAGAATATGTGGACGATTGTATTGGTGATTTTGGGGTTGGGAGTTTGGATTCGCTTACCAGATTTTGTTTGAATTATTAAATCTGAAATTCTTTCTTTTTCCCCTTTTTATTGATATCGAGTTAGAATTTTTGTTGGATAGTTTGTTATAGTTAGTATTCCAAATTAATGTCATTACCATTCTATGAACCATTAACAGGATACATGATATGAGATACTTATCATGTTAAACTAAAGACCCTTGCAAATCTGGCCTTAAATTTTCAGTTTTCTACACTTAGGAATTTCGTCAAACACTTTGCTCGTAAACTCTCCAATTGTTGTTGGTGATTTTGTTTTGTATTTTCTCTTTGAATGATGATGATGAAATGCATATAATGACTTAACTAACAATGCTCAATGTCTACAAGTGAAATGAGAGTGTAATACACTGTGTTGCATGGTTCGTACCCACAAGCTTCGAACTCGGTCCGGGTATGAACTTGGTACGGGTTCGCCTATGGGTACACGCTGGGTACGCACAGGGTGCACGCCCAACCTTGCACTCGGGCGAACCCACAGGGTTGGGCGTGCACCTGGGTGAACCCACAAGGCTGGGCGTGCACCCTGTGCGTACCCAGCACAAACCCAACCAAATGGTTCGTGGACTCGGGAGTACCAACCGCGTACCCAGGCGTACTTGGGAGAACCCACGGCCCATCACTTAAAAAGTGGGCCCAAATTTAAATAAAATACAATTTTTTAATTATTATTTTGTCTTCTAACCCTAAAACGACCCAATATGAGGCCTTTCAACACTAAAACATTTCATTTTTATCTCTCATTTTGCTCTCACCATATTTTCTCTCCATCTTGGTATTTTAAAGGGTGGTGATTGTATTTGAAGAAGATCGATTGTGGAGTGCCAAATAGCTTCCACAAAGGAGATTTAAGTGTTTAAGGTATGCATTTAAACCCTATTCTTTAGTCTTTTGATGAATTTTTTCAAGTTTTTGATGGATTTTTTCAAGTTTGTGAAGAAATTTTTCAAGTATGTTTTTTTTTTTTCATTTTTTTTATAGATTACAACAATGGCCAGTAGTCAAAGTTCAGTGGGTGGGGAGGGAAGTCAAAAATTTAAAATTGATAAAGCATCTCCTTTATGGAGACATACCACAAGAATTTCACAAATTCCTGGAGGTGGGGGGTTTGTTTGGAAATGTAATTTTTGCAATGCACAATATAATAGCTCCTATTACCAAGTGAAACTTCATTTTATGGGCCCTGGTGGTAAAGGGATTAATAAGTGTGAGGGCCCAAATAAGAAGGGGTTGTCTGCTGTACAAATAGTTGGATTTATAAAAGAACAAGAAGATGTTGACAAATTGGTTGCAATAGGAAAACAAAGTGGTTATTCTTCTGAAAAGAAAAACAACACCAACATTACCGTCTCAAACAGTTAGGGCCTCCAAACATCCCTTCTTGTCTATGCCCTCTACGGAAGAGGAAGATGAACAACAAATCAGCATCCGCAAGAGAGGTCCATTGGAGGGGGCATTTAAAATGGAGGCAAAAGATATTGCTGAAGAAAAAATTGCACGTTGCCTCTATGCCAATGGTCTTCCATTCAACTTGGTGAGATCACCATATTGGCAGGACATGGTGTCAACAATAAATAGTGCACCTCCTGGTTTCACAAGTCCTGGGTATGAAAAGGTGCGTACCACCTTATTGCAAAAAGAGAAGAAATCTTTAGAGGCCCAACTAAAACCAATTAGAGATTCTTGGATTGAAACAGGTGTATCTATTGTTTCCGATGGATGGAAAGATTGCAAAAACCGTCCATTGATCAATGTTATTGTAGTGTCCCCCAAGGGGGCAATGTTTTTGAGGGTGGTTGACTGTGAAGGGGAAGTGAAATATGCAGAGTTCATTTCCAGGATTCTCATTGACTCCATAGAGATGGTGGGTAATGAAAATGTTGTCCAAGTAATTACGGACAATGCAAAAGTTTGCAAGGCTGCAGGTGCTTTGGTAGAGGCTAGATATGAGCACATCTTTTGGACACCTTGCATCTTACACTCCCTCAATTTGGTGATGCAAGCAATTGGAAACCAAATAGATTGGGTGAAAGAAATATACCAGGAGGCCGAGGAGATCTAGATGTTTGTGACAAACCACCAAACCACCATATGTCACAAGCAATTTTCAGAAATTTTTCAAGATTGGAATTGTTGAAGGTAAATTTAATTTATTTAGTTTCATTTATGTCTTGTTTTACATGATTGAATAAAATATATTTTTTACTTATTTAGTAATTTACATATTTTAAATGTGTTATTAACTTACTATTAACATGTTCTTAGGTTGCTGAGATCCGATTTGCATCTCACACAATTGTTCTGAGACGACTTGTGAAGGTGAAAGAGGCATTGAGTCAAATGGTTATTAGCAACCAATGGGGTATATAGAAGCAATCAAATTCAGAGAGGGCCCAAAAGGTCAAGGCATTGATCTTGGATGACAATTGGTGGGATCGTGTGAATTATGTATTGGAGTTCACTGAACCTATCATGTCTATGCTTCGGTTTGCTAATACAAATGAACCATGCTTGGGGGATGTCTATGATAGCATGGACACAATGTTGGAGAAAATAAAAATTGAAATACAAAAGAGAGAATGATCCTGAAGACACCCTTTACAAAAGGGTGGAAGCAATCGTTCTTCATTGTTGGAACAAGATGACAACACCATTGCACCTCCTTGCATATGCCCTATCTCCAAGGTACTATACTAGAGAAGTACTTTCTATCCCAGGGAGAATACCGCCATATAGAGATCTTGAAGTTGCTAGAGGGTATAAGAGGGCATTTAATAGACTCTTCACTGATCCATAAGTGGAGACAAGTGTTATGAAAGAATTTAGAATGTTTATCTCATGAAAAAATCTTACCTCTTATGTTGTCAAAGACCAATACAAAATGGATGCTATTACATGGTGGTACCTCCATGGTCAAGATTATATGTACTTCCAACCTCTTGCAATCAAGATCCTCTCACAAGTAAGTTTTTTTTTGTTGCCACTTGTATTGTAGAATTTAACACTTAACATTCTTGAATTTATCTTGCATTTTTTATTTTTTATTTTGTTGGTTTTCTCTTTAGGTTGCAAGCTCTTCTGTCGCTGAATGAAATTGGAGTACATACTCCTTTATCCACTTAGTGAAGCGTAACTGGTTGGCTGCAAAAAGAGCTGAAGACTTTGTGTATATTCATTCCAATTTGCGTCTTCTGTCACGTAAGGAACCTCAATACAAGCAGGGGGCAGCAAAGCTTTGGGATGTAGCACCCGAGTCTGCTGACTTGGATGCAACCATTCAGGATCTTGCTAGAGCCACTATGGACGATGTGGATGATAATGATGATTATGACATACATGGTGCTAGAAGTGGAACCGCTTTGGGTTCAAATGATGATGATCTTGAAGTTGAAGCCGCTGAAAATCCAAGTCACGATGATTTTTTTGATAATCCTTTTGATGATTGATGAACGTTGAAATTGAATCATGTTTCAACTTTCATGACTACATTTTGTAATTCAGTAATTGTGATGATTTCCATAATTGATATCATTGATATGGCATATTTGAATATTTTTCAACTATCAATTGGCATTTAATATTTATCTTTGGCATTTGGCATTGATCAATGATCAAGTATCATACTATGAAATGATTTAGTTTTACAATTCTATATATTTCTCTTATTTTTTTGTATATATATATATATATACACACAGACACGTACCCGAACCCCTAAATGTTATTTTCACGTACCAAGTTCTCGTACCCGAACCCGTCCCCAAACCCAAACCGGTAACTTAGGTAATACAAGATTTACTTTGATTTGTCAATGTAGTAAGATAGCTGATTAGTGCACATTTTTACAAACAGTTGATCTGCAAACTGCCAACTTCACCATTGATTGAACTGCAATTATCTTTTAGCTAGTACAGTGCTTGCCAATGGGTTTGCAATGTTACAATGCCAATACTATGAAAAGTATTAGTGCAGACCTGAAAGTAATTGAGACTACCATGATAATATTGCTTGTACAGTGATTGCAACGACATGGAAATGCACTACAATTTGCTGTGATGACAGCAATATTCAGAGATTTAAATGCAGTAAATTAAAGAACCTGGGTGACTGAAGATGACAGCAACTGAAGAATGCCAGAATCCACGACTGTGGCAGCCATGTCCTCACCATAAGCCAGCCACTAACTTGACATCTTTCCCAGCAGTGAGTTGACCACAAATGAATCAATTCTCCTTCAAATTCTTACTGCCTACAAATGCCAAAGGCTGCACCTTGTTCTTCATGCCATGATAATATCAATCTTCAAGCCGCTTCTCTTATATGGAGTCGACTACTTTATTGCTGACCACGTTTCTCCTTATTGAAGTCGTTCTTGGTGTCAGATGCAAACACGTCTTCTCCCTTTGTCTTATTTGATCCCTTCACTCTCTAGCGACCACAAGGTAATACCCTGGCAAGCATAAAGGACCCGATTGGAAGGAAAGGCACGATAGAAGCTTTTACCACGATTTGTCTTCATTCAAGCAGCTCCCTTATAATGTTCGATGATTATGATTCTTCCAGCTAAGTGACAAATATTATTTGTCTTGACTCTTATATGACCACTATTTTCCAGCCAGAGTGAACCGCCTCCAATGATAAGATAGATATGCCAACTACTAAAAGTAGCCAACTGCAATAATAAAATTGATATGCCCAAAATGACTGAAATGATCTTCCCAAAAATATTCAATCGATTCCCTATATGCCAAATTTGGTCATTGACCATTAAATTTGGTATAATTGAAACTTCCTCCTCAGATGAAATGCAACAATACAACAGCTGTTGCAACTCTCCAATGAATTAATGTTTGCAACAATAAACCAGCTGCTGCAAACCCACAATGCAATAATAAACCAGCTATTGCATCAACCACAACTCATGTTAGAAAGACAATAATACATCAGCTATTGCACCTATCAAAATTCTCCAACGAAGCACCTATAGAAACCCTAGATGGATTCCTCAACAATACCCAGCTAGGGTTGATCTTTCACAACTGAACTTGGTACTCTAGAGTCTTCAAACCCTCAAGCAATGCAAAACATTCAAGCTTCTTACCAAACTGGTAATGAGAATATAATCCAAAACATAAGCATCCCCAAATGCTAAGCCAGCCGCTCCTTATAAAGATTTATCCAAGACTTCCAAAAAACTTTTAGAAATATTATTATTTTATTCCCTTAAGTGACTTTATGATTTATTATTTTATTTTAAGTCACTCTATTAAATTAATCAAATTAATTTATTGAAATAACTTTATAAATAATTAATTTAATACTCACTCTCTTATTTCTCCTGGTTAGCCTTCGAGAATAAATAAAGGCTAAACGATCCTCAAGGTGGCTATCGAAAATGGGACATTACATATCATGTATTGTTGGTTTAGAATGGTAACTGGCGAGGTTATTTATTTAGTTAGTTGTTAAATAGATCAGCCGATTAATAGTAATTTTGGGATAAAAAGGCAATTTGAGAAGCATTGTTAGGGTTCTGATCGTTTAAAATTTAAGTTTTAATAACTAGAAAGTTTGAAAGGGATTTGTGTTGGAAAGAAACAAAGCAAAGGCACAAGATAGTTATCGGTCAACATGTATATTTTAGGAGTAGATGTTAGTGAAATTGTATACATATATCTTACACATTCTTATATTCTTTATTTCTTATATACAGTCAGTTGATTTTATTTTCATATTTATTCAATTGATTCTTTATTATGTTTATACTCTTTTATATTTGTATTTTTTCTTCTTGTTCTCCTCTATTTTTATTCCCTCTTCCTCCTGTCAGGTTTTCCTCTCTTTTCTTGCTTCTTTTTAAGATTGTCTACAATCTTTTTTATTTATTATTCTCTCTCTGATGATGATGGATTACCGAGTTCGATCCAAAACATGAAAATAAACATACACAATGATCCAGAAGCATTATTAATATAATACTACATGAATTATGGAGAACTCATCCCAAGTGTATGAAATTATAATTTAAGATTCTGAAGTGGGAGGAGATTGAATTACATATTCTATGATTAAGATTGTATGACTTGCTGCTGTGGACAGCATTAAATTTCTTGATATATTTATAGGAATATTTGGTAGGTGTGGTTCTTTAGTCAATAATTTCATTTATAGGTTCATGGTTATAATTAGTTGTGGACCACATTTGAGTGGAGGTGATTGCTGTAGAATACAATTAACATAACGTTTATAATGGTTAGAAGGCTGTAGTTGCTGTTTTTATTAAGCTACCTCAAATGCCTGTTTTTATTGTAAATTTTTTTGGGAAAACTTGAATCTTGCATTTGACTCGTCTATGCTTTCTTGGTATGTTGTGTTTCTCAACTGAAGCTTTTTCATGTTTTCAAAATTCAGAATCAAAAGGAGTACAAAGCCATAAATCTTGATCAGTGGCTGTCCTTCCTACGATTTTGTGACGAGGTATGATTAATTGTTTGTTTGGTTCTTTCGGTTTTAGAAACCTATGATATTTATTAATATCTTTATTTCCTTTGTTACAGGTCAAGTATCCAAGCTTTGATAATTATGATTCAACCATGGCTTGGCCATTGATTTTGGACCAATATGTTGAATGGGAACAAGAGAGGCGGAGTTGAGACAGCATCCATCTTATTGATAATGAGACGAATCTCTGGCTGTTATTTTTAAAATTTTAATTGTAAAGATCTACAATGGTTAAAATAAAAGCTCTTAAAATTTCTGTCAATCAATGTTTATTATTTTTTCGTCTGGTTTTCTGTATCCAGCTATTTTCCTTTCTTCTCCACATGGAGAACAACAATTTTGGAATGAACAGTGTAGTAGATATTGAATTTGAATTGAGGGTCAAGACTGCATTTTTAGATAACTCGTTTCAATCTGATACGAGTGTATAGAAATCTGCAAGGAATTATTGTACAAAAGTGATCTAAATCCAATTAATGTGTTCCTGTTTGCACTGATCTAAACTACAGTAAATCTCTGAACGTTTAATACTCAAATGTTGTGTATGTACCGGGCTTTAAGTTGTATTGTGACAATATTATTGCAATTTGTAAAGACGCAGGTTGAAAATCATGTGCTAACCGAGGAATACAAATCTAAAGTCTAAGCTCCAGGATTGGTAACAATACGTTCAGTGAATCTATTTTTGTAAATTGAAACTGATTTTAGACAAATTTACACAGAACACTTGATTGGCAATATTTATTAGCACCGAAAGCTAACTTTGAGACCTCATATATTTCAAGGCGACTTTATTCATCCATGAAAATCAAGATTTAATGGTTATGGCTGAATAAATATTTCATATACTTTGTTCTGGTCTGAAACCATTGTTCAATTTAATCACTGCATCAAGACGTAATGCAGAAACCTTAATGGTTGCACTGAACTGGATGTTTTCTCACTTTTGATGACGGTTGTAGGTCTTGATGCCCCTATTCTATTTTCGTCATGTAGAACATGGTCTTTGTTATTTTTGTCGAACGAGTGTTTTAACTGCGGCATTGTGGCAACAACAAGAATATTATTTATTAGAAATGGTAACTTGTCTGTTATTATTCTAATTTAAAGAGAAAAATATTATATGATTTTTACTTTATGGGAGTATGCCAGCACTTGATGATTTTTGTATGTGTAGTCATTAACTACTTAT
Organism: Sequoiadendron giganteum; assembly: GCA_007115665.2. Classification (NCBI taxonomy): domain Eukaryota; kingdom Viridiplantae; phylum Streptophyta; class Pinopsida; order Cupressales; family Cupressaceae; genus Sequoiadendron; species Sequoiadendron giganteum. Next base: position 47,800,411 of record CM021104.1, read on the forward strand.
AACTGATGTTCATGGTGAATGGTCACAAGGGAAGGGCATCACTGGAATGTCTCTAACAGTATGGTCTCATGAGGGGGCTTGGGCATCTATTTTCATGGAGTTGGAGGTCTCATGGGAAAAAATAATTATGCTACAGGATTAATTGAAATCTTTTTCTGAAAAATAGCAGCACCTATCTTTTAGGACTGCATATTTCAGCTGGTGAAATTGAGGTGGGGCTAGAAATTGCCCCTACAGCTTAGGTATACTTTCTGTCACTTGTCTATCATGTAAAATTTTAAATTCCTATCAGAAAATAAAAATGAGGATATTTGTTTATTTATTAATTTTTATCAAAGCACTGTAGTTCATTCTTTCAATTTTGTAGCTTAAAATTTTAAGTTGAATTGCACTATTAAAATCATGAGACCACTAGCTTTAAAATATTCTTAAAAACTCTCAGCAACACCCACTGATTTTTTGTAGGAAGCCCACCTCCATGAAACCTTAACCCCAAGTTTGCGTTTTTGCATAGGGAAGGAATGGGATATTTGACATTTTGCCTTAAGCATTTTTCAATCGGCAAAGCTTTTGAGTGGAGGTAGGCCTTATAAGCCTTCAATTACTTTCAGTTATTGCTAAGATGGACTTCGCACACGATAAGTATGCGCTATTGTGGTATATCGTTAATGTTTTTTTTTTATTGTTTAACATTTTAATATGTGGAAGTACCAATGATCGTACATTCTTTGAAGACATGTATTAATAAAGAAAAAGATTAAATTGACTCAAAACATGAAAAGAAAAACTTTCATAGTTGAACAACATTAAATAAAGTGGGCATTAATGAAGATTAACTTCTTTTATATCATTTTTTTCTATGAATAAGTATCTATATTAACAATTGTAAAATGGATTTACATTAATAAATAGTGGGTAAAAGAGTAACATTTTAAGAGTTCACATGATGCATTAGCCTAAAATGAAATTAAACATGTTATGCGGCAAGAGCAAGATCACTAGGAGGTGGGTACTAATCATCTGATTTACCCCATACATTAGTGGGGTCCAAAATATTAATAAGAGGATCCCAACCATCATTAACATCATCTTATTATCTTTTGCAACATCACAAATAAGAAAAATAGCAAAACCTAATTGAGCGAATTTGCTAGAATTCGACTAGCCATTAGTCTCAACTAAAATCTGGGGAGAAGCAAAATAACGGCTAGTGGGTTGCAACCAACCTTGTTGAGCGTAGTCTTTGCTCATAGAAAGCAAAGACACTTGAGAATGAGCATCTTGATTGTCACAAGCAAAATGACTACTCTTAATGATGTTCATGAGGTAGAGAATGACCTCAATTGGAGGCAAGGTTTAGAGAGACTTTGGTGACATTATACAAGACTTCACCCCAATGATCTAGAAACACTTGAAGATGAGCAACTTAAAGTGCAACCTTGTTGATTTGCTCTTGAATTTACATAAGCACATTAGAGCAAATCATGGCTTTAGTATAAAACGGAAAATTAGGATCGATAGAAAATGTAGAAAGTAAGAATTTTTGTTCTTCCAAATGTTAAAAAGAATTTCCACCTTGAAAGCATACTAGATCTGAGTGAATCTAGAAGGGATTCTATACCAATCTCCAAAAAAAACATTTGCTAAGAAAATGGTTCAAGTTAGAAAGGCTTGAAAAAAATCACGAGTCCAAGTCAAGACAACTTGAGCTTTGAGACAATTAGAAAAAGATGCCTAAGAGACTTTTGATGACTACGAAAAAGACATAAAGGATCTTGAATCCCAAAATGGATTAATTTAGGTTCAGTTGGAAGACCTTGGAAAAGAATACACCAAGCAAAATGAGCAAGCTTTGGCTCAAGAATAGCTGACCGAACAATGCGGGATTTGTGTTGCCAAATAATTAATGGAGATTTCAATAGTCATCTTTGGATTAAAATAGGCACCATAGGAAAATGAGGTGAAAACTAAGAATAACCTTTGCAAGGCTTATAATTACAAAGTAATGTATTAGGGTATCACTTCCAATCTTTCCACCATGATTTGAAAGAATGAACTCCGATTTTGTGAAATATCTAGAGAAACATAATAAAACACCACTTTAAAAGTTTCACGATCTTGATTAGATAAATGAAACTTCGCTTTGGCTTTAGACCATGTAAAAAAAATTGGGTCACTTCAGAATTTTTTTAAAAGGGTCTTGATTCCCTTTTAAAAAAACCTTAGAGCATAGACTTAAGGAATCTTAGTTAGAGGGTGGTTTTGACAATGTTAAAAAGGAGACCACCAAATAGACTACTAATTAATAGAAAGCCCATCACAAAAGTCAATCCCATTCTAAAGAAGCCAAGGCTTATTGGTTGGCATATAAAGCAAAAGTAGCTAATTAGTTGATAGTAAAACGTAAATATCTATTGAATTTCCCTATGGTATATATGATAGAGTGATGGATTATATAAGAACCCAGACATGAAGAATGAAGAACTTTCAATTCCATATTTGATTTGGTTTTCTCATCAAAAATAGTAAAATATAAATGGTACAAAGTACATATAAAATTCACAAAGCATCAAGCTAACCAACTTGCTCCTCAATTTGAAGAGACTACGAACTCATCCTTGTAATGTCTTTGCCCTTCCAAAGCACAAATCCCATAAACTCAAATCTCACCATCTCAATTTTAAGCATCAATCTTTCAATCCACATTCTTATGTTCCTCAACATAAGTATATGCACAAGTGCACTACCCCAAGGCCATAGTCGAAAACTATTATCTGCCATCTCTATAACCAATGTGGTCATATGGCCCCCAATTGCTTCTGTAAAATCAAAGTTGTTAAAGCTATCTATACCACTAATGCAATAGTGTGGTGGGATGTAATAGATGAAAGAGATTTATTTATGTTGGAAGATATGAACTAGTGTTAGAAGAAATTGATACTGATACTACAAGTTTAGAAAGCCTGATATATGACTTAGAAGAAGATGTATTGCCTACTACAATGATGGAAAGATCATGGAATAAACCAAGAGGATTTATACATCCTTCACTTACACAAATATGATGTAATTTTTCTTATCCAATTTTTGAAGAAGATTTTTCTTCATCATATTCACCTCAAATAGTTGCTCATAACTTTGAGATACGAGAATATTAAACCCTTGTAAATAAACATATTAGAAGAAAATTGCAAAGACAAAGAGAAAGGACTTTGGTAGAAGATTTTGAAGAATACAGTTTTATTACTCTTGCATATGATAAAAAAGTTATTGGAAGTTCCAACATAAACAAGGCTAAAATAATAGAGATTAAAGAAGAAGAATACTCTATGATAAAAGTCGAAGAAAAAATAGTAGATCTTTTTAGATGTAGATTAGTGCTAGCAAGTTTGCATACATCGGAACTAGGGCCAATACTTGAGTATATTTCAACATTCATACATGGAAGCTTTGCACAATTTATCTCATGAGAAGTAAATGGAAGAAAATTTGATGGCCTAGATAGATGCTTCTCTCTCTTTCTGTAAATAATTAGTTATACATAATTAGAAACAATTAGAAGAAAAAAAATAAGTATAAAAGTGTTGATATATAAGAGAAATCATTTACTTGTGAGAAGTATAAACATTATGACAAAATCATTGTAGAAGGAAAATAACTTAATGTGATTTATTTGAGTTAAATTGGATGCTTGTAGATATATTTGTTAGAATTGGCTATGGATGCCAAGATCTATGGACCAAATGGAAAGCACAAAGAAGAGAGAAAATAATGTGACAAGAATAAACTGTATTCAATGTCAATGATATGATTCAATGTACAAATGTAGTAGAGACCCCTTGGTTATATAGCCAAGATGAGAACATAATAGTGCATAAGATTATAACAAGTGTCGTAATCTTATGACATGAGACAACAATGAAAAGCTATCACTCCACCTAAAGTGGAAAGTGATAATGTGATAACCACCACAAATAGTGGATCTCCCACAAAAGGTGGAGAGGTAATCACATGACATGTCCATGAAAGGTGGAAGTGATAAAGTAATAAGAAGATAAGTCCACCAAAGGTGGAAATTCTCCAACAACTCCTATGTGGTCCCTAAGTAAACTTAACTAAGGTGTAATTATGACCTAGGACAAGGTACAATATAATTAATTACACCAACACCCCCCTTTAAATGCAACTTAGGGAGAATGTACACAAATGCAAACAATGCAAGATGGGTCCCGACAACTAGGCCATGTTAGGTACCCATGTACAAATGCAATGCAATCTCTCACAAACGAAGAAAAAGAGAAAACCCACCAGGACAAAACTCCTCTCCAAAAGAGAGATGAAATACAAGATAGAAATGCTCTCAATGATGCATGAGAAGGTAAAAACCCCATGTGAGGAAAAAGACCCCCCCATAAGAGAGAAGTAGAAGAGAGACAAGGCAACCCCCCCTTAATGTTGAGTCTCCTGTGATGATGGTAGAAGCTCGACATTGAATGCTGAAGATGATCCAATTTCGCCAAACAACGTTCCTCCCCTTAGGAAGAAACAAAACCAAGGATGTATGCAGGATGTATGATATCTCTGAAGGATGCTCAAGTGTCTCCATGTCGATGCCGGAAGTTGACACACTCCCAATAGGCGTTCTAGGCCACACTGCTGAAGAGTACAATCCAACATCTAGTAGAGATGAATGTAGAACATGATCCAAAGAGAAAGACATCCCCTCTAAAGACAAAGAAGCCTCCTCCAAATGTTGTCCAAAAGTATCCACACTCATGTCAAACAACAAAGAATGATTATGTAGAGAATGAACAAGAGGGTTAGAGTGTTCCCTCGCAACAACTGAAGAAGGAGCATCTTCATCAAAGAGAAGATGAATGCCATCAATGATGTCCCCCAAATCTGCAAGATGAGATTCCACAAACAAGTCTGAAATACCTGTCAAGAAGCCATCCAAAGTAGCCATATCTGGAAAACAATGTATATCATACTGCACTAAATCACAAGGAACCAAAATTGTGGAATCACAAGCATCATCAACTACAACAGTAGATGGAGGAGATGAAATGCATGACTCAAGTACTGGATCTGATGTGAGAACTCCCAAATTCAAGTAGCCAAATGTCTCCTCTAAATTATGGTTCACACTAGAAGTGTGATGAACAGTCGAAGGAACAATGTCATCATCAGAAGAAAAATCTGCAAAGGTATACAACCGAGATGAATGATCAACCACCCTAGTAGCAATGATCTCTCTACTCTCCAAGTCTCGAATAATGACTGAATCAGGTGTGAACTCCATAGTTCTCCCATCTCCACCATGTGTAATCTGATATATGGAAAGAAGATTGTTTGTCAAATGAGGAACACACAGAACATCCTGGAAAGTGTTGTCCCCAAAACTAATAGATCGCTTCCTTGCTACACACATGTATGTATTGTTTCCCATCAAGATAGGAGACATAGTACAAGGCTGGAATGAAGAGAATATAGATTGTGAAGATGCCATATGATGTGATGCTCCAGAATCTAGAAGCCATCTCCTTGATCCTGAACTTGAAAATGCACAAAGAGCTTGACCTTTATATCTTGATGTAGATGAAAAATCAGCATGACCTTTTCCCTTAGACTGTTTGGAAGAAGAAGGAGGAGATTCAGACATTCTAGAAGGCAAATCAATCTGATTTCTTTTGAGAAGATTTTTCAACTCATCAATATCCTTCTTATAACAATAGTGTTCTTCATGTCCATCTTTCTTGCAATATGCACAAAAAGACCTCTTCTTCTTAGATGATTCTTCTTTAGAATGAGTGGATTCTAATTCTTTATGTGGCTTGTTCTTTTTCATCTTTTGCTTCTTATCAAGATTCTTTGATTCTTTCTGTACCTTTGACTCACTAGAAACCAATGCATGTGGCTTGGAAGACTTGATTAGACCCATGTTCATTAACTTAGCTTCCTCTTAGATTAGGAGATTTGCAAAGTCATCAAACTTAGGATCCAAACCTGCACTTTGAACCTCCCGAAGGTTCATGTTTCGGGTTTTGTCCCGATCCTGATCCCCGCGGTCTTCCTTTACCTTTGCCTTGTTTTAGAGTTGGACTTTGGATTAGAACCAGAACCTTGAACCTCTTCGATAGTTCATGTTCTAGTTTCCGTTCCGACTCCGATTCCCACGTTTTTGTCTTCTTTTGGTTTTGTTTCGGAATCGGGGTTCAGAATGGAACCTGAACCTCGCTCTTGATCAAGGTTCATGTTTTTGGTTCCAATCCGATCCCGATTCCTGTGTCCTTTTTGGTGTATGTTTCAAAATCGGGTCCCGAACCAGATTGGATCCTTCCTTAAGGTTCCAAGTCCTGGTTTCGACCCGATCTCGATTTTTGCTCTGCCTTCAAGGGTTGTTTTGGTTCGTGTTTCGTGTCCGGTCCTAATCCTGATCCTCGTCTTTTTGTTCGTCTTCCTCCTCATTTGTTTGTTATCATCCTTTTGCCTCGTCGTCTTATTTCGTTTTTGGTTTTCGTTGTTCATTTTCGAATTTTGCATTTCATTTATGAGTCGTTGCGTCGTTTGCTCTTCATTTTCAATTTTTGATATCGTGTGATCGTTTCGATGTCGATTTTCGTCATCTTCATTTTTGTCCTCTTTTACGTCATTTGTTTTTAGAGTCAAAAAATCCAATTTTTTAAAAAAGAATAATAATAATAATAATATATATATATGTAAAATGTAAATTAAAAAAAAAATTGAAAAAGATTTTAAAAAGAAGAAAAAGAAAAATAAGTGTAAAATTAAATAAATAAATAAATCTTTTATTTTAAAAGATTTAAAAATTATATAAGTAAATTTTTTTAAGTGAGCTTTTAAAATAAATAAAAATTAATGAATGTTTTAAATTTAAAAATAAAGAAATCTTTTGAAGATTTAAAAAGTTCAAATTTAAATTTAAAAAATACATAAAAAAATTAATTTTTTTGAAAAATAATTAAAAAATTAAAAACTTCAAATTAAAATAACAAAAAGTGATAAAATCTTGATGTTTGCTGGTCTGTATTGTAAGTTACGATTTTCCCCTAATTTCTTTTTCTTTACAGTCCTCTTTTGGACTGTCTTTTATTTTATTTATATTCTTCCTTTTCAACTTCATTCAATATATATATAAAAAAAAAAACTGATTTAAAAAAAGTCAGAAAGACGGTTCCTTTCCGAAATACCCAAAACCGGTGTTTTATCGGGAACTCCATTCCGCATCAAAAAGACTTCAAAACAAAACAAAAAATGCTCTCTTCAGAAACAAAATACAATGCTCTTTTCGGTATTCAAAACGTGTTTGTTGAATCGGTCTCACAAATTTCAAGCATACGCAGTATGTAGAAGCATGCACAAAAAGGATTCAGTGAAAATGCCTTGATAGACATGAGTTTAATATGGTAAAAGCACGAAAAAAAGAAGAAGAGAGACACTCGAATTGTCTGGCAGAATCCGCTTATGGAAGAGGTATGATGCGAACCATTTGGGGAAAATGCCTCAAAGAGCAATCTTCTCATGGGATGCGATATTCACATTCTATGCACTAAAACGATTTGATAAGAGGGTTTACAAATTGGTCGAGCTAATGCAAGATGCTGCTTTGCTAACATCCTCCATACCTGCAGTATAATGGAAGCAGGGAAAGCATAGACAAAGGCAGCGAACCAAGAGACAACGCCTAATGAAATGCAATATTGCAATCATCAACGTCAAAATCTCAAATTCGCATTTTAAGAGCAGTCCAACAAGGCATTGAACTCATGGAATGGCTTCAAAGAAATGTAATCATATTTAAAGCCACAGCTTCAAGATGTGCACCAAAACGGATTTATGGAAGAGGTAAGAAGTTTCAAACAGATTGTTAAGACAACTATGAAGACGAATTCTCCTCTTCACCAGCTGTATAATGGAGGAATGCAGAAACATAGAACATTGATGTTTATAGTATGAGTAAACAGAGACAAAGCGCATAAAATGTGAAAGCATCGACTTGGCACATGAACTGTTTGACGACACATTTCGAAGAAACGAGATCATGGGAAATGCAACTATTGCAAGATATGCACAAAATCGGATTACTGATAAGGGCTCGGGAACAGTTCAAATGAATGCTTCGGGCGAGTGTAAAAGCCGATCACAGCTTTTGTAAACCCCCCATGCGTGAGTCAAAATAACAACCTCCGAACAGGACATGAACATCTATCAAAGCATGAAACGCAAGGAAACCCAATCGAATGTTGCAGTAGCAAATCGCCCTGGTAATCACGCATGCAAAATAGCGGAAGCATAGACTGACCAGGCGCGAGGACTGTTTGACAAAATGCCTCTGGAAATGCGGCCTCATAATATGTGATGTTTGCTGAACATGCACAAAATGCATTTGATTAAAGGGCTTTAATTGTCAACATCCATTGAGATATAAAATAAAATAAGGGATTTCATTAGAGAGAAAATTTGGATGAAGCAGAACATCAAGTGGTTGAACAAGTGGGACATCACATTACATGAGTGTCTTGATACCAATAGGAAAATAAAAAACTACGTACGTTTAGAAAAAATTCAGGAATGCTATGTGGTCAAATCAAATTGAGCGAAAAAAATCATACTACATCAAAGAGTTTAACCCAGCAAAAAATCATGGTGAAAAAACCTATTTAGGTGCAGCTATTAAAGGGAAAGCGAGGTTGCTGGTTGCACAATTGAGGATGCACCATCTCAAGTGTGAGACCGGTAGGTGGAAAATACCTAAAGTAATTTGGAAAGAAAGAACATGCATATTTTGTAATAAGGGAGTGGTGGAGACAGAAAGACATTTTGTCATAGAATGCACAGTTTATGAAGATATGTATACTCAATATGCAAATAGTTTAAGTGTGGACAATATGCAACAGTTATTTGAGGAGTATAAGATCAACCAGATGACCAGCCTTCTAGTTAAAATTAATAACAGGAGATTCGACTTGGAAAAGAATTTGACGACAAATTAAGCTGTTTGTCTCGGTCCCATAAACTATTTAGTCTCGTGGACATCATTAAAATCTTTCATTCGATTTCATGGTTGCAATTGCCTTGGTGGACCTACATGCAGAATGTGCAAGCATAGACACGACTTATAAACTGTATGACAGAATGACTTTAAGAAATGCAGTTTCATGAAATATAAGGATGGAAGACCGCGCAGCAATGAGGGGACATCAACAACTGCACATGAAATGCTTGACAGATCGCCTCAAAAGGATCTCAATTATGGGAAACCCCAATTGAAGGTTGAAGAAAGGGAATTTGCTGAAAATGTTTTAGTAACCTTCAAACAAATGTGACTGCACAGTAAAGGCCAGATTCCAGAACCTTTGCCAACCTCTTCCCTGGTAAACATACGCACCAACATGTACAAGCACGCAAAACATGGTGAGCTGTTGACCGGATACCTCTAGGTGATGTCATGCCACATAATGGAAAGCTTTGGAACGAGGTTGGGTGTCCATTAGAGCGTGATTGAAGAAGATTGTATTATGCATTGTAGCTGCAAATACCCGCTGCAAAAATGTGAAGCATAGACGATGGCCGAGAATTGTTTAATATAAAGCTTTGAGAAATGTGGCGTTACATATGCAATGTTTGCAAGATTTGCAGGCAATTGATTTGTTGAAAAGGCTTTACAAACCTTTGGCCAATACTTTTTGCAGAAACTTTGCCCAAAGGGATTGCACAACAAAAACTATGACAGAATATGCACAAAATGGGTGTGACAAGATTATGAATCAAATTAATTTTATTAGTTGATTATGTGTGCATTATGAGATTTATTAATTCTGTCAACTGATTATGTTTTTTTTTGGGTTGCAGGTATTGTCCGAGGGTTAGGAAAAAAATGATTTTGAAGTTTTAAATCCTCTCAAAAATATGGTTTTAATGTTGTTTTATTTGCTCAAAGGGGATTTGATTTGTTATTTCAATTACTGAAATAAGAAATTTATTCACAATTAATTGAAATAAATTGGATTAGTTAATTAATTTTGAAATTAAATATTGATCGATTAATTTTATTAATTAGTTGATACGTTTAGATGATTTACAAGTGCTTTTGAATGTTGGGATAGCAATGGTCGTGATTTACAAAGACTGATGTATAAAAGAGGAAATTACAGAAAGAATAATTAGTTGGGAGTAAATTGAAGACATGGCGGTCTTGCTTGGAGTAATTTCTAGTGAAGGATGTTGTTTTGCATCAAATGAAATAGAAAACTTAGAGTTTAAACTGAGAATTGCAATCATCACCGAAGTCAAGTTGAAGTTAACCAAAGCCAAGTGAAGTTGAAAACATAAAGTTGCACATGCGAACAATTGCATGCACATGAAAGCCATAACTTTTGATATCTCATTTTTGGCGGGAATTATGGAATGGATGAGCTATCAATTGTAAAATCTACTCATTTTGAAAGGGGTTCGATAGTTAGAGAATTAGACACTTAGAAAAATATAGTAGGAGTTAGCTAAATATAATAGATGATAGAATTTTCTGCATTCTTAGCTAATTGAGTCAATTTGGAGATATTAGTTTTCATACATTGGTGAAGTTTTCCGGATTTGCAAATGCTACTTATTTATTTCACCGTAGTAGAAGTAGGCGGATTTAAATCTGCTTCAAGTTTTACTTTCAAATGGTATTCATTTTGTTAATCATTTTGATTTGAATTCTTCGAAGAATGAATGAAGTTTTATCTTTTCTTTTGTTCGAATTGTGATTTGCAATCTGCTATTAATATTTGCACTGTGAATGAATGTGATTGCATATTGGTTGCAGGTTGATTTATTTTGCAGTTTAGTTTAGGAACTCCTTGAAGAGTAACAGGTCTGGTTAATTAGATGAATCAACATTTTGTTCTTTCTTGCATCCTCGATCTATCTTTTTTATTTATTTATCTTTCGGCTAGAGTAGGTTTAAGAAGAAGTTTGATCTTGCAGCAACCAAAAGACTCAATAACCAGCAGGCCCCTTGAACATTACAACCTCATTGACCACTCAGCAAAACAACAATGTTATGACTCAACACCCAAGACCTTGGAAGATTATTGATTTAGTGATTGTTTATATTTTTTAGAAGAGGTAAGATAATTTCATCTTGCCTACATGTTGTTGTGTCAATTTGGCTATCAACACCAAAACTAGAAGTTAACTAAATGAAAAAATATAAAGAAAAATATAAATTTAGTATAAGAAAGTGGAGGTACATCAACCTCCTTTGCTGAACTCTTTTTACATTTAAATTATAGTGTTAATTTTATTAAAAAGAACTTATCCAAATAATTTACAAAAAAAGAGTGTAAACTACATTAAAATTATTACATTTCATTAAGTTTAAAAGTTAAAATATATATGCCATTTTTAGGTGCTTCAAGTTAAAAATATGGACTTGTTTTGTCCATTTTATTTATAGAAGTGCGACATAGTATTGAGCTATCACCTTAAGGTGATCAAAGATAGGAATGATATGATAGGGCATCTCTAGATATGTATTATCAACCATGACACAAATAATCAAACAACCCAATGTATCAATGAAAAGATCATCAAGACATTTCAAAGAGACACTAAATGTGATACAAAAGTCTTGGTGGTGATGTGTGTTATAGAGGCACTCTTTAATTACTATATTAAAAGCATTTTGGATCCATAGGAATCCCATCAATTTACTTATGCAAAATTGATACTTAATTATAAAGAGGCCCCTTATATAGTCCAATCTTGGGGCCCTCATTAGCAGATAAGACAATGAGAGGAGATTAAGGTTTTGAAGGTCCACATTGATGACACTAGCTATTTTCAAAAAAGTGAAGGCATAAATATCAAAGGAAGGAGTAGTAAAAAGAACAACAAAAAAAGGTCTACCATATAAACATGAGTTAGGAGTGTTATGCTCGGGGAAGGGGTAATAAAGATTTGCAAGTTTTGGTTGGAAGGGGCAACTAGCTTATTGCCTTTATCATTGTTACCTTAAACATATATGATATTATTATTTATAAGATCTTGTACCTAATGTCTAAGGCAAAAACATGTTGTTAGTATCATGATTGGGGGCACGATGGTATTAGTAGTAGGCCTTGGAATCATTTACACTTGGAAGAGGAAGAGAACTATCTATGGTGCATATGGGAGGTGTTACACCCCGGAATTTGTATAGTTACTATTCTAGTAATGCTTAGAGCATTCTGATTGTAAGGGAGGTTTTGAATGAATAAAATGTGATTGATACTTGTTATCAATTTGAGAATCTGTTTACATGTTATGATTGGCTCATTCTGTATTCTTGATTGATGTTATTCTTGGATAAGCAATGAATAGAGGAAAGTAATTAGTCTTGTTTTATATATTTGATTTATATATATACTGCAAATATTGTGAGCAATTGACTGTCGTGGTTTTGTGCCATGGATGCAGGAACAGGAACTATTCCTCCAGGTGGAGGGGAAACATCACTCGGGAGAGGAACTTGGTCGGCTAATTGGTAAAGTTGATCATATGAGCATACACACACTTCACTAAGGGTTTTGGGAACTGAGTCAGATTGAGTTGTCATGATAAGTCATCCTTAGGCTTAGGAGTTTATGATTACTTCTTTACGCTTTATGAGTGGTGTTACTTGATTGACTGACTTCTGTTTTGTGAACCTTGAATGTGAAATGTGAACTGATAAGCTATACTGATGCCTGGAGTTTACAGTTAAATGTATATATACATGTTTGTGCAATTACGTATATTAAAGGTGCTCTGACTGGCCTATAATACACGTAATTGGATAATCGGAAATAAACATTTATAGATATGTTTAAATGTAAATGTGGATATATTTATAAATATATTTAATATAGACATTATTATAGTTTAATCGATAATGAAATATATTGGTATATCTATATTAATATTTGGATATTATATAGATATATTCATATATTTTAATAAAGGTGAAATAAAAACTATAATGGTTTATATTAAATATAGTGTTAAATGTATTTATAACATTTTAAATTATATATTAAAATGACTTTGCCTTGGAAATATTTGAAATGGACTTTTATAGTCATTTGGTAGTTAATTGCATTTACCATATGGAATAAAGGAATTTCGAAATTTAAAGCCATTGGAAATATATTGGAAAATATTAAAGGAAATATGAATGTTTGAAATTATAGACTTTTAAAAGATTTAAAGTAAATGTTTGAATAAGCTAAAAATCGCGGATTTCTTCACGGGAAGAAATCGCGCGACTGTGAGAACCAGAAAACAATGGAAATAATGAAGAATGAACCCGCGCCTAGCTCGCACATCTTAGACTTGGTCGCAACTGTTGAAACGCCACCATTCTGGGATGCGTGGGCGGAAGGAAGCCAAAAGCGTCTGTGTGTAACCCTTGACGTTTTCAACAGCAAACTTAAAACGCCATTTGTTCATACAGTTCGCCATTTTTGAGGGCATTTTCAGTGACTATGCCTGTACGTGGCCATATACAATTTTGTGAAAGCCATCTACGATTTTGCTAAGAGCCATATATCATTTTGCTGTGATTGTATTGCTAAGAGCAACATTCCCTCATTACCGAGCTGCATCTACTTGAGAGTTGTATTTGTTCATGCTGTGAGAAGTAGCTGGTAAAGGCTGTGAAGAACGGTGGAGGAAGAGCTGAAACTACTGATCAAACTCATTTCGCAGCAAGGAAATTAGGCATGAGAAATGTCTTTGTAGAATTTCTGTCATTGATTTAAAAATGAGTTATTTGTTTGCTTGATTATGCTTTGCATTATGATGTAGTATGAAAGGAAAAATATTAGAAAGCCTCTATTTTTCTGAGGAATTGTATTGAATTGGGAATAGCTTAATTTCATTAGAAAAGGCTTATTGAATTAAGAAATAGCTTAAGAGCTTGTTGAATTGGAAATAGCTTAAAAGCTTGTTGAAATGAAATAGTTTGATTTCATAGGAGAGTTTGAAAAGGAATAGCATAAAAGGGAAATGTTTGATTACTTCTTAATAAAAGTACTTTATGTTTTGTATTACTTGAATACTGCTTGAACTCCTTAAATAAAGGAAAAGGAACTAGTTATTAAATACTAGGACGAGGGTGGATTCAGTACCAAGGTAGTCTAAAGCTTTAGAGTTAAATAGGTTAACTAGAGAAAGCTATGTACTCCATGGATAAAGATTTCCATGTTAGGAAGTACCAGAGGGACCCCTTGTTGACTGTACTCCATTTCCTGTTTAAGTAGTTGAAGTAGGAAGTCTAGGGTGATTGACTACCCACGGAAAGGACTCAACCTATGCGTAGGATAAGGCAGCCTTAAGTCAAACTAAACCTGACTTAGTGCAAGTGATAGATGACCGTCAGTTTAAGTACTGCCGAAATGCTTTGGCCAAAGTAGTGTAGTATACCTAACGTCCACTTAGACTGTGAGACGAATTACACTGTCAGTTCACAGTAATCCAGGTTACATGCTAGATTGAGATTGTGAGGACACAAGGATTTAGTTATGTAGGATTACACACTATGCTCAGTTGGTCATACAGAATCGGTTACCCAACCAATCTCCTCGAAGAAGGGAGGGCCGTCTACTTAACAGTAAACGTGCGGGGGACCGCAATATAAGTCCGTGGTTGGTGGAAAAGCACCTGAGTGATGTTTCTCCTCCACTTAGACTTCTGATGAACCAAGGTTTGAAAGGGAAGATCCTGGACAGTCTTATTCCTATTTGCTCAAAAGCTTCCGAGCTATGTTTGAAACTTGTAAGATTCTTACCTTGCTTTTTTATTTGAAGAAAAGTAATCATGAAAGCGTACTCTGTTATTTACTTGGAAAATAGAACAATGATGTATTGTGTCATTTATTTCTTTATGATGAAATGTTCAATTAGAATGAAAAGAAAAGTTATTTACTTTGTCATTATAAATGTATTTCCTTGTATCTTATTAGTGAAAGTAGAGAATTTTTGTTTACCCGATTTGGGGGTCGTTATAGGAGGAGGTTGAATAAGATTAATGGGTAAGAATTGTTGGAGGACAGAAAGTAGAGTCTAGCAATTGCATGAAATGACAAGACTTCTAAGGTTTGGAAGATACCACAAGAGAAGAAGAAGAAGGTGTGCGTTCGCTTGGTTTACATCAAGTTTGGGATCAAATTTAGGATCGGAAAACTTGTTTCTCATGAAAGGTTTGTTAGGGTATTTTAATGCTTTGGAAGGAGTAGTAGAAGAAGAAGCTAGTGAATTAGAAGATAATGATGAGATATTGTCAATAATGCTCTTATAATCCTTTAGGACTACATAAAGATTAGGGAATATCCTTCTAGAGAAGAATTTTATTTTGGAGAGATATCAAGAACGATTTCTTATGAAGACACACTTAATATCATCATTTGGAAGGTGATAAGGAATATGAGAAATAATAAATTGGTAAGGAAGCATAATGTTTGTTCTTCGTTCATTGACACCTTATTTATAGCAAATAAGTATATTAAATTTTCCTGTCAGCCAATGTTGACCTTGAAGAGTTGCATAAATAATGATTTTGGCTAAAGCTTGCCTCCAAACATCTCTATATGTCTCAAATGAATACATTAAACTCAACAAGATATCTTAGATGGAGTGCCATTAAGTTGATTAATTGAATCCTATAATTCATTATCCATTTTTTGATATGCATGCTTGATTGTATAATAAATCTTCAAAGTAGTCATAGCATGGAAAAAATATGTTCATTGGGAGATGACTTAAAGTGTGAACTTTGGTAGGATACAAAGATGCATAAATCATATGAATACGTGGATGAAATGATATAAGAATAGGATTAATGTTTGAAACTGTGTTAAAAGGTATAAAATCACGAAAAGGATAAGGAACATCAATAAAAGTATTATTTTACAATGGCATGGATATCTCCCTAAGGTAGTTGAAGTATAACCACTAAAATGATAAATAATGAAATACTAATTGGCATAATTGAATGTCACATGCAATGATATAGATAAGAATAAACATGAAACTTAAACATCTCATAGTATGATCAAACATAGAGCCAAACATGTGTAGTTAGTGATCTAACATCATGTGAATAAAATATATCTATTAAAGTACATATATGTATAAATGTTACATCCCAATTGTGAAGTTACTATTTACTTTTACTACATAGGGTAAATATGAATGTAATGTGAAATCTAGAGATTCTTGTACCTTGTTATCAATATGGTTGTTATCTCATTTGATGCTATCTTAGTTGATGTTATCCATGGTGAAATACTCCATATATGTGAATAGATGGTTATTGAATTATTGTTATTCTAACTTTGAAGATGTTTATATATGTCGCTTATATTGTGAACAATTGACTGCCAAGTGCATGTGTTAGTGGTTGCAGGTAAATGTTCATTCTCCAGGGGGAGGGGAAGTATCACTCGGGAGAAGATCTTGGTCGGGTAACCGATATTTAGTAAACTATCTGAGCATACACACACCACCTTAAATTGAGTGAAATGAGTCAATTTATGTGCGTTATAGGTAAGTCATCCATAACTTGTATGTTTGCATTAGGAGTCTTGTTTACTTCTGCATGCATTTGTGAGTGATGCTTATCTATTTGGTTTCTAAGATTTAATTTGTGATATTACGATCATATGGATAAGTGGGATGTAGGTGGAAGTATGTTTATATGTATGCACATGCATGTCAGGAGGATCTAATGACACATATATGCATATGTATAGATATACCCCATGTACACACCTATCAATATGATGATAACATAAATGGATGTAAGTGAATTGGATATATATGTATAGTATATACATGTATCCATATGTATATACATATTGATACAAGTGTACATAAAGGTATATACAGGTATACATATATATATGCACACATCCTGTATATTGTGGATATTATTATTATGCTTACGAATATATACATAAATATATATCAGATGTATGCTGACTAGCTTACGATATATATATATATATAAATATATATTAAATATTATATATATATATAAGTTATATATTAATATACACACACACACACACACACACACATATATATATATATACTGAGATATTTATATATATATAATAAAAAAATATATTACATATAGTTTTTGACTTTGGAAATCGAATTATTCTGGTTTAATAAAAGAGTTGATTTAATGAAGACTTCAATTCACGTATTTAAACTTTGGCTTTAATATGCCGATATAGTTTAAAGTGATGAAGCTCGACTTTGGAACATTTACGACTTTGTGGAAATCACGTATTCCCAGCTATGGAATGAGCAAAGATAAATCAATGAAATACGTCTTAAATTTTATGGCTTTGACCAAGTCAAATTTTGAAATTATGAAGCTTGACTAAATCCAACACAATTAATAATTTTAGTCGATTCAAACCAGGAAGAAGTCGATTTAGGTTGTGTTGATTCTTCACCATTGAAAAATTCCTTTCACTTGGAAATTATGCCATTAAACCTGTTTGGTGCCACCTTTGTTATTAGTTTCTATAGATGGCAAATTTTGAGAGAAATATGAATTTCCCATGTGTATTTGAAATAGTCTTTCTGAATGTTGGCAATTGAGAAGTCAATTCATCATGCTTTTTGTTGAGTATAGGCTTGAGTTGTTGCCACCTCCAGGTTGAATAGTTTAAAATGGGAGTGGTGTCAATTCACATGCCCTGGTTGTAGGAAGCTTTGACGTTAGCTTTTGTATAAATAGCCACCTAGATCTTTTGCAACATATTATCTGGTGTATGATCTCATTCATCAAATTCAAATTACCTTGTGCATTATTTGTGTTTCATTCTTACCATTTTTGGAGTGAAAATTATTTGTGACCATCATTCATATTTCTGTGTGACCATTATTCCCATAAAAGGAGGCGTATCATACCAAAGGAATATGCCTTGTTGGTTATTACATACGTGTTTTACCAGTTTATAAAATCTGATTTTTGAGTGAAAAAAGAGTGGAATTTGTAACCTAAAGAGTTGTCCTATTCTGAGAGAAGTGTGCTATCAACTAGTGAGAAAGGGAATTGAGTTGGGAAGCTGGATTAATCTGATTACTATTGGAGAAGGTTGCACTGTCATCAATATCAGAGATAAGCGATAACAGGCATGGGGATTTCTTCTTCTAGTTATAGATGTGTTTCTACGCTCCATGAAATGTCTTTTCTATTTGAGCAGTAGAAGTAAATCAGAGTGTATTTGAAAAAGGGAATTGAAGCTTTTAGGTTGCATTTATAATGTTTTTTTAAGTACTCCATGATATGAGAGATTGTTTGACACAAATACTTAACTATACTAGATATGTCGAAGAGGTTGCTTGACATAGGTATTCAATTATGTTACACGTGGTACAACATAGGTATTTAAATATACTAGATATGTTTGATCATGGATGCAATGTGTTTATATTTACTCCATAGTAGGAGTTGGGTGTGTATCTTAGTTATTATATACTAGGCTTGATTTGAATGCAAGAGTCACTTGAGGTACACCCAACTAAGTTATTAAATTAACTTGGAAAGCTTGTGTTACTCCTAAGATATTAATCTAGTATGGGAGGGAGCTTGTGTACTTACTTGCTAATTAGATTCATTACAAGTAGATTAGTATGTTGTAGGATAGTTTGAGATACAAATTATCCATTGAAGGACAATACCTATGTGTAGTGTAAGATATCCCTAAGTCAAATCAGTCTTAAATAGTGTACATGACAAATGACCCTTAGTAGAACATACTAAATGGAACACTTTGGCCAAAGTAGTGAAACGTACGACATCCACTTAGACTATGTGATGCTTGAAACTACACTATTAGTTCACCGTGATCCCTTATTACATACTAGCTCGAGAATGTCGTGTTACTAAAGGATCTAGTTATGTAGGACACAACACTATGCTTAGTTGGTTGTCATTATCGGTTAGTCTACCAATCTCTTTGTCAAAGGGAAGGGCCATCTATCGAATGATAGATGTGCAGGGGACTGCATTAAGAGTTTGTGGTTGGCGGAAAAGTGATTGAGTGATGCTTCTCCTCCACAACAGGCGACCGAAGAACCAAGATTTGAAAGGATGGATTCCTGGACCTTCTTACTACTATTTGTTCAAAAGATCCATGAGCTATGTATGTATTTGTATGCTTTCTTACTTTGATGTATATTTGTAAAAAAAATGATTACATAATGGAATATCTTGTATCTTGTTTGGAAATTATCAATTATAAAAGATTTTTTTTTTTTTTATTGCAATGGCTTTATTACTTGTTACCTTTACTTGTTAGGTGTAAAATTAAGAAATTTTTACTTTATGAAAGGGTTGGTATGTTAAAATAAATATTTTGGCACATGTCATGATTATGGTTGCAAAGCATATATGCATTATGAAAATTATAAATCTAACAAGGAACCTTAGGTAGTACATGATACGAGGAGTTAACACAAAAAAAACATTGCCTATAGTGTCATAAGAAAAAGAAGGAATCATCATTATCATCAAAGACCAAAGATGAGTCCACAATAAAGTTCTATTTGATATGAGGTTAGAAAAATAAGGAATGGTCAAATCTAAAATTTAGAAATCAATCCCTAAATCCAAAGGGTGGGAGTGTAGGAATCAATGAGATCTTACAATAAAGTCCAAATTATTTGAGATAGATAAATCAATACTAAAGACTAAAGGGTAGATGGACAAACCCAATTTAGATCTAGGTGGGAGGGTAAGAATTAGAGAGATCTTACAATAAAGCATAAAACCTAAAGATAGATTTAAAGCAATACAAAATATTGAAATAGTGTATCCAAACTTGGACTAGATTTGAACACAACAAATCCCTGTGATTTGCTCTATTTTTTGCTTCCACCCACTATTTTAATGTATTTTTTGCCAATTTTTTGAAAATGTCGGCGCTATTTATCAGGATTGTGCTATTTTTGGTGTTTATTTGCGCCGATCAAGACAAGTCAACGTTAATTTGCACCGATCAAGACAAGTCAACGTTAATTTTTGCCAAAATTAGCACCTCCTTTAGCGTCGATATTGGCTTCAAGTGTGGCACTACAGTTAGCGCCACCATTGGCTTTGAGTTTAGAGCCACTTTTAGGTCCAACTTTAGCTTCGATTTTAGCGCCGATTTAGACACCCCTATGTCAAAGAGACTAATTTATATGTCTCATCGATGATGTAAAACAATGAAATGTCAACAAGATACAAGCATATCAAGGAGAAAATCACTTCGTCACATCGACAAGGTACATCTACAAGTGCTCGGTGAAACACAACTCTTGGATATAACGAAGTAATGTCGATGAGACATTGAGATATTGGTAAGACAAATAAGATTGTCTCATCGACACTCTTCAAGTAATGATCAAAAGCATACACTGCTAGACCACCAAGAAGGTGAGCAACATATGCGGTAGAGCAGTATACACTGCAACCCCACAACAAGAAGCCTCAAGCAAGGTGGTAGTGCGGTAAACAATTGAAGGGAAGAGAAAAAACTATCATACCACATCGATAATCATGAGTCTCCCCAACATGGAAGAGTTACACCGATATATAAAGAAATACCGCCAAAGGAAAATATCAATGAGACAATGGCATATCGGTAAGAGATATTAACTTGTGTCATCGAAATCGAAAACCAACATCAAAGGAACATAAGATCTAATGTTGATGAGACATTGAGATATTGGTAAGATAAATAAGATTGTCTCATCGACACTCTTCAAGTAATGATCAAAAGCATACATCGCTATACCGCTGAGAAGGTGAGCAACATATGCGGTAGAGCGGTATACACCGCAACCTTGTAGCAAGAAGCCTTGAGAAAGGCGGTAGTGCGGTAAATAGCAGAAGGGAAGGGAAAAACACCACGATACCGCAAAGGGTATAATAAGAGATGGCGATAGTACGATAATCGTGACATCATTATAATTTACAACACTAAATACAACAAATCACGTCAGTCACAATCTATTTGAATAAATCATTTAAGGAATCAAGAATATAGCCTACAAAAATACTCTAAAAATCTAATAAACATACTCTTAAAATTTCATCAAAATCTTATTTTCAGGCATAGCCCGCCAAAATGGAGTTTTCATTTTAATAAACACACAATAAAACCTTTGTTGAAACCTTATTTTCAAGCGTAGCCTGCCAAAATGGAGAAGTGTTTCAGTAAAGAATGATAAAGAATGGTAAGGAGATGTGCATGATAGGAGGCATAAGATTCATTGTTGTTTATCAATTCCAGCTCTGATCAACAAGGGTTACACTATTCACACTATCGTTTGTAATCCAAGTATTTAATTGACATATGTTTGCATAATCTCAAATTCCTTCAGATGCTTTTGAAGTATCAATGTATCCTATATAGGGTTTAGAATGACTTCTTTTAACTAAAATAAATAAATCAGATGCTTTTGAAGTACCAATGTGTCCTATATAAGGTTTAGAATAATTTCTTTTAATTTAAAAAATAAATAAATGATGTATTTTCCTATGATTGGATAATGTGGAGATCTCCTAAATCTGCCCTAGCACACTGTCCTCTTTCACATTGTGTTCATCATTCCAACTGCTAGGGTTTTGCATTTGAAATATTTAATATCTTCATGATAGTGGCTTTTAAATAGATCTTAGTCTTTTCTTTAATCTTTATCATTGTAACCCTTGAGTTCCCTAATCCACCTTCAATCTCTTCTAAGAACGTTGTTTTAATCTAGACTGCATAGTATGCATATAAAGCAAGTCCTTCATACCTGCCATTGTTCCAAACCACCACTCATCACCTTGCTTAAAATGTTGCCTCCCTAGGCACAATACCATGTTTTAAAATCATGTTTGCCAGTGATTGACCATTAAGGTCACTACTTTCATCAAGATACAATGAGACTTTTGTCTTCAAACTTAAGGCATTATGCAAGATAACATTGTGAATCGTTTGTTGTGTACAATTTTATTTTCTTGCACATTTACTACTTTGTTAACCGCCTTTAAGACTGGATATTGCACCATCAACTATAATCTCAAACAATCACTCACTGTCACTTGAAGATTTATTTCATGAGTTTCCTTGTATAAAATCAAACTATGCCCTATAGACTACCTACTTACTTACTAATATAGGGGACTCATTGTTTCATGGTATTTTGAGTTTTATTTAGAAGGGGTTAATATGTGGCATGTTCATGTGCAGGAAGAATAGATTGTTATGCAACATTCAAGTATGGACAGTTCAGGAAAATTTGGATTGCTATCAGTGTCATAACCAGATTGGATTGTACCTTGAGCTTGTGTGATACACTTTTGGGTATTCTCTTCAATCTTTCTCTTTTCACCTTGGTATGGTTTAAAGGATGGTTTGGATCATCCTGTCCAAATCTTAATAACCCAGTTGAATCTTGGGTATTAGTATGTGTTTCATCAAAATATTCTACCTATCAACAAACACAAGCATTATTTAATGTTTGGCAACAATTGGAACAAACCTATCTTTTAAAGTTTCTATGATATGTTAATTATGCTTTAGTTAAGAAACGATGTAACTTTTGTGAACAGACCTGAAGCTTGTTGCTTCCTGTATAAATAGGGAAACCAAGGTCCGATTTTGATCATCATATCATCATCATCATTTCAATCCATTAGAATAGATACTAGACCATCTCATCCACTTATTCATATCAAAAGAACTCATGTTATGCATGTTTATAGTTTGAGCAGTATAATGGAGTAGATTCATTATAACTCATAATCCATTTTTAGTGTTCAATTGTTGTCAATTTTCATGTTTATTTATTGCTTTGTTGTCTCTAAAGTGGTCTTTTCAAGTTGTTTAAATCTGCAAGATTTATCAGGACACATTTATTGTTACTGCTTGGTCTAATTTGAGGTCCAATTGTAATTATTTTCCTTTTTAATTATACTTTCTGACATTTGTCTTGATACAAATTGTTACTTTAGAATTATGGTATTTCTTTTCTTCTAATTTTTTCAACCCTCATTTCAAGGAAGAGCTCCGAAGATGGTTCCTTTAGATGGAGACTACACTTTTCTGCTATAGGTTCCATCTAGAAACACTAGAAGCTCAAGTACTGTCACACTCACGTACAACAGAGTTTGAGGTTACCTTCTTCTCCTTGATACAAAATGTTGTCCTTCAATCCCTCTTAATCAAAATTCACTATTATGGACTTCATCATTGTACCTTTCATGCATTATGTTAGAATTGGCTATGGTTGTCAAGATCTTGAGACCAAATGGAAAGTACAAAAAAAAGAATAATGTGACAAAAATAAACTGTATTCTCATCAATACGATAATGGAATGATTGATTGTACATAGGAGACCCCTTGGTTATATAGCCAAGGTGAGTACATAGGAGCGCATGAGATTATGAAAAGTGTCGTAATCTTATGACATGAGACAACTGTAAAAAACTATCACTCCACTTAAAGTGGAAAAATGATAATGTGATAATCACCACAAATGGTGGATCACCCATAAAAGGGCGGAGAGGTAATCACATGATATGTCCATGAAAGGTGGAAGTGATAAAGTAATAACATGATAAGTCCACCAAAGGTGGAAAAGCTCCAACTACCTCCTATGTGGTCCCTAAGTAAAATTAATTAAAGTGTAATCATGACCTAGGATAAGGTATAACACATTTAATTACACCAACAACCCCCTTAAGTGAAACTTAGGGAGAATGAATACAAAAGTAAACAATGCAAGATGGGTCTCGACAACTAGGCCATGTTAGGTACCCATGTACAAATGTAATGCAATTTCTCATAAATAGAGAAAAAGAGAAAACCCAGTGGGACAAAACTCCTCCCCAAAAGAGAGATGAAATACAATAATGATATCCATCACAATTCCAATCAATCTTTATCCATACAAAGGATGAAAAGAGAGACCATTCAGCCCCCCATAATGAGATAACCCGCTGCAAGAGAAGCACTATAAGTACATTGTGGAGTAACACTGGAATCCTCAATCTGACAAGCAAGGAAAGATACTTATGTTTGTTACTAAAACCATATGTGAGTCACTGATTGAATAGAGGTGGAATTATGATAAAGCAATAACAAACCTGATGCCAAGGAACACTGAAAAACTCACAAACTGACACATCTCTGGAATCTATGAAGCAACAGTTGATTGAGAAATGATTTGAAACTAAAATGAAGTGCAGAGAAAATGCAAACCTAATGCACACAAAAAAGGAAAAATAGTGCATGCACTGATGAATGTTCACATCTGCCTTCATGATGAAAAATAACCTCAAATTTATGTAGATGATAAAATATGAAAAAATGGTCTACACTATGAATTTCTCAAAACTAGCTTTCCGTTGATATTTCGTTTTCCAAAAATAGACATCGTGGCCAAAAGTTATGAATTTTTCAAAAAAACTGAATTTAGCCTATAGGAAACGAGTTTTCTAGCAAAAAAAAGTTTGATTTTTGATTTGATTTTTGAAAAATCTACACTATTTGTAGACAAAAACAAAAACCCAAAAATTATTTTTTGATCCAACAAGTAGAAGATGAGAAAATGATTTCTTTTAACCTTTAGCAAGGAGAAAAATTACGCACAATTCTTTTTGGATAAGCGATTTTCTCCAAATCTATGCAAGATATGTAAAATCTAAAAAATACTCAATTCAAATTTTGACCCTAGCTACAAAACCCAAAAATCATTTTTCTTGCAAATGAGTGAAAGCTAGATTTTTTAAGCAAAAATGATGACGACTCCAATAAAAAATGGTTTGCAACAAACCTTTGTTTGTCAAAAAATGCAAATGGTGATCAAATTGAGTGAAACAAAAGCCAGATCTGACTTTCTCGAGCCTCTTAGATGCAATGGTGAGCTTAGATTTGCACCAACAAACTCCGATATGA
Organism: Sequoiadendron giganteum; assembly: GCA_007115665.2. Classification (NCBI taxonomy): domain Eukaryota; kingdom Viridiplantae; phylum Streptophyta; class Pinopsida; order Cupressales; family Cupressaceae; genus Sequoiadendron; species Sequoiadendron giganteum. The sequence continues at coordinate 47,825,388 of CM021104.1, forward strand.
ACCTGCAATAAAGAGCCAAAAATGGAACCTCCCCAAATATGGTATCTCTATTCAGAAAAAAAAGACTCTCCAATGGCACCCAAGCTGCTCTGATACCATGTTAGAATTGGCTATGGCTGTCAAGATCTTGAGACCAAATGGAAAGTACAAAAAAAAGAGAATAATGTGACAAAAATAAACTGTATTCTCATCAATATGATAATGGAATGATTAATTGTACATAGGAAACCCCTTGGTATATAGCCAAGGTGAGTACATAGGAGCGCATAAGATTATGACAAGTATGAGACAACTGTGAAAAACTATCACTCCACCTAAAGTAGATAAGTGATAATGCGATAATCACCACAAATGGTGGATCGCCCACAAAAGGTGGAGAGGTAATCACATGATATGTCCACGAAAGGTGGAAGTGATAAAGTAATAACATGATAAGTCCACCAAAGGTGGAGAAGCTCCAACTACCTCCTATGTGGTCCCTAAGTAAAATTAACTAAGGTGTAATCATGACCTAGGATAAGGTACAACACATTTAATTACACCAACACATTCGATTTAATTTGTTGTGTGGAAACATGTTGTCTCTATCTTTGCAAGTGATGACTATTGTGTAAGATTTTAATCTACATGATTGCCTCTCATGTTCAATTCTTGTGACTGTTATGATGCTTGGGGCTGCTTACTTTTAACCAGACTATTAATGAAAACTATCTTGGAATCCTTGATGACCATCTTTGTCAGAATCATGGCTATGTTGATAGTGGAATGTTCTTATTAATAAGGATAAATCTTTATCAATAAGGAGATTACCCCTTACCAACATACTCCACTATCCTTGCAAATATTGATCTTTAATGCTTCATGGATGGTTTACTTGTGATTATCCTTCTCAAATGAAATAATACGACAACAGGCTAGGTTCAATCCTTGTGGGAGCCACATTTCACCCCACATGCAATCAAATAAACAAAACAACAACCTAATTTTATCTATACCTGTACAATGAGAAAATATTTTAGATAAAACTGAGCATATGATAGATATGTTAGATAAATTTCTTGTTTTCCTGGATATTTATGGTATGCAAGTTATTTGAATGCACATGATGATCAAATTATATGTTTATAGATCTATGCACATATTTTGACTGGTGATCCTTCATTGCTCTAACAACACTCTCCTCACTCAAATGCAGGGAACCTAGGAGCAGCAAGGAAGACATCAACTTGGAGGTTTAGACAAGCAAGAAGACTGGAGATGATGCAGAACAAAGCAACTGAGATTCATTATTGAGGCAATGACGGGCCCCCTTTCTCTTTATGTGCATTTTTCTCTTTTATATCTATAAATGTATAGTTTTTTGATTATATGCATTCAAATAGTCAGTTCCATGACTTGTGTGGAATAACATACATTTACATTATCAATAAAGACTACATTTTTGAAAGGATTGTGCAATATTTCCTATATTATATGCATCTGCATAAGTGCAATCTAGTAATGTAATCTTCTGATTTTGTTTATGCTCATGAATATAATGTAGTAAAAATAAAATTGTACCTTACTCTTCATTTGAAAATCACAAAATCTCTACCTGATTGAGCTATTAAATTTTGTGTCTTCATGAACATATGTTGATACAATATGAACAGAAGAAGCATCCAAGTAATCCTTTTTTTTTTTGCCAACAATTCATCCAAGTAATCCAAGCAATAATCAAAGGAGGAATTGATGCTTGGCATTTGCAGGCTATGATTAGGGAAATTATTGAAGAATTAGCTTTTTTTGAGGACTTTAAAGGTTAGTCATGTTAGGAGAACTGGGAACACCGAAACAAATACCCTATCGAAATGGGCTCTATCTTTTGTAGAGGTGGAGGAAATAAGAATAGAAGATTTTAGTGGAATTTCTATGGAGGAAATTTGTTTGTTGTAATTAATGCAGGAAAGAGTTAATGTTGGCAAGTAGAGGAATGTGTTTTAAATTCCCAAAGGACTTGAAGCATTGATGAAGGTATTGTTGTTGGCATTGGACGTACGTTCGTCATTAATGGTGATGGCTAACAATAAGCTATGTTTTAAAGACACACACAACATTTCATTTGATGCTTCTCGATTTGTAGTGGCAAGGAATATAACAGGTCTACGATGTGAGGCAGTTTGGAAGCTAGCATACTAGAGAATAAATGAAGGCCAATTTCACTCTACATTTGAGGAGAAAATTAGACCCTTTTGTTGAGAAAACAACTAGGAAGAGGCTGAGAGGATTGTTCCTCTCCAAGGATGTGAAGGTGGCACAATCTGTGCAAAAAATATTGGGTAATGGCTTCAAAGATTTGAAGCACATATATCACGCTAATATGGATATTTACTCACTGATCATGGCATGAGGGTTGGACTTAGGAGAGTCGGTGGAGGAAGTGAGGAAAGTAATGAAAGCGTTGGTACACAAGGATTTCTTAGTGAATATGGAAAGTATCCTGGAATGGGCTATACCAGGAGAAGGCTTTGATGTGAGCGAAGGCATGGAAGATGTGGACCCTGAAGTAGCAAAGATAAATTGTCCCTTCATTAGGTGGATATAAGGAATCAACAAAGCTATGTAGAGAGAAGGAGCGAAGCTAGGATGGAAAGCCCTGAAACTTTGTGTAGAAATAATGGAGGTCGAGACGATCATTGAGGGACTCAAAGATGTCACCAAAGAGGATCTGCGAGAGAAGAAAGGTTTGTGCCCAAGGAAGAAGATTAAGCCAATCAAGGAAATATGCCCAATGCAATTGGGTAGCATGTCAGGCAGTTTTGCGTAAACTCAAGCTCAATTTTGGTTAAAATACAATTTATATCTTAGTTTTTGTTGTACGTTTTATGGGGTTAAGCCCTGTTTTTTATTTGAAAATGTAAACAGTATGGGGTATGGGTAATAGTAGATAAGGTTGTTTACAAGAGGATTCAGTAGTTTTTTTCTAGTTTGTTAGAAACTGTGTTGGTTAAACAAACATATTTTAGAAGTTTTTGGATGGACTTAATTTTTGAAGTTGATGTAAATTATGCATTAGTATTAATAAAATCAAATATTATCATCGATAAAAAAGAATACATTAGGTTGCATGTTAAATTTCAAACATTTTCTTTACATTTTTTTGTACATATTATTTTCTCAGTGCATCATTATGTAACAACAATTTAACTTTTGAGATATATAGTAAAAATAAATGAAAGAACATGTTTGCCTTGTCAAGGGAAACGTATGGTGAATAACCTATGTCTTTTAGATAAGTGTGCAAGAAAAATAAGATATAATTGAATGAATTTAATTTTCTATTGTACAATTTTTTTTTATGTGCTTTTTACTTTTTTCATGTGGATTACCCTTAGAAAGAGACTACTTATCTTTTCTTAAATGAAGCCTTTACATTTCCTGTCTATGAAAGGAATTTACTACTTGACAACAGGTTCGTGAACTTCATACAAATTAAGATTGGTGTAAAAGGCCATCCCCGTAAATGTTGTTTGGTCTAGAATTATAATGGAAAATAAAAAAGCTTGCTAGGAGAATAAAACAAGTTTTCAATTGTCCAAGTACAACATAATATTACTGAAGCATTTCAAGGTTTAGGCCATAAGAATCATCATTTTTTAAACATGGATTGCAAATAATTCTAAAAATTTAGAAGTCCTTGTCATTAATATTATTGTATACTACAATGTCCACCCACTTTCCTCTCAACAATTTAGTATTTCTACACCGTCCATGTCCTCTCTCCATGGCCTCCTCTGTGAATAAAATTTTTGTAATAGAAGCTTTCATTGCACTACTGTTGAGAAGGAAGAATCAACTTGTGAGACCACAGTAAAAATTGCTCTACCGCACTGAGCTGATGAAGGATCCATGAGACAATGATGGTCACCACACTACCAGACGCCATTGGTAGAAGACTTATGGGAGTCACCACAACACTTCCAGGAACAAAATGAAGACTTATGTGTCGCCATAGAAGCTTTCACCGCATTACCGTCGAGAAGGATGAAGCACCTTGTGGGACCATGGTGAAAACCGCTCTACTGTACCAAGCTGATGAAGGAGCCACGAGACAACGGTGGTCACAAAATCAAGGTAGGAGTTGGAATTATTTCCAACACTCTGGATCTTTTGATACACAACAATGAAAATAGTCACTATACAACAATGATAGATGCTTAATTAGGTGCACTTGGCGCCGCCTTAGGCACCCCAAACATATTATATTAACGACCAAATATCGATGCCAAATTTGGCGTTAACCAATGCCGACTAAAGTACCTACTAAATCAAAATAAAAAATTTAAATATTTTCCATGTGAAGGAAGAAATGAAACGACTAAAAAGGGAAAAACGCCATGCGAAGGGAGAGAGCAGGGCACTACCAACAATTGATGAGAAATTCGATTTAGTTTGCGACACCATAGGTAAGGTTACAATTTTTTTTTCTTGGTTGAATTTGTGATTGTTTATTGCTCTATGTATTGCATTTGAATTTGTGATTGTTTGTTGGTTTGTGACCTAACCTATCCAATTAACCTCTAAATTGTAAAACCTTTGAGAAACCAACAAAAGTTTTTACCCTACCCATTTGAGCTTTGGCTCAAAATATTATAGCATGAAGCCAAGATGCCTCCATATTCTTTCCCTAACCTCGGTATCAAGGAAATAGTGAATTGCTTGGAAAATCTAGGAATTGGGTTGGTCATTGTTGAGCAACTGCTGAAAATAAGCGTAGAAACTGCTTGGTTTTGCCTAGTCGCGCCATAGTCACCAATGCCTTGAAAAATTCATGCAAGATTATATTATGAAAGAGTTTTCATGATAAGGTTATCAACACTAATCAAACCCAACAAACATATTTTCCGTAGGTTATCAACACTAAGCAAACCCAGTGAACATATTTGCCCACAAAACAAAACTTTCATATCAAAAATTGGACGAAAAATTTCATACCTGATAGTGTGTACTTCGTTTGCCTCCACAGACTAGATGGAAATAATTTACCCTAGGTCACCTCAAAATGTCAAGCAATAGAAGGAAGCGAGCATCATCAACAAACTCTAGCCACAATGAGGTAAATCATTGTAAATTTATTGATTTGTAAATGTTTCCATTGTTTCTTTGAATTTTACTTTTTACTTTTTTATTTCTAAATTTAAAAAAAGAAATATAATTTAAAATAATATATATAAAGGGACATGAGATTGACAAAGATAAAGAGGAATCGTAGTTTTTTAGTTTTTTATTTCTAAATTTAAAAGAAGAAATATAATTTAAAATATATATATATATATATATATATATATATAGGGACATGAGATTAACAAAGATAAAGAGGAATTGGCTTCCATATTGGGGCTAGAGGCAATGAAAAAATTGGTTAACGTGGATTGGAAAATGCTTGCTAGATACATAGAAAAACAATTTGGTAATGCCCCTCAAACATTGCAAAAAAATCAATTGTGTGAAAGAGAATCAATTGATTCCCCAACCAGTTCTGGATCGAGCAAAATATCCAAGAAGAAATCAGTGGCAGTAAACTCTAAGAATGTGGAACAGGGAAGAGAGACTTCCAATGTCCCAACTACTCCTAAGACATAGACTTCTTCCACCACACCATGTCATAAATCTTGCATTGGTAGCTACAATACAAAGATAGAATACGAGGTGGTTTTAGGGGAAGTCCGAATGACAAATGTTGGGAAAAAAATTGTGAATAGGTTGAAGGAATCATGCTTCAACGGTTCAAAGACCATGTACATTTTATATTCTCACAGATACCCATGCAATTGAAAAAAGCAATTATCCATGACATGGAGAATGAATTTGGCATAGGTTGGTTTGTAAAGAAGAGAAAGCTATGAATGTCTCAAAACTACAAGAGATTTCAGTGCAACCAAACAAAGAAGATAAAAAAATCCCTCTTGAGCTAAGGCATAAAATAAGGCCAATTGATGTAAGTGTGAAAGTATAGAAAGATCTTGTAAAAGAATATGAGAAGTCTGATGCATGAAGTAAGTCCGGCGAGGAGAGTACAAAGGTATTTGAATTTTCAAATAATATTATATCAAATTTATTAAATGATAATTAAATTTTATTTGTGCATAGTTAAATTGAATTAGTATATGTTTTAGGACAAGGCCTCCAAGGCTAGGCTTGATAAACTTCGTGCCAGGCATTGTAGTGGCCAGAAAGGTTTACAAGCCTTGATCTATATTTTTGTAAGTATATTCAATATGTTAAATGATATATATTTTTTATTTCCTTGGAAAAAGTAAATGATTTCATATTAATTAGTTTAACTAGTCCATGTGCCATGTTTTGATAGGAGGAGAAATATGGCCGCCATCCAAAGCAATTTGAAAAGAATATGTTACAAAACAAAAAGTGGAACGATTTTGTAATCTGGATGGAGAACAAGGTATCAATAGTTGAGTTTCAATAACTTAGTTGGATATTGTTGTGTTAATATGTCAATTTGCATCTCTTGTGTTGAGTTGTTTATTGATGCGTAGGATGAATAAATAGACTTCAAATCTTATGATTACAAGATGATTGTTTATGTGCATGAATAAATAGTAGAAGGATGTAGATGCACTCAATTCATCTGACTTTATTCCTCTTGGCAGACATTCCTCTTGAATCTCTAATATTAAGTGCCTGAGACTTCCTTGTAGCTAAATTAACTTTCGTTGCCGCCTTTACTCTTCAGTGTCAAACTCATCTCCTTTTTACTTATCTCCATTTCTAGCTTCGGCTTCTAATTCATCCCATGTTGTACCTTCCTCCTCTTCAAAATCTTCTTTTTCTTCTTCGTCCTCCTCTAAATCCACAAGATATTCATCTTCTGAACCTTCCTCATCTGATTCTAATTCCTCTTCTACATCAAAGGGTTCTTATCCTTAATCTGACTCTTCTAAATTATTAGAATCAAAATCACTAGCTTCCATAATAAAAAATTCCCAACCATCATCTTCAATAAATTTATCTGGATCATCAGTAATAGTCTTCAAAATTGGCCACTAGTTCAAGTTCATTTTGCTTTCATAATAATTTATATCCATGGAGTTCAACCATTCCTTGATGTCATCAAGCAAAGATTGAGGAATGACGTACATGCAGAGTACATCCCGCTTGAAGTCTTTGAAAATAATAGCCATATAAAATGCCTTTTTCTCAAGTTCTACTCTCTCAAGGTTAACAATTCTCAATCTCACTAATAGTGATTACTAAGAAAGGTAATTCCACCAACTCTATCAAACAATTTACCATAGGAGCAATAAAATTAGAGGCTTTGAAAGGAACTCCATGAAAACCAAGCTCTCTAAATGTTATATCAAGCTACAGTTCAAAATATTTTAGAGGAGGCTTCTCCCATAGCTCTCTTACTCACTTGACAAATCCTTGAAACTCTGACTTCTTAACATTCAAAATATAAATGGAATGTCCTCAACACCCAGTAGAGCTATCCAAATAAGCTAACTAAAAACACAAACGTACTCCCGCACACAATGGCCTAATGGCTGGTTGGCATAGAAGTCAAACTACCAAAGTAACAAAACTGATCTAGTTAACATATATGCATCAATTGCATAAACAATTGAAATGTGTAACAAATGTTAATCAATATATTGAATTTTGAGATGAGTTGAAATAATAAAAAAAAATATTTTGGGGAAAATATCAGCAGTGTGGGGGAAGAAAGCATTAACCCTAATAAAAGCATTTTTTTTGTTCTTGATACACCATCTATAATTTTTCCTTGGATGAAAGTACTAAACTTCTATATGTTGTACCCCTTAAATGTCCTACATGTTACAAATATGGAATAAAAATGCACAACTTTGTATCCAAAGACCAAGGCATTCTGAATAAGGGTAGCCAAACTTGATAAGGATGTATTCACTATTACACATATTGACAATCCATAATAGTCGTGTAAAGACAACTGCATGTGAAAACCATAATCAATCAAATTATGCACATTCAAATCTAAGTTTGAAAGCTTGCATTCCAGTCCATGCATCTAAGTCCTTGTTGAAGATTGAGGGTGTCAACAACAAAGCTAGAATAACTCTCCTTAAACCATAGCTAGTTTTAAAGTGTAGTATTTCCAAATTCAAATCCACTTATCAGCTAAGGAAAGGAGGTAGGATTGTCAGACTTGCTACCTCAAACAAAGAAGGCCATAGAAAACATTGAAATAGAAGATCCAATAAGTGAGACGACATAGCTATAGACCATAGATAATTATAATTATTGTAATATACATATGCTTGTGATACAAACAAACGTTGCTTGCACATTGGCTGAATATATCCTCATCAAAATGACTAGAAAGAAATTTCAAATTTGTAAGTAAACTCTGACAGTCAAGAAAAACAGTCATAAAACTTGGAAGTAAACTTTGGTAGACATGTAGGTGAACTTAATTCATCCGACTTTATGCCTCTTGGCATACATCAGGATCTCCCCTTCTAAATTTTGGACCACATCCATTACCTCCACATAAAATTGGACATCCTTGGTCTTCTTGGTTCCCACGCCATGATATGGTTATGCAAATGCAAATGAAGCAAAGTAATCATCTCCTTCTCTATTGGTTGGAAGAATGCATGCTTAATGTTTTGATACATGATATCAGCTCTCTCTTCTGCTCTCATGGTTGAATACCAAAATCCATTATGGTGGACCTCCAAAGTTCCAGTCATCTTTCGTCCTCTTCCACCAAATGTTGGCCTGATCCACATGTCTGCTAGCCTAATTGGATTTATTTTTGAAAGCTGAAGTTTCTCTTGAGTCACTAGTGTAGCTCTCTCTTCCTTTTTAGACTCTTTCAATGCTACAGATCATCTTTGGGATTTAATCATTCGTACCACATGGTTGATGTGCTTTGAATCCTTGCATCTAAAGGAAATTTCCTTAACATAAATACTACTAGGGAGTTTTAATGTTTCCATTGTAGTTGGCATTAAAGCCAGTACCTGCAACATTGAAAATTATCCTTATATAATAATTCCCTCCATCTTGTTGGCTTGTAACACTCTTGATGGTGGCTACATGAAATTTGATTCAGATTCCTCTTCTACATTAGAGGGTTCATATCCTTGATCTGACTCTTCTGAATTATTAGAATCAAAATCACTAGCTTCCATATTAAAAAATTCCCAACCATCATCTTCAATAAATTTATTTGGATCATCAGTAATGCTCTTCAAAATTGGCCGCTAGTTCAATTTCATTCTGATTTCATAATACTTTATATCCATGGAGTTCAACCATTCCTTGATGCCATCAAGTGAAGATTGAGGAATGACATCAATGCAGAGTACATCCTACTTGAAGTCTTTGAAAACAATAGCCATATCAAATGCCTTTTTCCCAAGTCCTACTCTCTCAAGGTTAACAATCTCAATCTCACTAATAGTGATTACTAAGAAAGGTAATTCCACCAACTCTACCAAACAGTTTCTTGTAGGAACAATAAAAGTAGAGGCTTTGAAAGGAACTCCATGAAAACCAAGCTCTCTAAATGGTATATCAAACTCTAGTTCAAAATATTTTAGATGAGGCTACTCCCATAGCTCTCTTACTCGCTTGACAAATCCTTGAAACTCTATATTGATTTTATTTTTCCTGTCCCTCTCTTGTTGTTCTTCCTCAATTTTATTAGGATCATACATTGACCTTCTTGCCCCTCCTAAATTTTGGACCACATCCATTACCTCCACATAAAACTGGACATCCTTGGTCTTCTTGGTTCTCATGCCATGATATGGCTATACAAATGAAAATGAAGCAAAGTAATAATCTCCTTCTCCGTTGGTTGGAAGAATGCATGCTTAATGTTTTGATACATGATATTAGCTCTCTCTCCTGCTCTCATGGTTGAATACTGAAATCAATTATGGTGGGCCTCCATAGTTCTAGCCATCTTTTGTCCTCTTCCACCAAATGCTGGCCTGATCCACACGTCTTCCAACCTAATTGGCTTTGTTTCTGAAAGATGAAGTTTCTCTTAAGTCACCAATATAGCTCTCTCTACCTTTTCAGACTCTTTCATTGCTACAAATTATCTTTGGGATTTAATCATTTGTACCACATGGTTGATGTGCTTTGAATCCTTGCATCTAAAGGAAAGTTCCTTAACATAAATATTGCTAGGGAATTTCAATGTTGCCATTGTAGTTGGCATTAAAGACAATACTTGCAACATTTAAAATTATCCTTATATAAGAATTCCCTCTATCTTATTGGCTTGTAACATTCTTGATGGCTTCAAGAAATCTGATTCTAATTCCTCTTCTACATCAGAGGGTTCATATCCTTGATCTGACTCTTTTGAATTATTAGAATCAAAATCAATAGGTTCCATATTAAAAAATTCCCAACCACCATCTTCAAGAAATTTATTTGGATCATCAGTAATATTCTTCAAAATTGGTCGGCAATTCAAGTTCATGTTGCTTTCATAATACTTTATATCCATGGAGTTCAGCCATTCCTTGATTCCATCAAGTGAATATTGAGGAATGGCATCAATGCGGAGTACATCCTACTTGAAGTCTTTGAAAACAATAGCCATTATATCAAATGCCTTTTTCCCAAGTCCTACTCTCTCAAGGTTAACAATCTCAATCTCACTAATAGTGATTACTAAGAAAGGTAATTCCACCAACTCTACCAAACAGTTTACCGTAGGAACAATAAAAGTAGAGGCTTTGAAAGGAACTCCATGAAAACTAAGCTCTCTAAATGGTATATCAAACTCTAGTTCAAAATATTTTAGATAAGGATTCTCCCATTGCTCTCTTACTCACTTGACAAATCCTTGAAACTTTGTATTAATTTTATTTTTCTTGTCCCTCTCTTGTTGTTCTTCCTCAATTTCATTAGGATCATAGATTTACCTTCTTGCCCCTCCTAAATTTTAGAACACATCCATTACCTCCACATAAAACTAGAAACCCTTGGTCTTCTTGGTTCCCACGTCGTGATATGGTTATGCAAATGAAAATGAAGCAAAGTAATCATCTCCTTCTCCGCTGGCTGGAAGAATGCATGCTTAATATTTTGATACATGATATCAGCTCTCTTCTGCTCTCATGGTTGAATACTGAAATCCATTATGGTAGGCCTCCAGAGTTCCAAACATCTTTCTTCCTCTTCCACCAAATGCTGGCCTAATCCACAAGTCTACCGGCTTAATTGGCTTTGTTTTTGAAAGCTGAAGTTTCTCCCGACTCACCAGTATTAGCTATAACGTTTTTGAAATTTTATTATGGTATGTGCACTTTGATATGATGTAATATGATTATGGTTTCGTCTCATATGTTGTTCTATTAGATATATAACAAAAAAATAAATTATTACATGAAATAAATAATAAATTTTCATTTTAAATGTTTTTTTTTGTAGAACACGAGTCTTCCAGAAGATCAGGATGATCCTTAACATGGTATAGATCCACAAAATATTGGTTTTGCCAATACATATCACATGGCAGAGGATGATGATGACACAAATACAGAAGACACCGAGGCCGATGACAATGATGATGATGATGATGATGATGATGATGACGATGGTGATGATGATGATGAGATAGTTGGTGATAGTAACCAGTGACATTCATGATCATATAGACTACATCATGGATCATTGCTGATATATCGTTATGATGAATCTTTTCATGGTTACTATCATATGTATCATTTTCATAGCCTACAGTACTATATTGTTGAGTTGTATCATATTGACATGTATCATTTTCACTATATCATTTGGACATATATCATCTTGACTTGTATCAATTTGAGTTACATAATTTAGCAATTTTATTTATATCATTTTTACATGTATCTTTTTCACTTATGTCGACTATTGGACATGTATCATTTTGACATGTTTTTGATGTACTGGCCTATTTGACTTTCACTTGTTTTAGTTATATATGATGATGATCTTATCAGTATTGACTTGTCAATTTATATATATTAAAAGTGGTTGATAAATTTTGGATGGATATTTATTAAGTATGATGATTTTAATTTACTGCTCAAGAAGGATGTTGTCAAATTCAATTAAATTATAGATATTTGACTCACTTGTTTTAATTATAGATGATGATCATGTTACAATAATTATATTGTTATTTAATCATATGAGTTAAATAATTAAATTACTTGCTCTATAATCATATGAGTTATTTAAGAGGCACGATATATTTAACTAATCAAATTGAAATAAAACATATTAAATTAATAGGTGGAATCAAAACAAGAAGCATTTTTAGAAGCAAAAAAGGAAGCAACAATGGAAACCAAACTAGTAGCAAACCAAAAGCAATCTTGGAAGTAAAACTGAAAGAAAACCTAGAAGTAAAACTAGAAGCAAATCTGGAAGCAAAACTAGAAGCAAACCTAGAAGCAAAACTGGAAGCAAAACTAGAAGCAAAATTGAAAGCAAACCTGGAAGCAAACTTGGAAGCAAAACCGGAAGCAAACATGGAAGCAGAACCGAAAGCAAACTTGGAAGCAAAACCAGAAACAAAACCAAAAGAAAAATTGAAAGCAAACTTGGAAGCAAAACCAAAAGCAACACTGGAAGCAAAATCAGAAGCAAACTGGAAGTAAAATCGGAAGCAAAACTAAAAGAAAAACCCAAAGCAAACCTGGAAGCAAAATTGGAAGCAAAATTGGAAACAAAATTGGAAGCAAACTTGGAAGCAAAATTGGAAGCAAACCTAGAAGCAAAACTGGATGCAAAATTGGAAGCAAAACTAGAAGCAAAAATGGGAGTCGACATGGAAGCAAAATCGAAAGCCAAATTGGGCACCCATTTTGGTGAAATTTCCAACGTTACTTCCCGATGCTATTCTAGGCACTATGATTTCTCGATGCTAAAGCCAACGCTAAATCTAGCGTAGAAGTCGGTGCCAAATCCGATGCTGAGCTGACCATGCCTATTTGCACCGATTTGAGCGCCAACCAAATTGTTCAATTCATGCACTAAAAATACACTAAAATCTGATGCAAAAGTTGGCGCTAATTGCCTGTTGTGTTGTTGTGGAATCAATGCATGATAATAAAAAATATTAGATCTTGTAGTGTAGAAAAATGCATCCCTGTTACATTTCACACTTAATTAAAAATTAATATTAAAATAAACTTAATTATGCCTGAAATTTAGTGTTGTAATATGTATTTTACATATTCACATTAAGTTTAGGGTCCTATTAATTAAAATTGACTTAATTGTGCCTTATTTTGGTGTTGTAGAGTGTACCTCTTTACATTTTCACCCTTATTTAGGGATCCTCTAATTAATTGAGGTTAATTTGTCTTAATTGGCTCCTTTAATTCAAATCAAAGCCTAATTACTTGTATTTTTAGAAGAGGAAACCTAACATTCATTAATGCCTAAACATAACACTTCTCATTGAGCAATGCATGTCCTAGGTGAGTGACCTAGGACCTTAATTTAAATTATGTTTTTGGCAATGTTTTAACATCAACAAATCCATATTTACATGTTGGCTTGTGTTATTTGAATTTCGAGAAATTAATGTTACATACCTATAAATATAAGATAATTTCACTATGTTTCACCTAGCAAGTTTATGAGAAGATTTTTATGAGATTAAGAGTACTTTCACAAGAGAATTTCAAAGCATTCAAGAACAAATTTAGTGAAGATTTATTGTAACAATCAAAATCCAATTGTCATGTTAAATTCTTTTTGCATCATGCATTTTATTGGAGCTAATATGTTGATGTAGAGTTTCATGATCTATTCAAGCATTCAAGGCATTGTTTCAAATCAAGATTCAAGATCAAGATCCACATCCATTGAAGCCATTTCATGCTAGTTGCAAACCTACATTCCAAGGTTCATTCAAGGGTTTGGTGAGTTGTGACATGGAGTTGTTCATTCATCATTCCTTTCATGCAATTTCATTTCATTTCAAGGTTTAACTACCAAAATGGGGTTTGACCAAGGAAAACCCCCATTCACCAAAAATAAAACATTTTATCCTCTTGATTTATGTTTATAGATTTAGGTGGAAGAAATATTGGAGATCTCTTGAAGAACAAAATTGAAGAAGTTGTCAAAGTTGCACAAGTTGTCATCTCATGGAAAATCAATTACATAATTTATTTATGACTTTTTGAACTTGAACCATGGGAAAAATGAGAGATTCAAATATGTTGCAGAGGCTCCCAAAAGTTACAGACAAACCCTAAACCAGGACCCATTCACCCCTGGACGAATGAGTCCTAGATCGACTTCCGAAAAACACTTTTGGTGACTGTCCACATCATCTTACCTCCCTCTAATCTGTAATATGATTTCTGGTTCCATCAATATTGAGCTTAATCTATTAGATCCAAGTTGTAGATTGTATTTTGGAGTTAGTTTTCTATTTTAATCTTTTTCCCCAAAGTGATGTTTAATCTGGACCCTCGTCCTTGCAAAAAAATGAAATCAACAGATTCACACTTTGACTTGACTCACCTCAAGGTTGATAGTCCTTTCATTGTGTGGATCTCATTTCCTAATTAAATAATGGAAGATAGGTCCCTAATTGATCCATAATCCCACATTAGCACCTATTTTCTTTATTTTAGATCTAACCTTAATGGAGAAGGAATAAAACCTAAGGACAAAACTCTAATGGATGTAAGAAAGTCAAGTTTCCTATTTATATTTACGATATACTTTTAGATTAAGATAAATAATCTAGAACAATTCAATAAATAAAGCATTTACATAAACAATTGACCTAGATTCAAAAATTGAGACTAAAAAATAATAAATGACAAATTAATTGTAAAAATTAAATAAATTCAAAAGCAAGTGTACTTAAATTTAAATTTGATAAAATGTCACAATGTAAATTCCATAAGTTGATTCACCTTAATGCCATAAATTAAGGACATGTAAGATCACTCTCACTAACTTAGAAATTTTGATTCTACATTATTTTGGTTCACTTTTGCAAGTGTTAAGGTGATCTTTGTGAGTATAGATTTGGACATGTGTGCTAATTTGGACTCATGAGTTAAGGATTTGATTTGCTCAACTTTCTTCACTTTAAAATGCTCACCTCTACATGTGCACTTGTAATCTTATATGAAAGATAATGTTTGGAAACACCTTTGACTCGAGTCTAGTAATTTGTGAAGGTTATGTTCTCTCAATCCAATCCCTAGTTGGTTGATTTAATGAAAACCAACCAAGGTTGAGTCAATAAGAAAATATGTAGTATACTCCTAGTATAATGATGCAATGTTGATGAAATCCTTTTTATCTACTTGAAATTTATATGTTCTCAATAGATTCCTTCTCAAAACTATGTGTTTTAAATGATTTAGGATTACTCTTTACATACACCACACAACCATGCAATTTGAAATAAGTTGTGCTCAAGTAAACTCATAATGATTAACAAGGGAGGGAAACATGTGCTCAAACTGATAAAGTCAACTTTATATGTTTGAGGTTCAAATTTGTGACCACTAAAATCATCTAGATCACTTTTACACTCATGCATTTGAATCAAGTTGATAAATTACTAGATGTAGAGATCAAATTTAAATATTGGGGATGATTAATGAAGGCGACATGTTAGAATAAAGTTAATTGTCAACTTACAAGAAATACATACTATCTTAAACACTAATCTTGATACAAGACATTATAGTTTGATAGTCCATATGAACAATTGAAAGAGCTTTTGGTAATACCTATGCAAAATAAAAATAATATTCCATTGTTATTGCTAAAAATTATTTCAATTGCTAATTATCAATGTATAAAAGACAACCTAGTTTCCTAGAGATTCATATTATTACTAAAAAAATCTTTCAATTGTTACTCCATATGTAAAAGAGAACCCAATCACTATGAGATTCAAAACCTATTAGACATTCATTATTAGAAGCTCTTTTGGTTGCTAATCAATACATAAAAGACAACCTAATCATAATTAATCCAAACTATAAGAAAAAATGACACAATTATGTTATTCTCACCATTACAACCTGTTGTGACCTATTTCACACATCGCCCCATTGCAAATGGGGACCCCCAGGTTTTGGTTTCACCCTCTGCGTTGCCAGTTTAGAGTTCAAAAGTTGAGTAAGTTTTCAAAATTAGTCCGGCCAAGTTAAGAGTTTGAACCCGTTTGCGTGCCTAAACGTCATGGAAGGGCTTAAAAGGTCCGAAAGATGAGGATTGCTTGTGCTTTTGGTCATTTTTGACACTTCCTATTTTTTAAGGATTTTGCTTTTTTGCTTTTTGGCATTTTTAGGCCATTCTGGGGTTCTTATTTTTTAGGGATGCTTTTTGCTTTTTCTATTTTTGGAAAGTTTTTATTTTTGGAAAGTTTCTATTTTTGGATCCCATTGAGAATGAAATCAATACGCCTCCAGAAGTCATCATGAAAATCAAGGTGAATGGTGAAAAGTTTGCAAAAATGGCTAAGTCTGGCAAAGTGCGCCCATGAGGAGAAATGGCAGGCCAAGCATGAAGTCCGCTCTTGCCTTTGGCATGCCAAAGATAGGCAATGGCGAGCCAAGGCTGAAGTCCGCCATGGCATGAGAGACCTCCAAGTCCGCCCATGGCTTGAGGAAGGGTGAAGTCCGCCCTAAGCACAAGGAAGGATGGACGACAAGGGAAGAGGCCAAGTCCACCCATGGCACAAGGAAGGGTGAAGTCCGCCCATGGCTTGAGCAAGGTCAAAGTCCGCCCCAAAAAGTCAATGGAAGCTAGATTCCAAAGTTTGCCCAAGCCAAGTGAATGGCAGGACAAGGGGTGAAGTCCGCCCAAGGAAGAAGGAGAGGTAAAGTGTGCCTATGGCAAGGTAGAAGCCCAAGTCCGCTATAGAGAGAAGGGATAAATGGAATGAACAAGTGCCAAGTCCGCCCTAGGCACAAGAAAACATGAAGTTCGCCATAAGGGAAGGGGATGGCAAGACATAGCACCAAGTCCATCCTTGGACAAGGCAAGGATAAAATGCACTATAGGCAAGGAAATGTGAAGAAATTTCGCCCAACATAGGAAAATAAAATTTTCTAAGGCATGAAAAATGGAGAAATGCCTAGAGAGAGAAGAGGTTAAGCGAGCATGAAGGTCACTCCTTGGCATAACGAAATAAAATTTCTTGGCAAGAAAGGAAGAGTGTAAGGCAAGGCAAACACGAAGACCATCCCTCTCAGCTTGGATAAATTCCTAAGGCATGAATAAAAAATGGCAAAATGGCAGGAAAATCTCCAAGTTCACCCAACCCAGAAGGAGAGAGAAAATGAAGTTGTTGGCTAAGTATGAATGTCTAGAGAGGCCAGAAGTCCGCCCAGAGAGTTGAAAATTGGCAGACGAGTTATTAAGCACATTTTGGCTAGGCAGACAATTGGAAAATAAAATATTTGGCCACGGATAAACGAATTTAGCCATGTATCAACTTTAAACAGGTTGGAATTTTTAATATTTTTGATTATTTCTCAGCTAATTATTTCCCAGCACTTAGGGAATTTTAATTAAAAATGTGAAATCTAGAGATTATTTGGAAGATTAAATTATTTTGCCTTAGGTAAAAATTAAATTTGCCATGATTCAAAGATTAAACATATTGGAAAATTAATTTTGATAATTAATTAAATATCTTTCGATATTTTTCCAACACTTAGGCAAATTTTTAAAGAAAGCTGAAGATTTCGGATAGAGGTGGTGCCATGGAAAAATTAGAAACTTGCCTCAATGAATGCCAGAGAAATTAGAAACTTGCTCAAGAAAAAGAAAGCAATTCCTTGAGAAAATCGAACTTCTCAGCCATAAAATGAGTTTCAGTAACTCAATTTTTATAATTTCGACTGAGAAGAATTTTGTTCTCTCGAATCTATAAGAAGTAATCTTTGGAGAGTAAAATACTGAGGCTAGTGTTATCATTCTTCAGTGCAATAAGAAATTTGACGCAAAGACATGATTTTTGGAAAGAAATAAATTATTTCTTTGCTGAAAGTCACACTTCTTAGCAGATTGGCGCACTTACTCTGTCAAATTTTTTAAAATTTTAATTCATTCGCAACCAGAGGATGATCTCGGAGGTTTGGAAATTCATTGACAACATTTTTCTACTCCTTTCTATCTTCTACATTCATTCTGACACGAGGTTTATTCAATGCTTGATGAATTTATTTACTTTCAACTTGCTTTTTCACATAAATTTTACTTTAAACAAGTTGAAAGTGCGATTTTATCAAATAAACACTCTGAAATAACTAGAGTATAAAGGTCTCGTATTAATTTTAAATATTTTATGCTTGCAGGTGGATGACCAACCAAGGAGAGCTGTCCAGACAAGCGCTCATGAAGTTCGCCAGCAAAGGATCGCAGCCGGAGTCCAAGATAAAATCAAAATGAAAAAATATTACTAATACCAACCTTGGGCACATAGACCTCAAAGAATTCAAGCAAAGGATGTACGGGCACGACAGGTTCCTACTGACACGTATTGCCAGAAGAATGATGAGGAATGAGATTGTTCAAGCTGTCGGATTCCAGCCTGCAACTGAGTGTGCTGAGCTGATGGTAGAATGCGCCCTCCATTATGACGCTAAGGAAAAACGGATCGTTGCACCCGATGGAAGAATACTGGCTCATTTAGGAGAGTTGGCCATACAAGAGGCTTTTGGCATTCCTACATATCCCAAGATAGTCTACAAGACCAAGGAGGACGCACAGAGACTGTATGATGACAAGTTGGATCTCTGTGCTACCAACATCAACAAGTCATGGCTGGACAAGCCAAGAGCGTCAGCCAAAAAGATGTCGAAGAAGTTGTTGCGCACAGAATTCAAGGAAGATTATGTGGATATTATTATCCTACTAAACCGAATAGTTGGCAACCCTTTGGGAGCACCCTTCAAGACCTGGATGTATTATTTTATTGAGGATATAACAGAAGGGGTCAAAATGTTCAATTGGTCATGCATGATAAGCAACAACCTCCATGAGCAGTTGGTTAACCTGGAAAAGACCAAGACTTTTTATATGAGTTCCTATATCATCTACATGTTGGCAAGGACGTACAGGTATGCAGGCTTGATCTGCAAAGGCATAGTCGACAAAAACGAAAATGAGCTGAAGGCTTACGACTGCTACCCACAACTATAGTTGATCGAAAAATCCCACTTCAAGCGAGCTCACGATGCCTTCCTCATGTACATTACGAGGATGCGTTAGGGAGGGACACACCAACAACTGACTCATGAAGCCAAAAGTCTGATAGGCAAATACAGATCATGGTTCATCCAGTATCTGAGGTACACATTTATCAGGATCCAGGGATTCACTGGGAATCTGTACCGACTACCTATCTTTCCCACAAACAAGATGGTCTTGCTTGAAGTGTTGCGACAATTGGAGGAATACCAGAACCTCCAGAGGGCGAAACAGAAGGTGACAGTCACCTTTCCCTTCTTTATAGGGAACATGCTGGAGACATGCTCATCGACACAGGCAGCTGAGAGCGCTAGGCTTGAGATGCAACATTACCCCTTTGCTACCTATCCGTCTAGGGACCAGTTCGACCCACATCATCACATCAAAGTTGTGGATGAAAGAAGATATAGGCATAGGGTTGAATTAGAAGACTTCTGGGAAGATGTCGCAGATGACTTTGAGGTCAGACGGAGGATGTGGTCTAGGTTGCCTGTTAGCCTGATCAGGGCGACTGAGCTGTGTCGAGTGTCAGATCAGTTGGAAGAGGATGGACAACAAGTACAACCGCACCTTGACGAGAGCTTGCCATTGCCTGTGGTCAAATGGTCAGAACCTGAACATGCTGACTTAAACACGCTGATGAGACTGGTTGTCAACTACACGAATGGTGGGTTGACCAGCAGATTCAGGAACTCAGGCGGATGAAGGTGACGCTGAATTATGATATGTTGAGTGAAATGGAGTCTTATTCTTCTAATGCAGAGGTGTCTCAGGGTGTTGACATGGTAGAGGCCACTACTTCCAGGAAAAGGAAGGAGATAGCTATAGGCAAGGAGTCGACTCAGAAGCAGACAAGGGTAGAGTCTTCACGTTTCGCCGCATCTAGAAATATTGAAGAGATCCTGGCTACCGTTGATGCTTCATTGGCGGACATTAGGGATCCTTCTCCGCTTCCAGAGGACAATATGGAGCCTCAGCCGGATGATGATGAACCACCATCTCCCACGGGCACAAAGATATTAGGATTTGATGATGACAATGTAGGCGCCCAAAATGATGACTTTCAAGAAGGAATGATTTCAACCCTTCGAGGAATTTTGGATGTTCTCGCTAGAGAAGACATGCCGGAAGAAGATGGCGTGGAACAACACACAATCCCAGACTGGCTGACAGAAAGGCTGAAAATACAAGTGCCAGTGGAAGAGCCAAAAGAGGATGATACGACATACTTCTTGGCCAAACTCACACAAACTTCAGTCAGGAAGCCGACCAAGAAGTTCTCAAGCATACTGAGGGATGATGATGGCAACCGAACCATGCAGATCGCCGTGCCAACAATAGACAAGCCACAGGAGGATATAGCCCTAATGAGTACGCCATCACTACCATTGACTTGAGTCCAACTACAAAGGGCCAGGAAATTAAAGATTTGGACAATTCAGTGTCCACTATCAAGTCAAGATTGGCAAAGGAGGTGGCCAAGAGGAAAGAGTGCCAACAGGAAATTGAGCGTCTCAGAGAATATATCCAGCATCTGATCAAGCCACTTGATTAGGATAACACGACAACTCCTCTTCTCCCTAACCCTTCACAAGAGGCGGCAAAGGATATAGAGGAAGCCAAGATTACAGCTAGGGAGGCCAAAGAGTGGATAACACTCAAAGGCATAGAAGCTGATACATTCATGGAGAAGTTAACCTTGGTCTATGGTCATGCCACTTCTTTACTCTCTAGACTGGCAGAGATGTGGGATGGCCTTCCGGATGTGCAGGAAAGAATAATTCCTTGCCTTAGGATTCTGAAAGGGGTTCCAAAGCAGGAACTAATTGATGGAAGCATCATTGTAGCAGGTGAAGCTTATGACTTCCATACTTGGTATCGGGCACTAACAACACAAGGTGAAGTCTTGGAAAGAGTAAAGGCTGATGGGCTTAAGGTAGAAGAGCAGATTAGAGCAGTCCATACCAAGATCCTCAATATGGTGGCCGACATCTTAGACAAAGAGGTCATACGGGAGAACGACTTGCAGCTGGAGGCTTTGAAGAAGAGGGTGCGAGAAGATTTATTTTTCGTCACTGGGCCTATATTGAGGCAGAACTAGGCCAAAATGGCCAACTTCCTGGACATACGGGAGTCTTTTGTGAAGACTGAGTCAGATTGGGAGGACATATTTGTCAGGTGCGCTGAGAGTTTGGACGGATTGGAGTTCAGGATTGGAATGCTTCCGCAAGTCACTATGGAGGAGGTTGCCTCAATCATGTCTAGGTTCATTGAACACATGACAACACGGGAGGATAGGGATGTAATTCCTTGAAAATAGCTCCAAGCGCCATCTCACCTTGTCAACTCTTTGTCTATTGAAGTTATTTTGGGAAACCCTAATTAGGGTTTATTTGTTTTAATCTCGGCCGTTGGCTCATTTTTAATCTGAGCCGTTTATTCATTTTTTGGAACTCTATATAAACTTGCATACACTCATTTGTAGTTTGTAAAGTGAGTTGTATGAAATTGTTGCGACAAAACTATTTCCGTTTGTAAAAGCTCTTGTGCATGATTTGCTAAGAACCACTTTTGTTTTCAAGTAGTGTGCAAGGTTTTCATTTTTCTCTTTCAACACTTAGAGTAGAGTTAAATTAATATTTCATTTATATGTTTGTTAGTGAATGATAGATTTGATAGCAGTAGTGGATGAAATTAAGCTCATATTTTTGTTGAATGGATGATTTGCATTCAATGTGTAAAGTTAGCCTGAGCCATTAAGTTGTGGATGCTTAACTTTTGTTTGTTTTAATTATCAATTCAAACATGAAAATCATTATCACCTCCGCTGAAGATTGTGCCCGCTTTGCATAAGTTGTCCTAAGGGAGGCGAAACAAAGTGCGGTTATTCCAATTTTATCTAGTCACTGCCGTCTCTTGAGTTCTTAGGCATAGCTTAGACTTCTAAACCCTTATCTTTTTGCCTTTTTTTTTGGAAAATCTAAAATATCTGATAAAAAGAACCTTCAATGATAAAACTATCTAAGTCCTCAAGTTGCAAACAAATTTAACGTAAGTCCCCTTGTGATTACCAACAAATCACAACGCCCACTGGCCTTATCCACATGTCATGACCTGACCAAAGAAACATTGGAGTTATTGCATTATCTTCTTAATATCTGCCTTAACTTTTCAACAGAGGATAAAGTGTCCTTGGGCATTTTATTCTGTGTTCGGTGGAGTATTCAAAACACACACCAACACAACCATATAATGATCACATCTCCTCAATGAATAATGGTTTCACGAATAACTTCTTAAAATATTTTCGTGGATATTATTAAATATTTTAGAAATAATTCACAAAAAGATGATCTCATAGATTTTATAATAATAGACAAATTAAAAAAATAGATTCAAATTTTTTGAGATCCTAAATGATCTCATAATTTTCTCCCACAACAATTACTATTAAAAAATTATTTGAACTATATTTTTAACAACTAATATTAAAAAAAAAAATAAAAATTTTCAAAGCCCACGTCAAAAACATTTGCTAAAAATAGATTTCAAATTTATTCTCTGAACACATTTTTCCTCTCCAGAAAAGTAGATAGTGAGAATGGGGGCTTCCAGTGAAAATGGGGGCTTCCTAATTCATACAATCAACGGTTAATTTCATTATGTTAATGTTTATATCTATCTGTGCAACTATATCTTTTCGCCATCTTCAAATCCCACTCTTTCTGTTTCTTTTTTTCAACCTCATCTTTTCGTTCAGCACAATCTTTCAGTAATCAAAATTCGTTGCTGCACTGGCGTCACCGTCAGCTGCTGCAATTCACTCTCCTAGCGCAGCGTTAAAGGCTTCTAGGGAATTAAATCGTTGCTGCTGCCGCAACAATGCCCACCGTTGACTGTCCCCTACATAACATACTTATAATTCGAATGAGGAATAACTGCCAGATCAAGAACAAGATCAAGATCAAGATTCACGCCCAATACAAAGCCTTTTCTTTTCACCACTTCAAATCTTATTCATATTTCCCTTCTTGTCTGAAGCAAAAGAAATCATTCTTCGCTTCCCTCTTCTTGTCATTCACTCCAGAAAAGCTTTTGAAAGATGCCGCCCAAGAAAATTAAATTCGATCTGAATGCTTCCTCTTCTTCAGGTAAACATCCTTTCCGCTACCAATTACATAGGTTTGTCTCCAATTTTTATGTAACAGATATTATTTAGGTTTCGCTTTTAAACGCTAAGCAAATTCATGTTAATATCTATACAAAGTAAAATGCATGTTTTGCGAGCTGAATCCCACTAGATTTGTTGAATAGGTTCGTATTCTTTTCATCCCGAGTAAGAAATAAGAGTATTATCTAGGCAGCTTTAGTTTAAATAATTATAAATTTCTGTATAAATAATTTTAGGAAAAAAGACTGTTACGAATTTCAATTTGAAGAATATATCTCATACATATCTATTTGTCGACATATTGAAATATGTCATAAGGCAAGAATTACATCATTTTTCTCAATTCTTTTGGTGAAGGAAAGTTATGAGTCATTTAGTCTCGAAAGATTAGATGGAATTTATCCTGTGGGAACTTCTGCATTTTTAAATTTAATGTAGGCTGATATTAATTTAAAACATGTAGATGTAAGAGGACTGCTTACAAAGTTCTTGCTCTGAACCCCTAATTGTAGAATTTTTTTTTTCCTTTTGGCCTATTTTACAAGATTATGGAACCTCCTCATTATCGTCAGGAATATTCTATCCTTTTTAATGCAGTCCTCTTCAGTTTTTAATGGCGGGAAAAAGGAAGATCTGTATCAAATTACTGTTGGTCTGAAAGGAGATGCATCTTTCTCATGATTGAGTCGTCAATAGGTTTTCTGTCGAATCATTTTTTCAGTATTGTCCTAGTTAGAAGGTTCAAAAGATGTCCTCATAAAAGAACTGTAGTCCCCTCCATGGAACTATGTTCTCAACAGGTTTTCTGCTTTTCTTTTTAATGCAATGATCTTCAGTCTTTAATGGCAAGAAAAAGGAAATCCTGTCGCCAGTCATTATTAGCTAGAAGGGAAATGCACCTTTTGGTGACCAAGTCCACAATAAGTTTTCTGTAAAATGTAGGTCGATTCTTTTTTCCTCTTAAATGAATGCTTATTAATAAGATGTCTTATGATTTTAAAAAATAATGTTAATTCTGTAATATTCTTTTAAAGATCAGTAAATCTTCAGTCTTAAGTGGCAGTAAAAATGAAATGCTGTACCGAATTGGCATTGGCCTGAAGAGAAAATGAATCTTTTTCACCTATTATATATCTTTATTTAATAAAAACCTGAGGTAGCTGGCAAATTCACGTGAAACCTAAGCTTCAAGTAAATGGATACATGTTTGACTTAAACTTGGACAAAATTATCATGCGTCTTTTACTTTCTTGTGTTCTTATTTAATGATTCCCCTTTTCTTGTCCCTGGGAATTGAGGTTTCTTGTCCCTGAGAATCGAACCTGGCTTCAGATTGGAATGCTCTTAGCTATAGAGCTTGAAAACACAGTCCATTTGACTAAACATCCTTTGTACTTAATATCTATAGGTGAATTCAATAGAGCTCATGTGATTAAATCTATTTTTTAAGATATTATGTATTTATAAGAAATAACATAAAATTTATTGTGCATCAACGTTTTGGATCACACTTAGTGATCCATCATCAAGATAAGGAGAAAAAAAGTGAGTAGATTGTAGAAATAGCTAAATAAATCTGGTCTTTTAGAGTACCTCAGCTACAAACTGTCTCAATTGAAGGATTTCTTTGTAGACTTGAGGTTTCTTGAGCACTTGTTCATATAAGAACTTTAGAAAAGTTTTCTTCCTTGTAATCTATTTATGCACCATAAGGAACCTCTTTGGCCATAGTAATGATGGTTTTCCAATTTCCAAAAAAAAGAATTTTTAAAGTTTAATTCTTAAAAAATGCAATATTATCATACAAACTTCAAGGTGAATTAGTCTTCCAATGGATACAATTATAATAAAAATAGCCAATTTGTAGATATGAACCACAAAAATCATCCCTAATTTGTGGCTGGAGAATCTCTTTTCTTCTTTTTAACATAATTATTAGGGTTCTATTAATGGGGCCCCTTCCCTACCACATCATACCAAAATAATATAAGTATAGCTAAAACTGCATGAACAAAACCCTATACAAGGTTGAATCAGTAACACCAAGAGACAACCATATACAACCAAAAAACCATATACTAGAACAACACCAAACCCTAAAAACCCATAACACAACATACTTCCACAAGAGCAATCTACATTGAAGAATAACATATTTTAAGGTAACTTTGACACAGACCATCAACCCATACCACTATTGGGAGGAGTACTCAACCAATGGTCATATGCACAACTGTAGACACCATTGCCAAATATAAGGGTTAACTCCATTGTAGGAACTATAGGGCCTTTTGCATTCATCACACAATTTAACTGAATTCCTTTTATGATCTTTGCCCTTCTTACCGCTTGTGTGAGGTGACCATTCTCTAGGAGGGGCCTTGTATATCGACTTGTTACTTATAACTTTCCCTTTTGGGCAAACATGGCAAACATGGCAAACATGGCAAACATTACCAAATTCCTCATCACCAATTATAAATCTTGACAAAATTCTTCCAAAGTCTGTACATCTAACATTAGCGTGATTATTTCCACTTGCATTGCTTTATTTCCACCTCTAGAGCAATGGACATGGCTTTCCCTTTCTCCTCGCTTGATACCTTGCCCTATTGTAACATAACCTTTTCCTCCTCTTCATCCTTTAAACTTTAAACCATTAGAGCCATGAACTAGCAAGTCAAAATACTCTCTTATACCCAAGTCATGGATAGCCATTTTTATTTTTTCTATTGAAGGTCCTCCATTATTGAAGCTCTAGTTCTCCCTCTGCCATTGTTAGCTAATCCATCCGCCCCCATAATGGCTTTAATAACTCTCAAATTACCTATAGCTGGACAGTAAAAACCCTTGAGCTGATTGAACAGAAACTAGACTATGGTGTAAGGGGTCCCTTGCCATATACTTGCTTGCTATGAACTTATGAGGAGGATGCCACTAAAGAAACCTAACAACTGATCAGCACTTGTAACCAAGACCTCTAGCCAAATAGAACCACCAACACATACAAGCAATATAATTAATGCCCTCCCCATGCATCTCATGTTGATATAAAACCTTGTTATCATTTTCACTCTTTTTATTGGTTATACTTCATTCAATTATATGTCTGGAAGCATCTCTCAAATGCTATTCCTTACAACTTCACAAATGCCTTCTAATAACATTGCAACTTAAACATTCTAATCCTTCTTAAAATCATGGGACACATTCTGTTCTTAATATACTATGCAATTCATCCCAATTTTTCTATCTGTACTTTCCATCGATGTAATTGTACTTAACTTTACCCCTTGGTTGGCCAAATATTGGTTCCCTTGTAACAGTGTGCCACCTTCACCTATTCAAATTTTCTCAACCATAATATGACCTCTTCGAATATTGCTCTAAGCTGCCAATTAGGGCAATAAGCTTTACTTACTGCATTTATTACTATTTGGGAATCACCTTAAAGATCCACTCTTTTATACTCAGCTGTATAAGTAGCCTTAATGACTGCTAGAAGGGTCTCCCATTCTGCTGCATTGCTTGTTTTATTGCCAAGGAACATAGTTACCTGTAACAAAAATTACAAATTTGCCCTTAACACTCTTAATACATATCCTGCTCCTGCTATTCCTATGTTCCCTCTTGTGGCCCCATTGAAGTTCAGTTTAACTCCTTCCCTTGGAGCCTGCCATTTCACCTTTCTTGAAAGGGCGCTTTTCTTCCTTACAATAAAACAAGAATGGAGTTCTATGGCCATTTTAGTTGGTGGATGGAATTTTCATTTAAACTTAAATCTCATTTTATCTTTGGACTTCATGTTTTTGTTTCAGTTAAGCTGTTTTTTTATTTTTTATTGTTTTTAATATTAAGTTTAATTCAGTTTTATCAATGAAATATTAACTATTTACATTCCACAGCCTATGCTATGTATATTTGGTGCATTTAGAGTTGTGTATAAATAATTATTATTTTTCACTAAAGTCCAACTCCAAAATTCAAGAGTTGGATTCAAGAAATGAATGCTCAATTCGGTTGAAAATATTAACAAAAATGAAAGGCTTGGACCACTTGCATACTAAAGAAGTAAATACATCAGGTAACCTGAAATCTGAATAACAAAAGAAAGCCATTGTAGTTTTGCTCTTATGGCCTTTGCAGACAACCTTTACAGCCCTTGCTCTGAAATTGTTTTAGTTGTTGAATTTTACTGCTGCTTCTCTCCGTCTCATAAAATTCATGTTACATTTACCCTGATGCTTGTGTAATCCTTTGCTGCAATAACTAATCTAGAATCAAATCCACTTGTTTACCATAATAAAAGCTTGATGCAAGCAGAAAACTAACTAGCTGGTTTAAGCTGTCTCCCTAACTATCTGGTTAAAGTTTTTTCACATAGAGCTTGAAGCTCCATTATGATATAAAATGTTTAAACCCTCACATATCTAGATTGTAAAACTTCATTTTTCCTGTTATTTACACTTATATGGTTAAACCTGTTTCAATATATTCAACATCCAGCTTCCTTGATGAGTTTCAGGAGTTGTTTATTTCAAGACCTTGTTAACATCATGATTTAGGTATAGTTGTATATACAATACTTTGGATTTATGTTTTGCATGTATCTAACTGCTAATAGCTTTTAGACATTACACGTATGGCGCAATTTCTTAATGTAAATTATTGAATTTGTGAATCTACATTATTCCAACAGAGATCAAGAAAGCAGTTCCAAAGGTGCAAGAGACAAGAGCTAAATTGTTTCAAATCTATGCGTCCAAGGACACAAATATGATAAGGTAAACATGTTTTTTCGTAATTGTTTATAGACATATGCCTAATTGAGTCATAGTTGGGTCATAACAATTTTTTATCAATTCACCAATTTATGCAGTTATTGGCTATGCAATGTCCTATGCTCTTCAATTTGGTATGAAAACATAGGTGATAGGAGTATAGCATTGGTCTCCACTAGTCTTTTTATATTTTGAAATAACATCATTACTTCTATTAATATGTCTTTTTCAATGAATTAATTTTGAAATTACACCTGTGGTCTCTTTCAATGTTTTCATAGTGGAATTTTATAATTCTGCTGGCTATCAATCTTTTTGCGTTTGCTTCTGGGACTGCTTTTTCACAAACAAAGATTTTGTTTTTTCTTTCAAATTTACAAGAACTATCTTACAGGAAAGTACTTGTGAGTAATAATAGTCTGATGTTATGACACACCTTCTATAATCACCTTTTATAATAATTTTTCTACAATTGTAACAAAACACCGTTCTACTTATTGTTTGATGGAAAAAAATTCAATTGGATTTGTCTCACATATGCACATGGCATGCAGCTCCTGATTTAATAGAAAGATTCATGAGCGATCCATCCTTTACTATCCTGCATTTAATCCAATTTGTATATTTTTTTGTAAAATATATTATTATGGAATTTTGTAGAAATGTTATTTTGAAATGAGGATGTTCTGATGATGCTGCATGTTTGAAGGGCATCATTTTCCTTTTGCCTCACAAATAGTTTTTGGGATGATCAATATTATAACATAAATGTAGTGCATGCTAAGCTAATAGTTTAGATGATGGAAATTGCTATTTAAAACAAAAAAATATATGGCTGAAACATGATTAGCTAGAAGATATAAACAGCCTACTACTCTGCTTGAAGGAACCAATGAAGTGGCCAGATGAATGCAATTAAGTGTAAGCCGTTAATATCTTTAGTTGTAGTCGGCCGTAGTCGGCCAGTTGTTATGCTTAATAAAACTATAGTTGTAGTATGAATAATTAATGTAATAAATGTCATGTGTACTCGAAGGTGTAGTGGATTCGTGCAGATGGGGTGCGAGGAAGAGTTTACTCGTATCTTCACTAGCTAGGGATGGCCGGCAGGTGAGACCCCGACAATGCTTAGAGCATGGCGGGGTAAACCACCGAGGATGGTAGGAAGGGATGTTGGAGTCTTGGAGAATCTCTTTCACATTGAATTAGCCTTCCGTGATGTTTTCTATACCATGAAGCAACAAATGCTATTCGCTGAGCTGGTAGTAGCAGGGAAGGTGGAAGCTTACAGTATGTTGCAGAAGGTCAAAGATGAGTCAGCAATAGCTATGAAGAACTTGCAAACTTAGTTGGCAGAGTAGACTCAGATAGCCAGTGCCCTGGAGACCTAGGTAGTGGCCTTGGAGGCCAAGGTGACCAGTTTGGAGGAGGGGACTTGGCAGAGGGAGTAGGAGACTCGATAGAGGGAGTAGGCGTGGGAACAAAGAATCAAGGAGTTGGAAGAACAGTTGGCAACTAGGAGCATAGAGGTAGACAAGGCCGAAAGTTAGTTGATGGAGGCAACTTGTATGGTGAAAGCCGCCAGGGAACGAGAGATCCTAGTCGATCGCCAGCTCTACATGCACATAGAGGAAGTGAGGCGATTGAGGGAGCAACACTCTTCGGCAACCACCTCGACGTCATCTGTTCATCCAGGGACGTCCTCGCTTCCCCCTTCCTTTTATTAGCTTTCTGTACAACATCATTCCCTTTTTATTGGCTTGTCATGTCGTTTGGAAGATGACTTCTTTTGTTGGGGGGATGATGTAAGCCGTCAATATCTTTAGTTGTAGTTGGCCGAAGTCGGTCAGTTGTTATGCTTAATAAAACTATAGTTGTAGTATGAATAATTAATGTAATAAAATTATAAATGTCATGTGTACTCGGGTAACTAAGTCCCGATTAGTTGTCATGAAACGTTGTGATGGTTGGTTGCTCAACCACCGCCAAACGTTATATGTACTGAGTTCTTGTAGTCGGGAAATATTATGATTGGTACTGTTGACAGCCATATGATTGTACATGTTAATATTTATTGAAGATGAATAGAAGCTTTCCATGTTTCAAGCATTGATGTTCTCAAATATGTCATGCTTTTCTATGTTCTATACATAATCTAGTTTACTTCTGTAGTACGTTGGAATACACCCAGTGAAGTAAACATTAAGGTCATCACCATAAGTGCAAATACACTAATAGTAATATCTGTTAGCAAACAATGTATGTTGGGCTTTCAACTAGCTGCCACTCATTTATCATTTCTAATAAAATGCTAGAATCCCTTTTCCAATGTGGAAATGAAAGATAGTGTATTAATGATGGAGATACTAATCAGTAGGCTTGATGCTACTTGAAATGAGCATGCCCTTGTTCTATATAATCAACACTCATTATTTTGCAATTGTTGTTGCACCTATGCATCAATTTCCTTTTCAATTTTTTTCTTTTCTTTTTTCTTTTGTAATTGTTCCCATATTGCCAATTGATGATTTTATTTTATTTTGAAAGTAAAACTAATTTCTGTTTCTGGAATTCCCTAAAGTTGGTATGTAGGTTGAGTGCAAGAACTCGATATTATATTAAAGTCTTTTTCTCATCCTTTGTTTCTTCCATGATTTAGAATATTAATTTTAGCTCTCTTTAGGATCTATGCTTTTAGTTCACTTCTTCTGTTGTTCTTTTGCTGCTGCTGCTGGTTTTACTTCTACTTTCTCCATTTGGTTCATATATTCAATGCCATCTCAGAACAAGCCTTGCTGATTTCCTTCCGCTTGCATTACCATCCCCTATCAGCTTCTAAAGGTTTTTTTGATACCCTCCTCCATTTGTGCTTCCTCCAAAGTTTGTCAATTCCTTATATACTGTAAGAAATATAACATGCTCTTTGTCTAAAGGTTTACTGTACCACTCATTGTTGCTTAATGATTTTTTTTGGACATCTTTGATTCAATCTTTAGCATTCTCATGAGAGTTCAGAGCTGTTAATTCGTTCTTCAAATGAATGTTATTCTGTTTGTTTTCTGGAAGTTTATTGTTTCTTCTGTGTTTTCCCTTTCTTTTTTGTTTTTGTTTTTTGAGATAGGTATTTAGGGAACTATCTGATCAGACATCCAGTTCCAAATTTGTATCAGATTTGAAACTTGAGCTATATGTTACTGTATTCCATCTGTTGGCTGTATTAATCAGTGTTTCTCTGAGTTTCCAGGACGGGGGAATGAGTTTCATGGATTGCGAAAAGCAATTCCAAGAATTTGGGGATGGTGAGGGGACAATGGTTAAATATATATAAAAATTAATATTTCAAAAATAGTAAAGAAATTGCAATTTATCATTTTTGTAAACAATTTGACAATCAGTTGATCCAAATTTCCATTGCCCTTTTCCTTTGGTCTGTCTTGGACTAAAAGCATCATTCATCAAATGAATAAAAGTAGATACACTGATGGCAGGTCATCTTAAAACATCAGTTAGGAGTTTAACATGTTACCAAGAAGGAATTCGCTAGAGAATAGAACTTGACAAAAAGGTCCACAATGAGGTGCAGTGCCAATATGCATCTCTGAAATCCATCTTCACTGTGATTGGTATATTTACTTTGTAAATCAATTGACTATGACCATAATAATAGTAACTCAGAATTGATATTGACTGAGCAAACCAAAAGTATAAATGGAATTCAATTACTTGGGATTTACTTTGGTGCAACTCAAAATATTTTTTAGTTTTTTCTTTTTAAAACCACACTGGGAGAGGGGTGGGGGAGAGGGGCTGAGAGTGACAAGCCCCAATGGGGTTGAGGGGCAGCCCCAGTGAGGTAAGTGGTAGCACCTAGTGGGGTCAAGTGGCAGCTTGCGGTTGGTGATTTGAAGTGGGAAAGCATTTTTATAGTTACTTTTAAGGTGGGGAAAGGTGGGGAAGCCTTGGTTGGCCCCACTTTTAGATTAGGTTAATTTTATTTATAAAAAATAATTATGAGTTTTGTTGTGTTCCATGGGGACGTAGGGGCTTGATGTCTTAGATGCCGTGGGGCCTTGGGAACTTATAGGGGAAATCACAAATGTTGTGGGGACTTGGGGATTTGGAGGGGAGATCCTCTTTTCCAAGCAGTAATGTCCCCAATTCATTTTTTTTCGAACTTTTTAATTTTTGGTATTTTTCTGATTTTATGCCATCTTTTTTGGCATTTTCTGATTATGCAAATTGAAATATTTCATGGATATATTATAGTGTATATAAAAAGCAATATGGACCAAATTTGTAGATTAGCTAAAGCCTGAAAATGAAGAATACTGATGCAATAAATTGAATACTTTGATTGGTAAGCAAACTGATCTATGGAACAGTAAGATAAGACTGTTATGAAGCATATATTATGGACTTATGTTCATCCCAGCAGTCCATAAAATTCAATAATAATAGAGTTTACAATCCTTGATGCTTGGGCCAAAAATGAAGTCACTAAGATGATCAATGCCCTGGCTATGGCAGTGATTTAAAGGGTTGCATACCATAATCCAGACTCAGATTTGTTAAGACAGTGATACAAGAATTGCATGTACTATATGGCTCCACTGTATATCTAAGTTATGCCCCAACTTGTAGTGCTACCCTAGAAATAATGATGTAATTTATATATATGTGGAACCTAGTAACTAGCTAAATGAAACCCTTTTCACTGCTATACCTCTGATGTAAGGTATCAAAACAACCAGAAATCATAAGGAAATCATTATCATGCTCTAATGGCAGTGATTTATATAGTGGATGGTACCCCACCATTAGTGCACTCCTTATATGTAGATTGCAGCCACAAACTTGATATATTTCTGCCCAAAAAAAATGCAGAATTACTTCAGCAGTCACAACGCCCCTTCAACACAAGTGTAATCTTCATATTAATTTGAAATTTCATGGGTTTAGCCCAATGGTAACTCCGGTATGAAATCACTCTAAGAAATTGTTATTACTCCAATTCCAGACCTAGACGGTTTTCATTGTTAGGTTAATTGAACCAAAGTTCCATGCTCCTACAAGAAGTAAAAATTAAATAGTAGAATGTTTTCTCAATATACCTCCTACTTGCTTGGCTATAAGAGACCTGCCTCTATCTGTGAATAATAATTGGGAGAACTCCGAGGTTTGATAAAAAAAACGATGGAGTCAAATCAACTATCGACCGAATTTCATAAAGGAATTATGCATCCAGATTTAAATGATGTCGATTACAGAATATTACATCCAATAGTGAAAGTCATTCAGCAAGAAACAATGCCGTAGTAGTAATTTCTAGGCACTGATTAAAAAAATGATAGAGGCAGAATAATATATAGATAGGGTCCGATAGATTACAATGCTCAACCTTAATGAAATGTCGCACCTGGATGGATGCACAACTCTGAGAGGTAATGATCGCCAATCATCACCTTGTCCTGAGTGCACTACTCTTAATGTACCTGATGCTATCCTTCAATCGAAGTCTCAGCTCAAAAAATATTAATATGTGAAATAATTGGCTTGATTACCAGCGACGACGCTCAAGATGTAGTGTGATGAGATGTCTAGCCCAGACAGCGTCGTTGTTTGTTAGTCTTCATAGATCCGATGCAACCACTCGACCTTCCATAGTGTACCAAGGTGCTCAATCGGGATATCTAGCGCATCACTAGAAGATGATGCTTGTCTACAGAGAGATGCGCTACAACTGAGGGCATGATCCACACTTATGCGGAGGTCTCTTGTGAGCTCTTCCTTGGATAAGATGTTGGGACTTCCAGGAGGTGGCGCAGCTTGTGGCTCTGCCACAATGAATCGCCCAACGCTTATCTCCTCCTGAATGCTGGATGTGGGTGTGAGGATTGCCGAGTCTCTCGTCTTAGGCAAGCATCGCCTTAATTCCTCAAATCCATGGTTTGGTACTCTGTTGCTAACTCCTAAAATTTGCAATGTAAAGCGACTTCTCTTAGATCACAAAATGAAACAGACTGGACTCAAAAGGTAACGAATCTGCAGGCAGAGGGCTACATCCCTACCTGTAGATGATTGGCAAGGGAGTGTCGTCCCTTGACCAATCGATTAGATTCACATCCAGATTTGTCATGCCAAAACAAAGGAAAAGGACTAGCATAAATATGCATCAACATGCCTTCCAGAAAAGAGGTCGGCCACATAATTCATATGCCTTCCTAAAGGGAGGTCGGCCTCAATAGAAATTTAAATATTATTTATTCGATAATTTAAATTTATGTTTAATATTATTTTATTTATATTTAATAGTATTATTATTAAAATATTAAATGCATATATTAGTGTTTAAAAACACTATTGTGTTTTCCCTCCATTTTTCAAATCGTGTAATTTTGGGGACATGACATTGGCCTCTCTTAAATAGAGTTTTCCTCCAAAAGACATCTTTTTCAATTTCCTTCACGACCCTTGATTGATATTTGAGAAGAATTATTTAAAATAAATTTTAATTATAAGAGACCACCTTATTTTATATTTTAAATTTTCTTGACACAAACTTTATTATAATCTTATTTTATAACATCACTTAAGCAACCCCTTTTGTGACATTATGAACCTCTTGAATGATGCGTGTTTGAATTTCAACTTGGCTTTATTTCAAAAAAGGACATTACAGTCTACCCTTTCGCAAACTAGGATGCTCTGGAATTTCTTTTACACTTGATTGAGTCTTTCTCAAGATATCGGGATCCCAAATCAATCTTGGAAATACTTTGAATCTCTCTAACGATGCGGTGCATTTCATTAATTGCCTATTTATTGCTAAGTCTTGCTGATGTGGTTTCTTAACAACTTTGTCTTTCTTGTCTTCAAGTAACTTTGCTTGAATGTCCCTATTGCCCTACAAAGCTTCCTAAATCATACCCAACTTTGCTAATTGCTTTGTCTCTGCAACTTCTAACTTTCTCGGGGGTTGTTTATGAAGAATCATTTCACCATTCAACATTCGTTTTGCTACTCTGGTATTATCATAAGTTGTAGAACTTGAACTTGGAGATGTCTCTACCTCCATTTCAAAAAGCAGGCTATCGTAGTGGAAAAATATCTCTGCATCCATCTCAAAAAGTGAGTTAATTGCAACCTAGTGGAAAATTTGAAAATTATTCTTTTTATCATTCATACTAGCCTAGTCCTGAACAACTGTCTTTTGAATCTATTATTTTTTATTCCTAGTTAGTGTTAGCATTGCTAAATTGCTTATCATTGGTTGTCGATCTAACAATTTCAGCAAACTCAAAACTAGCGGTACTAACTACTAAAACCTTTTCTTCAACTTGTGGCTTTGATGTGTTTACTTCCTCATACTCCACCTTATTTTTTGATTATTCATTAGACTTCCCCGACTCTTTTTCTAATGCCATTGTTTCTTTGCTTTGACACTTGTGGCTTGGCACCCAAGATTCCTTGCATAAGAAGCAAATATTTTCTCTTCTAAGTTTGTTTCAATTATCATCAGTCTTACTTGTGATAGGATTCTTTTTTGTTGTTGATTAGAATGGGATAGTGTTCAAGGCACCAACTACTCTAGTGTTGTAACCCTTTTGATGAATTCTTGGGGTTCTGATTTGAAACATTCTTTTTCTTTTGCTCCACCAATTTTTTATTGAAATTCTAGAAATCCTTGTGATGTCTAGGTTTAGGTCTTGACCCTTTTCTAGTTCTCTTCATATTCATGAAATTTGTGAAAGACATTGCCTTTTAGATCTCTATAGAAAGATTTCTAGACTCTACATAATAGGCGGTGATATCATCTTGCAATCAAATTTGTGCTTCCCCCATAGGAACTTCTTTCCTCTAAATGAAAGTAGGACGAAGAGGTCTATCAACAAACCCAACCATGAACAATGGCTCTTTGCATGTGACTTTTCTACTTATGTTACAATAATTGGCTCCAAAAGAACTTGCCTCACTATTTTGATTGTTGGAATTTCCTACATGATTTTGTGTTTTTTGATTGTAATGCATCATATGTAACATCCGCCCCATCAAATCTAACATAAGGTCAAACTTCCTTTAAAACTTATCTATAGTATCTTCCAAAGCTTTCTTCTCCCTTTTCATAATTACTTCTACCTCAAATTTCAAAGGAGTTTTCGTTTCTTTATTCTTAAGAAAATGATGTTTGAGTTTTCTAAGCTCCCTTTGATGATACCTGTTGGTTTTGTTATTTAACTACACAAGAAGGAAATCTCACAAGATGGAAAGATTGTAATGTCCCCTTTTTCACGAGCATCAGTTTTCAGAGGGTTTAGCCTATTCCTGACTCTCGTAGGCAAATGAGCGTGCTTAGAGGGTATCTCGAGGCAGTTACCTAGTTAGTGGTTGGTTTCTTCTCCTGGATTCAGTGGTTTAATGGGGGTTTCCTATGTTCTTTTGAATGTTAGAA
The DNA here is from genome assembly GCA_007115665.2 of Sequoiadendron giganteum. NCBI lineage: Eukaryota > Viridiplantae > Streptophyta > Pinopsida > Cupressales > Cupressaceae > Sequoiadendron > Sequoiadendron giganteum. The sequence goes on from CM021104.1 coordinate 47,862,034, forward strand.
AACATAATGTGTTATTAGGATATTGGAAACATAATGTGTTATCAGGGTGTTGGAAAACATAACGTGTTATCAGGATGTTTGAAAACATAATGTTTTGCCAACATATTTGCACTTTATGAATTATAAAGTTATATTTTAATATTATTATAAAGTGCAAATAAAATAATAATTATTAATGAATTATTAGAAGCTTCTAGATTGGGCTGACCTTAAGAGGTGAAAAGTATATTAAGAGGGGGTGGGCTTGCTTCTAATCATCCAGGATATTTGATACTTGACTTGTCATGTTGTGGAGAAGCCTAGGGTTTCTGCAGATTTCTATTTTGGTCTTTGGGAACAGAAACTCCCATTGATTAGCATAACTGAGGTGGTGAAATATCTTCCGAAGGGTTGCAGCATTGAGAGAGGGAGATATTTCAGTCTTTCTCATTGGAGCATATTGAGGATTTATATCAGCTTTTATGGAGGTCTACTATATTCATATTTTTGCTTGTATGGCCTCATTCGTGCCTTGTCTCTTTGTGGGTATTTGAGTATTCTTCTTGAGGGAGCTTGACAATCATTTTGAGGTAAATTGGAGGTGTCATAAGGTTGCTGATAATTAATTTCAGAGGTCTAATATACTACAGCAAGGGTGCCATTGGCAAGACATTTTTGTTCATATCTCATCATTGAAGCATCCTATGGTTCTGGGCATTGTTGCTTTCTGATCCTTTGGTCCTACTGATCATTTCAAGTGCCAAGAGGTGGAGTTGAATTGCTTCATTTATTTATCTAAAGTATTGCTAGGCAAGAACATGGGCGGCTGGGTGAAAGCATTGATTGAGCCTAAGAGGAGTTCATTTTGGCTTGGTTGTTGATTGTTATATCTTCATCATCATAGGTGCTGCTATAACCAGGTTCTTCATGATTTTGGAGTTGATTTGCATTGTTATCTAGTCTTGCTGCTGTAGGTAATCATTTATATCAGATTTGGCATTGTATTGAACATTCATTGTAAGCCAAGTCTTGGCTATTCATATCAGCATTGTATTTGATGATTGTATTCAATAAAGGAGGGATAAGTTGCATGCCAATTGTTTGATGTAATGCTTATACTGTTTGACCTCTAGATTATCATATGAGAATGCATGCCAAGTGTTTGCCATAATTCTTAGTTGCTGTAGATGCATATTTTCAGTCACTTATATGCATGTAAAGGTAGAAAAGGGTTGGCATAGCATTGCTGAGACTTTGTTGATCAATCTTGCATCATTAGAAGCATTCTAAAACATCAATTGCAGCATTCAAAACACATTCCAAACAAGTATAATCAGTCTGAAACACAGAAACAGTGTTGAAGAGGATTGTTTGCAAGTTGTTTGACAATATTCCTTGAGCATATCTTCAGCAAGTTGAGGTCATTTCGAGCAAGGGATATTAAAAAGATCTAGCTTTGATACCATTGTAATGTCCTCATTTCAAAAAAATTATAACTTCGTGATTTTTGGTATTTTTCAAATTTATGCCCTCCTTTTTGGCATTTTCTGATTACACAAATTTAAATACTTCATGGATATAGTATAATGCATATAAACAACAATGTGGACCAGATTTGTAGATTAGCTCAAGTCTGAACATGAAGAATATCGATGCAATTAATTGAATACTTTGATCGATAAGAAAATTGGTCTATGGAATAGTAATTACAGGGCTGTTATGAAGCATACAGTATGGAGTTATGTTCATCCGAATTTTTTTGAAACCTCAATAATAATAGATCTTACAATCTTGGTACTTGGACCAATAATGAAGTTGCCACAATGATCAATGCCCTAGCTGTGCTAGTGATTTAAAGCGCTTTGCACCATAATCTAGACAGTGAAATAGCTTTATGATTAGTGATACAAGAACTGCACATACTATATGGCTCCATTGTATATTTGAGTTATGCCCCAACTTGTAGTGCTACCCTAGAAATAATGATGTAATTTATATATATGTGTAACCTAATAAAACTTTTCATTGTTGTACCCTAAGTCACTGTTATCAAAATTTCACTACTATAGCATTTTGCTGCCTACGTATTCATCACATTCTGAGATTTGAGTAAAAATGAATTCAAGTGTTATTTTGCAAATGTTTGAAACAGAAAAACTCATAGGCTTGCAAAGTAATGTTGTTTTTTATTCATATTGTAAAAGCTGAAGTCCCACACAAGCCGTGGGAGTAACTTGATTTGATTTTTAAATCAAATGCTGAATATATGAAGGAAAAGGAATACACAACTGAAAGTAGAGTAAAAACAAGGAAAGAAGGTGATTCGTCATTGGCTGGAATGATGAATCATTGTTGAAGCTGTGTGTTGATATTCGTCCAGCTTTGGTGTCACAGCTAGCTCCAGCTTTAAGGTTCACCTGCAAAATTGTGAGGAGTGGCGTTAGAGCAATGAAAAATCAGTTCCTACCTTATCCCTACGCTACCAACAGAAATGTGATCTCATTTAATAATGCATTCACCAAATGATTAAAAGAAAAGCATAACATCAAAAGAAGCCTTTGAATTTGTCATTTTTTACTAACTTGTTTGCGTCATGTGCAGAAACAGGAAATGCAATATTGCTGTTTTTTATGAGTTTCAGAATGAGTGGAGTTAAATGTGGCTCCCACAAGGGTTGAGCCCAGCTCATCAAATGTTTAGTGCAATATGAACATCGTAAAATCTGTTTTGTATTATGCAGATTTTTTACAAATTTCACCACAAAAGGTATGCAAATAGTAAATGACAGCAGTGCTGCATTTTAAGTACGTTTCCAGAATGCATTGTTTTCAGATCCCATAGTTTACGCAGTTAAAGCCATTATATCAGTTTTTCAAAGATGATGAACAAATAAATGTTCACGAAGCAGTCATCAAAGGAGTGCAATGTCATGAGAAAATTCATCAGAAATTCATGAAGTTTGGCCTGTGATATGTGTTTTATCATTGAAATATGAAAATGAATATTTTGCAGCCAAGAGAACTAATACCCAGATTTGGATCTTTACACAGAATGCAGATTCTTGTTATTTTCCAGTTTTTAACCATGCAAGAGATTTTCAGCAGAAAGAAAATACAAGTTGTGCTTCAAACAGAAAATACCCATGTAAGGTTTTTACAGCAAAATACAAAATGTCTGAGATACATCATGGGTCGAACCCAGCATGGAGTCTCATTCTCCATTTTTCAAAAAATGATGAAAGCTATCATGTTTTACTTCATCAAAGATCAGATCTGAGCACAATAATCAAGAAAAACAGTAAATGAAAGGCAAATTTCTTCAAGAATCGTTATCAAACATCCATGGCGCGGCCAGTCAATAGGCCTGCAATTTTATTTAAAAGAATGACAACCTTTCTGCAAAAATAAAGCTCGTAGTTTCCTTTCCTTGAAATTGAAACAACGCAGCAAGACACAGTACAGAAAAAATGGAGTATCAAACAAATATCCATGGCCGCGCCCAGCAAGAGTTTCAAAAAGCTTTGAAAATGCAGAAAGAGGGAAAAACGTGACAAGGGCGAACTCACCTTGTGCTTACAGTTTGGGAAGAACTCATAGGTCGCACCCAGCTCGTGGAAAGCTCACAAATACAATGGGTCGAGCTCATCAATGGTGGCCAGGCGAGAAGAACCAAAAAACGCAGAAAAATGTAGTAAGAACATTAGAAACAGCCATGGTGCGCCTGGTAAAAGCTTCCAAAGCTTTGAAAATGCAAGAAAAAATCTCCAGATTCGCAAAAAACCCGACTTACCAAAGATCTCAAAGCTTCAGCAAAGACAAACAATGGCGTCCAAGACAAAGCACGAATTTCATCTGCAGCACAGAGTTTCCAAAGTGCGACAGGGGTTTCCTCATGGCGGCGGCCAGCAAAGGGAAGCAAAGAAAATGAAATGAAAGTCTTCATTTCGAATTAGGGTTAATACCCTAAAAAATACGATAGAGGAAGAGTCTTCTTTGCCTTAGTTTTCTTTTTAAAACTTTATTCATTTCACCCTAATGAAATTCGTGTGAAGGAAAGGCTTTGCCTTATGGTTTTATTAAAAAGTCTTCATTCCTTATGCTTAGGCGTGGCTTCTTAGCCATTTATTTTATTTTGATATCTTTTCAAATGAAATAAATGACTATAGTAAATATCTAAAACACTTTATTTTTGCATTTGTTTTTGAATTAATCATATCTTTATTTAAAATGATTTATTAAATCATTTTGATAAAGATTAAATAATTTTTAAAATGCAAAGTAAGGTATCCTATCAGTTTTGTATTCTTTTCAGAATTGTAATATTTGTTCAAAATGATGTATTATAAATCATTTTTGAATAAATAATATCATTTAATGCAAAAATAGAATTTAAAGTGAAATGTTTCATTACTTGCATCTAAAATTGTAAATCTTTATTAAAATGATAAATTATAAATCATTTTAATTAAAGATATTTAAAATGCAAGAATGAAATGTTCTAGACTTTTTTTAAAAAATGATAGTCATAAGGAACCAAGACTTTTTAATAAATGTTTGAATTTCAAGTTGAGGTCACATTTAATGTCATTTAATGACATTCAAAGACTTGCTGCAAGGATTAATAAATGTTTGAAATACAAGTTGAAGTCATTTAATGACATTCAAAGACTTAATGCCAAGTATTCAAGTCCAACATTAATGCAAGCTTGCTCAAAGTATGCAAGTAGTGGTGACTTTGGTGAAGCCTTGTTCAAATTAGGGGTTAGTGGAGGTTTTTTTGGCCTACCTTGTTTGGAGGAGATTTTGATATCACTTTGGTTTTTGGGCCCAAAGTCCAATTCCGAATTTTGAAGGCTTTTTCCTATAAAGTCTTGTTCCTCATTCATTGTAAGCAGTTCTGATTATGCAGAGGAGGCTTATGTGACATTTTTGTGTCCTTAGCATTTTTGTGCAGATTTTGTAACTCTTTTGGAAGATCAAATACAAGTGACAGCAGCTGAGTTTATGTTATCTGAATTTATTTTGGAGCCTTCTCTTCTTTCTGCAATTCTGTGTGTATTTATAGGTAATTTGATAAAGATAATTAGTGAATCGTCATTATTCCATGTTATTTTGTCTCACCCAAACACCTAGTTGCAGAAAAGTATTTTTGTTTGCAGGTTGTAATTCATGTCTTAAGGGGTGAAGCTCATAAGAGAGGAATTTGTTTTCCTCCTTATTCTGGTTCATTTTTCAGACTTTATTACAAAATACTTATGCAAGCCTATACAGAAAAGAAGTGTTTTGTATTCACTCAGATGATTTAGTAATCCTTCTTAGTTACCTGTATTTGAACTCTCATATCATATTTGGTGTATCACCTGGTTCTCTAGTTTAGATTTTAAGATCTTAGGTTCATTTCAGTAACTTCTATCTTTTTCCCATAAAGTTCAGGTTAGTTTTGTGGAGTTATCAGTGATTATCCAAGAGGAACCGGCCTAGAATCCGGAGGTTTCATTTCTAGTTACGCATTTCCCACATGCAGAAATGAATCCCATGTTAGGCAAGGTTGTTAAACTTGTATAGTTTAACAGGGTGCAAATTTTAGCCTTAACAGTCACCATATTCGCTGAACCTCAAGCTGGTATTGGTTTCTCTGAAATCCAAGTCTCCCAATGGTAACCCCTCAAATTGGTACTGGTTTCTCTGAAATCCAGGTCTCCCAATGGTAACCCCTCAAATTGGTATTGGTTTCTCTGAAATCCAGGTGTCCTGCGTGAGTAATACCTGTGAGGCCCAAATTGATGCGACTGCATATGAACTTCTAACCCTCCAGGATGGCAGGATCAGAGCTTTGATACCATTTTGATGAACCCTGCTGGTTCTAACTCTGCCCTTGATGTTTAACTATATTGCTTTTGTGTTTTTGCTTGTTTTGGTGAATTTTATGCAAAAAATAAAGAAGTGTGCTAGACAAGAAATTGTACTAAAAGTAAATAACAAGCAATAATGGAGTAACTGCAACTGTATTTAGTAACTGGCAATTGATACAAGTAAATTGCATACAACAAATGTACTCGGAAGTCCTCAGATTAATTAATTAAGAAATATCTGGTACATGCCAGGCAAAACAATGAAAACTTGATGAATTGCAACGCCCACTCCAGATCTGGTTTCTCCCTGATGGAAATGTGATGAATCAGCCTGAATGTGCAAGGCGTCGAAGGACGAACCAATAGAAGGCCCAAAATGAAGGCGTTTTAGCCTCCCAGTACACACGTCCCAGCTAGGCAAGCACGCCTCCCAAATGATGAAGTATGGCCAGCAATGAGGAAAGTACAACCAGCTGATTGAATGCTCTAGAACTATGAATGAAGGTGCCACAATCTAGTTTGACCCTTCCTTATTGAAAAATGTAAAGAAACTAAAAGAAGAAAACTCTAATGAAGCACAAATGGACTCCAGAATGAAGCCCTCTCAAAAGTAATGATTCAGTTGATCTTTCACAACCTCAAGATCGCAGATCCCTAAAGAATTCTCGTTCTCCAATGGTGAAAATACTTTGAAACCCATGTCTCAGGCACAAATCTCAAGAAGCCAGGAAATAATGTCAAATGAGCAATGATGAGGTCGACTTGTTTCCTTTTGCTTCTTATATTCCTCAAAAGGCATGATTTTCCAAAAGGCACGACTTTTGTATTTTAAATTCATTTTAAATGTTTTTAAGTTACTTTACAATGTTTTAAATGTTTCATCAACTTGGGCATACCTTTTTGACTTAAATGTTTTAATCTCACTTTATAATATTTAAGTGGCTTTAATTTTTTTAAAGTCAAATTATAACTTTATAATATCCCCATAAGTTAATTAAGTATAACCACTAAAATATTAATATCTCCCTCAATACTCAGTATTTTGACGTGCTGTCAGAAGCTGGCAAACACTGATCTGCAAAGGCCCGTACTGAACCCAATACTAAATTGAAGGAAATGGAAATGACAGTACCCTTCATTCACTGCCACTGAGACCCCCTATCCAAACATATTAGCCTATGAGGGTCCAAGTAATAGACTAACCCATTTGCTACTAATACTGACTAGAGTGGGGACATTACATTTTTCCTTTCAAGAAATCAAGACAACCCCCTTTCTCTAAAAGAAAAGCTACTAACAAGTAGGGATGTTGGTTGGCAGGCATGGCTGAAGAAAGACCCTAAAGGACATTAGTTTAAATAATTAATGAGGGTACAGTAGCAGAAGATAAAATCTTGTGATTAATGATTATTGGTCAATTCAGTCCATTATCTAAATATAATATTATCAAGAAGTTATGTTTTCAAAGTAGATTTAGGCCTCTATGAATAGGAAGATGGATAAAAGTTTGCCTCTGAGTAATCGAAGAAAAATGTAGGCTGATAATGTTAGAAGGCTTCTTAAAACTGGGGCACGGGTATTGTGTTGATGTATTCAATAATCATTAAGTGCTTGAATTTACTATTTTGGAGGATATAAATTGCTTTATTATCAGAATATGGAGTTTTGTAGGTGAAGAGCTTACATGTATTGCATTTTGGGGCATGTATTTTATCATTTTGTGACTATTGTGACTGGTTTAACATTTGGAATTGCAAGCAGCCCTGCACAAATGGGATTTTTGCTCAAGGATTTGGATGTTGAGACAACAGATGATATCAGAATACTAAAGCTTGCATGGTAAGTCAAATGCATTTTCATTTATTCATTCTTACAGTTGTATTTGGCATTTTGGATTATGATGAGCCAACTTCTATTACAGGAAGATGCAAGCTGCAAGGAAGGGTTATTTTACATTGGTATGTGTTGATTAAATTTATAAAAGTAAAAATGGCTGTACAGGTTTCTACCACACTTTATGTACAGGTTTCTACCACACTTTATCCTCAATAAACCTTTTTCACTCTTCTGTTGTTCTTGTTGTCTGAAGTACAGGAGGAGTGGCTCAGAGACCTTACAACATTGAAAGTTAATACCATTGGCAAGTTGAAGAAAGTGCTTGTTGAATTAGAGCACGAGGTATATGGAAACTTGCAAACTATTTAAGGTAGCCCAATATATCAATGGGATTAAGAAGGAAATCATAAATGCATAGGACATGGTTAATCTGTTTTGCCCCTACTAACATTTACCTGTATACTGATACTGTTAAGGATATGCCATTCAACCAGTTATATCAATTCCATAATTTTTCATTTGGGTACTATATGACAGGTATTTAGTTTGCTCTTTTTTGAATGTTTCATTTCATCCAAATATCAAAGTTGACTTTCTTACTTTTAATCAGTTTTGTCCTAAATGTTTTTTCTTACAGAGAATTACTTTTTGCAAATGGAAAGAGTTTGTCCGTTGCTGAAGCTGGTACTAGGACATCAATATCCTTTTCATACTGAATCTATGGTGGAATTCCTAAAGGTGTGCTGGTCATTTTGTATTGAATCTCCAGTCTATTATTTGTAGTTATCAAACAAATATTCACAGACACCTTGTGTTTTTTTTCCATCAATCTTATGTTATTTTATCTTAAAGGTCGGCATACATTGCTACACTTTATTACAACAATAAGATCTTTTGAACACATGTTTGTAGACACTTCAGAAAAGAAAGATTTTTAAATCTACCTTTTTGAAGAATTTTGGGTATCAATATTCAAAACTAGATATCATACGCATAAACCCTCAGTCCTAATAAACTTCATAGTCAATGGAATCTTAAAACATAGAATACAAATGGCGACAAACAGTAAGGAAGTTTAACATTAACAATGAACAGAAAACAGAAAATAGCATAGAAACATAACTCAGAAATTTATTCTGGGAAAATCTTTTCTTGTAAAATCCTAGCCTTCAAATTCATGCAACTCATGATATTAACTCAATAAGGAGATTACAAACATAGTAAGGTTTTTAAATGCACCCTGAATGCTCTATGCCCATATTCTAAAGGAGTTCCATCAGCAATTTGGATGCATGTCCCTACACAAAATCTTCTGTATTATTTTCCCAATGCCAACACTCAGTAATAGACTAAGGAGCTTTAAGATGGAATATCCACTTGTCAACGCCCAAGAAAGGGGTTTAAGTTAAGATTCTTCTACTCCCAAGAATCAATCTAACGCACATGTCAATCCTTTTTCATAATAGCTTTTCTTACACTTGTAACTCCCTTCATCATAGATTCTCCTTCATGTATACTTGTAACTCCCTTCATTATGCTCTTATAGAGTAATTTACATTGCTATGCCCAACATTCCAAGGGGTGAGTTATGTTGTCCCAGGAATCTCCTACATGTATACTTGTAACTCCCTTCATCATGCTCTTATAGAGTAACTTACATTGCTATGCCCAACATTCCAAGGGGTGAGTTATGTTGTCCCAAGAATCTCGAGGATTCCTCCAATGTGGTGACCCATTCCATTACAGCCAAAAATTGCAACATATTAGAAAAGTAAAATATTTACGAGGCTTTTAAGGTATACAACACACCTAACCTAATATTCTAACAACTTTATGTGTTTCTATCTTATTGGTGGCCATCCTTTTCTGCACATTCATTATAAATGTGATATATTTCTGCAGGTCATTATAAATGTGATATATTTCTGCAGGTCTGCAAATTTCATTCAATTGTTTCATTTTGAGTGAAAAGGTAGAACACACACTCTATAATCAGGTAGGATTTGCCTATGATGTTTTTATTGTCAGTTTTTCTTGAACTAATGGTTATGAGTATTTTGTTTGTGTTTTCAAGGGTATTATCACTTACTTATTTCAAATTTCAACCTCATCAAACATATTAAATATTGATTCTCACAAACACCTAGGGCAATTGAGAAACCTCAAGCTTCTAGGACCTATCATTATCATCTACAAAATGATCGCAATCCATTAATAAGGAAAATGTATTGTGACTTGGGGAAAACCTGTAGCATGGTATGAATTCTGAACTTAGCAAGGAAATGCATCAAAATCTGATGCTTCTTAAAGTCCACCTCAAATATAAAAGCTTATTAGCTGTTGTAGAGAAACACTCCTTGAGGAAAAAAGGCTGAATCGAGTGTGCATCTTCAATATGCCAGTGCGCTCCAATGATTAATAAAGATACCTCTATTGATATTCTGGAATTTCTAGTTTTTAGATGACATGGTGCTTTACTTTGAATTTTTTGTGCTAGCAATGGAATCTTTTGTTTCTCTACTGAAGTTTGTTCATTTTTTCAGACTCAAAAGGATTTCACCACTATCACGATTGTTGTCTGGAATTCCTTCCTTGAGTATTTTCAAATGGTATGATTTATATGCACATTGGTGTATTTTAGCCTTTTGTTAAATGCCAACCAAGGATTTTTTCTCATTATAATGATTATTGATATCTTTATTCCTTTTGTTACAGGTTGATGATCCAAATTTTCATGCTTATGAGTCACTTTGTTGGCCTCAGATTTTGGATGATTACATCAAATGGGAACAAAAAAAAGGTGAGGCAACAACCATTTAATGATTATGAGATGCATTAGTTGCTATAATTTCTGAAATTAAAATTAAAAAAGATTATTTATGGGGAAATAATTCTTTTTGAATTTCCTTCTATGGATGTTTGCAATTTCTTCTGTTTGACTGTCAATATTTAGCTCTTAGTCCAGTTTTTTCCACATTGGCACTTGCAAATTCTAAGATGAGTAATGAGCAATGGATATTAAACATGAAACTGAAGAGTGAAGGCTGTAGTTGATTATATATTTTTTCTCAATCTGATTTCAGTGTATAGAAAACTATAGGTCTTTTCCAAAGAACATAAACAGGGAATTATTTACATATGAGATGAAGAATATATTTAAGGTGCTAACCTTTTGTGCCTTTGTAAAATACAGTGAATGTCAGAATATTTGATATTCTTGAAATTTAATAATGGTCATTGAAATGATATTTTAACTTCATATAATTTGCATCTTATGTAATAACCCAAGGTAATTTTGGATGCAAAATTTTTCCAGTTTCACCCAATTATACGGACAGGTATTTTGTCAAACAGTTTCCATGCTGCTGTTATGAATGTATGAGTTATTGTTTTTCAACAGTTTGATATTTACCTATGTTCCACGGGGACGCGTCCCCTAGGTTTTTGCCCCTCGTACCCGTCCCGGAAACGTCTCGGGGACGGGGGCCGTCCCCAAAAAGTCCCCAAAAATCGAGGACGTCCCCAATTGGAGGAAACGTCCCGGACACAAAGGGGGACGGCCAGCCGTCTAGGGGACGGATAGGGGACTCCTAGCCGTCCCCTAACCGTCCCGGGGACAGCCAGCCGTCCCCCTTCTCCCAACAACAATTTAAACACAAAAGAAGAAGGTAATTTTAAATTTTTTTTTTTTATTCTTTCCTTTGTGGACCCTATGTCCTCCCAACCCTAATATGGCCACTTAAAACATCTTCTTACCTTCATTTGACCTCATTTTAACTTGCCAAAAAAAAATTGCAGCCAAAAGAAAAAGTGAGAAGAGAAAGAGGAGGGTTTGAAGGGGCTGTTGGAAAAGAAAAACCAGCATTTAGGAGGAAAAAATGAGAGCATTAAGGCAGCAACCAGCAAGAGAAGTGAAAGAGGTATTGGTTGGAGTTCCATTAGATGAGCCAGCCCCTCACAGTGACAATGACTCAAACTCTGAGTCTGATTTTGATGCAATGTTGGCAGATGCCGAGTAGCGGCAGCCATCATACTTTCTATTACTATGTTTTGGACACTTGTGACTTTGTCATTTTGACATTTTTAGTACAAACTTGTAGCCTTTTGGGCATTTTATTATTTAAAATTTATTTTATATCATATGCACATTGACTATTTGACATGAATTATGGTCCATGGAAGCAATTAGGTAGTTGTAGTATTAATTTGTTCGATAATTTGATTCTATGATGCATATGTCAATATGATTGGTGATTACATTTGCAACTTTATGAATGTTCATTGTTATGATTATCATTACTCATATGAATATGAATATCCGAAATTCAAATTTCCCTATATTTTTAAAATTTCTCTCTCTCTCTCTCTCTCTCTCTCTCTCTCTCTCTCTCTCTCTATATATATATATATATATATATATATATATATCTATAGTATACTATATATATATACTATATAGCCGTCCCCCCGTCCCCTAAAATCCCCTCAAAAAATTGCCGTCCCTGAAACTCGTCCCGCCGTCTTGCCGTCCCCCCGTCCCGGAGACTCGGTGGAACATAGATATTTACTTACTGCTCTGGACTTGAGTTTCAGTTTGTTTTCCAAAGGTAGAAGATTTTTATGCAATTCTAATACAATTTAAGCATAGGAAATTGATAATGCTGATTATATTTGCCAATGTAACAATATAACTCACTTCCAGCAAATTACATAATAAGCACCAGCAACAGATATGTTAATAAACAATTTAAATAGTATTCTGACCTGGATTGCTAGCAGCAAAAAATTACATATAAGTCCAGTAGTATGGCATATATAAATATTAATTCATTCTGCACCCTCACTAGCCGTACGGCTACACCAAAAGGCAGCGGCAAATTGTTCCTTGAAGAAGTCATGAATACTACTGCTGGCACGGCCTGGAAAATGAGATGGGCGACTCAAGGAAATTGCAATTAATAAGAATTGCTCCTTGTTTTGACCTTTGACCAGGCACGTGGTCTTGGAAACTTCGTAGGGCGGCAACGTACTACCTTTGTCACTTTCCTTAAAGCTGCGAGGGAGCTCTGAAATTGATGTTGATTGCTCTGCCTCCAAATATCCTCCACGTCACCCTCCTAGAAGATCTCCTTTGGCATGGCTCTAATAAAATGTGGTGATAAATAAAGTAAGTTGCGAATAGATTAATGGGAAGCAGCAGCTATAATGTGGACTTCTCTTTCCATCGATAAACCCCACTACTTCATTCTATACTTTTAATTAATAGTACGGCAGATTTGGATATTGATATGGCTGCTAATGGCAAAGCTCGAATCTTAGTATATATATATCCTAGTACTCACTACCTCCATTAATCTCAAAATATGCCATGGGTGAAGAAGAACCTGATAGGAATATATGAACTCATAACTGTAGATATGAATATTAATATAACCTAGAACATTTGCCATGACTCCAGGAATAATAGGAATAGCTTCACCAAATAATATTATTGATGGCTGATGACTAGGAATATATTGTAGATATTAAATAGGGTTCATCTGAAAATCCTTGTGTAAATAAGCCAGATATCCAAAAACTATTGAATTTACCAAGTCTCCAAAAGATAATAGGAACCTTGGAATTTTTCTTTGAAGAAGACATCACAAATTCCTCCAAGTCGATTAGTCGTTCGTTGATGCCCAAATGCGAATCTTGATGTGAATCTGCTTGTATCCAGCTAGGGCAAATAGTTTCATCACCGAAACTGGTTCACCCGTAGGAATTCCAACCTAGGGTTTAGACTCTGAAGAGCTCCTCCAAAATACCAAATAGAATAATAAACAAGCTTGCTGCACAAATGAGCTCACTTCCCCTTTTATCACTTTTCGAAACCCCATTTTAATATTTTCCCGCTGAAACATTAAACTCCTTTTTAATAAAGTGACATTATAAAATATCTTAAAATATTTCCTGAGCGTCACTTTATAATAACACTTTACTCTAATTATTTAATATTACCTTTTTTAATATACTTTTTGTCAAACAATATCAAATAATGAAATTAATTAACTAAATTGATTTTCGTGATGGTGAGTTGGAAATTGGGGACATTACCATCCTCCCTTCCGGGAGATCGCTTGTCCCCAAGCAATCCACACCTGTATACCATTCCCAAATACTAGGATCTCAAATGAACCTGTAGAATGCTCCACTATACTCTGTTGTATCAACTTGATTCGACCGAGCCCCTCGACTCTGTCATTCACTATCATAATATGAAGCAATCTACCAATCATATAAATTCCTGGATCCCATAGCCAAAGTGGAAGTCCATCATTCCTAATACCTGCTGACTTCCACTGTGCCACTCTAATAACAATTGGAATCCCAATGTGCCAAGTCTTTGATTCCTTTATGCACAATCTGGTGGAAACAAAGTAGGAGACCTGCAAGATTTGGGTTCACCTTCTGAAGATGGAAGCACCTCATACCAGAGTGATCTATGCAATCCTTTATCCAACCCACTTTTACGTGTCATCAAAAACATGGTCAAATCATTCATATGTGGGCTGAAAGAAAAATGATGAGCATACCTCACAATGCAATCAAGATGAAATTCATTGGCTTGTGCCAATGGAATACTAGAATAATGACTTGGATTCCGTATCTCACCATTCCCATCGTAGGATCTAGTAGGTGTCTCACATCTCAAATCATGAAGTGCAAGTTTTGCATTAGCTCTGTAAGTCTTCTCTGCAAACTTGATGGCAAGGTCTGTTAGGTTTTCAATGGTAGATATCTAAAAGCTAAATGCAGATTTTATCAAATAAACCAGAAATAAACACACAGAAAAAATAACACAGAGAATTTAATGTGGTTCACCCAATGTGGGCTACATCCACCAAACCGCAGCCATCCAATGATTTCATTAAGCAGTGTAAAACCCTATTACAATATCGCGAATTATCGCATTTCCTTATACTACTGTAACTCTATTACAAACCCCTTATAACCCACTTTTTAGAAGCTCCCGGATTAGGGTTATACAAAGTTGGGGTTTTCCCCTTTTCGGTGGTTTTTCCCTTTTTCGATAATTCCACGAAAAAGCAGGGCAAAAATTTTTCTCGGGGGCTACCGCCCCAGCGAGGATACATGAAGAGTGTATAGTATACAATGATCAGTCGCCACATACCAACAATCTCCCACTTGGAGACTGATCAGGCTGCACACCAAAACAATCTCCCACTTGGAGATTGAACCTGGACGACACTGCTGCACTTACAACTCCCACTGGAAATAATCACCTTGGACCCTGCTGCTTTGTTATACTTTAATTCAACCTTGAAGGCTAACCGAAGTTGAAGAGGAGCTCAATTTCTCCCTTATCACCGCCTTAGTAAACATATCCGCTGGATTTACATTTGTATGTATCTTTTCTAGCTTTACCTGTCCATCCTCCATCATTGACCGAATGAAATGATACCTCAATTGTATGTGTTTGGTTTTAGAGTGCAAGGCAAAATTCTTTGCAAGATGTACAACACTCTAGCTGTCTGTGAACAAGTAATTTTCAGCCTGTTGTTTTCCCAACTCTTCCATGAAAAGTTGCATCCATATCATCTCTTTTGCTACCTCTGTTGCAGCCACATACTCTGCCTCTATGGTGGATAAAGCAACCACCTTTTGCAATCGAGATATCCAACTTACTGCTGTCCCACCAACGGTAAATACATAACCTGTGGTACTCCGCCTGATATCAATATCCCCTGCCAGATCTGAGTCAACATAGCCTTTTAAATCTGTATGAGAGCCCTCAAAACATAAATATTTATTCGATGTACCTCTCAAATACCTGAGAATCCATTTCACTACATTCCAATGCTCAATTCTTGGATTATTCATATACCTGCTAACAACTCCTACAACATGTGCAATATCTGGTCTCGTGCATACCATGGCATACATTAAACTACCTATAGCTGAAGCATATGGTACCTTGGACATTTTTTCTTCCTCCTCTTGTGTCTTTGGACACATCCTTAGTCAATTTTAAATGACTGGGCAAAGGTGTGCTGACAGCTTTTGCATTCTCCATATGAAATCTTTGCAACACCTTTTTAACATAATCAGCCTGAGATAAAAATAATTTCCTGTTTTTCCTATCTCTTGTAATCTTCATACCAAGGATTTGTTTTGCTGCCCCCAAATCCTTCATAGCAAATGAATTTACTAACTGTTGTTTTAACTCCTTTATGTGATCCATGTTAGTCCCCGCTACAAGCATATCATCAACATATAAACATAAAATAATGTAGCTATCTTCACCTAGCATCTTAAAATAAACACAATGGTCTGAATTACACCTGTTGTAACCTTGCTCAGCCATAAAACTATCAAATTTAAGATACCATTGTCGAGGTGCTTGCTTCAAGCCATATAAGCTTTTCTTCAATCGGCACACTAGTTTCTCCTTACCTTTGACCTCAAATCCTTGTGGCTGTTCCATATAAATTTCCTCTTCCAAATCGCCATGGAGAAAGGCAGTTTTAACATCAAGCTGTTCTAAATGCAAATCTTCAACAACCACAATACTTAACATAGTACGAATAGAGGTCATTTTAACAACTGGAGAAAATATTTCATCAAAATCAATACCCTGTTTTTGTGTAAATCCCTTTACAACTAATCTGGATTTAAATCTTTTCTTACTTCCATCCTCCTCTTTCATCTTATAAACCCATTTGTTTGCTAAAGCCTTTTTACCTGCAGGCAACTTGCATAATTCCCAAGTCTGATTTTTCAGCACGGAGTCCATTTCTTCTTCCATTCCATGCTCCCATTGAACCTTGGTATCCACTTGCATAGCTTCATGATAACATTCTGGTTCACCAGCATCAGTTAATAAGATAGAGTACAAAGAGGGAGAAAATCTATCTGGAGGTCTACTTAACCTTGAAGATCGTCTAACATTCACTGGAGTTTGTGGTATTTCTTGTTGTTGTTGTTGCGGAGCATGAGGATCCACTGAAACTTCATTGTTTGGAATATCATCCAGCACTGCATAATCATTTTCTTTCTTCTCATGCTGCTGCAACTGATCTTTGTACAACACTTTCTCATTGAATATGACATCCCTGCTTTTCACAATTTTCTTATTTTCAAAATTCCAAAGCCCATAACCAAATTCATCAATGCCATATCCAACAAATATACATTTCCTTGATTTTGCATCAAGCTTGGTTCTATTTTTAGAATCTACATGTGCAAATGCTTCACAACCGAAGGTTTTCAGAAAAAAATAACTCACCTTCTTACCTGTCCATGCTTCCTCTGAAATACTACAACCCAAAGGATTAGATGGACCTCTATTAATTAAATAAACAATAGTGTTTACAGCCTCTGCCCACATGTTTAAAGGCAACCCGGCATGCAATCTCATAGTTCGTGCACGCTCCATTATTATTCTATTCATACGCTCAACCACTCCATTTTCTTGTGGAGTCCTTGGAACCGTTTTCTGCCTACGAATACCATTAAAAGAACAATAATCTTCAAACTCTTTACTGCAATACTCACCACCATTATTAGATCTGAGACATTTCAACTTTTTACTTGTCTCATTCTCAACCAAGTTTTTCCATTTTTTAAAAGTTTCAAATACATCAAATTTCTGCCTAATGAAATAAATCCATACCTTCCTAGTTGCATCAGCAATGAATGTGACATAATAATGAGAGCCACCGAGAGAAGATACTTGAGTTGGTCCCCATACATCCGTATGCACAAACTCCAATTTCTCATCTTTCTTTTGTTTTCCATCCTTGAGAAAACTAACTCTCTTTAGTTTTCCATAAACACAACTTTCACAGAAATCCATATTAACACATTTTAGACCTGGTAAAACATTATTTGAATGAAGTACTTTCATACCTTTTGCACTCATATGCCCAAGTCTGTTATACCATAGTGTTGATTCAGAATTCGCAGCAACTATCTGATTTTCTTCCTGTTGAACTGTAGCAACTGTTCCTGAACATTGATTTTTATCTGCAATAACTAAAGTAGAATGAACAGTATGACCTGTACAAAGATATAAGGTGCCTACTTTCACACCTTTTGCTACTACGAAGACACCTTTTGTAACCTTCAATTTTTATCACTAAATGTAACAACACAACCTTCATCATCTAGTTGACCTGCTGAAATTAAATTTCTTTTTAGCTTTGGAACGTGCCGTACCTCATGTAGTAGCCAATGATTTCCATTCTGCAACTTAATCTTGATTCTTCCCTTTCCAACAATTTGACAGGGTTCATTATCTCCCAAATAAACCAGCCCAAAATCCCTTTGGACATAATCAAGAAAATAATTTCTATGGGGCGTAGCATGAAATGAAGCCCCTGAATCTAACACCCAAGAATCATCAGCATTGTCAAGAGAAAGAATCAAAGCATCCTCAGCAGATTTATTACTTACCACATTTGCCTCTTTATTTCCTTCCTGTTTGTCTCCTTTATTTTTCCGAGACCAACAATCTTTCTTTACATGACCTGGCTTACCACAGTACCAGCAATCCCTCTTGTCTCTAGATTGGGACCTTCTATCCCTTGATTTTCCTCGTGACTTCCCACGATTCCCAAAATTGTTTCGTCTCTCGTTTGTTCTTCCCCTGTTTTCTGCATTCAAAACACTGCCTAATGTGGATGTTCCACCTGAGCTTTTCCTACGAATTTCCTCGCTCAAAATAACACCAACAACATCATCAAATTTCAATGTATTTGAACTAGAAACATAATTGCTAACAACCATTACCAAGCTATTCCAGCTTTCAGGCAAAGAACACAGAATCAAAAGAGCCCTAACTTTTTCATCAAAGTTAACGTTTACAGAAGTTAATTGACTGGTAACCGTATTAAATTCATTCAAATGATCAGTAACTGATCCACCTTCTACCATTTTCATATTAAATAAACGCTTCATAAGAAATACCTTATTCGAAGCGGAAGGCTTTTCATATAACTTTGCTAGGGTTTCCATCAACTCTAGAGTTGTCTTTGCTATTGTAATATTGAATGCCACCTATTGTGCCAGGCATAAGCGAATACTGCCAAGTGCCTTTCTGTCCAAAATATCCCAGTCCTCATCCGACATTGCTGTAGGTTTCTTGGTTTTCCCTTCTAATGGCTGCCATAAATCCTTCTGATAGAGATAATCCTCCATCTGCATCTTCCATAACTGATAGTTCTGTCCATTGAACTTATCAACTTTCAACTTACCCTCGTTTGCCATTGCTCCCACTTAACCGTGAGACTCCCACTCAACCGTGAGACTTTCAACAAACGATAATCGAAAACAACCCGCTATGATACCACTTGTTAGGTTTTCAATGGCAGATATCTAAAAGCTAAATGCAGATTTTATCAAATAAACCAGAAATAAACACACAGAAAAAATAACATAGAGAATTTAATGTGGTTCACCCAATGTGGGCTACATCCACCAAACCGTAGCCATCCAATGATTTCATTAACCAGTGTAAAACCCTATTACAATATCGCGAATTATCGCATTTCCTTATACTACTGTAACTCTATTACAAACCCCTTATAACCCGCTTTTTAGAAGCTTCCGGATTAGGGTTATACAAAGTTGGGGTTTTCCCCTTTTTGGTGATTTTTCCCTTTTTCGATAATTCCGCGAAAAAGCAAGGCAAAAATTTTTCTCGGGGGCTACCGCCTTGGAGAGGATACATGAAGAGTGTAAAGTATACAATGATCAGTCGCCACATACCAACAAGGTCTCTATTTGAAAGCAAATGGAGGTAATATGATTTCATGTAATGTCCCATTTTTGATGGAGGCTACAAAAAGGAATTTGAGAATGCAATTAATCATGATTGGAGGTTTTTGGCAACTTTGTGAGCCTCCTTTGGAGACGAAATTGCATGAGTTGTTGATTTATTCAGTCATTGCAGATATATGTGTATTCAGAGGATTATCATCCATTGTTGTTTGAATGTTTTGGTTCTCCAGACTGGGTGATTAATTGCAAATGATTATTTTGGAGTTCTTCATATTACTATTGCTGATAAATTCCAGATTGGAGTGATTATTATTTATTGGGTGTTGTCGTTCACTTTAAAGGATCAACATTATATAACTGCTTATGTTTTGAAGGTCAATGTATTGAAAACCAATATATCCAACCCAACCCATCAAAATGTTGACCATAATGCTCCATGAAGGGTAATACAAGAATATCATACTAGGAAAAGAATTTACAAACTTTGGACAACACTGAAGCCAAGTACAACATTAGCTAACCATAAGATCCTATCTTGAAGGACCTACCAATATTTGGATTGAACCGAAAGGAGCCTCAAAATAGTCAGTGAGATACAATTTGAAGCCAATCTAAACCATGAATGATCAAGCTCCATCACTATGCATCATAAGTTGCTTGAATCATCTCCTTTGAATGCCACACATGCTATGAGAAGTAACAACCCAATATATGGGAAGCTACTTCTCCCAAATCTTCTTCCTATACAGCCTAATTTCTGAAGCAACTTCGAATCAATGCCTTTTCTTTTTGCTTTTCAAAATCACCAAAATCAGGAAAAGAACCCAAACCTAGGCACAAGAAACATCCATAACATCTGATTTTTACCTCCCTTCGAAAACAAAAGAATTATTATCAGAGGCATCGTCAGTAAAATTGGAGTTGTCATCTTAGAAAATAGTATCATCTCTAGAAGAATTCTCATCAAGAATAGGATGAGACGAGTGTCACCGTCAGTGAGAAATGATACTAACATATGATGAAGAAAAAGATATCCCTAAATTTGATTCCAGATTATGCATGTTGGTGCTATAATCTTGAGATTAAACCTTTTAAAGCAATGCAAGCTTTAGAAACTTTTTGTGAGTTCAAGAGTTTTCTTCTCAATACTTCATTAGGGCCTCTCTATCAAATTGAAATGACTTCAATGCTTAAAATCGTAGTTGAAAAACTTGGACTTGATAGACCAAAATTTGTCAACTTGGCAAAAACTCAACAATTTAAAAACTACTTAATTTTTTTAAGATTAATAAATTTTAAAACAAGTTAGTATATCTATCTTCATCTATCTTTATTGCATTGTCATCAATTTATGAGATTAAGAATTTGTGATTACATACGAAATTGTCAATCTCCAATTTTAGAATGTAAAAACATTTCCTATTCTTCATAATATTACAAAAATGGAACTTATTATAGGGGTTGGTCTATGTTGCATCATAGACATTAAAGCCAAGCTTATTAATATTCTAAACTCTATGTTTAACATTCTAGGCAATGAAACCGGACTTAGTAATATAGTTTTTTCATGATGACAAATAAGTGAAAACCACGTGATTAGGGTTTAAAAAGCTGGGGAAAATCACAATCTAATCTATCCTTACAAATTGCTAGTTAAACCTGCAAAAACTTGCATTGCAAAAGAAACTTGTCAAGTACTCTGCAAGTTTGCAAACTATGCTTAAAATGTTCAATCACCTAATTGTTTCACACTAATTGGTAACAACTGATGTGACTTCTATCTCATCGGTGATACTTGACTAGGTCTTTCCCCATTTAATAGGATTCTATCATAGTGGCAATTTGACCATACTTCATTTACAACTCCTTATCTTTCATAGACAAGTTGTAACAAAACAAGGGAATTTCATTGATGATGTAGTGCACTGTTGTGACCTATTTCACACATTGCCCCATTGCAAATGGGGACCCCAGTAGTTTGCTATTTTGGATTTGTCCTCTGCGTTACAATTTCATAAGTCCGTTTGTTTGAGAGTTCAGAGTTAGAGTTTTGAGGATCACTCGGGTCAAGTTGAGAATTCAAGCCCATATGAGTGCCTAGACATCATAGAAGTGTTCAGAAGGGTCGGTAGACGAGGAACGACATTGCTTTGAGTCAATTCTGACACTTCCTATTTTTTAGGGATTTTGCTTTTTTGCTTTTTTGCTTTTTGGCACTTTTGGACCAATCCGAGATTTACTATTTTTAGAAATTTTGCTTTTTGCTTTTTTTCTATTTTTAGTAATTTCTACTTTTAGAAAGTGCCAGGGTTTCAGAGTCCCACAAATCATGGAGTCAACATTTTCATCTTTAGAATCAAAGTTTTGCACCTTCGAGAGTAAAAAGAAAGGAAAAATCATAAAAAGCGTGAAAAAATCTCCAAATTAGGGTTTTGTTCCAGACGATCCAAAAAGCAAGAAATTTGTCTAAGTATCAAAGAGGAATGAGATATGTCCAAAGAACTTCAAGGTGCGCCCAAGGATGGATGTCCAGACGCATGGTCAAGTCCGCTTGGAAGTAAAGGAAAAATGGCAAGCCTATCATGAAGTCTACGTTGCCTTGGAAGAAAATGGCAAGCCTAAGGTGAAGTCCGCCCTACCAAGGAAATGTGGAGATGGTAAGCTAGCCTCCAAGTCCGCCCTCCAACATGATGAAGTCTACCCATGCTTGTTCGAGAGGAGATAAAGTCCACCCAGCCTTGTCAAAGGCATGATGAAGTCCGCCCTAGCTTGGATAGAACATGGTCAAGCACAAGTAAAGTCCACCATGCCATGGCACAAGTCACATGAAGTGCGCCCCACTCTAAAGGAAAGATGGCACAAAAATTATGAAGTCCGTCTTGGACAAGAAGAGGTAGCAAAGACTTAGCCAAGTCTGCCCTTGGCATGAAGTTGGTGAAGTCCGCCCCACCTTGAGAAAATGCTTAAGCATATATGAAGTCCACCTCACCAAGGAAAAATGTCTAGCCAAGTATGAAGTCCGCCCCATGCTTGAAAGTGTCTTAAGTGTTAGCAAAGTCTACCCACCAAGTGAAATGGCAAAGAAGTCTTAAAGTCCGCCCTCGCTAGAAGAGAAAAATTAAATGACTTCAAAATAATAAATTAAGCCATGCGTAAAGTTAAATTTCGCCAGAATTAAATAATAAAGGGGTGGGAGAGGTTGGAAAATTTAATACTTGGGATATTTTATTACATTTTTCCAATACTTAGAATTTTATTTAAAATGTTCAACATTTGGAGGAAATTTTCGAAATTCCCAACACTTGGACAAATTTGTGAAACTCAAAGAAAAATCTAGAGGATTTTGGTTGAGGATGGTGCTATGATTAAAAAATGGAAACTTTCCTTCAAAAATCTCCAGTGAGGATCAAGTTGTCATTCTGGAAGAGATAAAACAAGTCCAAATTCGATGAATTTAAAAAGAAAACACGAGTTGCTAAAACCATCAACTTCTCCAGCCTTACAAGAAATTTGACTTGTCTCTTTCAAATCATTCTTCCAAAGTTCGATCAAAGTTTTATTTTCTTTCAGAGTTGTGAAGGATTGATTTATGAAGGTAGATTTTCGAAGAGTAAAAGCTGAGGGCGTAATTTCTGAAGAATAAAAGTAAAATTCTGAGTAAAGGGCGTGCTTTTTTTGGATTTTAGAGTGAGTTTTCAGAAGTCGAATTCGATTTGCAGCCAAAGAATATTTTCGAAGGTTCAAAATTGAGTTGGCTAAATTCTTCTATTCTTCTTCGGTCTTATTCACTCATGCTGGCAAAGATCTGTCAAGTGCTTGGTCAAGATCGCCCATTTTCAGCTTGCTTTTTCATAGAATTTCATCTTTTTAACAAGCTGAAAGTGAAAACTTTCGAATAAAGTCCAGAAAAAACCAGATTTAGAAGTCTCTGAACTAATGTAAATTCTTTATATTTATTATAGGTTAATGACCACCAGAGGAGAACCTTTGAGAATGGCAACCAGAATCGAAAATCAACTCTAAATGAAAAAACATTGCAGACACTAACCCTGGGCATGTAGACTTTAAAGAATTCAAGAAGAGGATGCATGGACAAGATGGATTCCTATTGACACCAATTGCTCGCCGGATGATGAGGAATGGCATCGTCCAGGCAGCTGGATTTCCACCAGCTGTAGAATGTGCTGAATTAATGGTAGAGTGCGCCATCCACTACAATGCACAGGAGAGGTAGATCATTGTGCCAGATAGGAGAATAATAGCTCATCTCGGAGAGTTGGCAATCCAAGAAGCATTTGGCATCCCGACTTATAACCGGACTTCATACAAGACTAAGGAAGACGCCAAAAAATTATATGAAGACCAGTTTGAGCTTTGTGCAACAAACATTAACAAGTCATGGCTAGAAAAGCCGTGGGCCTCTATCAAGAAAATGCCAAAGAAGTTGCTCCGTACAGATTTCAAGGAGGACTATGGAGATATTATTTTATTATTAAACAGAATAGCTGACAATCGTCTAGGCGTGCCATTTGAGACGTGGATGTATTATTTCATTGATGAAATCACCTCATGCGTTAGGATGTTCAACTAGTCCCGGATGATTAGTGACAATCTTCATGAGCAGCTAATTAATTTGGAAAGGACAAAATCTTTCCACATGAGTTCCTACATCGTCTACCTAAGACTTACAGATATGCAGGATTGATCTAAAAAGGCGTAGTTGGCAATGGTGAAAATGAATTGAAGTCTTATGACTATTATCCGTAGTTGCAACTCAGTGAGAAGGCCCACTTCAGACGGGTGAATGATGCTTTTTTGATGTATATCACCAGAATACTGCAAGGAGGAACTCACCAGAGGCTAACTCATGAAGCCAAGAGCCTGATCAACAAGTATGGGTCTTGGTTTATCCAATTTCCGAGATTCACATACATAAGAATTCGGGGATTCACGGAAGTCCTTACCGACTTCCAATCTATCCTACCAATAGAATGGTCTTGCTGGAAGTACTCAGGGAATTGGAAACATACCAAAATCTCCAGAGGTCAAAGTAGAAGGAAGCCATCACTTTCCCGTTCTTCATTGGAAACATGCTAGAGTCCTGTCCATCGGCACAAGCAATTGAAAGTGCCAGGCTGGAGATGCAATGGTATCCATTCACAACTTACCTGTCTAGGGAGAATTTCGATCCTCATCACCACATTGGGACCGTGAACGGAAAGAAGTATAAGCATAAGGTGCACCTGGAGGACTTTTGGGCAGATGCTGCAAATGAATATGATGCCAGAAAAAGGTTATGGTCCAGATTGCCAACAAGCCTGATTAGAATGACTGAGCTTTGTCGTGTACCTGATCAACTTGAAGATGACGAAGAATATGTCCAACCGTGCTTTGATGAGAATTGGCCTCTTCTTTTTATGAAGTGATCAGAGCTTGAGCTTGTAGATTTAACCACCTTGATGAGGTCGATGGTCAAGTATTCTCAGTGGTGGGTTGACCAACAAGTCCAGGAGTTAAGAACGAAGAAGAATGGCGCTCACTTATGACTTGTTGGGCAAGATGGAATCATATTCCTTGAATGCAGGAGCATCTCATAGTGCTGAACTGATCGAAATCACCAATTCCAAGAAGAGGAAAGAGGCAGCTGATGATTCCATCAGACCAAAGGGGAAGGAAGCTATAAACGTAGAACCTGTTCAGAAGAGACAGAGGGTGGAGCCATCTCATTCGGTCACATCCAGAAATATTGACGAGATAGTAGCCACTACGGATGAGTCATTGGCCGACATGAGAATTCCTTCTCCGATTCATGAGGGTAATATTGAGTCAATCTAGCTAGATGATGACGAGCCTCCATCTCCTATAGGCACAAAGATACTCGATTCAGAGAATGAAATGGATATCCAAGATGAGGAATTTCAAGAGGGAATGATTTCCACTCTTAGAGGAATTCTGGATATTCCAGGTGAAGAAAATGCTTAGGCAGAGGACTACATTGAATAGCCCACAATTCCTGACTGGTTGAAGGAAAGATTGAAGATATAGGTGCTAGTTGAGACTCAGGAGGAAGATGACACAACAAATTTCTTGGCTAGGTTAGAGCAAGTTACTGTAAAGAAGCCCACCAAGAAATTCTCCATAATCCAAAGGGACAAAGCCGGCGACCGTTCTGTGTAGATTGCAGTACCGATAGTAGATAAGCCACAAGAAGATATTGCTCCCCATGAGTATGCCATCACCACCGTTGACTTGGGTCCAACGACAAAAGGCTAGGAGGTTGAAGAGTTGGACAACTCAGTTGCTACCATCAAGGCAAGATTGGAGAAGGAAGTAGCAAAGAAGAAAGAATATAAGTAGATTGAACGCCTGAAGGAGTACATTCACCACCTGGCCAAACCTCTCAATCAGGGCGATGCAATAGCTCCTCCTCTTCTAAACTCACAAGAAACGACCAAGGACTTTGAAGAAGATATGGTCACACTAAGGAAACTAAGGAATGAATGGTGAGTAAAAGCACAAAAGCGGCTGCATTTATGGAGAGATTGACACTGGACTATGGACAAACTTCCTCATTGCTTTCTAGACTTGTTGTCGTGACAGAAGCTTGGGACAACCTTCCGGACATTCAAGATAGAATCATTCCATGCCTTAGAGTGTTGAAGGGAGTTCCAAAACAAGAGTTGGTTGATGGGAAGATAATTGCAGTAGGCACCGCCTATGAATTCCACACTTGGTATTGGGCATTGACAACACAGAGTGAGGTCTTGGAAAGAGTGCAGTCTGATGGAGTCAAAGTTGAAGAGCAGATTAAAGAGATTCAAAATAAGATTTTCCTCATAGCTGCAGATGTACTTGAGAAGGAAATCTTTCGAGAAAATGACATGCAACTGGAAAATCTAAGGCACAAAGTTCAAGATATCTTCTTCACCATCACTGGACCGGTCATGAGACAAAATTTGACTAAGGTGGCGAGTTTCTTGTCTATTCGAGATGCCTTCCTGAAACAAGAATTGGAGTGGGAGAATGCCTTTGTTGGATGCGCTGAAGACTTGGATGGGTTGGAATTCAGAATAAACATGTTGCCATAGGTCACGATGGAAGAGGGCATCCCGATCGTGTCCAGGTTCATTGAACATATTGCTGCTTGAGAGGATAGGGATGCACCTCCTTGAAAATAGCTCCTAGCACCACTTGTCTTTTACGCAATTAATGTTGATGATATTTTTGGAAACCCTAATTAGGGTTGATATGTCTTGATCTTGGCCGTTAATTTGTTTTAATCTTGGCCTTTCATTTGTTCTCAAAAACTCTATATAAACTCTTGATCTCTCATTTTCATTTTGTAAAGAGAGTAGTATGAAATTGTTGCATATAGCTACTTTGGCTAATAAAAGCTCTTATGCATGATTTGCTTTGAATCCTTTTATTGTTAAGTGGTTT
The DNA here is from genome assembly GCA_007115665.2 of Sequoiadendron giganteum. Lineage (NCBI taxonomy): Eukaryota > Viridiplantae > Streptophyta > Pinopsida > Cupressales > Cupressaceae > Sequoiadendron > Sequoiadendron giganteum. The sequence continues at coordinate 47,888,924 of CM021104.1, forward strand.
GCAAGGTTGCATATCTCCTTCAACAATAGATTAGAATAAGAATAGAATTTGATTTGAATGTTTGTTAGATGAATGTGTTGGCGTTTCAAATCGCACCTCTGGAATGCGTTCTAGAAACGGACAGCTATGTGCAGTAAACTGCTCTTCAAATTAGGAGGGGAAGCTCCCTCTTTTGCTGAGTTGTATAAAGAATGTAATCTAAATTTAATTACGCCTATCTTTTTGGTTCAGCTGCGAGAACACAAGGTTATAGAACACTAGATGTTGCGGCTGAGGTTTTCCCTTTAATGAAACTAGATAGCTACAACTTAACCTACGCTTAAAACGTTTCTACCCTCTCAAGTAAACGCAAAGCAAGAGAGTTTAGAAATTGACGAGTTTGATTTCTGACAAAGATACTTAAACAGACTATTCTTCAACATACATTTTAAGGCAAGCTGAAAAAGAGATCATAAAAGTATGACGGAAATACGAGACTTTTATTTCAAGGCAGACAAAGCACGTTCAAGATTCTATTTACTCATACTTCTAACACAAAACAAATAGACGGAAATTTGAGATATTTATATCAAGGTAGACAAAGCACGCTCAAGATTTTATTTACTCTAGTTTCTGGAACAAGGATTAAAATTTCAGAATAGCAAGTTGTAGCAACATGTGATCAACCTAATTATAATCAACACAACACATGCACTAAACAAGTATTTGCAGCTAAAGAGGCATGCAAACTTGCTCTTTACACAAAGTGAACAATACTGAATAACAAAGAGAAGGTACTAAAGACACTTATGTCTTGTTATCACAAGCACGGTTAAACTAAAATGAGTAAACACTGCTCTTATTTATAACCAAGCGGAGGAGTAGGGAACCCTAAAATCTCCTTGCTTTTACAACTAAGACTTGCCAACATGCAAGCTTTATTTCTAAACCTAAAAAAAATAAAACATCTAAAACCTAAGAAAGCATCTAAAAAAGGAAATGCCAACTCATTACACTTGTTTTCCTTCTTCTTCAAAGAATGGATAAGAATTGAGAAAAGAATGGAAAGAAAGCTTGGAGAAAGCTTCTAGAAGATTGCCGCTTTAAATCTCTCACATCCGCCAAAAAGCGGGAAACTGCCTCTCTATTAGGAGTGTTGATACTATCTTTAGTTGTATTCTGCTTTTCTAAGATCTCCTTTTTTGCAATCAAACTTAGTGAATTTTTGACATCTTCAGCTTCTTTAAGAGTTGTGTTCTTGAAAAACATCGCTGCACTTGATAACTTGGCAGCTCTGCAACTTTATGCATTTTGACACTTCTCTTGATTCTCCCACGGAAGAGTTTTGCACAACTTTTTGTGATACTTGCCCCTTCGCTCATACCACTCCCTCTGCACGTTATTCAACTAAGATGATGACGTTTTATGTCCATGATGGTATTGAAAAGTACTTCCCAACATCATTCGTTCAAATAATTATGATGCAACACTTGTTTGGCTTTGAATTTGATGGGAGAGTACTCTATGCTGAAAAACATGAAGATTGACTGTAATCTTGACTATGCTCTGACAAGCTCAGCACAAACCCTAAAAATAACTTGCTGATTTTCTTCGTCCAACGGATGAATTTTTGGAATTTTTTCTGAGACATGGGTTTTGTTTAGAATCTCGTTACAAGCAAACCCAGATCATCTGTTTTTGAAAATCTTGAATGAAGATTGAAAAAACAGCAAACCCTAATTTTTTCCCAAAAAAAGCAGAAAAAGTTGGCATCTAGGTATTGTTCATGAGCACATTCTGGATGAACCCATTTGGTTAGATTTTGAAAACCTCGAAGCTTTACTGAAAAAACAGCCACTTGAAGTTTCACTGAAAAAGCTGTGATATGGGTTTTGTCCAGAAGAATATTTGAGATAGACCCAGAAGATTGGAAGTTGTAAATTTTGAAGTTTCTTCTGACATGCAAGATAAAAAGCAGATGCTGCAACCTTGAGAAAATCCTTCAAAAATTATCCAGAAGATAGAACTAGTATAAACCAACTCGCTGAAAATTGAAAACAATGGCCTCCTCCTTCAAAGATTTGATGTTCTGGATGAAAAAGTGTGAAAAAGCAAGCCTTCTTGAGTGCTGATCTGAAAATATTATGAAAAACCAGCAAGTGAAACCCTTGAATCTTGAAAAATAAGGGTTTGAAGTTGCTGCTTTGTTTCTCCTTGAAGGCCACCTGCAAGAAAATAATGAAAAATAAAACACAAAAGTGCTTTAAATATGCTTTGCCTTGAGACAACTTTTTTTTGCCCTAATTCCTCAAAACCCTAATTCAAGTTTGTGTAATGAACTTAGACTTTTTATTTTCATCTTCAATTTTTTAAATCTTAAAAAAATTGACTAAGGCATGAGAAGTTGGGCACCTTTTTTGAGGTATGCCATCCTTTTTTCTAGACTTAGCCAATTTTTCTCCATTTTCAACTTCTGTTCAATTTTCAACCCTACTTTGACTCTGTCTCCTGACTTCTTTATTGATCCGACGAATGAACTTGCAGAGCCTGGTCGAATCTGACAACATGATGTTGGAGACGTCATCTGCTAAAAACTTCATTTGATCCTTTGAATTATCAGGTGCCTATCCTTGAAAAGGGCGCCCATTTTCTCCAGAGTTAGTCAATTTCATGATCTTCAATTTTATGCTTGTCTTCTGACCTTCAGATGAATCCACGATTCTGGGCGTTGCACTGATCAGAATGACTGGTTGACGGACTCACTGGATAGCTAAGATGATTCTGGAAGGGGTCCTCTGGATACCTTGTCTCTGGAAATTGACTTCTGGTTGCTCAAAACCCTAGGCGCCCTTCTTGAAGTATGGCGCCCATGGCTTCCAAAGTTAGTCTTTTTTTATTGATCTTCAAACTTTGCTTCCAACTGTCTTTTCTCACTTTTCCTCCTATGTTCGCGTTGCGACTTTTGATGACTGCCTGTTCCGATGGACATGCTGATGGATTCATCAGAAAGCTTGATCCGGTCTGACAAAATCATGTTGGATAAGTCTTCTGCAAATTTGATCATTTAACCTCTCAAAAGTTTGGGCGCCCTTCTTCTCCAGGGGCGCCCATGTCTACCAGTGTTAGAATATTTTCATCCTTTTTCACTTCAGAGTTCTAAACACCTCTCATCATGGCCCTTGTTTGATCTGACTTTGCTGGAAACCGAGTGATCTGACGAGCTGACGAAGACATCTACTGCGAAGCTGACGAGAACTTGAACAATGTTGCCTGGGAGAGCCAATCCTAACTTCATTATCTGACCTTCCAAAAAGATGGGCGCCCTTCTTGTCTAGGGGTGCCCATGTTGAGCAGACTTAGCCATTTTTATGTAAATTTCAAATTTTGCCTCGTTTGACGTGCCTTCCTTGTCTTTGACTGTCAGAATGGAAAATTTTCTAAGGCATGAAGGTTTGGGCGCCCTTCTTGATTGGAGGCGCCTGGATTCACCAGAGTTAGCCAAATTTTGCATTTTTCAACTTTTTCAAATTCTTCTCTCCTTTCTCTGTTTTTCCTGCACGTTCATCGTTGATAGGTTTTGCTTGATGCTTGAACATCTGATTCTGACACCTGGCAGCTAACTGACCTCCATTGATGACCTTGGATCTCCAAAAAAGCTTCTGAAAAAGCGGAATAGACCCAATGGGGTAAAACTGATCTTTTTGTGATTTCGACTGCACCAGCTTGATGAGGAAGTATTTTAAGCTAATCAAAATCAGTCTTAACCCTAGAAGCCAAACTTTCTATTTTTAGAAAATTTTACAAGTATCCGTTTCTTAAGTGTTGTACGCAAACCAAATTTTTTGCTTCATTAAGGCATTTTGCTTAAAATGGTCTAAACCTTGTAAAAGTGGGGTCAAAACTCAGTTTTTGGGCAAATAAAGTATGGGCTTTTAGTCAGTGTGATGCTAGAAAGATACTGGCAAAATTTGAAAATTTTGAAAATTAGGGTTTCTGAAATCTATTTTTAGCTCAAAACCCTAAAAAATAGGAACTTGTCAGAATTGGCTGAAATTAATTTTGATTGGCTTATTTCACATCACGATCACAGTGGTGAAGTTAGTTTCAGTTAAAAGTCAGTTTAAGGCTAGTGGGTAGTTATAACTTTTTCAGGAGAAAAGTTAGGACCTCCGAGGTCATCAATGGCAGTTGGCCAGTACCAAGTATCAATATCTAAGCCTGAAACTCAAAGAAGAACGCTCTACGAAGAAAGATGTTGAAAATAATGCTTTTTGACGGAGGGGATTTTCAGATTGGTAAAAAGTGCTAAAATATTCTAAGTCTGGGAACTTTTCACTATGTAATGTAGTAGACACTTGTGCAATCGACGTGCAAATTAACTTTATAGTGTCCGTAGTTGTGAAAATGATGAAGTATAGTCATACACACACCTCAGTAGTCACAGCACGTCGACATGGTCAAACTTTGCAGTGGATACAGCGTTTGCAAAGCATGAAATGGTGAAAATCAATGAATTCAGAGCAAATCCGCTCCCCTGTAGCCCAGGGGCGCCCTTCTATTTGAAGGTCAAGATTTCATTGTTTTGGATTAAGAACACATTCATTGTTTTATGTTTTCAGTTAGCTTTCCGACTAGTCATGGAGCAAGAGCATCCGAGTTACAGAACTCCGGCAAACGAAGGCAGAAGCAGAGACTACGAAGGGTGTTTTCATCATGGAGACAACCCAAAAATGCAGATCCGCTCCCTTCTAGCCCAGGGGCGATTTTCTTTTTGAAGGCCCATATCTAGATGCATGTGTGTTTTGATGGTTTCAGTCTTTGCAGAATTAGTTTGGCTTTTCAACGAGCTATCAAGCGGAAGCGTATTTAGTACAAAACTCCAGTTATCAGCATCAGAAGTGGAAATTGCAGGCAGGATACATGTTAGAAGAGGTTTCCAGAAATGCAAATCTGCTCCCCTGTAGCCCAGGGGCGATCCTGAATATGACTGGTTTGATGGATGAATTTGCAATCAAGGTCTTCTTGAGACCTTTTCCAGTTCAGTCTAGCTTTGCAACGCAGCAGTTCACAAGACGATCCGGCATTCTGAGAGACCATGACAGAGGTTCTATTGAGCACGTAAAACAGAGGATGGTGAAGCATAGCTATACAAAGCTACACATCTGTAGGCTAGGGGCGCCCAACCTTTAGGCCTGCCAGATGGGGTTATTTGCAATTGCAGTCTTCACAAGACTTGTGTGCAATTACTCCACCCATTCAACGAGTCCAGCCGACAGCCTTCGGGATTTGGTGAGTGCTCGTACGTGCGAGGTCAAGGTGAATGCTGTAAAGTGGAGGTGGTTGAAGACAGTTCGAAAAATGACTAAGTATAAGGCTAGAATTTTCTTTGAAAAAGGCGATTCTCTTTTAAGGGCCTTAGAAGCAGTTTTTTGGCTTCGACTTCTCCAAGAACATCTCTTGCAAGTTGACCAAATTATACAGAAAGACAAGCGGCACGCGAATCAGAGCATTCCAGCTCCCGGTATCAAGGGTAAAGTATGGTGTTTGGATGAAAATCACACTTTTGTCAAAATGGTATTTGAGCCATCATAGAATAGGGGTGCCCATCCTTTTGGGGTTCCTAATACAATTTTCAGATACCTTACATACAGTCATCGGATGCAGAGTACTTCTAGACATGCAATGAATTCACTATCTAGTCAGTAGGGCTCATCATTCACCGTCAATAGCAGTTTGAGGCATCAGAAGGCAATATGATGAAATGGCTAAGTATGGAGTCAAAGCATCAATTTAATCAGAGGCGCTTAATTTTCTAAGGTGTCAGATGATGATTTTAGCAGTTGTTGCTCCCAGCAGACATTTCATCCTTGTTATGCAGGCTTCACAATGGATATCTCAGCACGATCGCAGGATCATTCAATCATCCGGAAATCAGAGTTGAACATGGACAGATGTAATTTTGCAGTCAGCTATAAAATAGGGGAGACTCAAAAATCTCATAACTCTTGCAGATGGACGCTTAAAAAATCAAAATTTGACTTTTTGGAATTAGTAAAGTGTTTTGAACACAACAAGAGGCTATTTTTGGCAAAATGATAAAAATAATATTTTTGCATGCAGAGCATTAAAAGTGACGAATTTCTTCAAGGATAAATATTGGTGCCACTTTTAGTTCTTTGCATGCTTTGAAATTAAAATATTATTTTTAGTCTAAAGACTCAGAGACAATAGTAGTTCAACAGGTAAAGGGGCAATCGGATTCCTTCTTCACAGTTAGGGTTTGAGCTTGCAGTCTTGCTTTTGTGGTACGATTTTGCTCTAGTTATGCAAGCATGGCATTCATCATTTCATTCATCCAGCTTGAGCAGAGGTGAATTCTTTCCAGAGTTGGGCAAATTTCTTCAACAGTCAATTGTGAAGGCATTGAAAATCTTCTTTTGCAGGTACAAGTCAAGATTCATCAGCAAAATTCAAGGCAGAGTGGCGATTTTGACAGGAGAAGATAATAAATAAATAAAAACTAAAAGACATCTTTCTTCTTCTCTAAAAATTCTTCCATCTTCTCGTCTTAAATTCTCTCACATGTTTGAAAGAATTGGCGTTTTTGGCAAAAGAAATCATCTGGGTTGATTTAGAATTGCTTTCTCAGCAAAATCCATGTGCTAGAATTTTCAGGGAAAATTTGTTCCAGAGCATCAGTTCTTGAGGCTTTGATTTTATAAAGTGAAATTCCTTTGCATGGTGGAGTAGAAGTCAATATTTTTCGAATCTAATGTTATGGGTTGTCTTAGAATTATCTTTTGGACAAAACCCACATCTCAGATTTTCTCGAGAAAAAATGTCCTCATAGCCCCTCGGATCTCAACTGAAAACCTTTTGCATGCGGGCCTAAATCACGTTTTTTCACAATTCCGACATTGTGGGTCATCTTAGAATTTAATTCTACATAAAACCCACGTCTCAGAATTTTCTGTGAAAGTTGCCCTCCAACAAGCTATTTTTAGCCTCATTAGGAGAGATTTTTGGTTTTTTGGAGAAGTTGTCAAAATATAGTCATGTTCACAGTCAACAGGCGAGTTTTTCAGGATGCAGTTCACGTAGAACGAATTCAAGACCAAGTCAGTCTTAATTCATGATTTCATCAGAAAAGTTGACATCAATTTGTATCAAGCACATCAGAAAGGTTGACAAGCGTAGTCACTCAAGTTCACATGGTTTCATGCCTCGTATAGCTGATTGTCTTCCAAGGCCAGTTTAGAGGGTTGATACCGTTGGGTTTCTGCGTGTGCAATAAGTTCATTTGCATTTCTCACAACCAAAGTGTTTGCAGTCAAACTTTGTGGTTTCATCATGCGACACTCTTCCATAGAGAAAAGCGTCAAAAAACATTAGAAGCGTCAAGCTGTAGAAGAAACAGTGGCCATCACTTCAATTGCAGAGCCGCCAGAGTTACTAGTCGGTGAAGTGCCAAGAGGTTTCCAGGTTTGTTTTAGTTGTTGACAAGCAGTGAATTGACAGTTAAGACATGTGATGACCTCTAGATGGTGATGCAGTCACTAACCTCGTGGAGGGGTTACTTGCTTGAGATCAGGGCCAATAAACTTCAGTTCAAGGCGTCCCACCTTTTCCAAGATAGACATTAGACACAAGAGTTAAACTCGAGGCTTCTTTCCAAGTTAACTTGTTGTTACACATTGCATGCCATGTCTTTCTTGGAAACATCTACAAACACTTAGAGTTTAGATTAGATCTTTCAGTTGACTGATGATAGCATTCCAGTTTACTTGCTTTCAATAAGGACGTGCATGTTGCACCTTGTCCATTTAGATTAGATGTTTCAGTTAACTGATGATAGTTTCCCAGTTAACTGTATAGTTTCATTCAATTAGGGTTTAGGAATAAGATCTTGCATGTCTTGCAAGACTGTAGTTGACTCAAGGTGATTTTAGGGTTGCCTACAACTTGAAGTCTTTAAATAAGAGCTTTTAGCTCATTTGTAATTAGTTTTTCCTGGTGATAGAGAATTGCTGCGTTGTCGGCAACATGCCTATTCTCAAGATTGGTTCACCTTTGTAAATTAGAACTTTTGCTTGATAGCATACATGCTGCGCCTACCTTGCCTGTAGTATTGCTATTATTGTATCTGTTCAAAGAGTGATTGCTGTTATAATAAATTGCTGTGCCTACCTTGCCTTCATATTATTGTCGTGGTGTTTATTCGATCTTAGTTAAATGGGGTTGTTGGTTTGATCGTTATTGCATGCGTGTTGCGTCTATACAATCTGTTGTCCCAGTTGCTTACCTTTTTGTTTTGTTTATCATAAGCCTATTCAAAAGAGCAAATAGTTGTGCCCACCTTGCCTTCATGTTGCAAAACTATACTTAAAGCTTATTGTTTGATGTGTGTTATAGTAGACCCATTCAGCCAAGCAGATAGTTGTGCCTACCTTGCCTTCATGTTGTGAAGCTGTACCAAGTTTACCGTTTATTTGTTTGTTTTAATAAACTTCTTCCCGGATTAGTGAATAGTTGCGCCTCCCTTGCCTTCATGTTGTGAGCCCGCACCTGAAGTTTATCCTGTAATACATTCCTGCTCCATTTCCTCATGCTCCGTTTTTTGAGGAAACTAGATAGATTTTAAAGAAGTTAGCTTAGTTGTAGTTAGATGATCTGCGAAACCAGAAAATACTTAGCTGCAACGTTCTAGGTTTTCTTAACCTTGTGCCTCTACCAGCTGAGAACAAAAATATAGGACATTAGTTTAGTTTTCTATTTCATGCATTCCAGCACAACGAGGGAGCTTCCCCTCCTAATTTGAAGAGCACTCATTACGTAGTGTGCATAGCTGTACGTACAAACTCACACTCTAGAGGTGTTAGTTCTTACGCCAACAGTTTTCTGGCGCCCACCGTGGGGCACGAGGCAAGAAAACTTCAAGAAAGCTAAGCGCTTTTATTTCACGGGAATGACACTCTGGCATCCGATTGCATGATCCACACAAAAGCAATGGATGATAACAACAATGATGCTGGTAGGAGACATCCACCCCCATTACCTTGGGGTAATAACATTGGACCTTTGGCTTTTCATGTAAATCATGAGTTCCCTAAAGGGTCAAGGAAGCGCTTTCCACGGTTTCACGGCGATGGAACTCAACACCCAAAGGATCATTTTTCTGCGTTCACAACGGCTTGTGCCGTCTTGCACGTGGCACATGAGGACATTGCGGTATGTCTCTTTGTCGAGACTCTTGCGGGAAACACTGCCAACTGGTTCAATTCCCTGGCACTAGACAGTATCACAAGTTGGGCAACTATGAGCGAGAAATTTTTGGCGAGATTCAAGCCCGCCGAAGACAGTCACTTGTTGTTCGCCCAACTTACAAATTCAAAGATGGAGCACAACGAACGCATGAGGGATTTTGTGGCAAGATTTAATCATCTTGTTACAAGAATTTCTTCTACACTCGATCCATCACCAGAGATTCTGATAAGTTGTTTCGTAAATGCTCTTCCATCAGAGATAGCCTTCTTTCTCAAGACGATACAAGTGACAGAGTTGAAGAGTGCGCAAGAACATGCCATCAAGTTGGAGGATAATATGATCACTTCCGGCCTAATAAAGACAGATTCTATCAGATCTCCAATTCAACAACCGTACCAGCCAAAAAGTGGCAATTTTCAGCCACGGTTGCCTACATCTCCATCAAGACCAATGATTGAAGCCGCATACCATGCGGTATTTTGTTGTTTCCATGACACCGATGCACATACCGGATCCACATGTCCGGAGAATCTGAGAATGATCCAAATAATGGGATACAATGAAGTTGGTCCCAGTTCTAGTTTTGTACCAACACCAAGTTTGAAGGTTGTTTCACCACAAACGGACAACTTAAATAGCGACTCCGCTACGGGATACTTTGATGAAGAACCCGTAAATCAAGAAAAAGAAGAAGAATACTGCCAGTATGCTCCTCCTGTGTTTACACGTGCTCAGCGCTTCAAAGCACAAAAAGAAGAAGAAGAAAGGTGGAAATCAAACGAGAAGGGTAGAGAAGTGTTTCCCACTTCTAAATTCAAATCTTCACAAGAGATTACTATGCCAGTTGCTCAAGAGACGTCTTCAACAAATTTTGACATTGTAGCTTCCATGATGAAGACCAAGGTACAAATCTCTCGACTGGAATATCTTCAAGACCATCCAGAACAACTAGATCAGATTCTCAAAGTCATAAAGAAGCAGGTTGCGCTCAAGTCATCTGTTCTAGCAGAAGCAAAGCCTGAAACGGATCCTGGTAATTGTGTGACTCTGTTAGAAGTAGAAATTGAAGAACAAAGCATTGCTTGTTCTGAACAGAAACCGACAGAGGATACAAAGTCATGGACAATACACTTGGATGGAGATGGTTTAAATACAGTTTCAGAAGAAGGGGAATTGATCATCTCCCCTAAAGGACAATTGTACCCATTCGTGCAATTGGAATTCACTAAAGGTGAAAAGGAGGTGCTTTTGCAAGGCCTCAAAGATGCCAAAGACATGGGAATCAAATTCCTATGTGTTAAAGGTGATGTAGAGCTGATCGACGAGCCGATCAAAGCATATTTTCAGATCAAAAAAGATCACCTACGACATTATAGAAATCGAGTTTGGAACTCGATTAACTGGTTTGAAGAAATCAACATTCCAAGGATGGACTACAACAGAACTTATGCCTCAGGGATATCAACTTTCCCATTTGCAGCATATTCTAACTTTTGTAAGAGTATCTTTGCATGGGTATGCGAATACCCGAGGATCTTCATTCCAGAAGAATTGCCTCCTGCAATGCCCATCAAAAGAGAAGTAAAGCCTTTCAGGCAGAAACGACATCGGTGGGAGACTCTTCCCGCTGCCATGCAGCGAACAATATGCGACGAACAATATTCAAAGCGAACAATGGGGTTGCTGGTTTGATCGTTATTGCATGCGTGTTGCGTTTATACAATTTGTTGTCCCAGTTGCTTACCTTTTTGTTTTGTTTATCATAAGCCTATTTAGAAGAGCAAATAGTTGTGCCCACCTTGCCTTCATGTTGCAAAACTGTACTTAAAGCTTATTGTTTGATGTGTGTTATAGTAGACCCATTCAGCAAAGCAGATAGTTGTGCCTACCTTGCCTTCATGTTGTGAAGCTGTACCAAGTTTACCGTTTATTTGTTTGTTTTAATAAACTTCTTTCCGGATTAGCAAATAGTTGTGCCTCCCTTGCCTTCATGTTGTGAGCCCACACCTGAAGTTTATCGTGTAATACATTCCCGCTCCATTTCCTCATGCTCTGTTTCTTGAGGAAACTGGATAGATTTTAAAGAAGTTAACTTAGTTGTAGTTAGATGATCTGCGAAACCAGAAAATACTTAGCTGCAACGTTCTAGGTTTTTTTAACCTTGTGCCTCTACCAGCTGAGAACAAAAAGATAGGACATTAGTTTAGTTTTCTATTTCATGCATTCCAGCACAACGAGGGAGCTTCCCCTCCTAATTTGAAGAGCACTCATTACGTAGTGTGCATAGCTATACGTACAAACTCACACTCCAGAGGTGTTAGTTCTTATGCCAACATTAAGAAACCCAGAAAAACCCAAAAAAAGTTTTTATTTTTAGAAAATTGCTAGAAATAGAAATTTTCCTAAAATTTAGGGATGAAAAATTGAAATCTGGTTATTGTTGATTTGGTTGCTCTGAGCCGACCTAGATTGTCAGATTTTGAAAATTACAAGGTTTTGACCCCCATGCAAGACATGCAAACCCCAATTTGACCTTTTTGACAGATTTAACAGTATTTGGACTCATTTCTTCAAAATGCCTAAGTGTAGTGAAAATTTTAATTTGGGGTACAACAAAATAAAAGATTTGATAGTATTGGTTGGTAAAACTCTTGCTCATACTTTTTTTGAATAGATGATTTTTATTCAATGCGTAAAGTTAGCTTGAGCTTATAATTGTGGATGCTTAACTTTTGTCTAGATGAGTATTGTTCAATTTTATGGTAATTGTTCATGACATGAAAATCATAAGCACACCCCCTTGAAGATTGCACCCACTTTGTGTAGTTGTCCTAGCGAGGCGAAGTAAAGCATGTTTACTAGTTTCACCTAATCTTTATCGTCTCTTGAATTCTTAGGAATAGACTAGAACTTCTAAACCCTTATCCTTTTGCATTTTTTTTTGAAATCTCAATTTGAAAACCCAAAAAGAAAGAGCACTTAATGTTAAATCTGTCTAAGTCCTAACTTGTGAAGAATTTCTTAGCGTAAGTCCCTTTGTGTATGACCAGCATATCACAACGCCCATTGAGCTTATCCACACGTCTAGACCTAACAAAAGAAACCTTGGAATTGTCATTTGATCTTCTCGCAATCTTAGCATACACGGTGATTTTGTTCAAGAGAGGATAGAGTGTCTTTGGACATTTTATTCTGTGTTCGGTGAATGATAAAACGTACACCAACATGCACATACCTACGATTTGTGTGAGTAATACAAGAAGATTGTCAATGAAGCTAGTGAGTTATAATTGGAAGCATCATCAATAAGATCCTTGTCCAACTTGTGGGACCATTAAGTATGCTTGACATCAGATTTTGTTTGTTCTTTCCATAGATTTGTCTTGATTTTCCAACACCATTTAGTTTTTCAAGAATCTTCCAATTGGCTTGAGGATAAATACAAATCGTTAATTTGAGATGGAAAGTCTTTTTACAAATGAAGACTAAAATGTACCCTTTTTTATCCATCTCAAATCTTCATTCCTCTATCTTCTACACACTCCTAGGTTCTTCTTCATGGCCAATGATGAACCCCAATATGTCTTGACATTTCAACCCGCTTCCATTTTCAACTTTACATTATAACTAATTTTAGGTTTCTCTTGTTGGAAATCTTGTCATTGATGTCAAAGGTGTATAGATGATTGGAAATTGTTGTTGTTGATGTCAAAGGTGATGTTAAAAGAAAAATAGAACAATAGATTTATGTTGGCCAACCTGTGTTTCTAAGTTTGGTGCCCATCTTGTGAAGATAAAAATCAAAATTATTATCTCTATTTATTTTGGGCCGACATCTCCTATTATGGTGCCCACTTTTGACTAATTAAAAATTATAATTAAATTATTTTTCAAAGGGGCTGACCCCTCTTGATATTGGCACCCCCATGTGGAAGGGTTTCTTAAATAAAATAAAATTTATTTTATGCATGTGTGGCATACCCCCTTGAAGAGTCACACCTCTTGGGTGAAAAGACACTTTGGCAAGGTATACATAGAGGTTTGTTTGAGAGTTAGAAAGCAAGCAATTTTTGAATATCATTCATATGAAGAGCAGAAATAAAAAGATGTTTGAGCAGATTTACAAAAGATATGTGAGCAGATTTACAAGAGATGTTTAGTATCAATTTTGTGAAAAGAGAAGAGAAATGAAAGGAAGACACATGGCAGATTTATGAGTAAATTGTTGAAGATTTTATGACAGATCCATGAGCAGATATGTTGCAGATTTATGAGCAAACATTAAGGCAGAAATATTTGTAGCAGTGTATTATTGTAATCAAATTTGTGAGTGAATTCATTGCAATATTAAAATCAGATTTGTGATCAAATTTTGAGGAAAGATAGTGCCATATTTATGATCAGTTTTGTGAAAAGAAGAAGTGCATGATAGTGATCAAATTTGTGAAAAGAAAGAGTGCATGATAGTGATCGAATTTGTAATTGGATCAGATCTGTAATTTGTGATCAGATCTGTGAAAAGAAGAAGTGCATGATAGTGGTCAGATCTGGAAAGAAGATTGTGATTTGAGTTTGGATCAGATTTGTATTTGAATCATATTTGTGTTTGAATCGGATTTGAGATTGAATCATAATTGGATGAAGGAGTTATTCATATCAGCCATAGAAGAATTATCAAGTTGAAGCCTATCAAATAGAGGTTGGAGCCTCTTGCTGGATTGGAGCTTAGTTTGTGTAGAGATTAGAGTCCCTAATAGGCTTGAATCCTATCAAGTAGAGGTTGGAGCCTCTTGTTGGGTTGGAGCTTAGTTTGTGTGGGGGTTGAAGCTTCCAATAGGTGGGAGCCTGTATTTCTGTTAAGTGGAGATTGGAGTCTCTAGTAGATTGGAGCCTACAAGAAGAAGAAGAAGATTAATCTATAAGATATATACAATATTTTTTCGTGTTTTTTTTCTAGAAAGGGTTTCCATGTAGATCATGTGTTCCCAATTTCTAGATCTTGCATATGTGTGGTTGATGCGATTGATTGAATTTGGAAAAGTAAAATTTTGTATTTTCCTGATTCATGTCCACTTCCCACTCCCTCCCCTCCTCCTACCTTCTTAGTATAACCATGTGCTCATCATATTTTGCTAGTGTGGAAGTTTAGTAGTACAAAAGATAATAACACATACCAAAATATAATGCACAAATAAGAGAAAGGAAATTCAGCTATTGGAAAAAGAGATCATTTGTAATAATAAACTTTGAATGCATTTCAAACTTTAGGTCCTTATCAACAAAGTGTGTGAATGATTCCAAATGAAAGAGTGAAACCCTTATATATAGGTTTTACATAAGTTTTTTGTTGGCATTACAATTCATACCTCTGGAGTGCGTATTGGCAACAGACAACTATGCATAGAATTAATTGCTCTTCAAATTAGGAGGGGAAGCTCCCTCTTTTGTTGTTATCGCATAAAAAGTAAAGTGATCTAATTTTTATTCTAATAAGAATAAGAAATCTGCTAAGAGTTTTTATTTGAATGATCACAATAGTTCATTAGAAGTTAGTGATATATCTTCAGTAGAAGAAATTTTGTTTATGGTTGAAGAAGTAAACTTACTTGAAAATGAAGATGAAGATACTGATGATGAGAAATATGATGAAAAAGTTGAAGTTAATCTTGAAGCAGAACTAATTAGTGCCTTAAGTGAAATCAAGAGACTTAGAAAGAAAAATCCAAACTTGAAGTTGCTGCTACAAGAAGAGGATGATGCAAAAACAAAGACATCTCAAGCATTTGAGGAAGCTGAGATGAAGATTGTTGATCTGAAAAATCAGATTGAAGAAGCAAAAAAAATGATAGTTGGTTTGAAGGTTCAAGTTGAAGAGGGAAAGAAAATAGAAGAAGAAATCAGAAATCAGCTTTAAGTAAAAGAGGAGAATGTTGAGAGACTTGAATGTGAACTTTTTTCACTTAGAAACATAGACAAATCTTCAAAACAGTTGAGTGAAGAGGAGATAAATCAGAAATATTCTATGTCATTGGACAAGATTATTAGTGCACAAAGATCTCCTTGTAACAAAGGTGGAGTTGGTTGTGAAAAAGGTCAATAATCCATGCCTACAAATGAAGAACAACAAATAGGTAACGCTGATTGCTCAAAATATTTGCATTCAAAGAACAAAAATAACACTTTCAAAAAACCTCCTTTTGAAAGACAAAATCAAATGACCAAGTTTAATGATTCTTTCTTTTATGGATATTGTTTTTCATACAATCATTTTGGTCACAAGGCTGCAAATTGTAGAGTTTATGCAAGAAATGATTTCAGATATGTGCATAGGAATGCTTTGGCTCCTAGGACGAATCACAATGTTATATGTTACAAATGCAATAACTTTGGTCATACTGCAAGAGTCTATAGAAGTGATGTAGCATATTTTTCTAAGCAAAACAAGAAGGTTGACAAAGCAAAAGAAGTTAAGATGGTTTGGAGGAAGAATAAAGAGGTAGAAAAAGAGAAGTCGAAAATGACTTCACTCTATCCTTGAGAAGGTGTTTGGACTCAGGGGGAGCTTATATTGTTATATCTTATCAAACCTCGTTTCTGTTATGAAGGTTTGGTTCAAATATGCATGTTATTCTTTTTGTGTTTTTGGCTTTCTGAAAATGAGTTTTGGATTTGTCATTGATGTCAAAGGGGGAGTAGATTGGTTGCAGTATTGGTTGTGGTTTTAGATAATGTTGCCATCAATGACAAAGGGGGAGATTGTTAGAATATTTTGTCATTGATGTCAAGGCGTTTGGTTGATTGAGCTACTTGTTTGTCTTCTGAGCTGCTTGAGCTACTTGCTTGTGTGTTGAGCTACCTGGTTGTGTGTTTGAGCTGCTTGCTTAGTTGCTTGAGCTTCTTGCGTGCTTGGTTGAGCTAGTTGCCTGTCTACTTGAGCTACTTGGGTGTCTGCATCAGCTACCTGTTTGTATTCTTGTTAGCCTTTATGCCATGTGGAGCTTCATAGTTCCAAATCAGCATCATGTAAAGTCAGATTTTATTTGGTCAAATCCTTCTATGACTTTATTTCATGAGGAGGCTTTTTATGAGACGGTTAGTAAATGTTCCATCTATTTGTGGTGGTAACTGTTCAAATCAGATATCACATTCATTAAAATATTTTGCCATTTTTATATTGCTGAATAATGGTCAGTATGCAAAGAAATATGAGCTAAGAGTTTTTGATGAGTTTATTAACGTGTGCACTCATTTTGACCGACTGTTTCAAATTATGAGGAGGCTTCAAATAAGTCTTTGGGTGGCTTTGAATTTAAAAGACTTTTTATCGGGTCTTTTTCCTAGGCGTTGCATTTTATTGGAAGTGTTTTTAATGCATGTTAGAATTAATTCCTGGTGCCTCTTTATTTCTTGTTGACGGCTTCAAGAATCTGGAGTTGTGGTTTTTAATTTGCTTCACTACTATTTGCTGTAAAAAAAAGACGTTTTTGAAAGAGTATATTCAAGTCCAAAAAAACATCAAACTTATTATAAAGTCGTGAAAATTACATTGCATTAAGGGTGGTTCTTGTTTGGTTGATTCGTGTTAGAAAATGGCATGGTAACAGTGGACATGGTTCTATTGATGCTCAGACTATGCAACAAGATGGTCGTTAATATTTTCCAGCTTTCACATTAATGTGCACTTTTATTACTAAGTCGACATTACTCTTCCCGACACCTTCACTCTAGTTATCTTTTGCCGTTTTCAGTATTCATGGCTTGTGTTTTTTTAAATTGTTTTGAGAGGTCATGCTTGTTCAAAATTCTGAGCGGCTAAAAAAATAGCATATCACATTTATCATAGCAGCGACGGTTTAATATCTCTTGTCAATTTCTGTTGTGTTGGGCGGCTTCATTATTGGAAACAAAAATATGAGCATGTGTGGAGTAGCATTGAGCTCTTACTATTATCGCATATTATTATTTTTGAATACATGTTGGGCTGAGCATGCATGGTGAAAATTGTATTGTTTTTATTGCCTCTATCAATTTCTTTGTTCTGATGGAAATGAATGTTTTGAGGATGTCGACATTCTATTCTGGAAGTTTGTCAGGATGTATTCTTTTGCTATTTCTGGATGTCTTTACTCCAGCATTACTTGTATATGCTATGCAACTATAGGAGCTGCCATACTCATTGGATAGAATGTTGTGGAGTTTCATTTTTTATCCTATTGCCTTCTTCAAAATATAGTATTGAATGATGGTATGCAGTGTTGCGTGAAAAAAGAGGAGAGAATGCCATTGATTTAAATTTTATGTATATCGAGCTGAGTGTGGTATGTAGCGGATGTAAGTGGAGATATGTTTGGACAATTCTTGATTGGATTATGAATGAAATGGGTGTGAAGGCTATGTAGTGTTGGCTTGATTAGTACATCATAGCTCTTGGGTCAACTTTATGGTGAGACAAATATTACCAGTAAATATGGAGTTTGTGACCTTTTTTTTGTGAAGTATTGTTAACAAAACGTTGTAAGAGTGTCTTTTCCTGGAAGGTGGAGTCTATGGTGCATATTGGTTAATTGTGCAAATTATTGAATTGTTGTAGCAGCGTGATGAAGGCTTGCGTGAAGGTTTTGAATACCTTTGATGTTTTCTAGTAGTCGATTGTGAAGGAGAATTTTTGAGTATGTTACAATGGACCTTGTTTCAGTGATAGATGACAGAGACAGAGCCTTGAATGTGTACTCAAAGAAGATTATAAGTCAAGGTGTGTGCAGATTTGGAAGTAGAACTGTCTTAATGCATATTTTTATGACTCAGTTGGTGTGAAGGAAGTATAATGTTGTTAAGGGGCAGAGAAAGATTCCTAACCTGATCTGATCTGATTTTTTCTGAGTTTGTCTCTTCAAGAAGCCTTTGACCAATGTATAGGAGATGTTTTTGTTTTGTTTGTTTTGCGTTTTTTCTGATTTTTTTGTTGTTTTTGAGTTTTATGCGAAAAACATGACATATACAATGCTGATAATAGAAAATAACCAAAGCATACAACGATTCTATTAAGAAAAGATTGAAATTACATAGATATGGGCCAAATACAACATACCCATTCATCTATAGACCTGGAAATGGACTATTACAATGCTGCAAATAAAATCTCAGGTCTGGTATAACTTTGTGACAGCAATTTCAAACTCTCCCAACTCTAAAAATGACTACCCAGTTCATTTCCAGGTGTGAGGAGTTTTGCCACTGCTGTAAGTGAATTTTCAGCTCCAAAACTTCAAAATTTTCACTTGACGCCTAGGGTTTGAAGCCCAAATGCCCAACGGAGATTCCGTTGACTGTGCAACTGCTGTAGGATGGTAGAAATGCCCTCTAAAAGGACTGATCTGCAATCTGATGTAAATTTCTGCCCTCAAAATGGACTGATCTGCAATCTTCTTCTTGAAAACTTGCTGCCAAATTGATAAGAGAACCTTTATAAGCTGTTTTTAACCTCTAGAATGCTGGGGCTACGTCCAACACTCCCTTCTCCCAAGAGTTTTCATTCCTGGAAGGCCAAATCTGCATGTAGAAACCCTCCTTGAGCTCCAACCTGCAAGCTGCTCTGAAAATTATTATTTGAGATGTGTCAAATGGCAGCCTCAAACTCATTTTATAAACTTTTCACTATTCCCCAAAGTGGGTGCCCCTTTTAGGGTTTCTTTTAACTTAGCATCATGAGTTCTTTTTTGTAATTTTAATGAAATTACTTGACTCCTTCAAGCTAGGCGTGGGTTTTCACTAAGGCCTTCTTTTTGATCATTGTAAGTTGTTTTTAAGAGCCTCAAGTTATGCCTCTAGGCTTCATGGCACAATGGGGTGCACTTTTCACTATTCCTCCTAATTTTCAGTTACTATTCACCCCCTTTACTATTCCCTTAGAGACAACTTAAATATTTCCAAATTATTTCTAAATTCATCCTCTAGCTCCAAGTGAAGGCTCAAAAGGCACCAAGCAAGGCTCCAAAACCCCGGAATGGGTCCCCTATCCATACTGTTGACCTACGGGAACCCTAGTAATAGGTCAACCTCTTCTCAGATCTAAAATGCCTAGGGAAGGGACATTATAGGCAAATTTTTAGTGTTTGGTTAATTTTCGAAGTCTGAAGTTGGTGCTTCAACAACATTGGAGTTGGTGCTTCAGTTGGTTCGGAGTTGGTGCTTTGAAGGAGAGTTGGTGCTCACCCTAGAGTTGGTGCTTCAGTAGATCAAAGTTGGTGCTTCGAAGAGAGTTGGTATTGTCGATGGGTTGGTCTCACCTATGTAAATAGGGTTGGTGCCCTTTTAAGAAATAAAAGCAATATTTTGCCGTGGTTTTTTATCCGAAAGGGTTTTCCCCGAATTTTGGTGTTCATCTTGTTTATGGTGTTTAATGATGCTCTTAATGTTCCGATTTCTGATTTATATGATTTTTCTGGTTTTAAGTTCTTTAAGTTATGAAATTTTGATTCCCCCCTCCCCCTCCTTAGTATTTCTTGTGTGCTCTTCACCGTAGACACCCGTATACATGAAAATGATATGATCTTTACACTGGTTTCCCTGTTCTTCAATAATATTTAACTCCCATCAATCCTTGGAAGTATTGGTTCTATTTCCTTCCCACAAACTCAAAGCCCCATGATTTCATATTATGCCTTGCACTATAGCCCCATATGCATGTATCAATCAGAATGTCTCCAAGCGACTTTGTTTTATGAATATTGGCTTAGTCTAATAATAATCGATGGCAACCATGATAAATAACTCCAGAAACGTGTTAATCATATATTGAGGTGTCAACGATATCCAATTAATCCATTAACTCTAATATATATGCAGATATACACTACCGATTCTCTAGTCTCATAGACTGATATAAATCTCGAATACCTGACTGGGTTTTTTTCTAGCCAAGACTTTCATCATCTGAGAGGTATCGTTCTCAAATCTTCTTAACCAAATTCCAAACATCAATCAATTCTCCGTGATATCTATTCTGTCCGCCCAAAGCATTAAATCTCCCCAACATTCAAGTGCTCCAATTGATTTATTTAAAGCTTTATTAATTATTAATATAATTAATTAATCAAATAATTAATAAGTCTTCAAGAACAAATAAAAACTTATCTGAATATTTAATTAATTATTCCAAATGTCGATTTGGCCTTAAAAATGGGCACATTACAGTCCTCTTTCTTGGAGATTGCTTGTCCCAAGCAATCAAAACAACCATGACAATACCTAGGTCCGAAACAAACCTCAGAAACACTGCTTTGCCAATTTGTTGCACTATTCTGATATAATTATTATCAATCACCCTGTCTTGACACAACAATCTATGAAGCACTCCATCCATTAAACAAATTCTTGGATCCCATACTATAATAATCCTGTCATGGCACAACAACTTGTGAAGCATTTCATCCGTCAAACAAATTCCCGGATCCCACATCAATCTAGGACCTATACTACAAGTGGGAAGATAGATGTATCTCACCATAGGATCATCATTAACTCTTTGATATGCTGAAAACTCCTAACTCATCAATGCAAGACAACCACCCATCAATAATGAATGCACAGAAAACCAACGATCTTCGCACCTTGGTTCATACAATTGAAGCTCAACACTCTCATGTGTATACCAATCATAACCAAATGCCTCCAAGACATTCGTCTCAAGTCCTAGCATTAGGATAGCTATCTCCAACAACATCTCTATGATGTGGTTGTACTTAGTCACAAGTAGACTCATAAAGTTCCTCAACAATAGTTTGATCAACACTCCGATCTGAATCAGAAGTGGCCTTATCTAACCATGTATCCATAACACTTTGCACTAATTCAAAACATGTAGGCATACTTCTAACTGATTCCAACATGATTGATGTCTTCATCAAGCCCTGCCAATGACAAGTTCCATCAACCCAACTACCATCAAGTGAATAATATGAATTTCTTGATTCATACAAAGTTGATTGTTCTTCACGCTTGGCTGTCATAAGAGGCTTGTCCCATGCTCAACCTCTAAAACATCTTCCTCTTGCAGAAACTTAAGGTAAGCTTCCTGTTGTTGTCTTGCGGAGTCCAAGTGTTTGACTCGTTCTTTGTTTTGTTGTAGGTGCTGTCTTGCATGGGCAGCCACCAACTTAGCCTTCTTGGCTCATTGTATCCACTCTTCATTCATTCTTTCGAACTTCCTTACTTCTACCTTCTCCATGTCATCTTTGGAATCCTCAAATGCTTCTTCCTTGCTAGGTCTTTCCCATGTGATAAGAGGTGGTAATGTAGAAAATAAATCTTCTTCTTGACTGCCATGATATTCAAAATTCAGTTGCTCACAACTTAGACCTGGCATCACATACGTAAATGGAGATAGAAGGCTGCATTGAAAATCAAACCCTATAGTGCTTTCAGATTCCTCCACCCATGAGGATTTCTCTTCATCAACTGCTGGTTCAAAAGTCTGAAATCTGCATGTCTCTCCATCATATACAGCTGTCCCAAGGCTGAAGAAAATTTTGTCCCTTTCATTGGTGTCTTCTTGCATCCCTTTTCTTTCACAAGCAATTTGACCCTCATAACTCACAAGTTCATTCCTATGAAGCTCTTCAAACCCTTCATCAAATTGTTCAAGATCCACACCTCGCACATTGTCGTTTTTCTCTTGAGAGGTGGCTGCAACACACTTCTGATTTTCTGTTTTGTGCATTGAGTAATGAGCTCCACTCAACTGAAGGCAAAGATCAACAATCTCCCTATCTTTGTCTCTCACCAACTTGACAGCCATGTCTCTATCCCTGAGTAATTGCAAGTAATCATCTTTCATCAATTCCAATGCTTCTTTGATAGAATGCAAAAGTGTGTGAGTAATACCTGTTACCGATCCTTTTTGTCTCTCCTCAATTTGGGCTGTCCACATGAGGCCTTCAATGTGTTTATGTGTATTATCCATCCTTAACAACACTTTCTCTATCTTTTCTTCCTTTGCCATAAAGTGATCACCCAAATCTTCCAATACCAAAAGATTTTGTTCCCAATCATCGAAGTGACCTTGGCTGCCACGAACTATCGTCTCTGATTTATCTTCATATGTAGAAGGTTTGTCAACATTAGACTCAATCAACTCACTCGTGGATGTATTACAATCTTCAACCATGAATGATTGGACAGAGTTGTGATCGGACAAGGGCACATCTTTGGAATCCATACCTTTATTAGAACTATTAATATCAATGTTCATCTCCAAGCTAGTGCACTTTATGTCAAGGGGACTCATTTTTGCCTCTTTTGTAGAAGCCTCATGTGATTCTTCTTGTACGGATGATGATGGTACTTTAGAATCATTACAAAGCCTTTTCCTTGTGTTCTCATATACATCAACATGTTTCTCAAATTCCTCATAAAGATTTCTGCTAACTTCCCTTGTAGCTTCACTATCCTCTTCTTGTACAAATAGATCATGCGCTCCTGTACTTGTAGGTGTGGATGAGACTTTAGGAAGCTAGGATTCTCTTGACAATGAATCTGCAAGATGCTGCAAACCACGATTTAGCTTCTGATGTGTTTGCAGAAAATCATGATTCATCTTGTATTGTGAATGAGCCAGGTCTTTGAATAGTTTCTGCCAACTGGGCTTCTTTTCCTGAATTGGCGAGGCAGGAAGGAAAGTAGGTAACGATCTTCCATTTTGAATTCTAGCCATTGATGTAAGATGTAAGTAAAGCAAACTGGATTTTCCCTCAGGTTGGAAGGATAATGGCTCTGATACCACTATAGTAACCTTGACCCCGTAGATCAAGATTACTGTAATTGCCCAAGTTTGAAAACGATATTTTTCAAACTAATCTGGTTGTCTTTCTGATAAATACAAAATACAGTAACAATTGTCTTTCTGATATATGCAGAATACAATAACAAATATTTGCAATTTCCCAATTGTGTTCTTAGTATGATCATACAACCACTCTTATATATTTAGTATCTAGGCAAATAGACCATACATGTGAGCATCACATCAAATATGATAATTCATATGTTCAAAATAGAGTCTTACATTTGAACAATTATATTTTGTCTTGTATTTTAGATAATAAACATTCGGCCCATCCAGGCATATATATTGAGCATAATATAAGGCTTCAAGAAACCAGCAATGTAAACACTAAATTTTTTGTTTAGTAGACACCATAAGGAATAAAACATACCCCTAAGTTCCTGTCTAGAATATGAGCATAAGACACATCTTTGACCAACATATATAGGACAAACATTTTGTAGCTCCATAGGAAGTAATAGAATGAACTCGACAACACTTATGAAGATCCCGATACTTCAGATCGCTCCACTTCCCATGTCAGTTGTGTGCTTCCAATACTTTATGCAGCGTTCATAAACTTTCGAGAATAGACTTTCATCAATTCGGTCTCAGGAATAACGCCTCCATATAATGATTAATAGCATACGGTGATGGTTGAAGGTTCGACCAAATATATATATATATATATATAATAGTAAACATCAAGAAATTCAACGATCCTTACACAATATAGACCATCCAGTAATAATCTATCTTATATGATATACACCATCCAGGAAACAAAAATAACATACCCGTAGACCTTCATTCAGGAAACAGAGATATATGAGGAATGTTTCCAGTAAATAACAGTAAGACTGTGAACTTCATAATTTGTGGTTTACTCCAATGTTTGGAATATGTTTGGGATTATCCGTTTCTAAAGTTCTTTGATGCCAACAATCATTGTTGACACATTTAGCCCAATCCCACTATCAGATTTTGAAGACTCTTGAAGCATAACGTTGCCAGTAGTGATGTAAGAGACTTGTGTGAACGCCTACTCTGTAATGTACTCAACATCTCATATACACCCGTATACATGGTATACATGAAAACGATATGACCTTTACACTGGTTTTCTTGTTCTTCAATAATATTTAACTCCTGTCAATCCCTAGAAGTACTGGTTCTATTTCCTTCCTTCCCATGAACTCAATGCCCCACAATTTCCTATTATGCCTTGCGCTATAGCCCCGTATGCATGAATGAATCAGAATGTCTCCACGCGACTTTGTTTATGAATATTGGCTTAGTATAATAATAATCGATGGCAACCATGATAAATAACTCTAGAAACCCATTAATAATATATTGAGTTGCTGGCGATGATATCCAATTAATCCATCGACTCTAATATATATGCAAATATACACTACCGATTCTCTAGTCTCACAAACTGATATAAATCTCAAATACCTGACTTGGTTTTCGTCCAGTCAAGACTTTCATCATTTGAGAGGTGTCGTTCTCAGATCTTCTTAACCAAATTCCAAACGTCAATCAATTCTCCGTTATATCTATTCTGTACACCCAAAGCATTAAATCTCCCAACATTCAATTGCTCCAACTGATTTATTAAAAGCTAAGTTACCGAATTGGAGTCAAAATCAAAATCGGGTACGTGGGTACAGTACGTTGGTCCGACAAATTTTTTTGAGGGGTTGGGTACGGGTACATCCATACAAAAAAATATAAAAATAATAAATATATACATATTCCTTAATAATATAAAATATAATAATTGTATAATATATTAATAGTATAATAATATACAAATTTAGAAATTAATAACATTTTGAAACATATAAATTAATTATAATAATTAATGTGTGTTACATGTACAATTAATATTTTACTAAAATTAATAAAATTATAAAACAATGAAATATCAAAATTAATTTAAATTATATTAATTAAATTATTAATGTATTTATAATATAATTATTTTAGAAATTAATAAAACTTTGAACAATGAAATATATAATTTAATATAAATATATTATTTCTAAATTTATAATTTATGATTTGAAATTTCTAATAGTTAGTAATAACTAATATATAATAATAATATAATACATTTTGTCATTTATTGTTAATATATATATATATATATATTTGGTTGGTTATATATTATTATATATTAATATTAATACATATAAAGAAATTAATATAAATTATTTATTTATATGTATG
Source organism: Sequoiadendron giganteum (assembly GCA_007115665.2). Taxonomy (NCBI): domain Eukaryota; kingdom Viridiplantae; phylum Streptophyta; class Pinopsida; order Cupressales; family Cupressaceae; genus Sequoiadendron; species Sequoiadendron giganteum. The sequence continues at coordinate 47,914,227 of CM021104.1, forward strand.
ATTTAAATATATTTCAAATTTGAAATATAATATACAATTTAATAGATTTATTATTAATTAATTTATGTATATTAATATATAATTTATATTATAATGTAATATTTAAATTTTTTAGTTTTAATCAATAAATTAAAATATTAAAATATTTGAACTGAAACCTAGGTTTAAAAATGCAGAAAAAGAAACAAATGCCTTTTCTGTTCGTCGCGTCTTCTGCTCTACCTGTCACACCCTAGTCTCTTCCTTCATGACGTGGAATGCAAAAATGATCCATCGCACTGTTCTGTCTTTTTTCCCTCCCTTTCTTTTGTGCCCCTAATCGCACTGACATCGACGACGGAGGGAAAAAACGATGAGGAGAATGACACTCAGAATCAATCCAGATTTGCCGCATCATGTTTAAAAACGGCCGGAATCGAAACACCATTCATGGAATCATTTCTGTAGGAAAAAAATCGAACCCTGTATGTACCAAGAGCAATTCGATTCTGATTCTGCTTCTGATTTTGGTACGTTTCGAATCCAAAATTGTAGGGGAAATGGAGTGATTCGGCTACTTAGATTAAAAGCTTTATTATTTATTAATATTATTAATTAATCAAATAATTAATAAGTCTTCAAGAACAAAAAAAGACTTATTTTAATATTTAATTAATTATTCCAAATTTTGATTTGGCCTTAAAAATGGAGACATCACATAATTACTAAATTATCAACTAAAATCACTAAATTTAAAAAAGAAGCTGTTATGAAGGGCCAAAGCTTACCTTGATGCTTGAAGAATGTGTTGATTAGGGTGGATTGATGATTCAATTAAGTCTTTGCACACGCTCTTCTCTTGCTCTTACTCTCACTATTCGTAATGCTCTCACTTGAAATCTTTCTCACTCTTACAACTTCTTGTTGAAACTTGGGAGTGATTTGGAATAAGGCTTAGATGCCCATTTATAAGTTTGTTTTGTAAGTGCTTAGTTTTTGGATTAGGCCTATAGGCCATTAGTGTTAGGGTTTGTGAAATGCAAATTGAAAACAATTTTTATTTATTTTTTAAATATTGACCTTTTCACTTATTTTTTTGTGAGGGTTGCCTGCAGGTCCAAGTGTGTTTAGGAGACTCCCAAGAGTCCTTTGGACATCTTGGAGCCTGAAAGGTGTCCTCAAACCAAGGGGATATCAATGTCCCTGGGTGCGTGGCAGCAGTGCTGGGATGTTAGGTAGTAATTTCCCTTGCGTCCCCAAAATCTACCCATCCTGGAAACATGGATGGGGGGTATATATCCCTGTGGAATAAGGCTATACACACAATATTTTGGCTTTGGTGTGACATGCTTATTTGCTTATTTATATTTTTTCAGTGCTGCATGTATAATGCAATTTGTATGCTAGATTTATACAAACAATATTTTGGCTTCGGTGTGATATGCTTATTTGCTTATTTATATTTTTTCAGTGCTGCATGTATAATGCAATTTGTATGCTAGATTTTGTTCTTTTATTCACTAATGATTCATGGCAGGTGAACTTAAGCAGTTTGAGAAAATAGATGCATTATTCAAGCAATATGCAGGGGAGGAATCAACTGATGTGATAGGGTAAGAGTTCTCTACTATTTGCTAATAGAGACAGGCCTATCTCTCCTACCATATTCATAGTTTAAAGATTAGAAAAAGACATGCTTCTGGTGTCCCTGTATTGAAATTACGTAGCTGGATTTTAGCAATATGCTCTTATTTTAGTTTTGCATACTAGTGGTTATCAGTCTTCTTGAGTTTACTTTTGTACAGTTCCCCTCACACAAGAAACCTTTAAATTGCGAACATGCATGAAATTACTTACATCTTAGTAACTGACGCCAACCACCTCTGAATTTCAAAAGAAAATACTTTGTTTTGACCATTCACGTGCTAATTTCCGCTACCTGCATCTGGAACAAAATATTTTACACATCAATTTATTTGGGAGCCAATAGCTTGCCTCCAACTGAATGATTTCCTAATGAAAAGCTGCTGAGTTGATTATCTCTAGCATGGTTTTGTCTCAAATTTGGAACATATGAAGCAACTCTTGGCAAACATATAAAGGTCTGGGCTACGTTACCAGGTTCTCCTATTTTGGATTTCGTTGCTGAACTGAACGAGAGTCAGAGTGAGACTGGCATCCGGAGCATGGATGGGGTAGCCAGGACATGGCCCTGCCTTCCCAGGCAGACACACCCATAGGTACCTGGGGCAGCAGGGCTGTGCTCTGTCTGAATCTTGCGGGACTTTTTCTAGAGAAAATGCCAAGTAAAAAATGGGCAAAACAACAGTCCATTTGCTGCAGCTGTGTCAATTGTCAGCTGCAATGCAATGAAGCCTTTCTCTGTTGCTGCCATAACAATACCTACCATTAAATATTTAATTCGAATGACAAACAACAACCATATGAGGAATGCCACAAATGATTTTCATTGTGGTGGTTGAGCTTTATTGGAAAAGGCCCATTGGTTGGGCTTCCGGAGTTGATGTTCTGGTTAAGAAAGAGAGCATTGGAGTGCCCTAAAAAACAACTAGACGGATATATGGCCTTCTATCCTGCTTATGCTCACTTCTAATAATCTAGATCTCCTTCTTAGTCACTCTGAAAAAGGTTTTTATATAAAGAATATAACTATTATATATTTAATAGTAATTAAGTTAAAAAATAAAAACATTTATTAAATTATTATTATATATATTTATATAATTTATTATTTATTTTTAATAGATGTATAAATACATAATTCATCATAGATATAATATTATGAATTATAGAATATAAATAATGTATTAAAATACCCATAATTTACAAATAAATATGTATACATATACATATCTATATATAGATATACATCCCTTTAACAGAATTGGCAATTTAGGGTTTGGAGTTATCTAGCATCAATCTTCCTGCCATAACTAGATGAATTTTGTTCAATCCAAATTGCTTATAAGACCAAACATTACAATTAGTTTTAGGTTAAGACAAGGTGTCATAGGGTTATTGTTAAATGTTACATCCCAACACTTGAAGAACAAGTCTGCCTGATAAGGATTCAAGGTCTCCTATTCCACCCCACCCGTCTTCATTCCTTTAAAAACTAGTTGAATTCACTTCGGTTGAACTAAGTTAGAACTTAGAACTAAATTTTGGCTCATGATGTCATTAAGAAAATTGGAGGCTTATACTGTTGGACGACTTCTTAAATGTTGATTATTTTTTAGTTCTAGACTTTAGTTGAATATCTCAGTTTAATATCATTGAAGAAGAAAATTCCTTTTTTCTATAGTATATAGATTTTGAGAAGTGAAGAGGTCATAAGTTTACATTTAGTGGCATGGATACTGTTATTTTCTGATTCTTGTGAGTCATCTAAACTTCAAAATGGCAAGAAGCCCTGAGCAAGGGGTGAGTTTGCGTTGATTTTTTCTTTATTATTAGTTAAACTTATCATTTTATGATTCTTGGAATGATCTGACATTTGTCATGGTGAACAGTCCTCAAGAAATAGAGAGATTATGCATGGATCTTGGAGTTGAGATACTGGATGTTAGAGTGCTTATCCTTGCATGGTAAGTCAAATGGATTTGGATTTAAGCATTCTTAAAACTGTATCTGGCATCTCGATTCTGATATACCAAAAATCTATTTCAGGAAGATGAAAGCTGCAAATCAGGCATATTTTACATTGGTATGTTGTTTAATTTAATTAAAATGAAATTTCCATGAACATTTGTCAACTGTGGTTTGTCTTTTGCAAAGATTTTTTGATATTTCTTCTTTGGTTGTTGTCTGTGCTACAGGAAGAGTGGCGCAGAGGCTTCAAAGAACTGAATGTTGATAGCATTGGAAAGTTGAGAGAGGTGCTCGCTGCCTTAGATCCAGAGGTATAGGAATGTACAAACCTTTTAAGAATGTCAAATATGTGAATGAGATTATGAAGTCATGAACATATGCACACGTTGAATCTCACATATTTTTAAGTGGATAAAGGTCTGTCTGATGTTTACTGTATGTGGATGTGGCTTAGTTCATGGAACTCCAAAGCTTCCAGGACTTCTTTGATTACTCATTTCAATACTCTTTGACAGATATGTGCTTTGCAAACTTTTGAATATCCAGTCTTATCCAAATCTTGAGGATGTATTAGTTTTTGTTACTTTTTCCTTACATGTTTTCAGGTACAGAGGAAAGGCAAAATGTTTTAGACATGGAAAGTGCTTGTCAGTTGCTGAAGCTGGTGTTATGGAAGCGTTATCTTCCTCAGGTTGAATCTTTGCTGCAATTTCTAAAGGTGTGCTTATTTTCTAACAAACCCTTGGCCTATTCTTTTTAGTTCCAAACACACACAGACACCTCAGAAAAGGAAGCCTGCAATCAACCTTACTGTTTTCATATGCTGGATCCATTGCAACAAATTTGTTATAGAATGGAAAGCTATTTTCATACTTGCAAGTTTTACTCAATTCAATCATTTTGTGAAAATCTTGATCCTGCTCTATTGTTTGGAAGAATTTGCCTATGGGGTTTTAGTTGCTGCTGTTTGTTGAACTAATGCTTATGGATGTTTTGGTTTTTGACAAGGGTATATCGTAGTTGTTTCCCTTACTTCAAACAAGAAATTGGAACCTCACAACGCTCATAGCATTGCATAAATCTTAAGCTTTTAGTAGCAATTATAAAAGATGACAATCCACTTGCAATTGAAGTCTCATGGCTGAAGAAAAATTCTCTAACATGATTAAGAATTTTAAAGTTTGAAGGGAAAGCAGCTAAATCTCCTGCTTTTAAAGTTCCAACATTTCGTATATAAAAGATTGTTGTCTATGGTTTTATTTTCCATTGAGGGAAACATTTAACTTGAGAAAAATGCCAAATTAGGTGTGCATCACCATTTTCTTGGAGCACTACAATGATTCTGAGATACCTCTTTCGATATTTTGGAATTTCTAGTTTCTTGATAACAAGGTGCTTGTTTTTTGGTGCTGTTTTCCTATGGAAGTTTCTTCATGTTTTCAGGATCAGAAGGAGTACAGGGGTATAAATCTTGACCAATGGGGTTCCTTTTTACCATTTTTTCAACAGGTATTGATCATATTTATAATGGTCTATTTTTCCCTTTGGTTAAATGCCAGCCTACAATCTTTTGTTCTGTAGAGAAATATGATGATTGTTAATTTCGTTATTTGTTTTATTACAGATCAATTATCCAAACTTTGAGAATTACGATCCAGCTTTTGGTTGGCCTTCGGTTTTGGACAATTATGTTGAATGGGCACAAAAAAAGCAAAATTGAGACAAACTTTTGTTGATATGGAGAAGCGCCTAATGCTATTATTTCTGAAATTCTAATAGACAATGATAACAAATAGGGATATAATTTTTCTTGAATTTCTGTCAGTAGACGTTTGCATTTTCTTCTATTTGTTTGTTAATATCTTGTGAGGTTCTCACTATATCGGGACTAACAATTTTGGGATGATAATGTGTAGTGGAAATTAAATTCAAAATTGGAGAGAGAAGATCGCTGTTTGATGATTTGTTTTCAGTCTGAATTCTTTTGGTCTTTTGTAAAGAATATCTGTGTGGTTATGTACATATGACAATAAGACTATATTTGATTCTTGATATCCTTTTTGTACTGTTTCAATTCACTGAATGCTTGATATCTTTAAAACTCATGTGTGGACATTGAAAAGACATATATCACTTGATATTCCATGCCATCTGCAAAGATATAGGGTGTAATTATTGAGTTCTTCACATGAATTCATATGTTAATGTTAAATGACATGTAATTTACATGTCTTAGACTCTTGTATAAAAAATGCAAGGTCTTTAACTGTAGCTTCTTTTGTTCTTTTCTCTGCGATTCAAGTTTGTGTACTGTGTTAGTATCAATCCTAGCAACAATGCATTCTATGATGAGAATCTGGGAATAGATTTAATTTTAGTGGGCAATTCATTGTTTGATTGGCAACATTTTGTGTGACTGCAAATTTAGGCCTAATATTGGAAGCTCTGAAGAGTACATTTTTAATACGTTATATTACTCTAAAAATTGAAGCATCTTTCGTGTCTGTATTGGATGGCAATATAACTGAGCATCTTGGAAAATCCAAAAAAAATTATTTTCATGCTTCGGTTACAGTAATGAACATAAATAAATGTGGTCGTCTTGATACTTGAATTATTTATTAAATGAGAACTCTGATAAAATAAAACACCTTTAAATAATATTAATATAATCACATGGATGGTAAATTCGTTAATGTGGTGCACTAAAAGTTTTAAATTTATAATAGAACAGATAACAAAGCTACTTTGGTAGTTATTATATTATATTTATATTTATATGATATAATATAATATAATGTATTAGTATATAATATACAATAATGGGATGTAATATATTTTATTATTATTATATTATATTATTATCCATTATAATATAATGTATATAATATATCATATACCATAATGATATAATATAATATATAATATATTTTTTAGTATATTGTAATATACTAGTACATTATATAATAAATAGTAAAAAATCTTATTTACTATATAATGTATTATATTTACTATATTATATTGTAATAACTATAATATAGTATATTATACTATTATTACTATATTTACTATATTACATTATATTATATTATCCATTATAATATAATGTATCATAACTTATAATATAATATTGTATAATATAGAAAATATAATACATTATATTATATAGTAAATTTATTACATTATATTATATAGTAAATATAGATACATATTTTTTGATATGTAAGAAAGGTATATATTGATTTGTAAAAGATATTACATACATGTGTTGTGCAATTATGCCAAAATTGCAAAGCATTGTTCTAGTGAACCGATCACCATTAGTCATGCATCTCCCAGGATTTGTATGCAAAATGCCCAAAGAATCACCAAAATTGGCAAATTGAGCCATCAAAATTTACATTAAAACCCTATACCCCTTATATTGGAATAGCAAAAGAGAAGAAAAAAGACCAGTACCAAAACGACAATCAACAACTAGAAGCATTCATAGACATAGAAGAGATGAACACTAGGGGCCTATCCAAAACCCTCTGTAATTACAGAGGACAATGAACAACATGTTTTAACTATAACCACTAGCCACCAATCTTAAACCTCCAAACCATCGCCTAAAAACCATTCATGTTTGCAAATTGATCAAACGTAGGGACCCAGTCATAATTGTTCACAGGCTCTAGCATCAACACCTTCTTGAGGAAGCTTACCCCATATGTCGCCAATTGTCGGTGCTTGACTAGCACCATTCCTTTTAGTTCCAGCAACAAGCGATAGACTTTAACGGCTTCGCTAGGTACTTTCATCAACAAAAGATCACATGGCCGAGGTAAACTAGAACTTGGAAAAATCGTGTGCAAGATCTCGTCCAGCCCACCCAACATCACCTCCTTGAAGAGTTTGCAGGCTATCGCCTTTGCCTTCGCTTTTGGTGTTCGAAAATCTAGATTAAAGGCAAGGAACCGAGAGACAATGTGGGTATCTACCCGAACAGTCTAATGGTTCGACAAATGCCCCTTGCCCATAATCATTTTGACCACCACCACCGTGTGAAGATCAATCTTGAGCATTATTTGCTTTAACCATTGGTTGGTTATCGCCTTGAAAGTTGTCTATTGAGCCTTGCTATCTAGTTGGATAGGAGTGTCAAGCCCCAATCAAACGAGCATTTTTGTAGACATCTCCACAATGAACTTAGATCATTCCACCATTATCTCAACTAGAGTGCAGTGTGAGAAAATGAAAACAAGCTTTGCAAAACTCGTACCACCCTTCGTTATTTATGAATCTTGATCCACCAAAGCCCACCACACTTACAACGTTGTGCAAAAGCATGTGTTCCACCCAAAATTTGTTGATCAACTACCACACAGATGCTAGCATACATGATGAAGAGTCATGGAACACCAATGAGGAGGTACATGGTATCCAAACTAATCAATCGTAGATTTTCCATTTAATGCCCATGAGAACGTCGATGGAAATGGCATGCAAAACTAAAGGCCTTCATTAAGCATCATGTCACTCAGCCACGTCAACACTAGTTAGCCCAACTTGTTTGGTCATTATTGCCAAAACGCCACCCTATGAGGAGACTCCCAACCAACCTACACGAAATGCCAAAGTGGCATTCCAAATATTAACGCCACCTTGTCCTATAGAAACCCAACCTTTTCACAAAGAATATGTGGAAAGATGCCCATCCAACCACCCATGTATTCTTTTATATAATAAATATATTACATTATATTATATAGCAAATGCATTATATAGCAAATATATAATAAATATAGTAAATAAATAATAAATAATATATATTATAATTATATTTACTATATAATATAATGTATTAATATATTATAATATACTAAATATATTAATATATAGTAAATATATTATATATCATATTATATCATTATAGTATATATTATATTATATCATTATAGTATATATTATATTATAAATTATGACACTATATTATAATGAATAGTAACATAATAAAATAATAAATAATATATTATATTATATTTATAATATAATATATATTAATATATTATAGTATATATATTCATCTAATATAACTATATATAATAAATATAATATATGTTAATAAATTATAGTATATATATATTTATATAATATAATAATCTATAATATAATATATTTATATTTATATAATGTATATATATATATATCATATTATATTATATAAATATAAATATAATATAATATATATTTATATTATATAATACAATATGATATATAATAATATTTTTTAATCGAAACTTTTATCATACAAATATATATTATTTATTATTATATTATATTATACAATATAATAAGTTTAGTTCTAAATAATACAACATATATAATATAAATTTAAAAATGTCGGTTTTTGAACTACTAAGTTTGTGACAAGATCTTTTATAGACTTCGATTTTTTTCCAAAAGCATAACCATTGCCAACTAAGTGTAAACAAGACCAATGAGAAGACCCACAAATTTCTTTCTTGATAGGTGCTCCCCCTTTTCCCTTTTCATGACATTTACAAGAAAAAATAGAATTATTGATAATAGGTGAACGCACGACAAATTTAAAATCGAACTTAAACGACACGCACTAAACATTGACTATTTAGATGGTCGGACCATTTTGAACCCTCTTAACCCGAATCATTTCAGTTTCCATAGCATTTCACGTTTTTGTTTTGATTTCTGTCGTTACCGTTCTCGTAACATTCCATAGCATTTCATGTTTTTGTTTTTGTTTAATTGGCTTTGTTTCCCGCGTTAAAATCTCATGCACTATTTCAAACTTTGTTCGCACATTAAGGGTTGTTTAATCCCACACAATATTTAGGTGGTTGAACACCAGTTGCCCTACGGGGGAGTCCAATCTAAGGCGCTATGAAGATGAGGTTTGTGTTAGACACTAAACTAGTTGAGCCTCAAGTGATGGCTATCTGTCAACTGTGGAACTCAATTCACAATATGGTCAGCTAAAATGTAAACGATAAGCATGGGATGGCCGCTAACGTAATAAAATTATATAAAAAATCAATTTGCAATACGAAAGAGGTATCAATGGTTTCAATACTTATATGCACACCTAATATGGCATTTTTAACTATCAATGGTTATCGATGGTTACCAATGGTTTAAAGAGTTATCAATGGTTTCAATACTTGAATGTTGCATACTTGTAAAATGTAAATATTATTTTGGATCTTGTATTTTGTTTATTTGATTTTAGTTATTATTTCTATTTCAGCTATTCCATTTGATTGTGGGATGATTCTAGCTTGCTTTAACTTATTTCTTGGCATTATAGCTAGTTGTCCCTAGGTTTCAAATAATTTCATTGATTAATAGGACTTATTGCAAGCCAACTAAATGGTATCTTATTGTAGTAATGTTCTAAGCATTGTAACTTAAGATTTTTCCCTTACGAAATAAAAAATTAAGAATTGGTAAACCATGATCTTTTCAAAATTTGATATGATTTTGGATTAATTCGTTAAAGTTTAGAGATAATTATATATTAGATTAATCCCATAAATTTTGGAGAGGATTATGTAAGTTTTGGCACATTTCTAACAACACTAAGGTATTTTCTCCATTTGATTATATCAATTAATATGGATGGTTAATCAAATGAAACTATTTATTGATATTTTAGTAATATATACAAATGGTACTGTCAAACCCAAATGATGAACTTCATTGCTTACATATTAAGAATGAAAATGTAGAAGAACAAATAAAATGCGAATAAAGAAAAAATGTGATAAAAGCTATCAAAGAAAAAGAGAGTGAAAATTGAGTAAGAATTTTGAGCACGACTCAAGCATCTTTATTGTGGCTATGGATGCATAGCTGGAAATATAGAAATGCCTTAATAGGAATAGTGATGATTTCATCAAGGCTATCAATGTTTGGCTAACAATGGAGTAATATCAAAGAATATGATAACATGTCCACTAGCATAAAATTTTACACCTAGTAGACACGTGTTTGCTTGTGTATGAGCTAGTTTGATATATAGTTAGAATAGTTAGTTTCCTTGATTAAAAAGGATATGATGGCCATATATTATCCCCTTGGTTCTATTCTATTTATCTCTATTAATTCAATCCATAATAAAAAAATTCATCATGCTAATTGTTAATTTATATTCTCTTTAGTAGAATCACTTATCCTTGAGTTCTATGAGAATTACCTAATAAAGTCACCATTTATTCTTTCTCTTGCAAGATCTTACCTAATTTTGAGTGGAATCAAGGAACCACTATTTATAACCCCTTATTTTCTTGTGTTTGTGTGTTAGTCTTAGAGGGAGGACCCTTATTTTGTGTTTGCCAGTTGGTCCTCATCCTTCACTTGGACCATCATTGACAATCACTAAAATGTTCTTCAAAGGGCCTTGTTTGTCAATTTGTGCTTTGGCTTGTGTTTTATCTCTCTCTTAGCCTTTATTTCTTGTCTAGGAGTTAAAAATTTAATGTGTGATGACTTAGGAGGGTTAATCTATAGCTCTAAGCATTGTGGGATTCCCATGCAATTTTTTGTTTTAAATTCTTTCTATTTTTCCTCCTATCACCTTCATAAAATTTCAAACTATCTGACCAGCTAATCCATTTGTAGAATTGCATAAAAAATATACACTTTGTATCTTTATGAAGCCTTCCTTGATAGATTTTTCATGTTCTCTTACACCTTGTATCCCATGCTTGTAATCCTACTTCAAAAATCCACACCCCATTTCTCCTTGAAGCACTCCTTAGTAAGATTTCCATGTCTTACACATTCAATCACATTCTTGCTTTCCCACCTACAAAATGTATACCTCATTTCTCTATGAATCCTTCGTTATTTGACTTTTAATCTCCTCTTACACACCGTGTCTTGTACATGTAGCCTCACATCAAACCTCTATGCCTTTTGTCCAATTACTAACCTCTTATTTCCATGTATAAGTTATGGTCTTGACCTATACTTTAGCCCTCTACCTTTACCTTCTTGTGCATGTGGACTTGCCTTTTACCCACACATGTTGCTATTGGACTTCCTATCCTCTATCCTTGCACCTCCTAAAATTTTGAGACCTTTTTGAGAAAACCCTTTGACCTCTTCTTGCCCATTGTATTTCACCATTACACTTTTTCCTTGGACCCTCATGTTAGTTGTGAGGCTATAAGAAAACCTTTAAAATTATATACAAACCTCAAGCCCTTGACCTCTTATATGTGTGACCTTGTTTCTATGAAAACTTGAGTTCAGACATGAACATTTATTTATAATATACTATGAATGATTATTTTCTTAAACAATAGAATATACTATGAGTAGTATTAGTATTTTTCTTCATGTTTTCTCTAAAAGATTGTATATTATCATTTGAAAATAATAATTTAGAAATATATTAATTAAATTGTCTCTCCATAATCATATAGTATCATATTTATTGAATAATTGAGAGAAAAAATATATTTATCATTATTTCTAATATTTAAAAAATAAAAAATATAATTAAATTGTATAATTTTTTAATAATTAAAATTAATCATAAGATTAGAAAATCCCCAATATTTTATTTTTATTTAATAAAACTTACTTTAAAAAATAAAATATTGGGGATTTTCTAATCAATTATTGATTAATTCTAACTATTAAAAAATTTAATTATATATTTTTATTTTTTTAAATATTAGAAATAATGAAATATACTTTTTGTCTCACACTTCTTCAATAAATATGATACTATATGATTATACAAAGATAATTTAATTAATATATTTTTAAACTATTATTTTCAAGTGATATTATACAATCTTTTAGGGAAAACATGAAGAAAAATACTAACAAATCTTCATATTTAAAGTATCTAGGTTAATTAAATAAATAATTTTAATTAAGTATTAATTAATTTAGATAATAGAGTTCAGATTGTGAGCTAAAATAAATATTAAGTCAAATACAAATATTGAAATAATTGTACTTAGCTCAAAATTTGATGATGTAAGAATGTTATGACAATTGTCAATAGTTGATTTGCGAACACTCTAGAATATTAATTTTGATTTGAACAAAGATATTAGACACTATGAATCAATTATTATCCTTATTGGATAAGTTGAATACAAAATTGATCTTTGTGTAAGTGGTCCTAAACTCGTGTGCAAACCTAATTTAAGATTTGCATATATAATCTAGAGGAATATACACTAGATTGGAATTTAGTTTGTCTCAATATTTACTATCTAAATGTGCATAAGAACTAGTGGTGTTTATAAAACCTTTGAGTTTTTAATCGTAAGGGTTAATTTCTCCTCATTCAAATCCCCAATAGACCATATTTCATCTATAAGTGAAAGGATAAAGGACAATAGAAAAAATGTTCATTATTCCTCAATGATGTGCTTTAATGTAAATGTTGCTAGATTATTTTCATCCTCCAAAATGTAAGACATGATATGTGCTCAATAAATATGCTCTTAGATATCTTAATGATCTCCAACATGATTTTTGAGTGAGTGAATGAGAGTTCTTAATAAAAATAACTCAGTCCAAGAATAAACATAAAGTTGTCTTAAGTTAGCTCACAATAAGTAGTGTAAAGTTTGACAAAGACCTAAAACTTTTTTTTTGAGATTAAATTTGTGACCACATAAGTGACCTAGGTTGATTCTATATTTATTTATTTAATCCAAGGTGATGAACAATAATTTTAAGGATTGTCATGAAGTTTTGGGATCAATTATGGAAGGGATTGAGATATGAGATATTGTGAACTAATTTTGTAAATAAATATACTAATTATAAACTAATAATTATATTTACAACACTCTAATAAAAATAGACCTAAAATATTAAAGTAAAAAGATGTGATTATGAAATTATCACCATGTTACAATATAATATTAAGACAAAAATATTACTTACTAAATAATAAATTTAGAGGTTAGATATTCAACACTATAAAAGATATATAGAAAGAAAAATATTCTTTAAAATATCATAAAAATTCTTAAATATCATCGTATTGATTAATGAATTTTGAATATAAATTATTGTTTGACTTATCTAAAAGACCATCATTATGACTCATAATGCAATCTAAATAGTCCACTCATAAAAGATTATATAATTTTTAACTTTAATGAGCTATTGTATTGCACTTTTTGAAAATAAAGTGTATTAATTAAATCAAAGTGCACCACCAAAAATGCCTCTCTTACTTATAAGAATTATTCTTTAAGGTACTAGATATAAATTCTTAGACTTGATTTTTATTAACAATGTCATTTACCTCACATTTTGACTATCATTATGAATCATCATGTAATCTAAATAGCACCCTCATGAAAGGTGATTATATTAAGTAAATGTAAGTGGGACATAAAATTATATTTTTTATATAAATTTCTCTATAAAAATGAACATAAGAGAATATATAGTATAAATTATATTATGTCATATGTTTCTTAAAGAATAATGTTCTACATTTGAAATGATGTCAAACTCCTAATTAACTATAAAATGAAGCTTTTATTTTTTAAAGTATGTTCAATGTTTTTAAGGAATAGGTACAAATTTTTGACATTTGTATTTCAATATATGGAAATACTTATTTTTCTATTGTATTTTTTAAATTTATGGTTATCATAGAAATTAGATGGATTTTGAAGTTGAAAAAATTGAAAAGGATATTTTGAAGCACATACTTAGCTATGAAAATGTGTCTTAAACTATATAAAATTTGTAGATACATGTAACTTGTCGATATTTATATTTTTCAATGATAATTTTTAGTTCTTGTCATGGAACTATAGAGAGGAAGGCCAAATTATAAATAGTTATTAAAATTGTTTATTTCAGCCAATCAAAATTGATAGTTTTATTTTCATTCATTATATTTTAATTTTTTCTAAAGTAAAATGCATGATTTTAAACTTTTATAATTTTTAAAATCATTTTTCTCAAATATCACTATTTGTGGAATTGAGCATAATATTTGTGTTTTGCAATTTTATTGACCTTTTTTACCATAATTTTAAAATGGTTACAAATGGTTATTTTAAAACCTATATTGGATAAAAGATAAGTGAAAAATTAATTTCAAAAAATAATTAAGAGCATATTTATTCCTAATAATTTGAAACATTAAACTATTTTAGGTTAGTTATTTATATGACCACCATTCAATAATAAAGTATATTAATGTTGAAGATTTTTAAAATTTATTTTAAGACAATAATTATTAAAATGTCCATAAAATATACAATCTTTTAATATGTTATTTTAAATTATTGTTTTAATTTTTAATCTTGACAAATAAATACAATTAAATTATACATAAAATGTAAAACCTAAATCATTATGTATTTTTTATTTATTCTAAAATCTTTCTCTAATATAAATATTTCTAAAGTGTTTTTTGCTAAAATATTATCCAAATATATTATAATTTTTTTGATAAAATATTAAAATTGAATAAATTATCATTTTGAACATTTACTTTTAAATTATTATTTTAATCACACAATATAAATATCATTAAATTATTAACAAAATATACAATGTAAACCACTATTTTTCAATTGCCTATAAAATATACAACCTAAACATTTATTCTTTATAATATCATTTTCATAAAAATATACCAAAAATCATTTTCATAAACATTATAGTGTTTGCATTCTAAACATATTGTTATTACATAAATACATATAATATCTTTTTAATATTCTAATTTATCTCTTAAATATCTTAAATATTTTTTACCTTATTAGTTACACAGTGATTTTAAAATTTATATTGGGTAAAAGATAACCAAAGAAAAATGCTCCCAGCATTATGAAATAAGGTTTTTACCAGAACATGGTGTTAAAGTGTTCTTGATGTCAAAGAGCCAAAGGATATTTATTTTGAGCAAGTAGGTGATATGGAAAGAAAGTGTTGAATATAAAGTTTTGTAAAAATCAATTATTTACAAAACTCATTATAATTAAACATCATCAATTATTTTGTTTTTGAGCAGTTCAATTTGCCCAGATTTAAGAGTTTAAAACACCTTTCTCGTGTTGTGATATCAACTATGAAAGTCACTCACTAAGGTTGAAGCGTTTAGAATTTTTGAAGTTAAATGGCACATTTTAAGAATTTTATATATAAATTTAAGATAAAATAGATATAATTATTGAATATTGATTATAATATATAGTTTTAATGTTATTTTAGATATTAAATATTTTTTATTTTAACAAATATTTAAACTTTTATATATTTTTATTTTTACATTAAATTATTATATAGTAAGTTTTAGTGTAGGCATGATGTACAATTATGCTATCTATATTAAGGAGTAGTTTGAAAATATTTGTTTTCTCACCAAAGACAAGAAAATAGAAAAGAAACAAATACTGCAACTAAGGTGCTTTCTTGTCTTGTAAACCTTATTATGTGAATTGTATTTTATTTCTTGTAAACATTATTCTATAAATTATATTTTATTGCAGAAGTATTCTATTTTGTTTTATTATGTAATAACTTCTTTACATGACATAACCTCAACTTAAATAATATTATAATGTAGGCTTACATTAAAGACAATAGTAACAATCTAAGGTTAGGAAGTTAAAGAAAACCATTACAATCTAAGGTTAGCAAATAAGTAGGATTCCTTGTAATGAGAGCTAAAATTTTAGTTTATCTATTTTTCTATAAATTCTCATGGATTTAAACTCTACTCCATGGATTACTAGGTAACTTGCTTGCAAATAGTAAAATTGCTACAACTTCTCCTAATCTAGATTAATTAGCTTCTTGAGTTAGTTGTTACTATACAAACTAAACAAGTTAATATTTTCTCTTAAACTATGAAGAGCTTAAACTTTGGCAAAGGAGCTTCACATATGAACCTACTTAGTGTAATTTGCATTTGCATTGATAAATAGTAGGGCTGAAAAACCTTGCTTTGGTACTGCTAATAAGAAATAAGGAAGAGGGTTTCTCCAATAACACACAAAAGATTTATTTTATTCTTCTTTACAAGCTTGGTTTGAAATATTTAAAGATTTTAATAGTTGTGGTTTTTTCTCTATCACAACCTTTTCAAATTTAAGCTACTTGATTGCACATTTTCCATTTTTAGCTAAAAAGTTGTAACATGTGTGTTTATTGAGAATAAATGGAAAGTTTTGCATCATTTATGTTTTTCTTTGTGGTGCTTAAATTATGTTTTTCATTACATATTTCTTATGGTTCTAAAGCTCTCTTAGGTTTGAATGGTTGTTCACGAGCAATGTACCAACAATAAACTACTAATTCTTTTCCATACCATATATTTTATTTGAATTATTCTTAGTTTGTTGTCTTGAGTGCTATCATATCATTTCTTTGACAAAGTTTTATAAGGTTTAATATGATAATTATACCTGTGATGGCTATAATTCTTGGAAGGTTGTCACTATTGTCATGGACTATTCACTATTCATTAATAACAACTCCTGAGTGTTATGTTTACCTCATGACTAACCATCTAATCTCATTGATATTCCTTATATATATGATGACTATTTTGACATGATTAGGGTTTATTTTAGGCTATCCTTAATCAACGCTTGCCACAACAAAGTATCATTCTGTAGATTAACACTTTTCTAAAATGCCCTATGTGAAAAATGATAGTCATATCTTCCAACTGTTGTTATGTCTCCCTTGACCTTGATCCTTGTCAATGTCTTTAAGCTCATAAACAACATATACACTATAATTTGGTTTTCCATGCCACTATCATAACATATATATTGTAGACTATAATTTCATGAAACATGACCCACTATCATTTGGAGATTTCAGTCTGCTTTGTCATGTGTCACTTAGCCTTCACTTTTGATTATGAGTATCATGGATTGTGCATCAAATTCATCAAGCATTGTGTTTCTTGTGAATTTCACTTGATGACTATAACATTATTTTTTACTGCCATTTATGTCTTCTTGAATATGTGGATTATCATTCTTATTGTTCACCTATCTTCTATGCAGAGTCTAGATGCAAATTTTGGACTATACACCATTCATCCTTATAGAACTATGTCTTCTAAGTGATTGTGTCTTACTTATGGACCGTGGTCTCTTTTTCCATGATTGTCATTTATTGATTACCATATTTCATGGAACTTCCTCTTTCATTTGGGCATCTACAAGTCATGTCATGTCTTACACAGGTAGATTATTTGCAAACAAACATTGCCATTATGAATATCACTTTGTAACTATCATTTTTTTAGAAGATTTATTAGCACAATCCTCTCATTGTTGATTATTCTATATAACACTGTGAACCCTAATCCTAGACCTACACAAACACAATAAATAAACACATGGTTAGATTCATATGCAAGTAAGAATCAAGATTCCCCATGAAATCCATTTACAATGCTCAAAATAGAAAGAAAAATGAAGAACAAGACAAGAAAGCAAATCAAATCCTATTTAAGAATGCAAATCCTCAATCCCATGGGAGAATTGGTGCCAATTATGTGTATAAATTGGCCCTTTCCCAACTCCTATGATGCAATGTTGATGAGTGATGCACTTTGATGAAGATTCAATTGAGCTCCATGATGAAAAACCTGCATAACCTAGCTAAGATCTTGATAAAATGGATGAAAATGGATATGCTTGAGGATGAAATTGAGTATAATAAAATTACTCAAATTGTGGATGATCAAATGAGGAGAAAAGCCTCTTATTTATAGATTTGAAGAATGAAAGATTGAAGGATTCTGATGAATGTGGGACAAAAGACCAACCAATGAGAGAAGGCCACTTGTCCACATGTGATTGGAGGAGGAATGAGCACATTTTGATGAATGTGCCCATAAATGTCATTAGATTCAAATTTGAATTGAGTGAAATGATATGTTTAGAGGGAAGGGAAATGGAGTTAATGTCACTTGGCTCAAGGCTAAGGACATGTAAGAGGCATTAAATGCCTTGTTGGAAGTACCCATCCCCTTTTGGAGGGATTTTCAAATTTTGGAGGAATATTCCCTTAAATGTGCCATGTTGAGAGAAACTAGGGATTTAATAAATCAATTAAATGTATTTTCATGTGCAAGTGGAAAAATCTAGAGAAATTTAGTGATTGAGATTAAATTAATCAAGATTTGATCAATTTAATGAGAGATTAGGTGATTTCACAAATTTGATTCACATTTTAGGATTTATTTAAATCAAAGTTGAGAGGAATGGTGGATTTAGATTTAATTAAATAAAGATTGATTTATTTAATTACAGAAGGTGATGTTAGATCAAATCAAATAAATTTTAATTTATTTAACTTAAAGAAATGACCTTAGAGACTTAATTAAATAAAGTTAATTATTTAATTAAAAGAGAGACTATAGGTTTATTTAAACAAATTGATTTATTTAATTAATAGAGGAGAATGACTTAATTAGATAAATTTGATTTATTTAATTAAGAGAGGAAATATGATGAATTTAATCAAATTCAATTAAATTGATTATTAAAGGGGATGATTTAGGAAGAAACGATGTTAGTAAGATCAGGATCAGGTGTGTAGGATCAATCTATATATTTTTTCGTGTCTACAAACACAAGCCATATTCCTCTAACAAAAACCCAAAGATTTATCACTAGTTGACAACATTGTTAAGCTAGACTTAATACCTAGTCACTAGATTATCATCCTACCTATTCAAACTTTGTTTTGAAGAAAAAATGGAGCTATAATATCAGTTTTTATTCTAAATAATAATGAATAGATCTTTTGACATGACTTAGAATTCCCCTCTCTTCACTTTCAAACACTTTTTTTTATTATAAAAATGGCAATTTGATTGTTCATAGCTAAAATAATCTTCTTGAATTATTCAATATGCAACAAGAAACTTAGCACCCACTGCCATTTGATGTTTGTGAGCTATCTTCACAGGTTTTTCAACTCTCTCCTCACATTAGACATCATTGTCATAGTTATAATATTCTCACTATGAAATTTGGAACCATCCCTTACAACAATTAAGAACAAAGGATTAGTTATCTACTCAATTTTACTTTATCTATTATAATATGTGTATTGATTGGGCATGCCTTGTATGATATATGTAATCTATACTCTCCATATTTATCCAATATAGACATGAAATTCTCAATTAAGTTCTTTCATAAAGAAAATAACAAGAGATTATTATCGTACCATTGATAAAGATCATAGCAATAGAAATTTTCACCATAATCAATATTTTTTTATTGTTAAAAACCATATACATGAAATGCAAGTACTTTATATTTTTTGTGAATTACAATTTACATGAAATATAAATACTTTCGTCTTCTTGTTGAACACCATATACATGAAATGTAAGTTCTTTTTCTTCTTGTTCAAACTCACACACATATTTCTAATGCAAGTACATTTTGGAACTAATTGATTCACAAACCCTAGTACCAAATCAAGATATTGTGTCATTTGTGTGGCGCCAAAAAGTGTAGCCTTGACACTTTTCACTCATTTGGGCCTTTTCCCTTGGATTTTGGCCTTGTTTCACTTTGATCTAATGTTGTAATGTGGCTAACACATTCACATTAGGCCTTGAATGCTTGCAAATAAACAAAAACCTAACAAAGTATTAGAAGGGTGTTGTGAAGTGTTGTAACACATTTCCTCACTTTTCTAGGGCTTTTCTACAATAATTCACCTAGATAACCCTTTTCCAAGCCTTAGTATAAAGTGTTGTAAGGTGTTCTAATTGACTCTCACACTTTTCTAGGCTTGTCGTCACTAATTTTGAAACCCTTTCTTATGTTAAATTGGTCCCTTAATGTACTTTTAGGCTGAACTTAAGAGTGTTTCGGGAGACAACCCCATTAATCAACATTAAACACCTTTTTATTCTCAATTACCACTTGAATTTTTCCAAGTGGACTAAGTCGCCACCTTGGGTGACTTAGTCCCTTTTGGCATAAAATTCAAAATTAAAATAAAATTCTAATGAGAATTTTCCTCCAAAACCCTAAGGTTGGCCTATCATGTGTTATTTTTGAGGAATTAGGGAATAACATGTATAAATAAGGGTTTTTATCCTCATTTTACCCCCCTAACATCTTTTCATCTTCACAAGAACTCAAGCATTCTATCTTCTCAAGAAAGTAGCAAGCATTCAAGCATTCAAGCACTTCAAGCACTTCAAGCAACCTCCATTGGAGGTAGTTATTGCACATCTTTTCTTCAACAAGGGCTTGGTGAGTGTTTACATTTTCATGCTATTCAATCATCTTTCCCTTTATTTTCTATTTCATTTGGGTTTGATTACCAACATGGGATTTGACTAAGGAAAACCCCTTTTTTCTAACCCTAACCTTTTCCTTCTCTTTGCATGTGTGATTTGCAGGTTTGTATGTAGATTAGTCAAGGAGAAAAGTGTTGAAAAGGTGTCATCATTCCATCCACATCATTCCAAGTCAACAAAACCTAGAAGGAGCTAAAAGACAACTTGTAGGTCATTTTCTGAAGATTTGGACACGGGTCTCTGTCATAAATAGAAGTACAAGTGGGCACCTACAGATTCCAACCTCGAAACTCCTGAAAGATCCAAGAGGAATAGGTCACCATCATTGGAGAATTAGTCCCTGTACCAGGCCTAAAAAGTGGTTTATGTGTTTCTGGATACCCTTTTACCAGAAATGTGTTCTGACAAAGTTTCTCAAGAAGTGGACTAGGTCACTCATTCTAGTGTAAGTATCCCAATGAACATTTTCAGTAGATTCTAGAAGATTCGAGAGCTCCTTTTCTTCAACCTTCAGTTTCCAGGTGCACCATTTTTGTCTCTTCTAGTTTCTTTATAGATTGGATGCATTTAGGTCATTCTTAGTTTACTTTGCACATAGTTTACATTTACATTAGTTTACATTTCATAGTTAGTTCATTTCATTACATTACAACACTTAGGCACACATATCACACCCATTCCAAACCCTATCTTTGAATGAACTCACCAAGAATACATCATTAGTGCAAAAGAGAGTCATTTCTCAACCAAGCTCCTAGGTGGATAACCCTAGGGGGCTATTGGGGAATCCTCTTTCCCTAAAAGAATATCATTTTTGGTGGTTCATTTTGGTGAACCTTTCCTTAGAACATTTCTTTTTCACTTTTGATTTTGCATTTGCATCCTAAGAAAAAGCTTGCATTGCATTACCTAGGTTTTGCATTGTTTGCATTTTAGGGTTTTTAGAATTGCAAATTAGTGAAATGTTCATGTTAGCTTGTATTTTTCATTTCATTATCATTGAAAAAGTACAAACAAAATTGCATTTTCATTTTCTACCTGCACTGGAAAAGCCTAAAAATTAGAAAAAGCATTCAAAACTTTTAAAAATTGTCAAAAATTTCACTATTGGGACTAAATTGTCACACTGGGTGACTTAGTCCACTTGCATATTGTGCACAATAATTTCTGTCATTTCCATACCATTGTCTACACTTCTATTTTCTGCAATTGCATTTCTGTTTCTATTTCTAGATTTGCTCTTTTACTCAATTTCTTGCAATTAGTTTACTTTCACTATCGCTATGTATTTCAATTTTTTTTGGATGTCCTTCAAATCCCTGGTAGACATGTCAAACTATGCCTTTGGCATTGATCCGAATGACCTTGAACCCACTCCTGCTCAATCAACTCCAAATGCATGTCCTCCTCGTGAAGTTGACATCATTGGAGATGATGATGCTAGCATCAATTGGTTCCTTAATGAATGCCTTGATAATCTTGAATAAAATGCTTCCTTCTACCCATCCATGAAATAGCTTGAGCTTCCTAACATGTCACTTTTCACATTTGGTTATCTCCATCCTATAACAAACAATGAACCTAGGTTCCCTATACAAGGCAGACCTAGTTTGTCTAAACCTGTCACTACTCCTACCCCTTTTACCATAACCAAGTGACTAATAATCCAATTAATCTTTAACAAACCTACGAAAAAGGTTTTACCATTATAAGCCAACAAGGAGGTGCTACAACAAAAGAACATGAAATACACAAATTTTATGAACAACTATCACTTGATGAACATACAAAGGGAGTAGGCTATCAAGATCCCCCTCATGATCGCAGGCCTCTAAGAGAATATCTCAGGCTTTGTGATGATGGCACAATGATCTTTGATTCCCCTTCGGATTCAGATGTTCTCCTTCCTAAAGAATGCTCGTTGTCTCCTAACAACAACAAAGACAATCCTAAGATCATCTCAGGACCTCCTACCCTAATCTCCTCTTTCAAAGTTAGAGAATCTAGCAAACACAAGAGGCCATACAAATTACATAAACTCAAAATTCCTCTTCGTCCACCACCAGAATGTGAGAGGAAATTACAAATACTCTTAAACAAAGGGCTCATTACATTTCCTCCTCGCAATACGTTGGTGATATATCCTAAAGATGCTAATGTACCACATTGTGCCTACCATCGTGTTATTGGCCATAGAAGCGATGGATGTCATCATTTGAGATACTGAGAAAGTATCACTTCTATGGCGATAATTGCTATCCCCTCAAACAATAAACTACTAACACACACCCTATCATATAATAGTTGTAGAACATTCTCTTCTCACTATTACATGATCCTTCCCATCACCTAACTCAACTCATTCTTGCCTTGCACTCAATGGGGGAAGGAGGTTGCTAGCCTTGTACTAGTAATGCATTTGTCCTTGTCCCTTAGCTTCGTTGTTAACCTCCCGCTTATACCCACTAAGATTGGGAGGCAGATGAATTTCTTAACGGTTGACTAACATTTTCCTTACTAGTATTGTGTTTGTTTATGTGTAACGTGTTTCCATTGTATTGTTATGTTTGATGTCCTCTCTCTTTGTGACATTCTTCTATTTGTACCTTCCTTCTTATCTATGTCGTGACTTTGCTTTCGCTTTTTAATTTTTCTTTTTTCTTTTGTCTTCCTTTTGGGGATGATGCAAGGCATTGAGACCGCAGTGTCTCCTTCATGTTGACCCAAAGGACTCTTTCCCTTTTATTTTTCTCTGTGCCTTCCTTTTGGGGATGATGCAAGGCATTGAGACCACAATGTCTCCTTCATGTTGACCCAAAAGGACCCTTTTCCTTTTATTTTTCTCTTTGCCTTCCTTTTGAAGATGATGCAAGGATTGAGACTACAATATCTCCTTCATGTTGACCCAAAATGACCCTTTTTATTTTATTTTTCTTTTGTCTTCCTATTGGGGATGATCCAAGGCATTGAGACCGTAATTTCTCCTTCATGTTGACCCTAAAGGACCCTTTTCCTTTTCTTTTTCTCTTTTCCTTCCTTTTGGGGATGATGCAAGGCATTAAGACCACAATGTCTCCTTCATATTGACCCAAAAGGCCTTTTCACTTTTCTTTTTATTTTTGCCTTCCTTTTGGGGATGATGCAAGGCATTAAGATTGTAATGTCTCCTTCATGTTGACCCAAAAGGCCTTTTCACTTTTCTTTTTCTTTTTTCCTTCCTTTTGAGGATGATGCAAGGCATTGATACCGTAATGTCTTCTTCATGTTGAACCAAAAGGCCTTTTCAATTTTCTTTTTCTTTTTTCCTTCCTTTTGGGGATGATGCAAGTAATTGAGACCGTAATGTCTCCTTCATGTTCACTCAAAAAAGTTATTTTTTCTTTTTCTTTTTCATTTGATTTTGTTTTCCTTTTGGGGACGATGCAAAGTGTTGAGACATCATATTTCTCTTCCATGCTGACCCAAAATGACTCTTTCTTTTTCTTTATTTTCGCTCTCTTTGTGTCCTTCTAGTTCTATGTATTTGGGGGAATGATGACAGTTTCACACTCTCTATACACACATTGCAGAAATGAACATACTAACCACAAATCCATAGATCCCTTATGTGTTTGGTGTTTTCATTTTGGGGGCAACTCCCTTTCTCTTTTCTTTTTCCTTTTCTTTTACATGACACAACCTCCCTTGGAAACATATCACTTGGCATAGGGCTTTCCAAGTAGGCTCTCATGTCCTTTTCTTTCTTTTTGCATTTTTTATTTCTCTACTTTAAAGTAATTCTCACAAAGCGGTGTGTAGTAATTCCTTTAAAGTGGGGGCATACATTGGCATTATTTATTTTATATTTTATTTTATTTTCCCTTGGTTCCTAGTGCAACCTTATTACTTCATACGATATGTTTCTCATTTTTTGGATGACATTGGGTGTAATGTAATTCATGAAAGTGACCTATCCTAGCATATTACATTCCTCTTAGCGGGCTAATAAGATGTACTGCATCCCCTAAGTTGTGAATTTTCTATTCTTTGATTGGTCCTCTCTTGGAAACATTAGAAACAATGTTTCCTAAGTGAAAGACCTCACATGAACTAAACAAAACTCCTTTGAACACTCTTTTACCTTTTGCATTTTTGCATTTAGCATACATGGCCACCTTGCATGCCTATGGTGCCATATTGCACTTGTTCATGAGCTCCAAGCATACACAACTTTCCTTGCCTCATGAAGTGTGAACCCTTGTCTTTTGTGGTGCCTTATCAAAGTTATCAGGAGGTATAACTTTGGTATGGTTGAGTGGGAAGCCCAACTAGCGGCATTAATTTCCCCATAAGCTACTTGTGTGTGTGAGTGCATACCAACTGAGTGTATGTTTCTCACCCTTTTGGGCCTTCTCACTTCACGGAAAATTGAGAGTCTCATTGCCCTAGAGTGAGTACACTTTGTTTTGGACAAATAGCCTAGATTTGATCCACAACTAGCTGGACAAACGGTCGAAGCTTGATTCAAATTTTCCTTCTCTCTTCACTCCTTCACGTCACTTTCTTGTGTGATATTTTGTGCTTATGTTTTGTTTGTCATGGGATCTTGATCCTAGGGGCTTGACCATCCCTCTTGATTATATGACCATCTCATCTTACTAGCATGAATACATAAAACCCCTCTCGATATGCATGACTTGGCTACTTTAGTGTGAGTTTGAAGAAAGTTCATCCTCTCACTAAAGTGGGGGCTAAATGTGTCACCAAAAAGTGTAGCCTTGACACTTTTCACTCATTTGGGCCTTTTCCCTTGGATTTTGGCCTTTTTTTGCTTTGATCTAATGTTGTAATGTGGCCAACACATTCATATTAGGCCTTGAACACTTACAAATCAACAAAAACCTATCAAAGTATTACAAGGGTGTTGTGAAGTGTTGTAACACATTTCCTTACTTTTCTAGGGCTTTTCTACAATAATTCACCTAGATAACCCTTTTCCAAGCCTTAGTCTAAAGTGTTGTAAGGTTTTGTAATTGACCCTCACACTTTTTTAGGCTTGTCATCACTAATTCAACCCTTTCTTATGTTAAATTGGCCCCTTAATGTACTTTTAGGCCCAACTTAAGAGTGCTTCGGGAGACAACCCCGTTAATCAACATTAAACACCTTTTTATTCTCAACTACCACTTGAATTTGTCCAAGTGGACTAAGTCGTCACCTTGGACGACTTAGTCCCTTTTGGCATAAAATTCAAAATTAAAATAATTTAATTCTAACGAGAATTTGCCTCCAAAACCCTAAGGTCGGCCTATCATGTGTTATTTTCGGGGAATCAGGGCATAACATGTATAAAAAAAGGTTTTTATCCTCATTTTACCCTCCCTAGCATCTTTTCATCTTCACAAGCACTCAAGCATTCTATCTTCTCAAGCAAGCAACAAGCATTCAAGCATTCAAGCACTTCAAGCAACCTCCATTGGAGCTGGTTATTGCACATCTTTAGACTTCTTCAACAAGGGCTTGGTGAGTGTTTATATTTTCATTCTATTCAATCATCTTTCCCTTTATTTTCTATTTCATTTGGGTTTGATTACCAACATGGGGTTTGACTAAGGCAAACCCCTATTCTCTAACCCTAACCTTTTCCTTCTCTTTGCATGCATGTTCTTTGCAGGTTTGTATGTAGATTAGTCAAGGAGAAAAGTGTTGAAAATGTGTCATCATTCCACCCACATCATTCCAAGTCAAAAAACCCTAGAAGGAGCTAAAACACAACTTGCAAGTCATTTTTTGAAGATTCAGACACGGGTCTTTGTCAGAAATAGAAGTACAAGTGGGCACCTGTAAATTCCAACCTTGAAACTCCCAAAATATCCAGGAGGGCTAGGTCACCATCATTGGTGAATTATTCCCTATACCGGGCTTGAAAAGTGGTTTTTGTGTTTTTGGATACCCTTTTACTAGAAACTTGTTCCAACAAAGTTTCTCGAGAAGAGGACTAGGTCACCCATTCTGGCATAAGTGTCCCAGTGAACATTTTAAGTAGATTCCAGAAGATGCCATAGCTCCTCTTCTTCAACCTTCAGTTTCTAGGTGCACCATTTTTGTCTCTTCCAATTTCTTTACAGATTGCATGCATTTAGGCCATTCTTAGTTTACTTTGCACATAGTTTACATTTACATTAGTTTACATTTCATAGTTAGTTCATTTCATTACATTGCAGTACTTAGGCACACATATCACACCCATTCCAAACCCTATCTTTGAATGAACTCACCAAGAATACATCATTAGTGCGAAAAAGAGTCATTTATGAACCAAGCTCCTAGGTGGAAAACCCTAGGGGCCTATTAGGGAATCCTCTTTCCCTAAGAGCATTTAATTTTTGGTGGTTCAATTTGCAACAACAAAGTAAATAAACATAGTAGTAGAAGGGAACAAAGTAGTATAGGAGACAATGTTAGAACCTCGTTTGACATACCTCCTTATTTGACATCTTATTATAGCGCTCCCTCCAGATTTGTACCTACTAGTAAAGGCATTGGTGGAAAAGAAAGCACCAACATATATAGAAATTCAAAAAAAAGGTTAATGATTGTATGCCTGACCCCAATTTGACTAAATCAATTTTTTTATCAAATTTTCTACAAGTCAAAGAACAAAACTACCCTGTTAGCATTTAACAGGAACTTCACAGCATCACGACCTTGTTTTCTTTTTTGCAAGGAAAAGGGTTTGTGCTATATATGGTTTGGTTATGTAAGTTTGCATTATAAATTATATTAATAAAGAACAAATGTTTTAAGTTTTAGTTTTATAAAAAAAAATAGTAATTCTTTTCTACAATTAATTTGAACTAATTAGTTTATACAATGGATTTAAGATATAACTTGGGTTTTCAAGCTTTTGTAATATATTGTAATCTCTTGATAAATTTATTATGGTAGTTATTACAACTTAAAAAAATTATTTTCAATTCTATTAATTGTATTGTTGACAATTTTATGCATACACTCTTAATAGAATATATTAAAAAAATATTAATTTAATTATAATTTTGTTGAGTAACATTCTCAATTTACTTGAACTAGGTCAATTTTGTGGTTGCAAATCTAATCTCTAAAATTATCTTTTTTACCAAATTGTCAACCTTTACACTACTTATTTTGAGCTAACCTAAGACAAATTTATGTTTATTTATGCATTTAGTTGTTTTGATTAAGATCTCTCATTAACTCATTCAAAAATTATAGAGATCATTAATATATCTTAGGGAATTCTTATTGAGCATAGATGATGTCTTATATTTTGGAGAATGAAAAAGATCTAGTAAAATTTACATAAGATAGTTTATTGGGGGTTGGAATGGGGGAAATTAACCCTTATGATCAAAAAATTTAAAGGTTTTTATAAATACCAATTGTCCTTATGCACATTTAGATAGCAAAAGTTGAGATAAAATGAATTCCAATCTAGTGCATATTCTTCTAGATTAGATATGTGAATCTTAAATTAGGTTTGCACACAAGTTTAGGACCACATACACAGAGATCAATTTTACATTCAAAATAATTGAGATAGTAATTGATTGTAGAGTCTAATATCTTTTTTAAAATCAACTATTGACAACCATTGTAACATTCCTACATCGTGAAATTTTAAGCTAAGTACCATATTTAATTTATTTTAATATTAATATTTGATTTAATATTTATTTTAGCTAACAATCCCAACTCTATTATCAAAATTAATTAATACTTAATTAAAATATTTATTTAATTAACCTAAATAAATATACAGAATTATTAGTATATTTTTTCATTGTTCCTAAAAATAATATAATATCACTTCAAAATAGTATTTTAAAAGTATATAATTAAGTTGTCTTTTCATAAGAATGGAGTATCATATTTATTGAGAAATAGTGAGTAAAAAATTATATCTATCACTATTTATAATATTTAAAAAAGAAAAAATGACAATTAAATTAAATAATATTTAAGAATAGTTAGAACTAATCAATAATTGATTAAAAATCCACAATATTTTATTTTCTATTTCATAAAACTTATTTTATAAAAGAAACACAAAATTGAAATTTTGATTAAAGTAAATTATTTCGAATTAAAAAATACATAAATATTAAGATCATTTCTTAGATAACAAATATTTTTTTAAATTTTAAAATAATAATAATAAAATATTATATATAAATAATATTTAAAATAATTCAAAATATCCACATTTTACATTTTACATTTATATTTCATAATACTTTAAAAAATAGTTAATTTTTTGAACTAAAAAATAATATAAAAGACACTTCTTAAATAAAAACATTTTTAAAATTTTAAAATAATAAAAAAATATTAAAATAATTATATAAAAAATAATATTAAAACAATAAAGAAAAATTAAAATTGCAATTCATATGCTCATCGCGATGAAAATAATTCATTTTTCAATCAAATGTTGTTCTTGATAATTCATTAAATTCAATAAAACTTACTTTTAAAATAGTGCTCATTGCAATGAAAATAATTCATTAATGGTGGAAACCCTAAATAAAATCCTTTTAAATAGTAGGCGTGAAGGGAACCGCAATAGAATGGTGAATGAGAAAATGGAAACAACACAAATGTTACGATAATTGAAAAGATGCAAGTTAAGGGGGGACCACATGAATGCCACCCAAGAGTCGTCAACGCTTAGCGTGTGACGTTTAAGGGAGGGGCACATGAATGGAACCCAAGAGCTTTATTGAAAAGGAAAAGAAAATCATATAATCCAACATCAAACAACAGGAAAACCAACAAACATAATTGGTAGTCAAGAAAAATAAGAATTACAGAGTTGCACAGAGAAACAATCTACAATATTCAGGGGTTTTTTAATTTCAATTTGATACAAAGAAGTTTGTATCACTGATTTAATATTAATAATTCTTATTTTCAAAGTTAAAAGGAGTATAATGGGAAAAAGGTATATTTTTGGAGGAGAACATTACAAAAGAAGGCTAGGAGTTCTAAATTGTATGGGAAAAGAGAGTTGCAAATCATATTACAAGATAAAATCTTAATACTTACTTATCACAAAAATACTTATATATTCATTCCTATTACTATAAATAAACAATTAAAGTATTTTTTAAACTTTTATTTTTTTATATTTTTAAAAATATGTAATAAATGTTTTAAAAAAGATATTGGTGTGAGACTTTTGGGTGGGTGAGTTATTTAAAATAGATAGTTTTGTAAAAAAATTATAATTATTTAATGTTGTTTGTAGGATATGTTTGGGGTGAATCAATATTCTATCATATCTCAAAACTTTCAGAACAAAAGAAACTTCAAACTCTAACGCATAAGCAAGAACATGAAAGATAGAAACAATGCACAACACAACACAACACCAGATGTACGTGGAAAACCCTAGAGGGGAAAAACTACAGTGAGAAATGTTGCTAGGAGCTACTATCCTAATCCAACCTCACAAATGAGTAATAGTTACAACTTTGTTTTAATGCTACAACCCAAGGAAGGTACTACTCCCTAAAAAGAGGTTTTGGGGTAACTCCCAAGGAAGCTACAACTCCCTTCAATCTGAAAACAAACTCAAGAATTATTACTGAATGACAGTCCTTCCACTATCTGAAACTGACAATCAAGCTCAATCCTTTTGATGATTGCAATTCTACTTTTTCTTCTCTTTTTGATGATTGCAATTCTTCTGTCACTTTTGCAAATGTCTTCAAATATCTTCTTTGCAACTTACTAGCTCACTACTTTCAGCCTTTACGAATTTTTTCCTTTGGATCATTGCCTCCAACAAACAATTAAGAACCTTCTTCACCTCCTTTATGTCAAAAAAATATGTTCAAGATGAAATCGAGAAGGAAAATTTACACTTCTACTCTTTCTCATTCAGTTACTTATACATATACAATTTCATTATGTCACACACTATATTTCACCACACCCACCTAGATCATCTAGGTTTACAATTTATACATGATATTCAATTATTTACATTCACATGTCAGCCTACAACAATAAGAATATTACATTCGCAAGTGAGTCAAAGATCAAATACACAATATGAAATGTGTAGAGGGCAAGACCTAAAAGACTACACACAACACTAGGAAGAGGAACACGCCTTGTGGATTCCAAAACATTTTAACTTGGTCCTAAACAATCTTCACACCTTTGGTCTTCAATGAACAACATTTGCATGCTTCACAAATTCAAAATAGGTCGGCCTTTTACAAGAAACATGAAACATGAAGTATGTTAGCCTTCACAACATTAGCAGTACACATGAATGGTAAATAATTACTTGCACTTCTCCTAGATGGGTCGACATGACCCATATAATATCTTCAAACACATGGGTATGTGCAGGATCATCATGGAAAAAATAGGCCCTTAAGTGGCGATAAAATTGAAAAAATCAGAGTGAGGCAACTTGACATAAAAATTTGAATAAGTTATCTATATTATTTCAAAAATATGTAAGAATAGAATCTATAGAAAATTGAATATAGTTTCTAAACTACTAGGTTTATTTAAAAAAATAATAATCTATTTTTTGAAAATTTGAAATTTTAATGCAGTAGTACTTAAATTTCAGGGAAAAAATAAGAAGTAGGTGTCTGTCTGACCACCCTAACCACAATAAAATGATAATATTCTTTTAAAATATTTTAGATATAAGTAGAGGACTCATGTCCCGATGTGATGCTTATTTTTGTATAATTTTTTCCATGTAAATAATTAATTATGTTTTTTTTATTTCAACTTTTAAAAAATATAAAAACTCGTATGTCTAACCACCATGTAACTTGGTCAAAACTTCATGAAATGCAATTTTTTTTTTTTATCCTATAATATGTAAAGCATAGAATGTGACGCATATTTCGGATTCAAAAAATGTGATACCGTTTGAAAGCTATAGATGTTTTTCAATCAGCCTATCAATCAAGACTTTAGTTGTAATTCAAATAGAAAATGAATAATAATTATTTATTACATTCAAAGTAAAGAATAATTTATATTGGTGGAAAGCTGAAAATCTCCTTTAAAAACCCTTCTCATTTCATTAATTTTGGGTAAAAAAAAAGTTGTCAGCCACATGGGCTGGGGTGATCCCACAATAGTGGTTTACAATTTTTGGGCAAACTGGACACTGCAATTATTATTTTTAACTAAATCTTCACTTTTGGGCTCTTGTAGCGGCTAAACCGTGAGGAATTTGAAAATGATGCAAACTAGAGTCTCATCACATTTTGTTTCTAGATTCTAAAAATATTTTTTTCAAAATTTTTGGAATCAGATTGCACTTTTTTTTCTATCTCCCACGAAAACTGGTTTTTTTCAGAAAACAACATTTTTAAAAAGTGACACTCACCGTATACAACATAACTTTTTTTGTATGAAGGATAAAATTCTAATTTTTTCGAATTTAAATTTGTAACTACGGTGTCTAGCACTTTCATTTGGTCTCATAGTTTTTTATTGAATATTTTTTCCTTAATCAAGTTTCAAAGTCAAACCAATTGCAATTTAGACATAGGCAGACTGTATACAACATAATTTTTTCTATATGAATCGAAATTCAATTTATTTATTTTTAATGGATCAAGGACATCAATACCCAGCCTCAGCATATTTAAAAAATATATATTTTGATAATCTGCTATTTTTCCACATGTGCAGACCAGAGATTTTGATTTTCAGTGAAAAACCTATGTTTAATAAAACTAAAAAATAAAATACATAATAAAAGCAAATCATATTAAAATTATATTCGACGGATAGCTCATTCTGAGGACTATCATTATCTAGTTGGGTTTCTGAATTTTTCTGCATTTTCATTTTCAAATTGAGCTTCGAACGACAATTTTTTACAAAAAAAATCATTTTTTTTAGGAGATAGGGGAAAAAGGGTGTTCGACCGAACCTACTTTAAAGGGTTCGACCGAACCTATTTACATTAAAATAATTAAAAAAAATCACGAGGTTTGGGAAAATGACGGGTTTTTTTTTTTAAAATCCTTATTAAAGGGGGTTTGACCGAACTAGGGTTCGGTTGAACCCCTTTATTTTAATATTTCCGCTCACATCTCAAAGGGGTTCGAGCGAACAATTTGGTTCGGCCGAACCCCTTCACTTTGTGTAGAGGGAAAAAATGACTTTTCCCTTCCTCCACAAAAGTGTTCACCAATTATGTGGGTTGACCCGCCATCAAATCACTTACATATCACCACTTTTTGGCCCATCATGATCCTGCACATACCCACATATTGAACTCCACACAAACTTGAACTTGTGGCACACACCCTCAATATACCTTAGTCAGGAAGACAAAAGCATAACCCAATAGAACAATCATTCCGAACCAAAATATATTTCAGAGGATCCAGAAATTTTTTTGTAGAGAAACATAAACATCACATGATATTCAACAACACTCTGATATGGTCCTGTCAAAACTTCATACAACATCAAGTTGGCGCAAGCCAACAAACATTGAAACTAGTCATTGGAAAACACAAACTTGTACTATGTCACTTCAAACTTTCTCTGCAAAAGAATTACTAACATGAAACTTTAGATATAGCACCCTCACAACTCACTTATATTATGATCTGCATAACCATATCTGCAACTACGAAGAAAAGTTGAGCTAAACTTTGAAGCACTGTGAGCATCCTCATAGAAACAACATAGACTTTAATATCACATTCAAAACCATCTTTTCAGTAACTAAAATGATTTGAAACTTGGATCACACATGCCTTGACACTCCATAAAGATATATTCCAAACCGCAGGAGAAAACTATCACTAGTAGATAAATGTGGAGCATTTCTCAGAGACTCTGGCAACCAAACAACCAGACCACAACTCTCTTTTGACATCAATGACAACAAAACTGCAACATAATATGTATTAATGTAGATGGTTGTCATATTAATTTATTTGGTAATTTGTCTTCAAAATTTAAAAATTGTCATGCTTCTAATGATATCTATTTTTGTACTATCCAGGTCTCCACACTAGTCATATAAATCAATTGTAGAACTGATTTAAATTGATTCGATAGCTTAGATTTTTTTTCTTGCTTTTAATTTCATTTAAAAATTTCTTTCAAGGGTGAAAAGAAGTTACTAGACAACACAAAGAAAAAAAATTCAGCATCCGCACCAATCATATAAATCAATTGTACAAATAGTTTCAATTCATTTGGTTTCTTAGTTTTTTCTTGCTTTTGATGACATGCCAACCTTTCTTTCAGGGGTGGAAGTATGTTAATGGGCACCACAAAGTGAAGTTTTGGACATCTACACTAGTCATATAAATGAATTGTATGAATGGTTTCTTCAAAGTTAGTGTCCACACAACAAAATAAAAACTTTAGACCTCCACAATAGTATTATAAATAAATTGTACAAACGATTTCAATTCATTTAGAAGTTTAGATTAGTTGACATGCCATGAATCTAAGACAAATATGATATCAAAGTGAACCAACATCCCATTTCACACAAATTTTTGAAGTCTTAAAAATGCAATAGATTATATAGATGTGTTTCCACAGTTGTAGGGGAAACATACCATTTTCCACCAGGGTTAACTTCGTGCATCCATAGAGAGGAAAATACATCCAATTTCTTTGTTTTTTTTGGGCTTGTTCGTAAGTGAGTTATTAACTTAAAAAGAAAAAAATGGCTTCTGGGTACTTAAAAGTCATCTTGTCGAAGCCGTAAAGTGAAAGGTGATCAAAAAGAATGTTTTTAGGCCTCTGTCAAGTACATCTTTATCACTTTGCCGATACCCGTTCATTAAAAAGCCTATTTCTAATTATCAATAAACTTATTTCAACTTGAATTTGTATGTGGGCCCACTCATTTTTACACGTGGGTCCGTTAGGAGGTGGTCTCTTTCATCTCAACTTGATCACATTACCATGTTAACCACGTGCCCCATATGCCTTCATCAAACCTCAAGTATGGGTTTACCTAACTGCAGGTTGTTGGGCATCTTTAAGTCCTAAACTCATCATCTCCTATGGATTTCTTCATGCATTTCATTTCTTTCTTTCCTCTCCCGTCGTCGATTCGACCTCCTCCAACCTTCGCCATTTCCGTTGACTCCCTTCTACTGCAGGTAACATCTCCATGTCTCTTCCCATGCAATATTTTTGGTTCAATAATGGGTTTTTGTTGGCGTCGAAGGTGTTTGTGTGTATTTTGGTGTGTTTTACTATCATTTCTTTGTATGGCATTGAGGGTTTGACTGTAATCATTTTTAATTACATACTTTGTGAACAAAATTCAGTCACCTCGTGAATTATTCTATTATGGCATCGAGGGTTTGACTGCGATGATTATTTTTGACATTATAATATGAACTAATCACATAGGATGTGATTTAAAAAGACCATTTTTAGATATTTGAACGGTATAATCATGAAATTTAATGGGTATACTGTCAAATACTGGTATAATCGTGAAATTTAATGTGTTTACAGTTTTTTCCCCAAATTTTTGAGGGGTTTCAGGATACCGGTTAATGGGTAGACGTTTTCTTTTTTCAGTAATTATATTTCGCACATCATTTTAAATGGGTATACATATTTTGTCAATTTCTCTTTGAACCCTACACTATAATCATGAAATTTAATGGGTATACATTTTTTGACCCAATTTATCGAGTGGTTTTAGAATTACAAATTAGAACATATATATATAGTCATGTCATGAAGGGTTTCATTACATGAAGCTTCGTAGACAATGATATATTCTTTTTAGATTATATATATATATATCATGTGATGAAACCCTACATGGCTTGATATGATGAAACCCTACACAACATGAATGTATATGTTTCAGCCATGTTTTTTCTGTGGCACCACCCAATCAATGATTGCAGTTTGATTAAAAATATAACTATGATATGATTATAAATTGTCCTAATGTTGTTATTTATTGGAACCTCAAATTTTTATCTCTTATATGTTTGATGAGGGTTTCAACCTTGTATTTTCTGTGGTATCACTAATTACACTATGTTTCACTGTTTGTCAATATAAAAAAAAAACTTTGATTGCAAACACAATTTGCAGACAATGATATATTTTTTGCGGACAATGATATGTTCTTATCAAATTGTATATATATATTTGCATACAATGATATATTCTTATCAAATTGTATATCATTGTCTACAAATTGTAATCATTGTATTGTGTGTGTTTCTATAGTTGTACACTATTAAAAATAAAATGAGATTATATAGATTCATATTAAGTGAATTAAAATGTCATATTTGAATTTGTCACAATTTACTGCTTTTGCGGTGTTAAAATCCAACAGTCCACCCAATCATGAGATTTGAGGGCCTATGTTATTCCACAAAAGAAAATTTAATAGGTCTCAGTACAGGTTGAATAATCCATTATGATAAATTTAAGATTTTTGAAACATAATATAATAGGTCTCAATATAGGTATTGAGAAGAGAAGGGCCCTTGACTTTTTAAGCACCATAAATGATACAAATTGTCTATGGACCATACAAAACAATCATTTGACCGTATTTATTAATTAATTAAAAATAAAAACATTGGGCCCTTGACTTTTTAAGTACCGTAAAGGATACAAATTGTCTATGGAGCATACAAAACAACCATTTGACCGTATTTATTTATTAATTAAAAATAAAAACGCTATGCATTTTTTATTTTTAATTAATTAATAAACACAGTCAAATGACCATTTTGTATGTTCCATAGACAATTTGTATCCTTTAGACATTGTCGTCCATATTTATTAATTAATTAAAAATAAAAACACACTACATTTTTTATTTTTAATTAATTAATAAACTCAATTAAATAACCATTTTGTATGCTCCATAGACATTGCTGTCCGTATTTATTAATTAATTAAAAATAAAAACACACTACATTTTTTATTTTTAATTAATTAATAAACTCGATCAAATAACCATTTTGTATCCTCCGTAGACATTACCGTTCAAACCATTTCACTAATAATTGTTCTCAATTCTTCAAGACTCCTTCAATAGATCGGCCTCTCTGCTTACCTTCTGAAATATGTCAGAGTCTGATTTCTCGGAGGATGTTTCTTCCAGAGACCCCTCAAGTATTGAGTCTGATTTGTGGTATAATCATGTCGATAAGTATGTCACACTTGATGAGGGTCATGTTGAAAGAGTGGGATCAGAAAATGAAACGTCGCCTTGCATATTCAGTGTATCAACGTGCTTGTTGAAGGAATGTGAGCATGCTTATTTGCCTCAAATTGTTTCCATCGGCCCTTACCATTCCGAAAAAGAGGAACTCTGGGGAATGTTAGAAATCAAATGGGAAGCTGTAAGTACAGTGGTTGTAAGAATTCTTCTGAGGGAAGGTAGTTACCCTACGTCCAACGAAGAGGAGAAAACTCGCTTCAAAGAAAAGATGGTCAACTTTTCGAATGGTGACAAAATTTAGAGAGAGGGCAGACGATATAAAACAGTGCTACGATAGAAAGACACATCTCACTAATGATTTCCTGGCTAGGATAATGGTTCCGGATGCCTGTTTCATACTTGAGTTCTTCCGATGTTTATTTAATGAATGTGTAGGTGATTATGAGAATCTGTGATGAGAGAAAGGAGCAGCTGTGATGAGAGAAAACGGCGTCATTGTCGGTAATCTTGGGCAGCACTCTGAAGTCACCCGACTCTTCAGCTCGTGTAAGCAATCACGTTTATTACCAAGCTGCCATCCCATTCAAATAGCAAGGTTAAAACTGATCAAGTACTACAGCAGAAAAAGTAGGATCGCTGCGGCAGAAGCTTGGAATGAATTCCGGAAAACTTACTTTTCGAAACCATGGTTTTTTATTGGAAGCATCGGGGCAACCATTATCCTCATACTTCCTGCGGTGCAGGTCTTTTGCTTATTTCATTCCTACGGACCACGATGATGAATCATTGGAAGATCAAGAGTGAGTGGCTATTGTGTTTTCCTTTACTCTCTAATACCTGTGATTTTCTTTGGAGTTATCCATAATAAATTATAGGATTGTAGTGCAACTTCTTATGTAATCCAGGTAGCTGTTTCTTACTCTACTTTTAGCTCTATAGCTTTTCAAAAGGTGTAAGCTCGCGTTTCTGTCATAGACACTGATTATCGACATTTATGATTTCATATTTTCAGTCAATAAAAACAATAATTACTTATATATGAATGAGTACAAAGTTTTATGGTTAACAATGTCTTGATCAATTTTACTTTTTAAATTAAAAAATCAGTTTTTTTTATTCAACAAAATTGAAATATAGTGAAAAGAATAAGCAGTTCAAAAGGAGATTCTACAGGAAGAAGAATAACAAAGTGAACAGGTGATTTGTGGAGCTGATGGCCCCATGAATGCTTCTTGTTTTTTAGCAGCCAGCTTAAATTTGTATTAACAGTATTAATAATAATTTGTACCAAAAAAAATTAGAAAAAAAGAAAGAAAGCAAATCTTAAAAAAGAGGGAAAAAAATTTGTGGAGCAACGTGGATTTTTAACAATATGCAGTAGTTGCTTATTTCCAGCCCCCCTTTTTTTTCATGGCTTATTTTCAATTCCTAAACAGTAGTTGCTCCACTAAAATAGGAAAAGATTCCAAATTATTCTTTCCCAACAATAAAATTTATGCATGGGAACACTCCTGCTGTTTAAATTTAAGCATAAAATGGAGTTAAGCAGCTGCATGGGAACATGAGGTTAGGGTGAGGTCTATAGGGGTAGGGCTTAGGGATCTATTTTGAAGGAGAAAAGGGTCCCATGAAGCAAAAAAATAAAATGCTATAGAATAAATTAGAATATTTTTCTCAACAATAGGAGTCCCTACTTTTTAGATCAAAAACTTAAGCGGATGCAAAAGGGGTGGGGCTAGAAATTGCCCCACCAACTTAAACTTTTTCTACCATTTGTCAATCATATGAAGTTTTAAAATTCTCACCAATTAATTTTTTTATTATTTTATATTTATTTAAGTTGTTGAATTGAATATGCAAAATAATAAAATTCATAGGACCACCAACTTCCATAAATATAGGAGCTTAAAATTTTAAGCTTAAACTGTAATACAAAATTCATGGGACCACCCACTTTAAAATAATCCTAAAAAATCTCAATAAAAACCATGAAATTTCTTAGGAAGCTCCCCTCCATAAGACGCCACCTTTAGGCTAGATAAATTGAATTTATAATAGATGTGATGCAAACCAGAATCACTTACCCAACAAAGGGAATCTATACACACCCTCCTAGTTAAAAATTGAAACCATAACCAACAACAAACAGACTATTAACATTTTCAAATCCTAAAACATTTAACTTCAGAGACTTAAAAAATAACACCAATTTTTTTTTTGCCTTGCAACACTCAACGAACTCCAGAATATTCAAAAAAATCTACTTCATAACAACTTTATTACAATACCTCACAACCAACAAGATAGACTACTACAATATTACCTGTATTAATCTAGACCCCGAGAAACTAATGGGAAAATGACCTCTCCTAATACTCATGAGTGGACTTAAAATTACACTAGATCTCCTAAAAGATGTAGAATTCTTCTTCAAATTCCTTAACTTTGTTTCTTCCTTATTCCCCTACCAAATTATCACACCATCTATTTTATCCACTCTTGGTGCTTTTTTAAAGTCGCAACCACCACTCTATTCTTTTCCTTTGTTGCATCATTCACTTTCTTTAAATTTAATTTACATATTCAAAATGTTTTAAGACTCTTTTTTTTTTTTGATGGAGGTCATCCACAAATTATTTTTTGCTACCTGATACGGGAGCACGAGCCTTCTAGGGCTGAACCTCTTTGGCTAAGAGCCAAGGACTGAGGGGTATCCATTCTGCCAAATTCGCCTAGGGCACGATCCCGGCCTCATCCCTTTTTCGGTGTCCGAGCCTTTGCACTTAACAAGACTTGATCCCTAGTGGGCTCATTTAGAACCTTTTGAATTTAATTATCTACTATGTATTTCTAATTTGATTTTAACATCCCAAAAAAATATGAGCAAGGGAAAGCGTGCAGATTAACTCTAAAATTCATTGATTAAATATAAGTGTCAATAATGACTTGACACTATTTCTTAAGACTAACTTCGTAATATTGGTGCACAAGCGAATTGATAGAAATAATGCATGGAAGGGCTGAGGTGGGAAAGAACGAGGAAGGTGTTTGTATGAAAGTAAGGCATTTGTTAAGTGTAAACAAGACAAGTGAGAAGACCCATAGATTTCTCTTTTGATGTGGTGCTTCCCCTTTTATTGTATTGTCTATGGAGTCATTCTTATTTTCAATTGATTAATAAATGTAGTCAAATGTACATTTGTTAGTTACATAGACATCACCCCTTTTGTTGAAATTTACAAGAAAAAACAAAATTATTGGTAGTAGGTAAACGTATGTCATAATACATGACAAACTTAACCCCAATTTTACAAGAATTATGTCTGAGATTTATTAATAAAATCTAGCTATCAATAATGAGCTGATTTAATTTTGAGAGAGCATAAATCTCATTATTGATGCATCTAAATTTAATGGAATAATTTTAGCTTAATTAATTGATTAATAATTTATAAATTTATACATACATGTAACATGTTTCTTCGAGCCTCATGCTTACTTGTCACTGTCAGATATGACAACCTTCAACAATCCCCTACACTAATATTCACTTGCATACTTTCTTTCATAATTGGAATCTGAAAGGAAAATAAAATCATACAATCCAACGTCAAACAACAGGGAGGCCAACAAATTGAATTGGTAGCCAAGAAAAACAAGAATTATAAAGTTGCATAGAGAAACAATCTACAATATTCACTTACATGGGTTTTCTTAATCTCAATTTGATACAAAGAAGTTTTTATCACTGATTTAATATTTTTATATGTAGGTAATCTCTTTAAAAGAATTCTAATTTGCAAAGTTAAAAGGGGTATAAGGGCTTAAAGGTATATTTTTTTATTGGGAAAATGCATTGTATTAATAATAGAAAAAGTATTTACAAGAGTACAAATATGTCTAGAAGAGGCACATCCCAACCCAAATGGTTGAAAGAGATGAAGAAACAAAAAAACACCAAAGCACATATCAACTAAGACAACTGAAAAACAATTTCTAAGGGCAGCGTACAAGTTACAAGAGAATCGGTTTTCTCCAAGAGTGAGGAGTACATGTTCTTAGATATAATGATATTAAACATTGAGAGTAGAGATCCATTACAATTTTTAGCAATCACTACCGATTGATACTAAACTTTAGATAGTTGGGTTTGAAGCTCTGAGATGTTACTGTGTTTCTCCTTCACTACTTTAACAAGAGTTGATTGCTGCAAAATAATATTAGAGAATAGGGTGAAAGCACGAAGTTGGGTCCACGAAACGTGGAAGTTTTTTGCCTTAGCCGAAAAAACGAAATCGGCTAAGCAAAAACGGGATCCCGATTTTTAAGAACGGGATCCTGAGTTATAAAAATCGAGATCCAGTTATGGTTCGGGATCCCGAGCCTGAATCAAAAACAGGATCCCATTTTTTTAAAAGCGGGATCCCGTTTACTAGAGGGTCCCGAACCGGCGGAGAGGGAACGGGACCCCAGTTTCTAAATAACGAGATCCCGATTTGTAAGAATCGAGATCCCATTATTTATAAATCAGGATCCCATTTCCTCCCTGCTAGTTCAGGACCCTCTAGCAAACAGGATCCCGCTTTTTAAAAAATGGGATCCCGTTTACTAAAGGGTCCCGAACCGACGAAGAGGAAATGGGATCCCAGTTTCTAAATAACGGGATCTTGATTCTTACAAATCGAGATCCCGTTATTCAGAAACTGGGATCCCGTTTCCTCTCACTATTTATTTTTTTTAAATGAAGAAAACTTCATTTTGGCCTGTGCGCATGGGATCCCGATTTGTGACCGACAATGACTACCAAAAAACCTCCAGGTACCCGCATTCTTCCTCTTTTTTTTGTGTTTTTACATTCGAAATTGAAATGGTTGTTAAATTTTATGTTTCTAGCATGTTTATTTCAAATTTTATTTCCATTTTATGCATTTTATTTCATGTTATTTTTGAAATAAGAAATTTTAGAAATAGATTAAAAAATACGTCAAATATTTTCAATAGAAACAAAATAAAAAACTTGAATTGTATTTTAGAAACAAAATTTAACTTTTGAAACTTGAATTATTTGATGAAACAAAAAATAAATTAATTTCAAAACCCTAATTGAAACGAAACAAAAAAATTGCATTTCAAAACCCTAGAAATTGAAATAAACTGAAAATTTTCCATCAACTATTTTAATTCTTTTGCATTGCTTAAATGTTTTAAATTTGATTTGCATTCTATAAAATGATATGTTAAATTTTAGTTTCAATGTCAAATTATAATTAGATTAGAAAAACTTTCCATTTTTTGTGAAATGAGTTAATTATTGCTATATGAATTTTCATTTAGAACTATCTTTTATATGAATTTTGATAATTAATTTTAGGTCAAATAATCAGTCTATTCTAAATCTAACTTCATCTAGGGTCTATTCAAAACCTTAAGTGAGGATTAAATTGAAAATCTAGCTTCATCTAGGGATCTAGGGTTCTTGAATTGAAGTTGAACTACTTAAGAAGAAATGTGGTATTTTGATGAAACCTTTTGTGAATAATGATAAAGTGTAATTAAATGATAAAATAAAGACAATTGAATGCCTTTGAATACTAAGCAAGTTCAGTTGGCTCATAATGTTTTAGTAAATGTGTAAGGGATGGAAAATTTTGAATTTAAATTTTAAAGTTTTAATGATTAAATCCATGGTTTAGGATTTACCATATGTACTTAGAGTATTGGTCTAGGATTTAAATTTTTGCACTAGTTACCTAGACACTAAATAATCTAAATATTTTTGTTTTCTAAGTTCTTTTAGGTTCTTTCAATTACAAACAATCTA
The DNA here is from genome assembly GCA_007115665.2 of Sequoiadendron giganteum. Lineage (NCBI taxonomy): Eukaryota > Viridiplantae > Streptophyta > Pinopsida > Cupressales > Cupressaceae > Sequoiadendron > Sequoiadendron giganteum. Next base: position 47,957,160 of record CM021104.1, read on the forward strand.
AAATAAAATACTTTCAATTCAACATTAACTAATTATATATTATACATGTTTTATATCATAAAATTCATTTAAGTGAGTTCAATATTAATGAAAAAAATATTAAATAAAATAATCTTATATTCAATTAAAAAAACATCCAGTTAAAATATACATCAAACTCAATCTTAATCACACATAATTATGTGTTTCTATTACGAAAATAGTCAATCTATTCATAAAATAAAAAAATGTTCATAAACTAGGCACTAACTTGCAAGTCCATTATTCCAAGGGCCACCCAAACTTCACCCTAAGTTCGTTAAACCCTAAGCCCTGAACTCTAAAATCTAAACCCTCAACACTAAAGCATCCATTTTGTCTTAGGACCTTATAATCAAATTTGGTTGCCTTAGGCAACTCCACCAAATTAGATTCCCTTAAGCCATGTCATTTTGTCGTAGAACCTTAGTACAAAGATCCCCTTAAGCCAAATTTGATTCCCTTAAGCCATTTCATTTTGTAGTAGAACCTTACTACAAAGATCCCCTTAAGCCATCGTATTACCGTAAACCCTAAACTCAAAACTATAAACCCTAAATAGGCTAAAGACATCATTTTTTCACCAAATATTATTCACTTGAGCCATGTCATTTTGTCCTAGGACCTCACTAGACATAGATCTCTTTAAGCCATCCTATCACCCTAAATCGTAAATCAATGTCTTAAGGGGTCCTAATATCACATTTCTTAATGGGATGAAAGAAGTTTTTAAAATTTGGTGAGTTGGTGAGTTGAAACAAGACCTATCTCGGTCAACTGTTCCACAAGAAAATGTTCTTCACTAAAGCATTCATTTTGTCTAAGTTCTTTTAGGTTCTTTCAGTTACAAACAATCTAAAATAAAATACTTTCAATTCAACATTAACTAATTTTATATTATACATGTTTTATATCATAAAATTCATTTAAGTGAGTTCAATATTAATGAAAAAAATATTAAATAAAATAATCTTATATTCAATTAAAAAACATCCAGTTAAAATATACATCAAACTCAATCTTAATCACACATAATTATTTGTTTCTATTACGGAAATAGTCAATCTATTCATAAAATAAAAATATATTCATAAACTAGGCAACCAAATTTAACAATAACAAGATTGTGCAAGATTATAATATGAATGATATTTGAAACAAGACCTATCTCAATCAATTGTTCCACAAGAAAATGTTCTTCACTAAAGCATTCATTTTGTCTTACGACCTTAAAATCAAATTTGGTTGCCTTAGGCAACTCCACCAAATTTGATTCCCTTAAGCCATGTTATTTTGTCATGATCTAGGTTGATTAATTTATGGTTTAGGGTGGTAGGATGGCTTAAGGGGATCTATGTTAAACTCTAAACCGTAAACCCTATAACATTCATAAATTATCTAATATTAATAGTTAATTGTATTTTCATTCAAGTAACTTGCCTTAAACATAAATGAGGCTTAAAATATTTTATCATATGTATTCAATTAGGCCATTTATATTGAATGGTTTAAGGGTATAAATCCTAAACATGTATCTTACATTTTGAAATTACAAATCTAATGCAGGTTCACTCATATCTTCTAGATATCACATGGATCGATTCAATAATATCCACAATCAACCTCCACGCCCTCCATCTCCACCACCTTCACCTCCACCTCCACCCACTCCACCTCATAACCCCCCACCTCCACCACCTGAAATCGATGGTGCTCGTTTGCAAGCACGGATCAATTCCAATGTTAGAACCATCCAAGATCAAATTAACATTATTCAAAATGAAAAATTTGTCGCACCAATTGTGAGGATGATTGCATCTAGGATGCAAACCATTGTTGATGCTATCAGGGCTATGGATGGGATCTTAGATGAGCATCGACAATGGATAGAGGAGAGGAGAACTTCTGATTCTGAAAAGGAAAAATGCAAATAAATGAAGAGATGCAGTAGAAAGCCACAATAGTTTTTAAATTAAGACAATGATCTTAAATAGTTATGAATTTATGAATTTGGTGAACGATGGATATTTTGTGTGACGTGAATTTATGATTTTGGTTCTAGATGGATATTTTGTGTGATGAATTTGGTGAACAATGGATATTTTGTGTGACGTGAATTTATGATTTTGGTTCTAGATGGATATTTTGTGTGATGAATTTGGTGAACAATGGATATTTTGTGTGACGTGAATTTATGATTTTGGTTCTAGATGGATATTTTTAGATGGATGGTTCTAGATGGATATATATACATGCGTTAGACATAAAATGAGCTTTTTGTGAATGTTTCAATTTTATTGTATACTATGTACACATGTATTAAAATTGCACATATAGTTGTTAAATTTTGAAATTTGTATGTACATAGTTTACTTTAATGATGTATGCATGCAAATTATGCATGGTATTTTTTATTTTAAATGTATGTATGTTAAATGCATGGTATTTTTTTATTTTAAATGTATGTACATAGTTTACTTGATCAAGTTCAATCAATGTATATGTGTGTTTCAGTTTTATATGATCTTAATATATGTATGCATGTATCATATTTAAACAAATTTGAATGTGTGTTTCAAATTTAACTATTTCTTGTAATTTTTTAAGTTTGTATGTTAATTTAGTATAATTTAATGCAGGTGCACACTTATATCTCATATCATGGATGATTTTAATATTGATGATATCATCAATCCACTAGCTCAACCATCTTCACCTCCCCCTCCACCTCCACCTCCACCTCCACCTCCACAACCTATTGCATCTGATGAGGCTTGCTTACGAGCACACATAAATGATTAGGTTGGATCAATACAAAATCAAATCAATGCTATGCAAATTCAAGCATTGATTCCACCCCATGTTAGACGTTTTGCATCTGCAATGCAAAACGTTGTGGATGCCATCAGGACCATTGATTCTGATCTAGATAGGCATAGACGAGACAGAGAACAAATGAGACAATTTTATGTTGATGGTCTCTCTTATAAAGAAATATTAGACCTTAAAATAACAAAATCCCACCTAGCCCCCTACTTTCTCAACCCTGTTACTCAACAACCCATTCCTGCCAACAAATCTAGAATATCCATGAGGTGGTGCATACATCCACAGATGAGTGCACATTTTTGGGATCGATGGTATATGGTTTTTGATAGTCCCCCACATGCTAATTGGGAGTGCCCATTGTATTTTTTGAAGAAATTATATGTAGAGTTTGTTATGGGGCACAAGCCCAATTATTTTGATTTTAAATCATTTCAAGGTGTTGGTGGCGGCATGCCACAATAGAGGTTAGGGGCAAGGGTTGATCCCCAACGCCCTGTGCATGCACAACCCCTTGTTGTTGCTCCTGGTCCTCCCGTTCCTGCACCTATGCATCATCGATCTATGCTCTTGACATTAGGTTCCCTTAGTACACTCGCAGGAGACCTTGATCAACATGCTTTTGCGATAGCGAGTGGGGAGCATAGAGATTATGATGGAGGAGTGTTCTATGGAGCTGGTCCAAGTACCACTCCAGGAGTGTCGAGGCTCGTCCCACATGTATGTACCAGTTGCCATCAACTATGCTATGGACCTAATCAGGCCACACCTAGTTCGGGTGGACGTGGAGATTCTGGTGGTTCATTTGGTCACACCAGTTCATTTGTAGAGTTTTTTACAAGAGGCGAACATCCTGAGGACACCGGTACACATGTATAAATATGCATCTACACGTTCATTTTATAAGAATTTTGATGAATGTATATATCAAAGTAAAGTTTGCAATACATTTTAACAATCAAACTGTTTGGTGTACAAACTATAGTAACGATGGGGCAATCATTCATTCCACGAGTACATACATCGACACCAGTCCTAATCGGCAACCCTTATGGGGTATTTTGATTTCAATTTTTTAAATTATAAATGAAATGATTTTTAACTTGAATTTTAAATTTATAATAGAATAACATATATGTTTGAAATATTTATGTTGGTTTAGGCGAGTCAATCGGCTTCCACGTCGATTCCACCCGAGGGGTTGTCGAGCACTCCTCCACTATCGGCCGTCATAGACCAGGGGCAGGTACATTTATATTGTAAATTGTTTAACTTACATTAGTATAGTTACAATTATGAATTTTTATTTCACTATATATATGAAATGTGCATGTACACTTGAAAATATTATAAGCTTGTGTTACATGTGTCTACATGTCTGTCTAGGTTGATACCACAATCAGAATGGGCATCGGGCAAACATTAGATTATGCGGTTACTCATGAGGCCTCTGATTTTCAGGTTGTTTAAATAAATTTCTACACAAAATGTGCAAACTTGAATATATATATATTTACCTAATTCAAGTATGTACATGCTTTAACTTTGATCTTGTAGGACTTTGTTAGTGCGACTTTTAGCCCTGACCCATACATAGTTACACCTTCGGGAGGGCATGTGGAGCAGGCTCCAGATCAAATGGTAATTTAAATTTTTTATTATATTTAAATTCAATTATAAATTATATATTGTGAATATATAACTAAATAATTTCAAATTTCAAATTGAATATTAATATAATTTGAGCTAATACATGTTTTAAATTCTTTTTCTTTTATAGCATGTGACACATCTAGTAGTTGAGAATGTACAAACATGTCCTACAGAAGAGGGTGCACAACCTATGGATATGGTACAATTAAAATATGATAAATTATAAATTAATTTCAATTAAATCATTTTTAATTGTAGACTTGTGCATCTAATCTCAACTTTTTTTGTTTTGTTTGTGTAGATTGATTCAGAGAATGTAGAGGTTACTTCAGGTGCAGTAGAGCATCCAAACCCAGATATGACAGTAATTTAATTTTAGTATGATGAATTATAAATTAAATTGTCATTAAATTGTTTTTCATTGTCTTACATATGATTTCATCTTTCTCTTGTACAAAGTGTTTCAGGTCATCTGCATAGTCTGCATGGCACGAAGAGGTCTCTTGATTATAGAGACAATACATGACCTAGAAACATGATTTTGTGGGTTATATTTGTTTATTTTGTGGACTATATTTTTGGTTTGTCACGTACTCTATTGGACTTTATAATTCATGGTTCTTGAGTACTTAGTTGGACTTTAGTTCATGGGTTGTACTATGATGGACTTTTTTTCATGCACTTAATATATTTACATAAATTATGGACTTTATTATTGTTTGAAATTTTAATTTACACATATACATTTATGCATTTTATGTTCATAGTCAAGATATTAATATAGGACATTAATGTGAAATTAAATATAAATATGAAATTAAAGTTGAAATTAATAGGACATTTTAATATTTATAGTTTACAAATTTAGTGATCTCATACATGATATGTACATTCAATAATTAGCTATAATTAGTCAATGAACTTATTCAATTCACGTCAATCAATAATTAGTCAATAAATCATAATTTACGACGTCTTTAGGGGATGTCTTAAGGGTTAATAATAGAACGCCTTAAAAGGATGTCTTAAGGGTTCATAATAGAACGTCTTAAGGGGATGTCTTAAGGGTTCATAATAGAATGTATTAAGGGTTCATAATACAATGTATTAATGGTTCATAATACAATGTCTCAAGGGGATGCCTTAAGGGGTCATAATACAATGTCTTAAGGGGATGTCTAAGGGGTCATAATACAATGTCTTAAGGGGTCACAATACAATGTCTTAAGGGAATGTCTTAAGGGGTCATAATACAACATCTTAAAGATATAATTGATTTAACAATAATGTATGCATGAAATTTAGTGATTTGAAGACATACAAGGACATATATGTACATTTATGTCATCTCAAAACAATGTTTACAAAATTTGGATATGCCATCTCAAGAACATCTCAAACTCATGCCCAGAATGTACTAGGTCTTCACACCACCTAATATCAAAAAGGTACAAGCAATATCAATGAAATCATCAAAACATACATAATTTAATTTATATAAAACTAACTATATGTACACAACTCAAGTACCTACATTTAAAAGTATTCCACACGTGTGTAGGTTGAATCCATGCATCCTCTCCTTTTTGTTTCAAAGTATGAGATCAATGCAATGATGGCTTAAGGATACAAAAAAAGGATAATAAATCAATTTAAACTATTAATGTACAAGCAATATCAATATGTAATCAAAACATGTATTTAAATTTATTTTTACTAATAATTACCTCTATTTAAAAAGACAATATAAAACTTAAACTATATTTACCTGTATTTACTTATTCCATTGTACCATCTGCATCCTCTCTTTTTTGCAATGCATCTATGATTGTCTCATGCTCTTCCATAGAAATTGTCCATAACACTTTATTTGCAGGTCTTCCGCGATACCGATCTAGTTTTATATTTGTTTCCACCACCAAATGTGAATAATGTATAATTTTTTTATGCGGTTCATAATCTTCGAATGCGGGTAGACAATTCTTCCTTGCTAGGTATTTTCGTAGCCAAGTGCCAACAACCACAATCGATCCTATTGGAAAATATGAAAACAATCATCATATAAGTTCTCAAATATTTCTTAAGGGGATCGTTAAATTCAACATCACATTCTAGATTTTCATCTTCATCTTCATTTTCATCTTCAATTTTATTTTCATTTTCATTTTCATTTTCAACTTCAAAACGATTTACATTTTCATCAACAAAACGGTTTTCATTTTCATTTACATCAACAAAACGGTTTTCATTTTCATTTACATGAACAAAACGGTTTTTGTTTTCATTTTCAATAACAAGATTATTCTCAATTTCATTTTCAACAAAAGGATCATTCTCACTATCATTTTCGACAAATTCTATAAAATTTTCATTTCTCTGAATATTATCAATGTCAACATTGTTAAGTCCAGCATCTTGTAAAATTTCTACATACGAATTTACTAATTCACTAACATGTGGATTTGAAGACGTACCTGGATTTGTGCATATTGAAACATTATCCATAGCATTGAAAGAGGGATTTGAAGACATAGTAGGACTTGATTGTATAATCATATTCTTCTCCAAATTGACTTCTTGCAAATTCGCTTCATCTACAACCATGGTCTCCTCTATGTTTGCATCTTCAATAGTTGTGGAATTGGATGCTCCCCCATCATTCATTGATTTAATTCTCATTCTTCTTTCTCTTTCTCTTTGTCTCTGTCTCTCCTTTTCTTTGCTTGCTTCAATTTCTTCAGGAGTCAATGTCTTCCTCCTCTTATTACGAAATTTATTTCCCATGATTATAAAATTCTCAAGCACAAATGAATGTAAATAGTGAAATTCTTCAAAAAATCCGATTCAAATTGGAAGTTGAAGACCTAAAAGGACTAAATTATTCCTCTTTTGTTCCTCAAAACAAGTAGAAAACACTTTAAAACTAATTTCTTCATGCCTCCTTTGAAAAAATTTATCAAAAAAGCAAGTCACCACCTATAAAAAAAATGTTCAATGAAAAAAATAGAGCAATTTTATTGTTCTCGACCGTACATGTGAAGTTGCAGACTTCACAATAAAAATTGACAGTTATTTAAGAAAACACAATTGACAGAGAAACAGGATCCTGTATTTAAAGATACGGGATCTCGTTTCTTATAATTAAATCCGGTGACTGTTGACAGCGAAACAGGATCCCGTTCCGCTGTCAACGGTAATTATAAGAAACGGGATCCCGAGTTTAAAATGGGATCCCGTATCTTTAAATACGGGATCCTCGGGATCCCGTATTTTTTAATTTGAATTTGTTTGGCCTTGTGGTCGGTTTTTTGCTTTGGATTTTGGTTCAGGAAAAGCGTTGGGAGTCCGAACCTAGGCCTTCAAGGTGGTTTGACCTGCAACTTGAAGGTTCTAACAATGTTAGGGAAAAAAATCGAGTTTGGACATATGGCTGACGACTTTTTTGTAGAATTTTTTAACGAAATTAAAACCCATTTTAGATGAGACAATGCAGATTTCAAATATGTATTTTTTTTTATAATTGGATTATTTTTTCTATTTTTCAATTAATTTCTGATGAAATTGGTCCATAAACTTTAAATATCAATGTTTTTTACTATTTTAATAACTTTTGATCAACATAACATTTTGACGAACGGATTGCACAAGGGCAAACTTCAGAAAATTCTTTTCAATTTAAAAAAAAATGCAAAAATTGATAACTTTAGGTCATCTTATGCATGTCGTACATGACGATTTTTCTAAACGACAAATATGTCTAATAAAAAATTAACAAAAAAAAAAAATATTTAATAAAAAATCACAAAAAAATATCTAGGGCACGCTTCAGTGAGTCACAAGTCTTTTCCCAAAAGGATTTAGAAAAATATGATAATTTAATTCAAAATATCGATGTCATACACGTGCATGGTATGGTAAAAAAAAATGACTTTTTAATACTGGTTTTTACAAAAGCCTATTGAAACTCAATTTGTACAATGTGGGTATTGAAATAAATTACATATTTGGAAACTAGACTTCGAGTAATACATTTTATGATCAATGAATTGTTTGAAGATTTCATCTCTAAGTGCTTCAAATTTTAAGGTCAAATGTGTCAAACTCTGAAAATCAGAGAAAACACTTCCACTTTTTGGCCAAAAAGTGGACTCAACTTCTTGCCAGCACCCAATAAATCATGCATGATCACTTCTATAGGGAGAAAATCATTAGAAAAAACAGCTTTACATGTCTGAGCAACCAAATATATTGAAGGATACATTTACGAAAATATTTTGAAACTACATTTTGAGAACAATGCAACCCTAAAAGAGTTGATTTCCATTTTTTTTGTTGAACATGTTAGGAATAAGAGTCATAACTTCTTGCCAAATTGATTGAGAATGTTTGGATTACCAAAAGGCATGTTTGATGGTTTCTAACTTGTGACAAAATGAAAATTTGGTTGATTGATTATGTAGAAAGGTGAGGTGTTCTCCCACAAAAAAAATAGAATGAATAATCTTTCATGCTAAAAATTGAGCTTTGGCCTCAACTTTTGATTTCCAAACAACGGTGCTCAAGTTGAACCATTTCGACTTGGACCAATTTAAATTCTATTTCAGATTTAATCTAGGATGAATTTGAATTGACAAAAGTATATTAAGGTAAATAAGTTTGAGAGGTAAATTTTTAATATTATAGCTTGGAAACCACCTCCAATTCTTAAAAAAATTGCAAGAAATGGGAGTACACAATTTTAGTTTCAACTCTAAAAGAACAACATCTTGCACCTTGTGAACGTCACATTGAGAGCATTGGACAACTTGAAGTCCTGCTTAAAATTTGTATGTCACTTTTCCAAGTAAGAGTTGTGAAATCCTAAATGTCCCTAAATTCCTTGATGCCTTTTTTGAATATGAGCTTGTTATGCAGTTGAGGGGTAGTCACTAAAGGTTTCTCATTAAATCATATTGATCTATTCCACCAAATAGAGGAAGTAGTGAAACTCATGCCATGACTAAGATCTTGTCCTTTCCATTCAAAAAGAGGAGAAACATGTTGCCAAGCTTTCCATATTCTTAAAAATTGGTTGGAGGCATGAGGTTTGAAGTATTTAGCCATAAGGATTTTATCTTTCCACCTAACCTCTTTCCAAGCATTATTGGCTTTGGTTGTAGCAATTTTGTGCCTAATAAGATATTTCCATGACACTGTTCCATTAAGAGATCTTGTAATCTATTTAGCAATGAGGCAGAACCCTTATGTAAGGGGATCAATTACTCATATACCCCCTTTGTTTTTTGGTTGGACGCAATATAACCATGAAGCAATTGGAAGACCTTTTTTGTTATTCTTTTTTCCCCATCTAGAAACCCTCTGATTAGTTGGGTTAGTTGATTATAATTGTTTTTGGAAGGAATCCAACATGAAGAGATGTAGACATTACTAGCTATGAAGATTTTGTTGGCAATTTGAATACGTCCAACCATAGATTAAAAAAATTGAACAAATTTGTTCAAGCTTTCTTTTTATTTTATTGATGAACCATTCCCACATTTCTGATAGAGAAAATCCCATTCCAAAGGGAATAACCAGGTATCTTGAAATTACTCCATCATTGTTGAATCTCCATTGTGGGGGAATCCAAGGAGGTAAGGAGGTGATTAATCAACTGAAGTCATCCAAAATTCAGCTTTATTAAGAGAAAAATGTGAGCCACTTGCTGAACAAAACAGGTCTAAGATATCCATGGTGTTATTAAGTTCTTGACATTTTTAAATGAAAAGTAAGCTATCATCAACAAAATGAGAATTGAGAGCAACTTCATTTCTAGGTAGAGAGATACCATGAATGATGTTTTTCATTTTAGCATGAATTAAAAGGTATCCAAGTGCATCAGTTATGAGAACATAGAGGAAAGGAGCTAAAGGACAACCTTGTCTTATCAAATGTTGAAGAGGAAATACTTGAGTTATTGAACCATTGATAGCAAAAAGGAGTTTCACATGTGAAATGAGCTTAGGTCCAAATCCTAACCATTTAAGCATTTTAATATAAACTGCCACCTAATCCTATCATAAGCTTTGTCAAAGTCCAATTTGATGAGGAGGCAATCTTGTCTCGTTTGTTGAGCCCATTCAACAACTTCCCAAGAAAGCACCAAATTTTCAAGATTGAATCTCCCTCCTATAAACCCAGTTTTCTCGGGTCTAACAATTTATTGCACCATTTGTTTAATTATTTTGGCAATAGCTTTGGAAATAATCTTGTAGGAGGTATTAAGGAGGTTGATTGGTCTCCAACTTACAATGTTACTCTCATTTTTTCCTTTGGAAATTAATTTTATCATCCCTTGATTAATAGAAGAGCCTAAGGATCCCTTATAAATGCTTCTTTATAGACCTCATAGAAGTCCTCCCTAATAAATGACCATAATATTTTATAAAATTTTGTTGGTAGGCCATCAATCTAGAGACTTTTAAAGTCAATCATATCATTCAAGGTAGCATCTAAATCTTCAATGATTAGCAAGCAGTCTATGTAAGTGTTTTGAGAAAATTCAATCTTTCTAGGAATGCAAGTGCCAACCATATCTTCAACTATTTCTTGTAGTTGATATCCTCCAGCGGGATCAATAAACAATTATCAATAATGTTGAAAGAAGAAGTATTTAATATCATCAAAATTGTCAAGTTTGTGCCCCTCTTGGTCATGTATAGATATTATTATTTCTTTGAAATGTTTATTCTTGAGATAAATAAAAAAGAATTGTGTTCCCTTGTGTCCTTCTTTCATCCGATGTAGCCTAGCCCTTAATTGTGCTCCCCAACCTCGATAAAATTCAAATTTTCAAATTTTTGTTTCAATAGCAACAACATGTTGAAGAGAGATGTTAATTGGTGTTGAATTTAAAAGAGTTATGCTTTTTTCCAGTTGATATCTTAATGTTTTTTCCATTCTATATCTTTTTCTAGCCATTATTTTCCATAAGATCTTAAGAACGTGGTGCAACGAATAATAGCTTCATCCACCATTGTAACCAACCAAAATTATGTTGAGGTATAGGGGCTTCATTTTAAATGGAGATAAGAGAAGAAAGGTAGTCAAGATTGTTAAGATGGGAGGTGTTGAGCTTAAAGGGAAGGCTAGTGGGTTGGGAAGAACAAGAAGAAAGTTGACATGTCAAAACAAATTGGGAGGTGGTCTAAAAGGGAGGCAGAAGCATTAAATTTAATAAGAGTGTTATGTGAAGAAGGGACAATGGAAAGGGAATTAGCAAGGTAAAATCTATCAATCCGGCTAAGTTTCCTTAAATCACCCTCTCTTGAGTTGGACCAAGTGAACCAATGATTGAGATGAGAATCTCTTTTATCCACAATGGGATCCAAAACTCCCATAATATTCCTCGTTAGGATCCAAGCATCAAATTATTTTTAGCAAAGTTTATGTGGGTTGAACCAACTTCTATCATAGTGATTTTCCACCATGTTGAATCACCTCCACAAACCCATTCAACCGTGGGGAGGTCATTAACCATCCAACTGAGACCCTTAGGTTTGAAGGTTCATACATAAAAAACACCAACAGATCCCATAGTCAACCTATGAGTGTGAAAGCTAGAAATAAAATATCCATATTTAATACCTAGTTTGTTTAATGTATTATAGTTTAATTGAAAGAGTTCTGTTCTAAGGCCATTGACCTTGGTGATATAATATTTGATATTTTCAAAGCTTATATGATCAAGACTCATCAAAATAATAGGTAATGAACCTTAAACTATATCCCAAAACCTTAATATAATTTTGGCTAGATAAATTAGTTTCACTCAAAATTATCTTGTTGGTAGCAAACAAGGTGTTTTTACTCCTTTGAATTTACAAACTTTTAGAAACCCTAACTTTGAGCCATCTTTTCTTATACATTTGCAAGGGAAATATAATAAACCTTTTGATAGGTCTTAGAGCCTATATTTAATTTGTTTAATTACTTTCAATAATTAAAAAAATCACTACAAATAGATCATTATAGTCATTTGAACATATAATTGATACTCTTTTCCAATCCTTTAAATTTTATACCATGAACCACTACATCCCTATGCTCAACTCTCTCTAGCAAACCATGGTCTAGACATGGCATTTTACAACCACTGATTATTTCTAGCATTCCTTTATGCATAACATAGCAATTACCATATTACATATAAAATTTTTCATATCCTACATGTATCTCTCCAAGGTTTCCACATGAACACATATAGGTCTTTTATATCTATTTTCATGTGCTAACCAGTGTTTGAGTTTAACGCAGGGAGAACGAAGCTTGTGAAGGGAGGTACTCCCTTTATAACATGTTGTCAACCACCTCTACACATTATCTATTATAACTTTCCTTCCATACTTACTCCTCACTCTACATTAATGATGGCGCATAGATTCTCCCAATCATTCGCCTTCATACTTTCTATCAATGGAAAAAAGACTGAGAGGCTCCCTGATTTGCTAAAAGATCGACAAAATGATTTTTTTCCCGATAACAGTGTGTAATTGGAAAAAGGATTAATTAATCATGGTACATAGATTCTCTTTATGGTCTTCGTTCTTTCTATCATAAAAAAAAAAAAAAAATCTTTTTGGTTTGTTAAAAGATCAATGACATGATTTTATTTTCTATTATAATATCTAATTGAAAAAATAATAAATTTATTTTATCATGATATTACTTCTTTAAAAATTAATTGCCACTGTCATATTGCCTCTTATTACCACAATTTGTTTGTATCCGAGTCTAAATGTATTCTATAAGCCTAACAAAAAGGTAAACCATTCCACATAGTTATTCATTTCACTTCCTAGAAACTAAAAAACTTCCAAAGTATAAAGCTTCCATTAACATCTCTTAAAACAAAATTAGCTCCTACTAAACTAGTATTCCCTTTAGAAGCATTATCAAAGTCAATCTCTAACCCTTTGGATAAATTTAACCATTTCTTTTTTTCTATGATTATTTTGATTTTCTATTGGTTCTTCAATAGTCAACGCTCGTTGAAACTATTATGTTTTTAATATACCCGACTTTAAGCATTTATAACAAAATATTTATTGAAATTATTTTTTTCTTCCATGTACTAATACTAGAAGTTAACTAAATGAAAAAATATAAAGAAACAAAATAGTATAATAAAGTGGAGGTACATCAACCTCATTTGCTAAACTTTTTTTAGCATTTAAATTGCAATGTTAATTTTATTAAAAAGAATTTATCTAAACATTTTTTTTTTAAAAGGTGTAAACTACACTAAAAAAATAATTTCGTTAGGTTTATACCATTTAAAAAAAAGAAGATTACATTTC